>JAACJT020000095.1:16288948-16324793 GCA_009936485.2 Gymnarchus niloticus | reverse complement strand
TAGTGAAGAGCGTACAATTAACTAAATTTAATCCGATTGCAGAGCTACTGAAGATGATCAAAGCATGTTGTTTTTTTTTCGGGGGAGGGGGGGGTGTACACGTAGTTTCTACTCTCCTGTATTAACGCGCGCAATGAATTTTGGGCTGCCTTCAGTATCCATAGCAACCCGGTATACAAATGCGAACCTTCCGAAAGCGCATCTTCATACCTTCCTGCCGAATGCGAATGTTCCGCGTGCATGTTCCCGTTCCGAATGAGACGCTAATGCGCATGTTCCGCGTGCACGTCTTCCTTCCGAATGTGCATCTTAATAATGGCAGGAATCACCCCTCATAACGGCAACTCACGCCTGCTTCTCAGCTCAGCCGACTCCCACTTCGCACACTCTCTCACTCAGCTCTCTATCCACGCAAGCGCACACACAAAAAACTCTGCACCCCGCGCAATCTCCGTTTTAAAGGCACAACCAACTTACTAAGCAAATAACCAGTGAACAGAATAACACTGCAACTAGAACATAACAGCAACAACCCATGTCACCACACTATAATATCATTGCAGCGTGTCAAAAATATAATTTTATTATGGTTGTAATCTTTGTTAATATTAAGCTTGATGGCTAGTTTTCTCTGACTCACGATGTGGAAAAATTAATAATTAGTTAATAAGTAATAATTAATAAATTGATCATAAATCTGTGCGGTGAACTACGAAGCGTGTTTTGCATATCCAGAGTTAACTCTATTATGCCGGGTTAAGTAAACATAATAGCCGGAATTAGCGGTAAAGATTGTGAGCCAAGACGAAAAACTCGGAAGTAAGCCTTAATAAACCTTCGCTAAGCCAGTGAACTCACTTCGTACTTATACCCCTCTGGTCCTGCAAGTATAAACTCAAGAGAGCCTTGTGTCCCTGTTAACGGTTTAGCTCTTATTGTTGAATTTATTGAAGTTCTTGGTATAGACACGAGGTGGCAGTGTTAGCTCGTAGTAGAAGAAAATGCTTTAAGTCGCGTAAAAAACATAAATATCACCTGGGCGGTATTCCACCAAGCCGGTTTAACGTATCCGGTAGTTAAACCTGAAATTCTGATTTGGCAGTTCCTCGAATCTCTTCCTCGATTCCCGAATTTCTTCAGTCAGAATTCAGACTAACTATAGAATTTGTTAAGCCCGCTTGGTGTACCCCCCCCCCCTCCTTTTTAGGGTTATGTGACAAAATACTAAGAAACCTGGAAACAAAACACACATAAAACGTATCTTCAGTAGTGTCCTGAGTTTCTGTTCCTGCAAGTTCTCTTCTGTACCTCAACTGGATGGTGAGGGATGTCTCTGGTCAGCTGTCTCTCTATGATACAGATTCATGATTGTCGATTGGTTTCTGAGCTTCGTGCTCTGTTTTGGGGTGAACAACCTGCCTGCTTAAACTTGGTGCTCGATGGTCGTCTTTGCTCTTTTCCAAAACAAAGAAAGCTTACGAAAGATCATGCTTTATTTACCCCTGTCTCTTGATTTGCCCCGCAGCTCGAAGACGTATGTTAATGACTGTGTTTTGATCCTGCGTTAACCTTGATGTGCATGTCCTTGACCCCCTTCTCATCTTAATTTCTCTTTTTGCATTTATTATTAGAATGTTTATTTCTAAAACCCAAAACGTCATTTGGAGAAACGTGTTTACTGCTGCTGCTTTATTTTAGTACTTTAAACATATGCAAGGATTCTGGAATGACTCCTTGTCACCTGTTTGGTGAGGATCGCTGGCACCTTAATAGAGGTTTAATTAAAGATCGTTGCTTTAGTGGGTTACCACCCCCGCTCCCGTTTCAGCGGCCACGAAAATATATGAAGTATAAGCCTATTGATTCCAACTGGTATTTACCATGGAGGGAGCAACGGGAAAACAAGTATTACTGCAAGATTTATAATACGCTAATTGTTTTTGTCGTGCGCTATGATGCAAATGTACCGTGAATATAATAATTCTCTCAGGACTCACTTTCGTGAATATTGGTGGGCTGCGTCATTTGCAATCGGTTTATGGAATGCTATGGTTTTATATTACCTGAGGTAGGCTATATGTGTGATATTTTAAGTGGTCCAACTGGCTGTTAACACACTCGTTGTGTATCAGTTGGCTTCTAACGAACACCGTTGTCAGTTTACAGTAACGGCCGGGTAAAATCTCATTCCTCTGAAGGTTATGGTTCGTACCTTTCAGAAATACTTGAAATATTTCATTTCCAACTTTGATCGGACCCGCTCTACAGAGCATCACGTAGAGGGATCAATGACTTATTAATAGTGCTTAAAACACTCTTAAGATGGTGTGATTAGCGTGCTGCTTTTTTGACATTGTGGTTGAGGGCATGTACATAATTCTTTTATATACATATATTGTATATAAAAAATTATTTTGTCTTAGTTGTGTCATTCAAAGTGGGTACAGGTCCACTGATTTCTTCTTTGTTTAATTAGGCAGTTATCAACAAACTGAAATTTTCAGACATCTGCAAATATATTAACGTTAATATGTTTATTATCTTAATTTTGTTGTCACTGGGCACATGTCCTCTGTCGGACAGATGTCTGCAGCCTACAGTAGATGTCAGAAAGGTCTAAATATTTTAACAAGGATTATTGGGGTCAAGTCTTCACAGTGGGAGATGAGAATGGTAGGCTGTTACATAATTTATATTGATTTTGATATGGTTACTGCCGAGTTGCCTAATTGATTTTAAAAGGGGGTTTCAAACCCTGCGTGTCGATTGAGATGATACCTCAAAGTACTGGTTTTCCGAAAGTTTTGAAAATCTAGTTAATTCGGATATTTTCGCTTTTCAACCGCGTATGTGGGTTAGACATTAATGGGAAAATTGCAGTGAAAAGCATCTTCCATGGGTTAATTGTGTTTAAGAAAATCTAAGTAATCTCCACGTTATTTATGAATCTTTCTGCAGCTTCCATCTAACATTCAACTAATAAAGCCACTTCAACTGATTGTTATAGCAAGTTAGACACGAAATACGCAGGATGCAAGAATTCTGCTTTGTTCTATTGTTTCTTTCCCCTAGCCCCTCGTGACCGGATAAAAAGCAAGACAAAAGATTAAACTAAAAGGTAAACTGAATTATGCTAATTGGTAATCATTTCTATTCAAATGAATTAATCTGTGCTGTTATGTTCATTAGCAACATAAACGCCATTGTCTCGTGCTTGTTTTTAAATCAAAAGTACGAAGTTGTTCTTTAAAAAAAAACTAAATTGTGTAATTTCACATTTTAAAAATGTACACCCTATCGATATGTCCTACCTCTCAGTATTCTGATCCATATATTACTTATAAGGACGTTAGATTTAATTGCTGCTTTCGAAAACTCTACCAGAATAATAAAATAAAGATTTTTAAAAATCGATTGCAATTTGAAAGTGTCAGGACACAAGGCGCAGAAAACCAAGATGAGCGGAGCTCGCCGGTGGGTGTCCGCTTCTGCGGGCTGCCTTAAGAGGTAGTCCCACCCTCACGGCGCCTCTCCCCGCGACAGCTATTGGCGAGCGCCGCGCCGACGGGCTGCATGGCACAAGCGCTGAACTTGTTGCTGGAGCCTCTACGGTGTTCTAGCAAATGCCCTCTTGGTGAAAGAGAGACAGTAAGATTCAGTAGCTGAGGAAGGGACCGAACGCGCTAAGGACTAAAGAGAGAGCAGAAGGGGGGCGGGGGAGGGATGGGATTCGACTCTCAGATGCCTAGCACCGAAAAAGCACGGCTTCCAAGACGCGTTGTGGAGGTGGAGTATGGATAAAATGGGCTTTTTATTACTCAGCCCAGTGTCCAGGCGCAAAGACGCGCACGATCAATCGGTTTGACGGCCTGCTCGTTTTTCCGTCTTCACACGCGGACTCTAGTATTGCTTTCCAGAGGATCCAACGAATTACAACTTCGTTTAACCGCCATTGTATTTTTAATACCAGATTATTAGATGGCTGATTTCTGAAAGGACGTTTTTTTCCCTGGTTTATAAACGGTATAATTGTCCATACAGCGTGTTGAAATTTATTGGAGTTTTTTTTTTTTTTTTTTTGACAGCATGGTGGAGATGGGATTTCTAACCGAGACCCGGGATCGCTTGTCCCGGGGCAGCTGACAACAGCCTGGGACAGCTTTGTGGGGAAATAATAGAAAAAAAAAAACCTTAACAAAAAGGTTTTTGTTTCTGCAGCGTCTGTCTGTCCTACCTATTTCTTCATTTCGGAAAATGATTCTTTTGGCTTTTAATTAAGAAACGCTTGTTGCCGTTTATAAGAACCAGAAACTATTGGGAAACATTTTTTTTACGACTGACAATAATAAAATATGGAATTAAAATAATGCTACAATATAGGATACGGAGCCGCTCTATTTGGATAGACAGGTACTTTGATTTAGTGTAACGCCGGTGAAAATAAGGATGATTTTCGATCTGTGTGAAACAGTGAAATAGAAGGGAATTTGTACGGGAGGTTGCAGGAATGGTGCAATGTTTTCCACTGAAATATTTGCTTTTGTGAAAAACGGCAAAGTTTTGACTTAGTTTTTTTAACCGTATTTCGTTACCTGCTGATTGAACAACGAGTGTTTTGAAATTCGCAACGCTGTGTATTTTCGTAGAATCTTTATTTTATATATAAAGAATCTCATCGTCTTTTTGCTTTTAACTTTTTTGCTTGAAAGCGTATTGCCAGAAGCAGCCCTCAGCCCGGGTGAGTTGGCTGTCATGCTGGATTGATCACGGCAAAATATGTTTGGGCTGGAACAATTTGGGTCTCAAATTCATAGCAGAAAGTCTGGCCAAAGGGAGAGAGACTCCATCCAGAGTCCAAAAATGAACCCTCACTACAAGAATCCTGGTTTCCACGATGGGGGGACGCAGGTGACCACGGACCAAAGCATGCCCCCCTTGAACGAGTCGGGCGTGCCATTCAGCTACCACCCGCAGGGCCACCCGGACCTACGGCCACTGGGGCTGCAACACCATCAGCAGATGTCCCAGATGCACACATATTTCAGTGACCAGTTGCCCCCTCAGGGGTCACACCACCCTTCCTTCGGCGGGGGTTTCGGGGCCCCTTCAGCCAGCGCTTCCTGTATCCATGGTGGAAGGGTTCCTGGATTCCACCAGGGCTTTGCCGAGGGGTTTGAGCCACTTCCCCTGGGCCCCGCAGCAGAGGGTTTCAGCCAGCCACCTCAGCGTTCGGGTGCCATGCCTGACTTCCAGCACCAGAGTCCCCCCGACAGGAGCCATGTGGTGCCAGCTCCATGCCTTCCCTTGGACCAGTCACCCAACCGTGCTGCCTCCTTCCACGGTCTCCCCTCTTCATCATCTTCATCTTCCTCATCTGACCCCCCCTGCTTGGACCCCCACCGGCTGCCCCCTGCAGGCAGAGCAAAAGGATTTGAATATGGTTACCCAGGTGACCCATCTTCAGGGCATTTCAATGTTCCTGTGTTCTCCCCACCTGAATCTGACACCCACCTCCCACTCTACGGCATGGTGGGGCCTGCAATGGTCGACGGGAGTTCCCACTGCAACCCCAGCGTCACCAGGGTGGGTGTCCCTAAGACACAGCAGCCACAATCTACTGCATTCTATGACAGGTTCGGGACGGGGAGGAAGGTGCCTCCAGGAGTGGTTCTGGGGACTGGGCACCCATCCATGCAGCACCCCCAGGCAGGCACAGGTGCCAGGCTTGGCCCCTGCTCCTCAGGCCTGCTCCAGTCACCCAGCTCCAGCCACCCGGGAATGCAGGACGGCAGCCTCATGATACACGGCCAGTTTGAATACCCCACTGGCAGACCGGAGGGCCATGGAGTCCATCCCTATGCGGATCCCATGTTTAATATGCAACCACTGCCTCCACCCAGTCAGAGACTCCAGCACTTTGACTCTGTTTATTCAAACGCTGCCAAAAGGCCCCGCTTTGATATCTCCAGCGGAGATGGCTGTGTCAACTGGGGTGCCAGCCACTCCCCAGCAGGGGGCGACAGTCACATCTCCCCCTCTGCTTATCGGGGCCTCCCCGGGGACTTCCCCCATCCCTCTGTGGATGGCTTTCCTCTGGCCTCCCCTTTGCAGCACGGCAGCCCCCAGCAACAGCAGAACGCGGCTATGATGATCAGACAGATGGCTTCCAGGAACCAGCAGCACAGAACCAGGCAGGCTGGCCCACAGCACATGGGTCGTCATGGCGACCTCCCTCCAAACAATATAGTACCTGGGGGCCAGGTGGGAGACTATGAGGGGCCAAATTTTGACAGGGGCAGTGGCGGCAGGATGACCAGCGTGGATGGGCAGGCTGTCCTGCCACCCCAGGAGAATCCCTGGTACCCCAACATGCACCCTAGGGGGGATGTTCTGCCTTGCCGTCTTGGTGGTGCTCCGAGACCCCCCATCCCTATGGGGCTGCAGCATAGCAGTGGGGACACGTCATTCTGCCCAGGCCCCAACCGGATGGGTATGCAGGACCCAACGAGGCTGCCACACAATGGGCACTCCCACTGCCAGGCCCTCATCTCACCCAGCATTCAATCACAATTTGGGAGCAGCGTGGGCGGTCATCAGCAAATGAGGTCCCCCGGGTCAGTGCCAGTCTTCCCAAACAGGTCCACCGATTTTACCGGAGTCACCATGGGGCCTCAGTCCGGTTTCCCCTTCGGAGGTGTCCAACGACAAGCAGGGATGCCCCAGAACAATGGTCTGTCAGGGACCTACCGCGGGCAGCCCCAGTTTCCACCTGGGCAGCGCCAGTCCTCATCCAAGTCAGGGACGCTGTCCCTGGGCAGTCTGGGGAAGCAGAGTGGGAAGGAGGGGGCGTTTGGCCAGAGCTGCCTGGCGGCCCTCTCCACGGCCTGCCAAAACATGATCGCCAGCCTGGGGGCCCCCAATCTCAACGTGACGTTCGGCAAGAAGGGCCCAAGCGAGGCCAGGCCCAAAACGAGTCCCACAGAGCAGGATGCTGGTTGCAGCGCAGCAGATACGGTCAGTGAGCGTTTCCAGGGAGACACCTGTCAGAGTGGACAGTCACCCAGTGGCACTAAAGTCCAAAGTCAGGTTGAGTCAACCCAGGTTGGGCAGGGGGAAGGGAATGCCTCCCCCCCAAACTTCAACGCGGTCACCCCCCCAGGGGGCGAAGGGAGGGGACACCCAGGGTGTGGAAGAGGGAGGTGGAGAAGGAGAGAGGAGGGTGGGTGCATGAGCCCCGGGGACTTCTTTAACCCGGAAGGAGGTGCCTCTACAGTTACCCCCTCTGCTAATGGGAGGGACCGGGGCTCAGACAAACTCCAGGGGGATCCTCTGACGTCCTGGGCCAAGGGCGATGACCTGCTCCTGGGGGACCAGCCTGACCTCATGTCCTCCCTGGACAGTGGGATCCAAAGTGTCACCAGGTCTGACGGCAGCTCCCCACACGGTGACTTCCCCGATGATGCCGGCAATGCTGGCATCTATGGCAATGAGGATGAAGTTTCCTCAAGTTCAGACACCTGCAAGCCAGTGTGTAGCCCGCTGGTGAATGGCTCCCCCAGGCCCCTGAGGATGATGAGCGGGCAGCACCCACCAGGTGTGGCACCAGGGGGACGTGTTACCATGCCGCCAGGCAGCTACACACTTGGAATGCCTGGCAACACCACCCAAGATGAGCTCCACCCTCTGGAGATTCTGCAGGCCCAGATCCAACTGCAGAGGCAACAATTCAACATCTCGGAGGACCGAACTCTGGGGCCAAAATCCGGGGGACGGATGGAGAAAGACACAGAGAAGGCCTCCACAGACCCTATCGACCTGGACTCGCTGATGGCCGAGCAGCACGCTGCCTGGTTTGTGCCCAGTGACAAGCCCACAGGGGGCAGCGTAGATGATGACAGCCCCGCAGCATCCTGGGAAAAGACGGGATCTCACAGCAGCCACAGAGAAGGTAAAATGGGTTTCCTCATCTTTCAGGAAACAGCAGAGCTGGTCAGGGTGTAGGCCTTCTGCTTTTTCCATAATGTGTTTTTACTGCAGGGTGGAGGACAGTTTTTCATTTTACTCATCATCCTTTCAATGTCAAAAAAAAGAAACAGAAACATATTGTTTAAATTTGTGACAAGCTACCAAGTATTTCCTTTGAACCTTTTCATTTTTAAGAGGTCAGTGATAGTAATTATTTAACAGCTGTGTAAGTTAAATTTGTACGTTTTGAGGTTTTTTTAGTCGTAATTACGACTGTAAAACAAATGTAGAGTAAACGGTAAAATTAGGGAATGGAAGCCAGTCTTATTCAGGCCTACATCTCGGGAAAATGACATATAGTTGTACTGTTTTAAAAATGTAAAATGAAAAACGGAGTAAGTTTCTCAGTAGTTACTGGTTTATCTCGAAATATTTTAAGTGGAAACCCCAAACTGACCAGTTTCACTTTTCATGATTTATTTATTTTAATTTTTACATTTTTTTCTTCGGGGGGGGGCTAGAACAGTTTCAAAGTGTAATAGGCCTATATTCCGAAGGGAAATTAAAATGCAGTGTACCCGGTAAGGCGCACCGTCCTTGAACTGTAATAGTTTTAAAGCCCTAAATCCGTAGTAAACCCAGTTTAAACAATATTGAACATTCACACGATTCCCCAGTAACGCCGCAGTCCGGTGTTTGCGGAGGCAATGCGCCGCATTCAGCGCGCCTCGTTTGTGCGCTTCACACCTCTCTGGTTTCTCGCTTCAGTATTCATTTCGCCGCGCCGTAGGCCGTTTCCACTGCAGACTGACTACCCGCGTTTGCAGTGCCGTCTCATACCGTTCATTAGACGGACGGTTTTATCTGGTTCGCAGCACGATTAATACGGGAAATAAAAGCCACAATTTTAATTTCACGTAAAATGATTTATTTCGATTTAACAGTAATAGATAAAGAATAAAGCATCACTAGATGTACATATCCTATTTCCAAATTTGGTGGATAATAAAATAAAAATAAGAAACAACGAGCGTATCGAGCATTCTCTAAGATATTTGGAGAGTGTAGAAATATCTCTGCGCATTAAGTTACACAGTAAACCATCTGTGTGTAATTGAATTACCGTGCTACACAAAAACCGCTGGGCGTTTTGCGTTTAGCCGTTGTCACGCAAAGATGTGCGGAATTGCCTTTTCGCAATCATACTTTAATGCTTAAATTCTATCAGTAGATCCTGTTTACTGGAATCATTGAAACCTGCAGTATTTAAACATAAGTGGCCTTACACACCTTTTCTTTGCTTCGCGAAAACCCTGGGCTGGACGGCTGGCGCTTACTGGGCTGTCAATACGCCCAGTAACGGAATGGGTGGACGAAGTGGTTGGTGACATTCCCCCAGTGTTCAGGACCTGGAGACGGGGGTGATATCTGATTGTGACCGACAGGCGGATACCTGCCCATGGCATCCCGGTTCCTCCGGTTTCTCCACTCAGCCTCATCTAACGAGCAGGCAATATAAATATAATTTGGTGAAAAAATAATTCAGTTATTTTCCCCTTCTGTGTCTGTCATATCTCTGATTAAGTAGACTAACATTCTTTACGCCACTATTAATATGCAGTGTATTTAAAACGGGCGTCCCGTACTGGAGGAGACTTATACGGCGGGTTGCACTCCTTTAGACATCGAAATAATTTTTGGATTATCAGAAAAGCATACAAAATTATACAGAACTATCTTATGATGTTTATTCTACCCTTTAAAGAATTACACGTCGCACTCCGTTTTGGACGGGAATGCGCGCAAAATCGATTTATCTTGCAGATCACCGTGTACTGTAGGGACATCTGTCACACTTCGCTGTCTCTCCCATGTTATAACACGCTAAATAACTCTGTTTATACAAGAATCAGTGCCTTCCTGTACAGGACCATCGCGCTTCTGGCATCAGTACCGGTTTTCACCGTAACCTTGAACTTTTCCGAAACTCAAATGCATGAAAATCATGGATAGGAAGCACATCGATTATACTTAAGGGGGATATAAAATGTTTGGAAAAAAACATCTCCGTTATGAATATATTATTATTTACCTACATGTATTTAACATAATTCAATTGTTTTGTTGTGCATAAGTAACTTGTGCGAATTTAGACTGTTGAAACTGATTCAGATGCCGCGAAGTTTATCATATTTTGCGATTGCCAATGGTATTAGATTTTCGGTATACATTTTTGTGAGACAACTAATGAATGTAGCAGAAAAGTATAATAATGATGACTGCACTTACACGTTTACGGGATAAGCAAAAACGTAAAGCAGCGTTTAAAATATTGATACATTTTTATGAATTAAATACTAAGGCGTAGCACCTTAAATTGGTCACGTTTTTATCTACACTATGTATTTGTACTTTTTCTATAAAAATGTATAGAACGTGACCATAACAAAGCCAGCTTATATTACCAAAACCAAAAACCAATTCTAAAATTTTGGTTTCATGCTGAACAATCATTATTAACGCCTGTGCTGTAATCCCAAATAAATTCACACCTAATTGTTTACCGATTCCTTACCCCCGCTTAATGTACAGTATCTATAAGAATATAAAAATAGCAGATTCATAGTGCCGTGGTAACTCCTCACTGTTTAAGTACAGCTCAGTACTCTATACGGTATCAGCTCTACAGACAGGCACGCTATTGTAGCTGTTGTCCTGTTCGGCTTTCGCTCGTGTAGCTGGACCCCCGGTGCGGAAACGTTTTTCCTGTGAAGACTCAGTCCTGCGTGTTTTGGTAAAGAACATCTACAGGAATGTTCAGCCCAAACACACACACACACACACACACACACACACACACAGTTTGCGTTCTTCTGTAGCAGCTGTATGCTTGTGCTTGTGGAGGTTAGGGAGATTGCCAAGGTGACTCATTTAACATTTGTAAATTGTTCGGGGTAGCAATTGTTAATAAAGCTGACAGCAAAGCAGACCATAGGGTGAAGTGAAACAGTTATCTGCTGTTTTCCCTAGTAATGTTATCATTATAGACACACTTTGACACAATTTGCTGACTGGATACGAAGCTGGCCCCATATCTGGTGGTTGAGGATCAGGATTCTGCTAAGAAGGGGAAATCTAATTTCCTTCGGACTGGATGGTCCCAAAAAGCTTTTTTTCACATAATCTATTTTAGGTGTAAGATGGTTTGTGTCCTTGTTGAGGTCCACCTGGCTGCAAGTGCATCACCTTAATGTGCAGACGAATGTTAGAAATCCCCAATGTGGTATGCCAAGCTGCCAAGGCTGCAGGTGGCATAGTAGTTAAGGAATCAGACGGGTCTGTGGTTAAATAGGTTGCTGGGTAGAGTTGCTGGATTGATCTTGTATTTATCATTGGCTAAGGTTATCACCCTGAAGGGTCTCAGTAAATTTTGTGTGCTATCGAGCGAACTCATTCTTATTCAAATTCCTCAATTCTCTGAGTTTGGACTGTTCCTCAACACACATAATGTCTGCAGCATTACGTCTCTTAGGGCCCCAGTATAGCTGATGATTCATTTGGGATTTTTTATTTTTTGGTTCAGTGGATTCTGATTGACATTTGTAGGAACGAAAAAACAGCCTGAAGTCTCCCTCCCACTCACTAAACCACCACGCCAAGTCTTGTCTTGATAATAAGAATTTCAGCCTAAACACAGTGATTAAGACTGATAACACTATACCGCCCTATACCACCGTGGTTAAGCACACATCCACATATAGAGTAATGTATAGAAAGTTTGCTGTATGCATCAGAGCAGACAGTGAGTGTGTGCGTACAAAATCAAATATGGACTTGGTAGGTACTGAATTTTGTTAGAAGAGTACTAGTCAACTTATAATCGGTTAAGTACTTTATGTATGCATTAGCGAAGTACTCATGCACTCGTCCATACTGTGGTCACCATCTTGCACATTACTGGCCCAGGATGTTTATCAATATTGTAGCTTGACCCTCGTGAAAGTTTGAAAAGTGTATTAGTGGCAATGGTGTTTCAGAACATTGTCATTACAAAACAAATAACTAGCAATTCCTTCCTACAGAAATGTACTCTTAAAATGTACTCTGGCTAGTGTGAGTAGCTTAACTTCAAATAAAGGCTTCGCAGCTGTACACAACTTAAATTTTTTATTTTTGTATAATTTTGTATAAAAATAATTATATAATTACAGGGCATTTTCACATTTTTTTTTAATTAAAATATTTATAAAAAGGCCTATAATAAATATTTCAAATTTTCTTTTCATATTTTACCTACAGTTCAACACTAACTACACTGCGACTTTCTCACATTTAAACATCTTATAATTTTCCATTTTTTGGAAGTAACCGAATTTGAGCCAAGGGATGTTCTTCCAATTTGCATCTCCAGTGGCCTTGTTGGATGATGTAGATTTGCAGAATCTAGTGGGTCATTTGGGTACCGTTCACCTACTGTCTGATCCATACTGAGCATTTGGATATAGTGCTCAGGTCGCATGCTAGATTGAGCCTACTACATAGTAACTAAGTATGCAATTTTGGACACAGCCAGTGTCTCTCTCTCTCTGTGTCTGTCTGCAAGGTTTCTAGCCTTTCTCTTGAGAAAAAAAAAGTTTGTCATTGTATGTGCAATTGTGTCTTAATATGCTATTACTTTTTACCACCAAGAACTGGGATTAAACAGCATCAGAAATCTGTAAGTTAAGTTCATCATTTACTACGGTACTGGGGGGGGCACATTTAGTCAAAATAATATCCTGCAAGGCTCCCTCCTGCATTGTAGTCCCACAGGAAGGCCCCCCGTCCAGGGATCGCATTTCAGACACTGGCTGTCAATCAGAGATCTTCAGGGACCTGGGGGATCTATTTATTGTCCTGTGTGTGCTTTGCAGGTGTGTGTGTGTGTCTGTGTGTGTGTGGTGTCCCGCAGCAGTAGGGAAGCGTGTAAGTGACTTGTGCAAAAGGAATTAGCTGCAGCACCAGGCTTGTGTTCACTGACATTTCTTGTGCTGAAAAAAACAACAGTATGGTATCCAGTATTTTGTTTTGGTTTTTTTTTTGTCATAACTAATCCCCCCCCCCCCCTTCCTCTCCACTACCTGTCTATGGGGTGTAGAAAGGAAGTCTTTCTCAGCATGTGTCTAATTTTACTCTCAGATTGCCTCAAGGAAACGTTGCTCTTCTCAGAGATTCGGGGGCCCAGCTTGAGGAGTCTTGATTCTCCAGGGTTCCAGGGTTGCTGCAACAGAGAATCTCATGTGGTGTCCAGAATAGGTTTATGCTATTTTCTGAATTTCGCTTGATCACTTGTATGATCATCAACACCCTTGTTGTGCAAAGTCAGACTGTTGTGCATGTGTGTGTGCACTCTAATTATAGACCTGTTGCAAAAGCAGGTGAGGTTTTCTACTCCGTTTAGTCACTTAATTTGGAGCAACCGTGTCACGATTTGTGCGGAACGCAGTTTGGGAAATGGGGCTGCCTGAGGATATTTGACTAATGGCTGGTTTTGTTTCAGCTGAAGGATTCCTCATGTCCTCTTTAGTCTTTCTGGAGGCGCTGGTTTCTGGCTGAATGAGAGAAAAACTCCTAAAGACCAAGATTTGTTTCGTAGAGCACTGCTTCATTTTCATTTGGTTTTTCTTCCCTTCAATTCTATTAATCTCTCTGCTTTATTTTGTATTTACATTTAAAAATATGTAATTCTGGTGAGTAGTTCCACTAGTAATAACGTTATCGCAGAGCCAATGACAGTAACTGTCATATAGTGTAGGATTGACATTCACTTCTTTCTGGGATTTGTTGTGTATCTGCTCAGACGTATGGTTTGTCGTATTTCATAACTAACTGCTGTTCAGGGAGTGGTGAGTTCACCTGGGTGGTGTGCACTGGTGAGGGCTGAACTCTAAGTGGAATGTTTCCCTGGGGCAAATACACACTTTGCTGGTAGTGAGAAAGGCTACATCATGGTAAACTAGGGAGAAAAGCCATTACTGAATCATTTCTTAGGAGTATAACTGCTTTGCTTTTAATTGATTTGTTGTCTAATTAGATGACTGTGTTGTTTTTCTTTAATGTGAGAGCTGGTGTTTTTAGTACCAGTGATGTCGAGTTTAATTCGGTTGGCTGACCCATAAGCCCTGGGCCTCATCTGTCATGCATCACCCAGTCCTGGTTGCCCGTGCTTTGAGGACACAGAACCGCAAGGAGACCATGACCCAATGTGGTAGTATTGCACTCCCCCTTGTCTGGAGTGGGTTTGCATGACCTGTGGTCCACCTGTGGTCAATCCTGAATAACACCTCTATTAGTCTGTCCACAAAGTGTGTGCTTGTTAGCCTAACGTCTCCTGTTTCCTCACAACAGGTCAAAGCAGAGGCATTCTGTGATATCGCTGTCCATCTGCCTTATGCTGCCCAATAACAATTGGCATGTCGGAATACTTCAGGTCTTGTATAAATCACCCAGCATTCACTCTGGAGGTCAGTTTCATATCTCACAAAAGGGGATAAGTACATTACCGTTAAACCCAGGGCACATTTTGCTGGAACAATGTTATGTAACTCATATTGTTGCCGTATAATTGGTACAGCCATCTAAATACTTGCCCTGGGTTGCTCAATTAGAATGGACCCCTGTTTTTCACGTTCCTGGCTATGAGAGAAACACCTCTATGTGACAGGCATGCCTGTCTAGGAAGTCCCTTTTCTGTCACAGTGCTTTTTGTGCAGCTCCTGGAAATATATGGCTGGTGGTTTCCATTTTTACTCATAATGGCTTTCCCAGCGGCAGTCCATCAGTGGGCCGGCACGTCTGCTGATGTGCAAATGCTGCCCAGGACGTGGGCTCCTTTTCTAAGCTAAACACAGAAAATGCTAAAATTGGGTAAAGTCCTGCTCCCACTTCTCCTCCTGCTCAAAGCAGAGCTTGCTGAGATTAAGGATTTCATGCATATGCATCTGAAGGGAAACTTTATAATAATTCCACAAGATGACAATATTTTAGGTTTAAGTTACACTAAGTGGATGGGCTGAGTGTTTTATTCATATTTTATTATATATATATATATATATATATATATTTTTTTTTTTTTAGCAAGATTGCCCATGAGAAAGAGAATTATGGGTGGGGTATGCCGGTGTGGCACGAAGCTTTGTGTGCCGGGAGAATAGAAGGTGGGTTGGCGTTGGTTGGGTTTGTGGTGACCAGCCCATGTGGTCTGCTGATGGGTTCAGGGGGCTGGGGGCAGTTGGTGATTGACAGGAGAAGCAAGTGGCGTAAAGCAGAGATCCTGTGGCAAACACGTCCCCCACTAGAACGATGCCCCACCCCCATTCAACCCCCTATCCGACCCTGGGGGACTCTGAGAGCTGGGGGAGGACCTCAGCTCCTTGACATTTTTGCCAGACCCTCTTGCTTTTCTATTCCAGAGGTCATACCTCCCCCACTCTCCGGCTCGCTGGATTGGCTGGAACGCTCCAACTGTGGTTGGGGGTAGGGGTGGATGCCAGCAAGATTTAAAAAAAAAAAGGCAGACGTGGAGGGAAACGCCAAACCCCTGCCCCCCGTGGAGGAGCCGAATCCGTCATGGAGACGGAGGTCACCAAGGGTGAAATTGCATCTCTCCCTGTCTCGCACGGCCCTCATCCCTCAATCTCGCCGCCGTCCGGTCCCCCCCACCCCGTGAATGATGAGTCTGGGGGGCAGCCGTGTCTCCGTCTGGTCCTCCCTGGTGTGGGGTTGTGGTGCTGCGCCTCCTGGCACCCCCAGCTCACGTGACCCGAAGCCGGTGGAGGAGCAGTTTGTTGACATAATGCCGGCTTGCACACAGATGGACACCGTACCGCATGCCTACGGCTTGTCTCCCTGTTTGAAATGCCCTGTCGCTCAGTCTAGAGTGTGTGTTGCTTTGTATCAGTACGGTAATCATCCTACAGTAATCATGCAAACATTTAATACTCCGGTGTCAAGGGAATGAAGGATAATTAGAGTATTCTGATCTTCACCTTGCTTTTATTTTCTTCCTGACGATGTTTGGGAGCTGGATTAGGGATAGAAGTTCTAAGTCCAACTCTTCTGGGTCAGGATAAATTCCTCACCGGCCTGAGCAAAAAAAAAAAAAAAACACACACAGGCCTTAGCATGTGAACAAACTGTGTACGTTTCACATCATGCGAAGCACCGCATTTTCCACAGAGGGAGAGACAGGTGTTTAGTATTTGCCAAATTCTGGACCGTGAGGTTGCTGCTGTCTGCACATAGTGGTCTCCACAGTGCTGTGAATAGTGACTGTGATGATGGGGGCTTGGATAGCTGGGTTCTGCTGTGTGTTCTTTGTGTGGCAATGCCTGGAATATGTACACGTGTGACCATCTTCACGATAATCTGTTCTACTACCTGCATGGCTAATTCTGCAAGTTTACTGATGACCTTCTCCCCCGATCACCTGGTTAAGGTGTGCAGGTCCTGGAACGGAAGTGTGGACTTGTAGACTCGGTGGAGAAGCAGGTCAAGCAGGCTGCCTCGGTGCCCCTCCCATGCCTGTGTTTATTTTAGCCCCTCCTCGTGTCTCTCAGGTGCTGACCCAAGCCCGGGTGGAGGAGGAGCCTGCCTGTCGGTGCATTGCACAGAAGAGCTGGCGGACGGACCCCGGGGGCCGGCCTGGCGCTCCCTGCACTCGGACATCTCCAGCCGCTTCGGCACCTACGTGGCGGCCCTCACCTGACCCCCCCCCATGGCTGATGTGAGGGCACACCTGGAAACCTAGGACTGTTTTTTTTTTTTTAGGCAATGGGAGGGGTTAAGAAGGGTAGATAGTTGCATCATGTGGTACCAGCAGTTGTTTTTTTCTTCTTCTTGTCATTTTTGTTATTTATATTCATCTAATAACATAGTTGCTATTTATTTTAATTTTTTTCTTCTGCACTAGAAACCCGTCAACTTTTCTTGTCCAAGGCTCCATGTGACATTCATAGCAGTTTCTTGTGTGTGTGTGTGTGTGTGTGTGTGTGTGTGTGTGTGTGTGTGTGTTTTATTACCCATGAACAAGGCCCACCTCCTCTATACCCCCATCCCTCCCAGCCAGTGCTCAAGTACCCACCGGGACCTGGATCCATAGACTCCTAGGTTCCATAAGGCAAATTCAGCCACCAGTGGAGCTCTGCTGTCCATTTACAGTGTGCTTTTGGTCACGTCACCATACTGGTGGGCCAGAGCACCCCCCACAGGCCACTGCGCCTCTCTACACCTGCCATTTATTTAAACCTAGGCATCATGGCTGAAACATGAGAAGGGGTCCCCCCCCACCGGTATGCAGTACCGTGGAGGTGAGCTGGCAGGAGAGATTTGTACGCCTGGCCACCTTGAGCATTTTTTATTTTTTGAACGGGCCCTGAATGGGATGTTTTTGTTGCCCAGCCCCCCACCCACCCCACCATCAAGGGGGTCTCACATTGACCCCAGGCCTCTAGATGCCTCACTGATTTCACTTCCACCCTGGGCTGACTGTTTGTATGAAAATACACAACGTTACTGATGTTGCACATGTAAAATATTAAGATCGTTTGCTGTGTGTTAGGCAATCTCTTTGAACAAACCGGCTTCAAAATGACCTCAAACAACTGGGGAGGGTGACGATGGCTATGTTTTTTTCTTTGAAAAAATGTAAGCACAGTCCTCTGTTTCCCACATTTTGTAAATATATGTACATGTTCTACGAGTGACAAAATAACAATAAATATGATAGTAACAGCGGCTTGTGGGAGTATGTTTGTGTGAAACTGTTGCACGCCGTTCTTTAAGCACTTTGAAGTGATGTTTAAGTATTATTTAAAGCTTTTAAAAGCACTTCATCCACTACACAGAAAATAAAATAAGGGCTGTTTATGTACTATTATGTAATAATTGCACGTATTGTATGACTTGGCTATGTGAGCCCTTAGATTTCTTGTGAATTTGCTGCTGATTTTTTGTTAATACTAGGACTCATTACTGGCTAAGCAGCTCAATCGTTACTGGCAGGACCTGTGCTTGACAGCATGCATGTGGCTATATACACCTGCGTGCTGTCCTTGCCATGGGCAGTTAACTGCAGCGTGCAAGAGGAGGTGATTTGGGTAGTAAGCTGCCTGATCTGGGAGGTCTGAGACCTGAACCCATCTCAAAGGTAAATACAGCAAAATGTTGATTATCCAGATACAGTCATCTAAACTGTGAATTAACCGAACCTCTGCCCCCCCCCCCCCCCCCCTTTTTCCAACTGCTTATCCTTAGGGTCACGGGGGGGCCTGGAGGTTTAGGGCACAAGGCTGGGGACACCCTGGATGGGGTGCCAACACATCACAGGAAAAAGATACTGATTCTTCAAAACATTTTGGTTATTTCCAAGCCATGTCCTAAATCTATTATTTTTTTATAGTACTTCATATTTCAAAATGCAGTTGTAATAACCTTGTGTAGAATAGTTTAATTGCAAGCCTAAACACACTTTGTTTTGTATAAACCTTGCATTGTCATGTATGTTTGATTATCCAAACGATTCAATTAGCCAAACCAACCTTGGTCCCAGTCAGTCTGGATAATTAACGTTCTGCTGCAGTACCTTGATAATTCTTTAAGATCTTCATTGTGTAGATGTGCTCCAAAAACTCTCCCCTTGGAATGAAACTGCAATCAGACACCCAAAACTGAAGGTTCATTGATTCTGTAATTGAATGTTAGCCTTTGAGCAGAGGTGGGCAAAACCGGTTCTCCCTGTTAGGCTGACAACACGTCTCACACCTCATCCTGCCTCCCTCATTCCATCTTTCGTTGTGTCCTTATAATGTATTGCTGCTCTTTACTGCCAATCTGCATAGGCTGCAAACAGTGATCAATACCTCCATCTCAACCAGCCCTCCGGAGCAGAAATCAATTGAGTAGTGGAGAGTAGACGAGGATCGTCTCTGAGAGCAGGTTGCCCCTCCACAAGAGAATGAGGTGATGTGATTACATGCTTACAGACCCATAGTCCGGGGAGGAAAATTCTGAGTATATAAGTACTTCTCTATAATGGAGTTAGGCTACCGTTTCTACTGCTGGTATATTCACAGGCAAATACATGTAATTCTTATTGAATTGGTTGCATTTTGGACTCAATGTATCCCCGATAATCTCACACCCCTGTGCATAGCCTTGCACTGCTAAGACTACTGGTGCATAGGTGTTATAATGGGAAAGGGGCAATTCTTTCCTGCTGCAGAAGGGTACACAGCCTTGTGAACATTGACAGGCTTCTTTGAACCCAAGTCCACCTTAATAGGCTTGCAATGGGACATAGCTTGACTGATCTGTGATAGAGAGGGACTTTTAAATTTATTGTAAATTTCATACTGCTAACTGAGCCAGGTTAGCTTCATTTATCAGCGATTTGATTGCTGATTACAGATTGAGAGAGTTGTACCCATCATATGACTTGAGGCATCTCAAGTCAGGATGTTCTAGTAGTTTGTGTACCCTGTCATGCTGAAGCATGTCAGCCGTTCTGGGAAAGGTTTCTGGGGCTCCAGGGCTACTGCATTTTAGGAGGGATGTACCAAGCAAAGGACGCTGCTATTATTTCCAAATATTTTGCCTTCTGCTTTCTCAGGCTCCATATTCCTTGTGATCACGAACCTCGACAGACTAAGTAACAAAAACACGGGCAAAACCATTCTGAGAGCCTTGAAGAAAATGGCACGGAGAGAAAGGCCACTTGCGACGTCTGGGAAAAGTTTCCTCTCAAGCAGTTTGTCCTGTTGCTGGTCCCTCCTCAGACAAGCGAGGTCCTATAAATACAGCCTGTATTTGTTTAAGAAATGATACACATCTTTTGGGAAAATACCGGCGTGTTGATTTACGTCTTGCCTCCCCCATGACTCCTAGACCGTTCGAGGTATGTGAACTCCAGCTAGCCTCGTCTATTCACTGAGACGGCCTGGGGCGGTCTCCCTGCAGCTTCGCAGAAGTGAAAGGGAGTCTGAGGCAGTCACAGTCCTACCGCTGCATCTGGCCTCTCGTTAAAGTACGTCCTTTTGCAACCGTGTATCGTTGACAAAGCTGAGGATTTTGGGGTGGTGGTGTCGGGGCAACTTTGGGGGTTTGAGGTGTACATTTTTTTTCTCTGTAAAGCCCAGTGCCAGTGTTTCATTTTCCCTCCTTTCTTTCTCCTCTCAGAAAGAAGAGAGGAGGAGTAGGGTGAAGGGGGGTTTGGGAGCCCTCCAAAACGGTGCTCTTTTTTCTGCTTTAAACAAAACGTTACTGTGTAAATGTGCTCTTTGTGTGGAGCACCATTATGATGCCATTGTGTGCTTTCTTATGGCCGGCTGGCAGGGGCTCAGTGAAACCAAAGGGTCGTAGAGGGCATCAGAGGGAGAGTGTGAGAGGCTCTGACCTGGGCACGTCTGAATGGACACTCAGCACATTGCCAGGGGTGCCCTTCTCTTCTTAAGATGCAGTGGACTGAATCGCATTTGGGAAGCACCCCCCCACACCCCACACACACACACACACACACACACACACACACACACACACACGTCTGTGGGTGTTTTTGCACTGAAATTATGAGCAATTTCGGAATTTAAATGTCAAGAAAAAATAACTTTTTATCAGAGAAGCATATGGAGATGCTGCTGGACCCACGGGCCAAGGCTGAGGTGAGCCCAGCAGCATTCGGTATGTATAGACTCAGCTTGCCTGGGGTGGGAATTTCTCTTGAGCTCCCCTTATTTAGTTGGCTTTACAGTGCTGAATTGGATCAATTCTAATTCCCACCAAAGGCCTCTTCTGTCAGCACCATCATTTGCCTGACCAGGAATCCCTGGTCCTTTAGTGGTGGAACAAAATTGGTATTGTTGTGTCAAGGGATGACTGATTTAAAGTCAGTCAGGGTTCTATTTTCCTATTTCCCTCAACTTCTCCATCCCAAACCTTCAGCAACTTGTTGAGCACAGGTTGCAGTTATGGAAGCTTCTGCCTGGCTCCATGTGATTGGCTGTCTGGGGGTTCGGTGGTGATGGCATCAGGAATATGATGTTGAGGAGTATGCCTCCTGGCAAATGAAAATTTAAATTGATTTAAATATGAGATTTTGCAGGATGCGACTATAACTTGGGTGTTCTTTGAAAGTGAAATGCCTCTATGAACCTATATGACTGCTATAGCCGTATAGAAGTAGGGAAGAAATATTCCTGTCGTATGGTTGATCAATGAACGAGGCCTTGTTCCTGTCCCAGCTCTGCTGTCTGTCTGCCTTTGTCTGGGGGACGCGTGCTGGCGTCGGACTGCCGACCGGAGGGGCCATGCCGATTAATCACTACGCCATACCCCCACAATAAAGGATACTCAGTTGTCTCACGCTAACCTGAAGCCAGCAAACATTGGCATCTTCCAGATCACCACATGGGGGACACAAAATATTTGCATTTTCATTTATTTATTAAGCAGATGCTTTTGTCCAAAGCGACATGCAGTGGGGGCAGATCACACACACACAGCAGTTAAGGAGCTACCTAAGGTATTAGTGCAGCTAGGCTGAGGTTCCAAGGAGGGACCAGCATCAAATGCAGGCCTAGCTTTGGAAGGAAGAGCTGTACAACATCATTCGCAACAGGGTAAGAACCTGGGAAAAACAGTGGTTAGATTTCTTAGTAGAGGTGTTGCTAGAAGAGAGAGGTCTTGAAGGTAATTTCACCTTTAACTCTCTGTGCTGACCAGTTCACTTTAAGGGTGGGGACGTACGAATTAGCTGCCCAGCATGGCTGAAAGGACTGCGAATTACACAAATTGGTAGGTATCTGCGGTTTAAATTTTAGCACCATAGTCATTAGCAATACTCTGTTCACTAGAAAGTGATTCAAGCAGGCAGATAAGAAAGCTGTGTACCTTTCCTGGGTGACCGTGTGTTCTATATGTAGGCTGGTTTGGAAATCCACTTGTCATGCTTCTTGTTCTGACCTGCACCTTTTGTATGACGCTAGGTAGCAGAATGAGCAGGAGGGGAACAGAGTGGATGTCTGCTGGGTGTCAGGCAGTGAACCTTAGGTGGGAGGGAGGG
Source organism: Gymnarchus niloticus (assembly GCA_009936485.2). NCBI lineage: Eukaryota > Metazoa > Chordata > Actinopteri > Osteoglossiformes > Gymnarchidae > Gymnarchus > Gymnarchus niloticus. The sequence goes on along the minus strand of JAACJT020000095.1, from coordinate 16,302,733 downwards.
GGTGGGTCTAATGGAGCTCCAATAGAGAGAAAGGAGAAACAAACAGATGCTGCCAGCCTAATTAGCCTAATACCCCCCCCCCGCCTTCCAATTACAGGGCTATTGAGCAGCCATTAGAGCTAATGGCATTTGGCCCATTGAGCTGTGTGGACTAGTGGCTTGGGTGTAATTGGTATACCTCCTCACCCCCGGCAGTGACAAGTAGCTGGCACCTTTGTGATGGTGTGAACATTCGAACCAGGGCCTCGCAATACACTCTCAGCAAGTATGTGTTACCCCATGTGCAAAGTGCGGCCATCGCTGCCAGAGTGCATTGTGGGTATGCTTATGCGTGCACTTCCTCTGCTGACAGAGGACAGCTGACCCTTGCCCCCTGTGACCTGGCCATTCTGAGTGGGTCACTGCAATAATTAAGGGGTGGGTGCCATTTAAACATTTTTATCAAACCTCAACTTAGAGTGGGGGGTTGGAAGCAGTGCTCCACAGGATGTTTTCCAAAGCAGTGGATTTAACACACCCCATCTTACTGAACTCTGATGACCCGTGATTAAACCTCTCGTAGTTCAAAGTGTAAAGTTGCCTGATCTTTGAACTCCTAGTTGGAAGCTACAAAGCTATCGCCAGAAAAATGCATGGGCCAATCCAATAACGACATTTTGTTCATGCGATCCGGTGACTCTGTTGCAATGGTTTGCGTGTGTGTGTGTGTGTGAGAGAGCAAGAGAGATTCCTGTACCTGTGCCCCACTTTACACCACATGCTTATTGTGCTGAATGACACATAACCACAAAGCTAATTAAAGAGGTGGTCATTAAAAATCATTGAATAGTGCAAACAAGAATCTTCATCAAAGTGCAATGATTCTTCCTAAAATGCTTTGAGTTGCCATAGCTGGAGAGATACTTTAGTTTCTGGGTTTTGCTGTAGTCCAGTCAGAGTGGATAGCAAACAAAGCTATTTTTTTATTTTAAACCGTACATGCATGATAATCAGGAACCACCTGCAGCCATAGTTCCAAGTCATCAGCTGTAATGTAGCTATTTGCTGGTTAGTTAATTCCTGAAGCAGCTCATAGTGCTCCGTTTAATCGAGTTTGTCACTGGACCGTATCCTGCTCACGTTAAAGAACGTTTATCCTGACACCCTAAAAAGAGAACTGGCCATTTCCAAGAAATGAACTGTCTGCTACCAGCCATAAGTCTAACTAACCAAATTACCAAAGTTAAACGGATGCATTTTTTCCTGCTATGGTAAAAATTCTGAAAAGTCCAAAAAATGATTGCGTTCTGGCTAACTTTGGACTTTTCCGGCACTTAGTCTGGCAACTTTTTCTTAAATTAGCTCTGGATGTGCCTCACAGGAATACTGGGATATAGCAGTACATATCAGCATGAGAATGGGGTGGGGGTCCTCAAAAGGTCTTTCTTTTATGCAAATGGGTTGCACTACCTCTTTTAGAAAAGAGACGTCATTCACCCAGGATTCACACTATTGTGTAGTCAGATGGCCTGCATTGAGTTGTATGACCAGTTTAATTGGATTGTAATTGGTTGTATCGGTTAAAGGGACAGGAAGTACCACCTCCCTCCCTCCCCATGGATTCCATCTCTCTGGGACTTCTCCAGCTTTTGACTGATCATAAACATTTTAGTGTCATGATTGGACACAATCCGAGTCAATCAAATTCCAGGTAAAGAACTTCTGTGGGATGGGCCCTTGAAAATCGTCATGGGGGATGTGTATTGAACATGTGTGTATAGTAAGCTATCAACAGAAATGACTGAAGTAGGGCAGTGAAATTCTGAATGAGATTTTAATTTGTCCTGGAAAGTCTGCTCATTGTTCTGCTCAGGAAAGATCTACAGTTGTGGGAGAATCTCATCATCAGTTTGGCTGGTCCCATGGGACCTGTGCCATTTACCTCAGGGCTGGAGGATGATGGGTAATCTGCAGACAGGCAGGAGTTCAGTTTGCTGCTCAAAGGAGTAGAGCAGAATGGGAAAGAAACAATACAAGGATACCCACCCCCCACCCTTTAGCTGGTCTGATAGGAATCCTGGTGCAGTTCCATGAAGGCACTTCAGCAAAAACAAGCTTCGAGTTTAAGCTTCTGCTCATATGGCACTGGTTCGTCTAAACCTGCATTCAACAACAAAGATAGGTCCTTCCTCTGGATGTGACTCTCAGATGAAAATCAGCTTTCATTCTGTCTTCTCTGTCCCGTTTACTCTTCACTCCTTCAAAGGAATGGCTGAGAAACATTACGCTCTTTGGAGGTGCACTCTTCTTGCCCACACCTTCAGCTCATTTCAAACTCTGTTGTACACAAAGGGGCTTATTTTAACCTCTATAGTACAGGGAAGATAAGAGTATGGATAAGATGAAGGCTGGAAGATCTTTTTTAAAAGGGGGACAATGGACGCCAGGAGACCCAGCGAGGGTCGAATGGGTGTTGTATACTCGGTTACCTTTCCTTAGGGAAGTTACCCAGTGAACTCTGACCTACAGAGTCCAGATAAGATTTGTTTGGTGAAGCTGGACTCCTATGAAAGACATCCTCACAACATTCCCAAAGTTAACGTTTACCTCTGACTGGTTCTGCAGTCCAGGATCTGAGACAAGACGCAGCTGAGAGAAACACGTCAGACGATATGCTTGCATCCAGGAGCAATTTCACAAATGCTTGGTAGACAATGAAACGTTTATGTAATATTCACAGAAAAACTAATAAAAGCTTTGCAGAACTTGAAGGCCTCCGGCAGAATTCAGATCAGAGAAATGTTATGCTTTGGAACAGTTTGGTATCGTTCATTTTCCTGGATTAATACTGCCATATGAAAGCAGAAATGTCAAATTGCATAGTTGTGTTGTAGAAATGAAAACAACTTGCTGTGGTAAATTACGCTAATTAGCCGTCGTAGCCAGTTTCTGAAGGGTCACATAACATCTGCCGCCCTGGTCAAGGCCCACTTGCTGTGTGTCTCCCATGACCTCCAGCAATCGTTGTGTTGGGAATCAGTTTGAGTTCTCCTGACCCTCCTCTCTCCTCAAGCCTTTTTTTCCCGCCCCTAGCTCATGGGGCCTTGGCATGATGCCAAGCCCACGGCAAGGCAGCCCACCAATTGCTAAGCTGTTTAGCCACTAAGCCGCTAAAACCAAAAACAGACATCATTCCTGAGTTACCACAGGAGGAGGCCTGGTCTCCCACAGTATCCCCTCACATGGGCCGATCTTCAGTGCCTTGCGTGTGTGTGTGCGTGTGTAAGCCTGTGTGTGTCCCTCAGTCTCATTAATTTCATTTGGCCTTGTTTAAATTGATCTTGATTCCAGCACACCATCTGTCATTGGCTGCTGTTTTTCTATCTCCGCTGTCTATTCAGTTCCACCGTAAAGTATTTGGCTGTACTTCGTAAATTTAAGTGCGACCATACCGAGCATGTCTGAAGGCCAGTTGCTCTCAAGCCATGGGACCACGGTAACCATACTAGCCAGACATTTACAAACACAGGTAAGCCGGCAGTCATTAACAACCTTCATGAAGCCTGACGACTTAGCAGTTTGATTAATCGCGTTCATTATGGCTGACGAGACCAAGTGTGAAATCAGAATTTATATCAGAAGTAAATTTGAACCCACAGTCAAGCGGCTTGCTATGCTAACATTAGGAGTATAAATCCTATATGTGGGCTGCAGTTCTTACTCATAGACACCCAGGTGTCGCTTTATTTCCCGTGTTAATCAATGTCTTATTTCCCCTGAATGCTATTTTCCCTTCACTGTGAAATCCAAAGTTTCCCTCCCCCCCCCCTCTCTTTCTGTCTCACTCTTGTACTCCTCTTCATTATAGGGTGGTAAAAACAAATAGTTATGGGGTGGAGGAGTTGCACGTGTTCACCATTCCATTGCCCCATCACAAGGTCGAGTGCCCCGACACAGGCAGTTTCATTTAAGTGCTTTGTATATGTGCCTTATACTTGTGGTTATAAACACAATTAAGTGCTTCATTAATTGTACCTCGGTGCCAGTAGAGTCACTGAGCATCTACCCCCTTCCTTCCCTGGAGTGTTTACGTTAAATGCCAGAATGGCTTGTCATCTGGCGGTCAGCCGTTTTCATCAGGCGTAACCGCAGACGGCTACGTCAAATGATCCAGGCCAGAAAGAGAGAGGGCCCCCTATGTGTTCTGGGGGTGGGACTGGGCTGAACGATTGCTTCATTTATTTACTTAACAGACACCCTTAACAAGGATGGCAAGCAAAGGGGGGAAAAAAGGGATCCCAACATAACGATGGAGGAAAGTGTTGAGATGCTGGATGAATAGTTGGTGTAAAGGAGGGATTTGCTTGGTTTTTTTCTTTCCATTTTCGTGGAGACTGTCCATGGCTCAAACCTCAGAATCTACATGTTTTCATCTTACGCTAGGAGTTCACCCCCAAGGAGCACACTTAAAAGGCTTTGCTAGTTAAGTAGACAGGACCTTACAGCCGAGTCTCTCCTTTGTCCATAGTCAAATCCTGCGGGCAACCTCTGTCCACAATACTGTGGTCTAGCTCTACGCACACATATACCTGACTCACACAAAGCACACAAGCAAGCCTTAGATGGATAACGAGAGGGTATTGATCAATAATACATTCACATGGGACACTATCAGACTTGTGCTGTTTTGTCTTCAGCAGACTGTTCTCTACTTTGAGACACCTTTTTTAAACTGATTAAGATTCATTGTTCATGAATAACCTCATGCCTCTTAAGTCCTTTATTTTGCCAAGAAAGCTAATGTTAGCTTGGCTCATCTATTGTAAAATATCTGGGTTTGACCAGAACCCACAGCGAATGGAACAGCATCAAATTACAGATTGATTTCTGGCTAGAGGGTCCTGTCTGTATGACCACACTGTAACCTGGTTCTGATGAACCTGTCAGTAATGAGCTTTTCTTCTGCCCGGTTAATAACAATAACAAATACACAGATACCAGGTGTTCTGCAGAGTGAAGAACACTGGCAGTTTTGTCAGTGTTTTTAATATAGCAGAGGTTCAGTGGGTTCAATGACGAGATTTGTTCTGAGCAAAATTCTGAGACCTTACTTCACTAGAAGCTTTTGAGTTTTCCGTTCTTGCTAGCCTACAATGGTAAACACTTTCTTAGCATTGTTGAGCCTAAGAACAACGAAGGGTTCGAGTGACACAGAGGCAGACCAACCCTTCTTGTGAAGGAGTGCCTCAGAAAAGATGACACTGAAAGGAAAAACTGGATCTCCCTAAGTTGAACCCAGATAAGGTATATTTCCACAATCTGCTGCAAGATAATAAGAGGCAAGTGGAAGCAATTCCAAATTGGGTGATTGTATATGTAATTATTTTTTAGCTGGCCGATTTCTGTGGGCGGCGCAGTGATTCAGCTGGTAGCAGTGTTGCCTCATGACTCCAGGACTGGGGGTTCAATCCCACCTCAGTTGCAACCACATTGTCATAGCTTTAAGTCCCAGGGAGAACAGCTGTCATACCCTTATGGCCAATCAGCAGATAGATATCAACTGCTTAAATGTGAATGGCTGTAATGTTGGAGTTGGAATGGCCTGATTAGGGTAAGGGGAACGGAAACTTAATGCCTGTGCCAGCAGCACTCCCCCATTCCCGGTCCCCCATGCTTGGGCAGTCCCAGGAGAGTGGTCTGGATGGATGGATGCGGGGGGCTTAGGGTGCTAAGGAACCAACATCCAAAGTCCCCTGGCTTTTACCCAAGCCAGGCAGGCAGGGAGCAGTGGTGTGCAAAATGGAGATCTGCCAAAGACAGAGTGGTGGTGCCACCCTCTGGAAACAGAGCTTTACCCTCCACTCCCACCCCCACCCGGAGATTCACTCTCTCATTGTGAACCTCCAGCCCCAAACTACAATTCCAACTTCCTGTCTGGTTACTATGGGAGGCAGCAATTGCCCGACTGATTTTGAATGCATGTTGCTGTTTTTTATTTTTTTTTCCTGTTTGCTCTACATTCGTGCTTCGATATCTGTGGTTCTTGTAAGAACGATATTTCATATTTAACAAAGAGACAATGCAGGCCATGACAGGATGGGTAAATGCCATGGTTAGATTTATGGAAAAAACGTGCTGTCTTTGAGCAAATCCTTCATGCAATTCATTAGGTTTCAGCAGTTTCATTACGTGCTGTGGCTGGAGTCATGCCGTGTGTGGTCCCGACGACCACCCCCGATCAGCGCGATGTCTTGGCCAGGGCTGCTGTAATCAATAGTCTCCCTTTAATTACAAACAGTGGAGTGCCATTCCATGCCAGATCCTGCTCACACTTTTTTTCTGAAACACATTGATGTATGCTAGCCATGGCCACCAAAACTGGACCCCTCCCCATGAATGACCGTTTTGGAACACCACCCACAGGAAATTGGCTCTCAGCTTCCTGTCCTATCGTCCTCATGGTAAAGAGCTCCAGTTATGAATCTGTCATTGTGTACCTAAGCACCGGAGGGCCCTCTTGTCAATATTTCAAGCTTATTGAGAGTCAGATAGCCAGCTTTGGCTGTCTTCAATCTGCAGTTGATACGGCAGCCTATCTCAGTGCCTGTGGACCCCATGTTAGCAGAGAACTTGAGGATGACCTGTAGAACAGCACAAACTGCTGCTTACATCTCTGTTCTTCTGTGTCTTGCTCCAATTAATTTGGCTGTCCAGAGAAAGAAAGGGAAAGTGAAAAGTTAGCCATGGGTACTAAAATAAACATCCTAGCCCAGCACCACCCATCTTAATTGAGGGGACTAATATTAGTGTGGAAGGAAAGGACTCAATCTTTCCCTTTGTGAATTATCTCCTACTTTTGTACTTTTTAAAAACCTTTAAGTCAGAGGCACAGACAAAAGAGACTAACTGATTACGCTACGTTTAATAAATAAAATATGTGATTCAGTGAACATTTCCTGACAAATGAAGCCATATAAATGTGCATGTATTTGTTGTAATATTTCCAAGAAAAATGAGCTATTCAGGTTACATGTGATTTTGTCCAAGTTTTGAAGGATCATATTCTGTTTCTCTTTCAACACTCCTTTTACAAATACTGTTTTTGACTCATCACAAATCATGTGACCTTCATGCTCTTCCTTTATTTCTTGAGGGTTCCTGTTTTGCCTATCTGTGTAGGAGTTCCTCCCTGCCCATGTGACCTCTCCAAGCCCTTTCCCTCCTATGGTAACAAAGCTAAAAGGACCTGGACTGCCCTTTCCTGTGCCAGTGGCTCGACTGCAACTGTAATGCTATTTAGAATGAACTCATAAATAAAGTCTTTGTACCTGGAGAACTTTTAAATGATTATTTTCTTTGTGGGTGATGCTTAAAAATGTATGAAGAGAATGATACCCATGTGCCTGACTTTCAGAGCGTTGTAGATATTTTCAGACCTGTTCCTCTGCTTTTGGGTCTGTATCGAAGACCCATGTAACATGGACACACACGCGGACACTTGCCCGGTGTGCTTTGTGCTTCTCTCCCTGCCATGAGACTCTCGATTAATCATTAAGGTGGTGTCAGGGTTCTGTTTCAGCCCAGGAGCCAGAGTTCATGCCGCCACCTCATGTAAGCGACCACCGCTCCGCACTCATCTTTAATTCATACCGCTGTTCAGGTGGATTACCTGGCCGGCCAGCCCGTCAGCTCCCAAGGCTCAGTGAGAACCTCTTGCGAGCTGAGTGGGGCCTGGTTCTGCCTCCTGACTCCTGTTCGAAGTCCGGTCGCCTTCATTAGCGATAATCCTTCGAGAAACACAAGAACGCATGAATTGCAAATGCGGTTGCCTGTAACTGCAGTTCTGTGAAAGCGGTTTATTTCAAACACGCACCTTTCTGTCTAAGTTTCCTTGTTCATTCTTGTCCTCCTCACACACAAAAATTCACAGTGAATTTTATTATAAATTAATGGTTCATTAATGCTTTCTAAAATAGCTTTTTTTATTTGCATAATTTTTTTTTTTTTAAAGAAGGTGCTGTAGTGTAGCGATTTACTAGGTCAAATGACTGACAGACTTTTGCCTCAGGAAATGTGCATCCTATTAATTTATTTAGTGTGCAGGCTTGGAGCAGTGGCCAGGGACTTGGCCTTGCAACCACAAGGTCGAGGGTTTCAACCACGTGTTCATCTCTTCGGCGCAGAAAATGCCAGCTAACGGCTCCAGTTAGCACCTGCCTTCTGCGGAAAGTCTGATATCACCCGAGCAGACGAACGGCAGAAATGACAATCGAAATATTGTCCCAGGCCAGTTTGCCAAAGAAGAAGGAACAGTGGAAGAAAACCCCTGCTGAAAAAGGCCAAAAACAAGACAATCTTCCAAAAGCATGTCAAGTCTCAACAGGTTTAAACAGGTTTAAACTGACCAAAACCAGCTCTTGGATTCGCCACACTAGATCTTTTCTCATTCCAACTGGAAGCCCATTTCTGTGTCCCGTTGCTGTTGAAACAGTTGCTCCTGATTATGGTTTTGTCAGAGGGGTTTACGGATGACTCGCAGACAGGGGTTTAGGGTGGAATCATCCACAGCACAAAATTTCCTGCCTGTTTTGTTTTCTCCCCCCTTCCTTAATTCACTCTCTTCCTCTTTACCTTTGCTCTCCTCTCCATCTGCAGGTTGACCTCTGCTACACTCCTTCTGAGAGCCCAGGGACTGTGGTTAATGTGGATTGTTGTGTGACAGGCTGAACTCCTAGTGGTTGTCGGGTTAGCATGGGTGGGGTGGGGGTTTTCCCCCCCCCCCCCCCCATCCCTCTAAGTCCACGGTACACACGTGATGTCCATAAAACTGGTTGCCGTAAGGTAACTGGAGAGGTAGAGTTTTCCAAGGTTTCCCCTAGCATGACCAGTTTCTCCAGGCAAGCCTGGGGAGCCTGTATGGGAGGCACAACAAACCAGAATCCTGACTGGAAGGGTCCCAGTTCACTTCCTAGGGTAGTATTTTTAAGACTCTTAAAAATCAAGAAGTCAAACGATGCTCTTTAAAGTTAGATGGCACAATCATGTGTCTCCTCTGTAATGAGTAAAAGGACCATGGGAGGAGTGTGTGTGTGTCTGTGTGTGTATTTGCTGAGCGGCCTGGAAATCCAGTGTGGCACCTAACTGCATCTCTGCATTTCCCTCACCACGGTGGTCCACAGTAAAACCTCAGGCTGAGCCTCTAAGCTGAGGCTTCAATCCTGCAGTACATTCTGCACCGGATCTCCTTTAGACATGGATTTACACGTTCCCCCAGCAAGGTAAAACTTCCGTTGTCCTTCCGTACATCTTGGAGTGAGCGCACATGTGGTTTTGATCAGTCTGAGGTGCCATAAATCCCGCCTTCGCTGAAAGATGTTCCACAAGACACTGGGGGTGTTTAACCACTTCTCCAAGCTGGGTTTAACAGCACCGGTGTGTCGAGGCGGCTGAATCAGCTTGCTCGTTAGCGCTCATTGAAGTGGAAGACGGTGCCTGGAACAATGGAGCATTTGCCTGCTTTCCTCAGTTGTATGGCAAACAGATGCAGATAAGGACACATGCATGTGAACTATGCCTCTATCCTCTGCATCTTCATCAACTCTCACCATCCGCCACCACGTTGGAGAGGTGCGTCCATGTATCAGCTGCTAATGCCAGTGCGACGCATTGAACAAACTCAGGATTGTCAATATCGAGCTGCTGATGATAAGCTGTACCTGGGAGTCCACACACATGCAGAGGCTGAGCAAATCCGTGTGCCTCACTGCAGTTCCCCCCACTGCGCACACACTCATCTTGGGAATTCAGGCCAACAGCTGGGTGGCTTTTGCTTGTCAGGGTTACCCAGAAGGCCTTGCTAAAGCTTTCCTAACCTCCAAGCAATGCTCACTCTCCCTTCCTGCCAGACCACCCCTGACCTGCCTTTCGTCATTCTTCCTGCCTTCCCTTCACCCTGGTTCCTCCTTGCTCAGTCTGCTGCCTCCCTGGTTCTGTTTCTGCTGAAGTGTGGGCCACTGGGTGCCCTGATGTAGGCCAGCCTGATCCTCACTCCTGTCCTTTTTGCAGCTTAACACATCCATGTGTCTGCCTCTTGTTGACTAATGGGTGTGTCTCTGTGTGTGGGTGTGGACGTGGTTGGGGGTTAGATGATAAACCTACTTTCCAAAGACGGCAGAGTGTGAAGAACATTCCAGAACACTTCGAAATCACTGAGCTTAACCTACTCGGCTGGATAGAAGAATGCGAAAAAATGCCCATTTGTTCTACCACTGCGGCGAATTGAAAATCGACCCCGCAAAACTGCCCCTGCCCCCCCGCCCCACCCCTGACAAAGGCATCCTTGAAATCCTTGGCTGCAGAGAGCATTTTCAGAACTGAAGTAGACATGATCTATATTCCGAATCGACACACTCACAGAGGCTGGTATTGTGATTCACGGCAGCGTGGCCTGGTGCTGGCTGTGGTGACTGAACCCGAATGGCGAGTGGAGTGTTATCGACGGGCAGTGCTGAATCTATGCTCCACCTTTATGTACTGTGGGTCATGCCGATCCAGCTGGCGCTGGCTAATTAATATGCCAACCACCAGACTGGCCTGCATTATTCAACAGCGGAGTCCCTCAGTGTCCCCAGTCCTGAGTCCAGACCCCCCACCCCATCCCCCTGAGGTCCAAAAAGAGCCAAGGACACATTCTCTTGGGGACAGATGATATGATCAGTGGGCCAAGTCCCCACTCAGCCGTCTCCCAGTCAATATTGATATGAGGCATGACGAATGTTCTGTTCCCCTTTCACGGATCATGAAGCTGCTCTCTGCTCTTTAATTTTTATTTCCCAGGTTCCAGGAGCTACTCCCCTCTTCCCCCCTTCTTGGGTCCCTCGCTGTTCGGAAATGTGCTGCTTACTTCTCTGTGAAACGTGTGCCCTCCACAAATCTGCTTTCTTAATTTCTTAAACATAATAATAATTGTTATTATTATTTAAACTTTCTGCAATCCCCTTTAAAGAGCCCTTCCCAAAAAATTGGGTCCCCATAGCTGCCAGCCCCCAACATTACATGGCAGGTGGGGGGTCCGTAATCGTTCCAGGGCCTGCACTCTTGTTCCTGCAATAAAGACACAGAAAACTTTTTTTTCCTGTTCCAAGATCACTCCTGAGAAATGGATTCAGCAAGAAATTCCATCCAGAAATTGATGGAGAAAAAAGTAAAGGAAGATAATTGATCTAAAGAGGAAAAATACCAGCCTCCTTTCAGTTCAAGTCAGTGTAAACACGGGTACCTGGCATTTAAAAAAAAAATTGGTTTAAAATTTTCCTCCTTGTGCCTTGCTACATTATATTGACAAAAGTATGTGAACACTGGCCTCTGCAAAATCTTTTTTTAAAACCTTGGAAATATTTAAGGAGCTGGTCCTCTCTTTTCTACTATAATAGCCTCTACTCATCTGTGAAGGCTTTTCATTAGATGTTGGAATTTTGTTGGTGGGATTTTTTGCCATTCAGGCCAACCAGCATTTGTGCGGATGAGTATTAATGTTAGCCGATTAGCTCCCTTTCTGTTTGTATAGCCTAGTAGTTCACAGTTAAGCTCTTGCTGCTTCTATAGATGTTTCCATTTTACAATTAGTTAACTTAGGCAAAAATTTAACACACTGTCTCAGGAAGGTGGCATCCTATGATGGTACCATATAGAAAGTCACCGACCTCTTCAGTTTGACCTATTCTGCCGCCAGTATTTGTTTCTGGAAATTGCATAATTATAAGTATACACCTGTGTCAGTAATAGGTATGGCTTAACTAGCCCTGCAGTGGGACTGGCACCAGAGAATCGTTTAACCTTGCTTGACTTTGGTGAAAATGGCTTCAAGTTTCCGACAGGAGTTTATCCTATACATTGGCATTGTAATGCTGTTTAAATGGTAACATTGACTGTTATGGGGACCAGTGTGATGAACAGTGTCTAAGGAACGAGCAGCAGTCAAGTCAGACTGGGTGTGTGTGCTGGTGCTGGCAGCTTAGTACCTGTCCCACAAGCACTTATACCCAGAGGCTGTTTTGAGAAACTCCCATCCAGACAGGCATTACATTTACAAAACAATTTGCACGCAAAGGTCCAACTTCTGTTCACCCCACTGGGATCACATGTTGGATCACAAACCTGGAAAAGCAGTAAATCAACTGTTGACCACGTGATGCTTTGGGTTTCTCGGTGACACACTCCTGTAGGTATACCTGTGTTGGCTGAACTGTGACCTCTAACCTGGAAATGGCCTCGGTTCACCCCATCTTTATGGGTCATCTGATGACCGTCGGTCAACCGTGCAGCAGCCTGGGGGAAACGGTGGGCAACTTGGTGTCTTCCTCCTGGAAGATGTATGGGCTGCTTTCTCACTCTAGGGTACTGACACTGAGCCAGGCACATCCAGGTGATCCTGCCCTCAGAGGCCCCTCTGCTGTTTCGGGACCCTAATTAGTACCTCAGATCTCTGCCGTCCAGCCCCTAAAAGTCCTCTCTATGCCATCGGCGTATTAAAATGCCTTCCCAAACTGCAGGTTCAGCACCTGCTGTGGCGTTGAGGGTTGGAGCCTGTCGCTGCACAATTAAATCGTTAATTATCATCCTTATAAATTCTAGGCATGTGACAGCGGGGGGTGGGGGGGGTGGGAGAGCAGATTCTCCACTGAAACTCATTAATCGTGACCAAATTGAGATGCGACTGAGTGCTGTGGCTGACTGGCGCCTCCTGCTGTCCCGCCTCCCACCCGAGTTTCCAGTGCCCTTGACGGATGGGTCGCTGTGGGGCTTTGCCATGTGTCCCCTGTTACCCTGGTTACTCCTGTGTTTCCATCCTGGTTACAGTTCCATCAGTGTTTAAACAGTCTACCTGGGTCTTTAGAGGGCATTCACAGGAAGGGTTCGAGGGTGGTGTGGGAGAGGGGATGTCTGTAACCTTAATTACCCAGATCTTACAGATCCCCCCCCACCCCACCCCCACAGGACAAATCCCGGGAAAGATTGCAGCAGATTGACATTGTCAGAAGAAATTTGATGGAGACGGAGTTAAATATAGATCAGGAATTTCTCTTTCAAGGTTAGTGGGGTAAGTTGGTGGAATCCTCTGGAGAAGTTTGAGAAGTCAAGCACACGTGCACGTGCACATACACACTCATAAGGAATTTTGAACAGATACACACATTAGGCATAGGCCGATACACAAACACATGCACACACAGACATGGTAATACACCAAATGCAGTCATCACCAAGAAGAAGCAGGCGAGTGCACCATGACTGTGCAGGGGATATTGAGATTATGCTTCTCACAGATATCATTGCTCTCTTGAGTTAAGAAGTAGTCGTTTTATTTCCGCATGCTGTTTTCACTTTTGTCTGCTCAAATCAGTGTCTTGTTCGAGTCCCTGATTGATGTATTTTTCACACACTGAGGACTGAGAAGCACAGGTATTCCCCTTCTGGTAATAAACCTCCCTTTGAACTGAACTGAGCTGACAAGATCGAGGAACAGGAAGAGAAATGCATCCAAGCACAAAAAGAGGAGGGAGGAGAGACGCGCTTGGCTGGACAGCACAAAGCAAGAGCAGGAAAGGCAACCGCTGTGTTGTCTTAGACAACGTGGAAGGTAATATGAGAGAAAGGCAAGGGTTTCATGGCAATGCAGTTACTGCAGCGTCTCATAGGAAGGGGACTTAATGCAGTATTCGAATCACAGTGTACTGAATGCAGTGTCCCATATACAGTGTGATTAATGCAGTGTCCCATATGAAGGGCACTTAATGCAGTGCTGGA
>JAACJT020000095.1:16261562-16288848 GCA_009936485.2 Gymnarchus niloticus | reverse complement strand
GTCACTTAATGCAGTGTTGGAATCACAGTGTACTGGGTGCAGTGTCCCATATATTGTGTGCTTAATGCAGTGTCCCTTATGAAGGGCACTTAATGGAGTATTCGAATCACAGTGTAATGAATGCAGTGTCCTGTATACAGTGTGATTAATGCAGTGTCCTTTATAAAGGGCACTTAATGCAGTATTCGAATCACAGTGTAATGAATGCAGTGTCCTGTATACAGTGTGATTAATGCAGTGTCCCTTATAAAGGGCACTTAATGCAGTAGTCGAATCACAGTGTACTGAATGCGGTGTCCTGTATACATTGTGATTAATGCAGTGTCCCATATGAAGGGTACGTAATACAATGCTGGAATCACAGTGAGCTGGGTGCAGTGTCCTATATATTGTGTTATTAATGCAGTGTCCCTTATGAAGGGCACTAAATGCAATGTTCAAATCACAGTGTATTGAGTGTAGTGTCCTGTATGCAGTGAACACACTGCAATGTATTAATCACAGGATAATTAAAGCCATGTCCTAAAATGATCTTTCTCTGTAGTAAATACAAACACTCATAACAAGTGTAATGCTAGATACTGCCTATTTACAATTATGACAGTTGCAGTCATTAGGGTGCAATTACTGAAATTAATAGGCCTTCATAACGGCATGCTGGATAGCAGGCGATTGGCCTCTCATCAGTGGCTGATTGTGGGTCAGCAATAATTATGTGGTAAGACTGCCTCTCCCCACCCCATTCCTTGTTGAATCACACTCTTGTATAATGTCATAAACCACTACACCGGTCGTTAGGGTGCATCTGGCTTGGGAGAATGGAGGTCTACTTTAGTAGTGTGTCTAGTCTGTACCATGCTTTTGATTGTGGAGGGGGGTGGTTTTGTATCCTACCGCGACGTCCCTTTTGTTGTGGGGGTGCCCTGGCATCTGACCCTCACTGGCTCCTCCACTTCGGCACAGCAGCGGGGGGGCTGATGGCCATCTGCCATGTCCGTCAGGCCACAGTCTCCCCACTGTATGGGAAAAGATAGGGAGGTGGAGTGGACGCCTCCCTACCCCTTCTTCATAACAATCACACACTTTTTTAATGGTATTCAGTTAGCATTGCTGGTGGGATCGGGCAGTCAGTTTTGGTATGGGTTTTTCTGGTGTTTTTTTTTTGGACACATCCTGGGTTTCCTCTCCTCTGCTGGTTTCTGACAGTTGCTGTGCTCAGTTTTTAAATTGTGTGGCTAAGCTTATCTGCAGTGTCACCGCCATGGTTATCTGTTTTACTGCGGGATTTTCTGGGGTGCCCTGTTGAAGAAGAAATTCACAGGGACTATAAATGAACAGACGGGAAAAGGAGATCGAGACACGCCATGACAGTCACAGTTAGCCATAAACACTAACGGTGGCCCTTGTGGAAATACTGACACAGTCTGTGCCACTGAAAGGGTGCAGCCATTCTCCTGGGGTGGTGATATCCATCAGGAAGTCATAATCAGGGTGCAGAGATAGGGGTGGGGTGTTTGGGGGTCTCACTAATAATCCACCATGTTAGGGTGGAGGTCCCTCAGGCTTTGTATGATCGTACAGTCTCACTTTTAGATCTTAAAACATATGTGAAGAACTGTACCGGAGCATTAGGGAGTCACACTTAGATGACATCCAAAATAACACCATGCTTCTTTCCTTGAGCTGCTGCAAGGAGCCGTGCAGACTCAGCCAGTCTTAAGGGTTCCCCAGGGGGTCGAGAAGGAAGCTTGGTCATTACTCAAGAACCAGGTGAGATGCCGTTAATCGTTCGCTCTGTCTGTCTCTTTGGTCCCGCGCACGGAATCCCAAAGGCTTCATCTGAAGGTCAGTGTAAGTAAGAATATATCAGGTAAAGAGACGCACCGAATTAATGTAGCTGTCAGAGCCGAGAGTACTCAGGAAGATTGATTGACTTGTAAGATGTCGAGAGCAGATGGAGGAGTGAAAAAGGGCAAGTCGAACCTTTGAGTGTGGGGGGGCAGTAGGGTTGACCAACCATAACTGCATGAAAGAGAATAACTGCCTTCCCTCTCCCGTCAATGTGTAGCCACACCCACCTTGTAATTGCTCCTCCCACTCACAGTAATGGTATCTGACCACATAAGCTGTCCAAAGCCTCTCTTTTCCACCCTGCCTGAGAAGTGAGTGAGCCACGGGGGGCTATTTAGGTTAAGGGGCTTAGATTGTCATATCCCCTCTCTTCTTTGTGTTGTTGCCCTCTTTATTTTCTTTAACCTAAACACCAAGCTAGGTGAGTCCACCTTATTTTACTCCATCCGAGAGCTTTTAACAGCTGAATGTGTAAGAAAAAAATGTACTGCGCATATACAAAACATTCAAACAGAATTTAACTAACATATCATGTTAATTCTTTTAATGTGACCTTTTAATCCATAAGGCTTGTTCTGAGTTGTATGGTCAACAGGGAGCAGGTACTTTCTTAGGGTATGGAAGTGGAAACAGTTTTAACAAAATGCTGGAAAGGAGTATAACATATGACTGAGTAGGAACAGGGCGAGCAGAAATGAACAAATCTAGAAGAATCATGCATGAGATGTTTTACTATAACCACAGAGGCCACCTTCTTTATACCCCAAGGTGGTGAGAGAAGGTTACGGACACACTCAACAAATTACTTCACTCATGGGTATTTTTTTCCCAAACTTTCAATTGAATCGCCTTTTTCTTCCCATTGGCCTAAGGTGAGGGTTTGCAATCTCGCCCTTGTAGTGGCTCGGAGGGAGACATACCCTGAGGGGCTCATGTCAGTGCAGGCAGCATACAAACAGGCTGATTAATGAACATGTGAACACGGATGTCTGTCACCAGGCCTCTACTTCCACCTCCTTTTTCAGTAGTGCCCCTGAATCTGAAGGAAAAGGAGAATGAAGCACTTTTTTTAAAAAACAAGTAGGATAGACTGTTTCTGCAAGGCTGAGCTTTTGTCACTGGGTAAAATTTGCAAAGGCTTTGGGTTTCGTCATCAGCAGTATGATGGTGGAGGTGGTGGTTACACGGGGTACAAACACAGAATTATGGAGATGCAAAGGAAGGATTAAGGGAAGTGTTTCAATACTGTACAGCAGTCGCGGCTGCAGCAGTACATAAAAATAATGTTGGCATTTTGCCATTGGTGGAGATGTTCCTTTACCGCATCCAGGATGGCCCCTGCTCTGACAAGGCCACAGACACCACTGACTGCCACCCTGTAAGAATGGTGACTAGTGTGGCCATGCAAGCTGGTAGGAAGAGGGCATTCGTAGCAAGGGTTTGAAGGGTGTTGTGAAAAAATGGATGTCTGTAAGCCTGGTGGCGGTGGGGAATTGTGGGTAGGAGCGCCGGGTGACAGCCATGAGAGAGTCATGCTTCATTCAATGTGGAGCAGATCCCAGCTAATTAAGACTCACAGTGACAGCAGGCGTCAAGGCTGACTGATTTGTCAGAAACGCGGAACGCAGAGTACGTGAAGGCTTCGTGAGGTTTCGGGCTTCCCTCATGGCGTTCTGTGCAGTATTGCAAGTTTGCAGCATATAATTGTCCTTACAGCAGAACACCAAGAATTATTATCTGGAATTCCAAATGTTGTGGAGTTCTGAGCATCTCCATCCAAAAAGTGCAATAGCAAACACAACTTAGTCATTTTTCTAGTATCCATCCATTTTCCAAACTGCTTTATCCAACTCAGGGTCATGGGGGGCTTATAGCATATCCCAGGTAGCTTAGAGCATAAACTGTGGGAGTCTGAACAGGGTGCCAACCCATTGCAAGGTACAATCACACACACTACAGACAATTTATACATGCTAATTGGCCTACATTGCATGTCTTTGAGAGGAAACCTGCAAAGCAAGAGGAAAACATACAAATTGCACACACACAGAGCAGAGGTGGGGTTCAACCCCCCAACCCTGTAGATATGAGACAACAATGTTAACCAACAAGCTACCACGTCCCCCTCAGTTCCTAGGATGTGGACCAGCTCTTTAATCTCAAGCCCAGGTCCTTAATTATAATGTCACTTACTGATGTTTTGTTGCTTTTCAAATCTTATAGTCTCACTGATCTTTTTTGTGTAATTTTCCCTAAGCAGGGTTACATAAGACCTCAATAAACTGGGTGTAGATGAATATCAGTCACAACAAAATAAAATAATGAATGAGTACCATGCTATTCACTACAAATCACACTGTCCATTAGATTCACCACTTTCCTGTGATACTTCAAAACAAACTCATAATAAGTGAGGACAGGCAACATTAGACTGTGAGTCAATGCCATATGAACTCTAAAAAATCTATTAGATTCCAACAGGCAAGTTTATTAACAATAACAAACAGTATAGGACAGACTTTTTTCAATTTAAATTAAAGTATAATGAGATACACAGGACATCAATGTTAATGAGAAATGTTTTCTTAATGAGAATAATGGAGTCATTTGGCCCAATTTGACGCACATTTAATTGATCGATTGTTCTAACTTCAAATTAGCATCATTCTTAACTTTAATGAAGTTGAAAATTTTTTTTATTTATTGGTGGTTTGACTGATCATATATCACTCATCATAGTTTAAATTTAAGAGTTACTTCATACAAGATATGAAACACAAAGGACAGGAATTCATTTTGAAAAATAGTTTTGAATTCTTTCATTGAATGATGCATAAGCTGCATAAGACCCACGTATGTTTGGCTTTGGTTATTTTCCAGAAATTTTTTGGTATTTATGTAAAACATGACTAATGAAAAACAGAAAAAAAATATATATAGGTTATTGATAATTTGTTACCATGCTAGTAGTATAGTAGGCAAAGCAATATTTAATTATTCAAGGGGCCTGCATTTCTACTTATGAGCAAAGAAATTAACCTGAATTCTTCAAAGCAAAGACATTAAAAATTGTTAGCTGCTTATTTAAATTTATACATAAATGGCTAGGTAATTAATAAGACATTTATTTGCTTCAAAATTAGTTTAACAAATAGACACCTGTTGTTTATGAATTCCAAATTGAAACATGCTAATAGCAATACAACGTGGTTCTTTGGAAAGCTGAATGTAGTACCAGATTGCAGACAATTCTGTTGGACCCATGAAGACTCTGCTTAGCCCAAATCATCGATATTCAGCTGTTGAAATAAATTAATGTATGTTGCTCTGCACAGATAATTCAGCATCAGAACAGAAACGTAATGATAAACTTATACCGAAGGAAATAATTTTGCAAAAAGTAAAACCTGATTATGGAAGGATCGCCTGGGAATAAGGTGTGGTCATATTCATGGGACTGTACCACGTTCTCCATAAGGGGGCTCTAATGCGAGGAGCCGGTGGGCTCGGTAACCCAGCTTCACACCCGTGCGAAGTAGCGTGCGTGGTGGCCTTCACCTGAAGATCAGCTACCCCCACCACAGCTGGGCTCTGAGGTTTTTGGACCCCGTTGAACTGTACCTCCCCACCCCACTTCTCGCTCGGTGTGGTGATGATAAACTCAACACGCAAGGATTTAATCATGTGGTCAGACACATGTGGGACACACCCTGCTGGCCCCATGACCTAATTGGATTCTGTCTCTCATGATCTTTCAAGAGATCCCCATATCATCTGCTGGCCTACCGTGCCATCCCTCCACTTCATCTGTACACACTGACCGGCCTGCTGCCTTCTGAGCCACGGAACATGCTCTTCAATCCTTATCATCTGACTGCATCCTCCAATACCCTGTTGTCTTCCTGACTGCTCTACAACATTATAGTTTCATATTTGTATTAATGAATTTGTCCTGCTCGGTGCTGGCCAGAGGAGAATGGGCTTCCCTCTTGAGTCTGGTTCCTCCCAAGATTTCTTCCTCTCAAGGGAGTTTTTCCTTGCCACTGTCACCATTGGCTTACTCTCTAGGGACCCTGGGCCCGGGAGTACGTAAAGCACTTTGTGACAGTGCTTCTTCTTAAAGGTGCTATTTAAATAAAATTGAATTGAATTGAGTCTTTTTTTTAATTTCTAACTGGCCAGGACCCAAACATGTGAACTCATTCCTGACCTTCCCCTCCTCTCTTTCCAGCCATGACTAAAAACTCATCCACAAATCCCAGTTGTGAAAGATCACCCACAGAGTTTGGACGGTACATGTGTTTGATGAAAGTACAAAATAAGAAGAAAAAGGAGCAAAGGTGTTTGATTCCATGTTTATGGGTGAGGCTAGTTTCTGCTAGTCTAACTAGATGGATCGTACCTTCAGGTTTCTGGATGTTAAGGTTAAATTCACCTTTCAGCTAATAAACAGCCAACCATAACATTTGCTCTCACTAAAAACGCTGTGCTTCCACACCAATTACCTTTTAATGCCAAACTCCAAGCCCCACCCAGGAAGTGAAGTAATGGCATGTGGAACCAGGGTTTGTTCCCAGGGGAGAGGGGGGTCATCAGCAGCCTTGTACGTTGAACAACAGGCTGCCAGGTGACACCCTGTCCCCTCACTTAAAAGCCTTCAGGCTACATAGTAGCCTGTGACAATCCTGTGTGGCCTGCACACACCTATGTGGACTGGTTGAGGCTTTGGTATTCTTCTGCTTGGCAAATGGGGGGGCGGATGTGTAAAGAGTGTTTCTGTCTGTTTGCCGGAGGCTTGCAGGAACCTCCGTCACCACCTCCTGTCTCTGCCTAGTCAGATGAGCTGGTATCCAGTTGGGTCTTCTCCTACGCAGCTCAGCATGTACAGAATGTATATAAATACGTGTTCATCCTCCTTTATGCTAACATTTCTGGGGGAATTCCCTCACCCAGAATTGTCAGGTAAAGTGTTTATTTTTAAAAATTAGTCTGTGTTTTTAAAATAAAAGTACTAAAATTGTGTGTTTATTGTGTGATTCAGGTGTATTCAGGTTTTCTTGGAGTGGAATTAGAAATTGTAAAGAGCATCATTGTGGGAGTCATTGTAAAGTCCATTTGGTGGTAAGTAATGAGGTGTGTGTGTGTGTGTGTGTGTGTGTGTGTAGAGTGCAGAGTCTGCACAAGTACTTACCCAGTTGTAACCCCCCCCCCCCCACCTTAAGCTGGAGCTGGGCTAGATGGGTGTTTGCATTAGCCCTAGACAGATAGAGGCTTCAGGATGGGGCCCAATCAGCTCCAGGTACAAAAGCTGACAGGTCACCCCTCCCTGCACACATGCATTACTACAGAGTCGATGGCTGGGGTAAGAGAAATGGAGCTGGATGGGGGTTAAAGGGTTAAAGACCTCATGGAGAGACAGGCTCTGGAATCCTCAGATCTTAGGCTCTTGCAGCTCTGAAGATTCCCAGATGTGCCTGGACCCACCACCCACTCAAAAACGCTCACACCTTGTCAAAAGCATCAGTGATTTGACATCACAGCTAAGCACTCACCAAACCAGAAGAGTCTCCATGATGATTCGTGCTCCGATTGACTGGCGTCTTCGTGCATTGCTCAGTCTCCATATCATACATGGCAAGCCATGAATAAGCCACTAAGCAGTTAATCTTGGTGAACTTTACAAGAAAAACTCTGAGGGTTTTTGAAAGCTATTAAAATGCCATATTTATTATGCAAAAAATACAGAAAATTCAGATGCTGGGATACAGGCACATTCATAATTATTGGCTGCATCTGGGCCTTGAAACATAATGTAAACTAGTGATGGGACAAATAAGGCTTCAAAACCCATGCTAGGTGGGAGCATGAATAGCTAGCATTGATTGATAGTTCAGGATACTCCCACCTACCACAGGTTTTGAAGCCTCGTTTGTCCCATCACTAATGTAAACTCTGTATAACCTCTAACTGCTTCCCTTCACAAAATCAGACAGTTAGGGAAGATGACTTCCATATCACTAGATGCTTCATTAAATAGAGGCTGAACTTTTACTTGAAGCACAAATGGGCAAAATGCATGTTTATGTTGGGCATAGATATGCACTGGAGATCAAAAGCTAGAAGAGGGAAATTAGAGGCAACAACAAGGTGGGGTAGTTCATTGCAGCAGTCCTCACAACCATGAGTGTGCCTCTGGGAAGTCTGACGACCTGGAGGAGAGCTGTTTCAACGGTTGCCAGGAGTCGACATCCACTGTACAGTACTTAATAATAATTATGGTAATGACTGCAAGCAGTGGTAATGATAAATGAAATAGAAACCCCCCATCACACACACACACACACACACACTTCCAGCAACGTAATGTGAAACCAAAATGAGCTATGGTCATGTTCATTACAAAGCAGTGGCAAGCTGATCATGAAACGTGGTTCAGCTTGACCCATGAATTTGCGAATGGCCTTGTAGGTTCATCCCCCTGCAGCAGAGTAAACTGCTGCTGAATCAAAGTCTGGACGTAAGATGGGTACCACAGGAATGATACCAGTAAAACAGTTATGACATCCTGGAAGCTGTTCCGTTTTTCCATTCAATTGAAAGCAATTCTGACCATATCCTAATTGCACTAGTGAAGCTCCTCTGATTAGTGTATTTGCTTGTACAGATGTGCAATTATGAGGTTATTTTTAATTTTATGACTTGAGCTCTGAGGCAGTCTATTGCATATTAAATAGCATTTCATATCTATCTTATCATGTGCGATTGATTTTAATTGTGATATCTTGCACCGGTAGCAGTCTTGCTTAAGACTGATGATATACTTTTTGTCTGCTACTTGATGCACTTCTTATCAGTGCATATGTAAACATAAGTATAAAACCAAAACACAATAAAGCCTGGGATTGTGCACTGTTTTAAGCTTTCTGAAAGACACCGCTGAGGTACCCACGCAGTTTCTGAGTGAGTTACTGAACCAAGTGGAAGGCTTGATTGCTTTGCAGCCTCCTGTCACTGACTCACTGCCTACTGCAACTAAGGATTCGCAGTACAGAAAGACAGAGAATAGACCACAAACTCCTTCCACCTCCAGAGAAGCCCCAAGAAGGATATTTGGAGCTGCACAGCTGAATCAGTATTCTGGAAAACAGCTCTGCTGGCCGGAAGAACATTTGTCGCTTTCCGTGTCGGATAAAAATGAAAATGGCAAACAGGCTGGCAGTGGAGAAATGTTCCATTTTTTTTCCTGGTTTGTTTGTTCGGACTGATCGCTGTTTATGACTGATGAGCAGATCTGGGGGGAGAGGGGGGTTGCCTCCCGGATGGCTTGCATGTTAGCATTGAGGAATAAGGGTTAGAAGGGTGAGTTGGGCAGGATGAGATGGGGGGGAAGGAAGGGGTCAGTCCATCTTTAAACAGACGGGTGGCCTCCATTGATCTCATCACTGACGTCACAATGGCTGGGGGGGAGGGGATGTCCCAGATCAGGAAGTGTGATTCTTGTGCTGTGGCCCCTTGTGGTGGTGGTGGGGGGAGTTTACATTACAGTGCTCCTTGACTGTAAAACTGAACTCATCATCATAAACGCAGTTGCCCGCACCCTTCCTCCTGGCTCCCAACAGCTATGACCTCATATGGAGGCCACCATATTTGTTTTATTTATTTATTGATTTATTTATTTTAGTTGCTAAGCAAATTCTAAGAGCTACGTAATTTGAAAACTATCAAGTTATACAGCTTGACGTCTACACATGCGGCCATTTATGACCGAGCGTTTATGAGTATTATAAACATTTACGCAGCCATATGGACTATCACTACACAAGACACCAATCAAAGGCTGGGGCTGCTGGGTGCTGGCCCAGTCTTTGGTGTTTTTCAGAGTGGGGGCCAGACCTGGGTGGTTGAAACAGGGGCCTCTTCATGCCTGTTTTTGTTTCAGATATTTTTTTCCTAGGGTGGGTGTTGGGCATCGCCTGTTGCCAGATGCAGAAGTCGCTGCCTCCAACATGTGGGAACATCTGGCTGAGAAGAAGGCTTAAAACACTGGATCTATGCAAAAGAATATGTCTTTTTTCCACTTGCTAGTGTTTCATCTTTTTTCACAGGTGTGAACTTGTTCTGATCTTCATTAAACAACTCTGCGGCCAGAAGGAGAAGGAGATATATGGTAATAATAATGAGCAAAAATTAATTAATCTGGTTAAACAGTCAGATAGATAAAAACATGCAAACCCAAGAAAAACATATTACTAATATTTATGGGTAAGCTGTTTTGTATTTTCAGCAATATTTTCAAATCTTCTTCCTAGCTAATGAGCTGACAGTAATTTAGTCCTCAGCTGAGTTCTAACCTGAGCATTCACACATCCAGAACTTTTTATAATTTGCTCATATGCCCGTGGACCCTAGGAAGCTCATAAGCGGATAATAGATTGAATGCATAAGCAGAAAGGAGAAGAATCCTCTTACAGAAGTTAATGTTGAAAACACATTCTCCCTATGTTTGTAGGCAAACATACCTGCAGCCTGGGGAGAACTGCTCTTTGTTCTGACAGTGAAACCATATTTAACCAGAGTATATAAAATGCACCTTTTAGGACACTGCAAAGATTTATATGGAAAGTGAATAACAAAGGCTTAACAGGCCTTTAAAAAGACCTGTTTATACTGCAGCTGCTCAGTGCTGGAGGACCAAGATTTGTTTCTGTTATTATTTGCATTCTGAGAAGATCAGCTCACTGTTGCCAGGTAAGAATGCTTCAGCACATCAGGGCCAATACCCATACCTACACCTATCTGGCAGTGGGATAAATCCACAGCACACCCATCCACTCTGAGATTCAAAGCCTCACTTGTCCTATCATTGGGTACAAGAACATTCCTCATCTCAGAGAAGCATTTTATTGTACTCCAACCGAAAGAAAAAGAAAGTGGGTTTTATGAACTATAGTAACAGTGAACCATCTGTACAGAACAGCCTGATCCAACCCTCCTGGAATTTGTAGATGGAGGTACAGCGAGTGACCTCTGACACTTGACCCTGAACCTCACCTTAACCTTTCACTCCAACACCAACCCGGCACCTCTGGTTTACCTGTCAGATGGAAGGAGAGCCCTCATGTGGCATTCTCATTGTGCTGTGGCTTGCTTCTAATGCAGCTTCATGTCACTGTTGTCAGGGAGTACCACAAAGCCAGGTTTTGGAGGGTCCATCTGGTTGGTGGAGATTTCCTGGTGTTTTCAGTGGTATCTTTAAATTGGAGGGAAATTACTGATTTGAGGCCAGAGCTGAGAGGGAACTCATCATAGTTAATAGCCTTGGTGTTCGGCATGCTCAAATGAGCCCTCACCTTGTTGCTATGGAAATGAGTGACAGCTATGGGATGTCTGGCCGAATCCATTCATTCCCTGAGGTGGGAAATTGAAGAGAGGGTTACAAATTACTGACTGCAGCAGCAGCGCAAGTATGGATGGGGGGGTTGACACCTAGAAAAACAAAGTACGTACATAAGTATGGGTGTGATTCTCCAACAAACAGAAACCACAGTGATGTATGTGCATGTCTTTTTGTGTGTCCCAGCTAATTCGTAATTCAGAACATGCATGTGTCTGTTTGTGTGTGGTGAATCAATGGAGTGTGACGGGTTATAGCAATCGACAACACAGAGCTCGGTCGAAACTTAGCAACAGGGCCTCGCACACTCAACCCTCCCGTTGAGACACATTCATTACCATGAGGGAATTTTTAGCCATATTAATAATTAATGTGGCATACGGCAACATAAGGTGAAAAATTCAGCTTAGGCCTTATCTACAAGGGCACCAGTCAAGAGAGAGCTTCCATGGGCTTTTCACTACTTACCTAATCTCCAGAGTTCCCTTCACACCCAAACTTTGTGAGCAAGACCCTCCATTTAACACGTGAAGAGTACCTGGTTAAGAATTAGAAGTTGTGAAATAAAGGCTTTTAGGTTAACTACCAGGAGAAACCTCTCTGTTCTGCCCTTGAGCAAAGCACTCGTTCTGAGCTGCACTAGTTGAGGGGTTTCCAATGACCAGATACAGATTTACCTCTGTACTGATGGAGGCTGGCTAAACTTGCTCATATATGAGGCCAGTGCATATGATGTCTTTGTGGAATGGGTGGAGGGATGTCCAAGTCCAGCAACCACCCACACGCAGTAGAACCCCGTGACTGAACAAACTCTTTCCATCCAGAGCGACCCCCTTTTTTCCACACGTGGCTACAACAAACCTTGCTGGTCCCACTGCGCCCCCTGATTTTACGAGTGGACTGCAAACGCCACTTCTGTGCTCCTCTCACCCTTCGACAAGCACCCCCTGCCCCCCGCTGTGCTTACGAGGGGTGCATATGGAGCAGCAGGCGGTGACAGTCGATCCCTGTTAACGGGCCACAAACACAGCCTGTAGGTCCGGGCTGAGAACACCCTGGGCAGATCCCACTCAGCTCAGAGAAGCGACAGACAGCTACAGACACACAAATACAGACCTTTACTCACATAATTTCACACTTTTATCCATTCATACTTCTATAACTAGATTTTCACTGAAGCTGTAGAAGTACTTTGCTCAAGGTTTCAGCCCTGTTTACCTTTCCGCCACATAAGCCAGCAATCATATACAGGAAACTGGAGACTGTACCACCCTGCACCAGTTTGATTTGTGCCCTTAATCAGCCAACACTAGTTAGCTCACTAGAGCCAATCTTCTGATTGGGGTGAGCCTTTTCAGAAGCTTTAATACGGCTCAGTGTGCTATGCTGATGTGGTGTAAAGTTTCCGTTTGTTTGCCCGATTTGTCATTTTCAGTGAAAGTGGTCTTCTGTTTGAACACGTTTCACTGAATGGTCCTGTTAGCTTTGTGATGGGGAGAACATTGGCAGTTCTTCTACCTCATTGATGGTTGAACAATGGCTGATGAGAAACAAGCCATTCCACCTGTGTGAGCCAGCCTGTCTTGGCCTTGACTGACAAGAGGAATGAGTTTTAGGATCTGGGTCTAGATCATCGGATGCCCAAGTGCGACTGGGTCGGCAGGCCGTGATGCTGCCCCTGTCACTCATGTGAGATACTCCGTGGTTCCCCGAAAGCTTCTTCCCGTCACTCAAAGTGGTGGCCGGGTGTGGAATTTTAACTTTAAACACTGAGGGGCAGTTGGGTCACAAGGTCAGGACCTTTATCTCCCACTCTGAGCCATCTTTGTCAGAATCCAGAGAGGAAAAGAGACCTGGTTTCACACAAGTGATCAGGTGTAGAGTTGCAGGGCAGTGCAGGCAGAATGTGATATTCGCCATTTCGCGGCATCTCTACATGCATCATTACAAACAAATGGGCAGTTTCTGCTGGAAATGAATGTCTTCTAACTTGGTCAACATCCTTTCTGGGTGTCTTTGCACAAAGCGTGGGTTTGCAGTGACCCCCGGCAGCATACAATAAGGGTGAGGCTGAGCATGGCGGGGTGGGTTGTGGGACGGAAAGCTGGGTCATCCCTTCCTCTCCCTCCCTAAGTCACCCTCTGGATTCTTCTGCTTTTTTTTCTTTCTCAGGGAGAGAGAGTAGTGCCTGTGCGCCAAAGCAAACAAGCAGCCTTCCCAGAGAGGCCGGGACCATCTCCAGATCTCCCCCCCCCACACCCCCCCGTTTGTGTCGCAGTGCCTGGTACGGATGTGTGCACCCAGCCCTGTGGTGACCGTCCCATCCCAATCCCTCACACCCAGCTGCCGATCTGCAATCTTGGGCCTGGCTGAGGTTGGAGGTGCTTGGATATTTAACGCTTAAACATTTACAATTGTTTTCGAAGTGACAGATGAATGTAAGAAAGAGGAAAAGAGACTGAGTGTGGGGTGGACTAAAGAAGTGGGAGACAAACTGGGTGAAGGGAGCAGTCTCACTTTCACTCTGTGTCTCTGCCTCAGTCTCTGTTTCTCCTTTCCTCTCCTTCCCTCTGTCTTTCTCTCCCTCTGTTTCTCTCTCTCAGTCTGTCTGTCAGGTTCTTTCTTTCTCTCTTGCTCTGTCTCTCACTCATTCTCTCTCTTCTTCTGCCTCTCCCTCTCCACGGGCCCTGTATGTCTCAGTCCAATCGATGAGCCTGTAGCTCATTCACTAATTACTTCCACACCACTGTGGTGCTCTGCCGGCAACTTATCAATATTGTGCGTCCAACCCTCCCCCTGGACACATCAGTCAACCCCCCCACCACACACACACACACACATAGACCCTCCTGGCACAACTGCTTCAAACAGAGGCATAGGAAGCTCCTAAATAAACACACTCTACACACACATATCGACACATACACACACTCCTGTCTGGCTGGCAAACCTGAAAAAGCATTTTCAAGATTTTTTAAAAGCAGTTAACGGGTGCCTACCACACCTCCTCCTTAATAATCAGTGAAAATATTCATACAGGTGAAACCCGTTTAAAAATTAAAGCAAAACATTACTTGAAGCCAAGACTGCGTATACTACAGTACAATGCTTGTTCATTTCACAAATGCTGTTTATGGAAAATGTTATTGTGTTATGCATTCATTGCTATAATTATGAATTATACTACTTGGTGTACTGAGTATTCATGGATTTGGGTTACCAGCGAAAACGTGGTTTTCATAATTAGTTTTTAAAGAAGAAGCATTCTTTCTGCCCAGCTAATTAAACTGACAGTTTGTCAGCTATCCCGTTCCAGTTCAGGCTGGCTGCTCACCGTGGTAACGCAGGAAGCTGGGTGGGAGGCTGGGGAGGGGGGGGTGCAGTTGAATCGTTCCTCTCTGGATTGTTGTGCAGTCCTGAAGTCCCTCTATGTTTACCTACCCGCTGGCCGCCATCTTTGTATGGCCTACATCAGCCTTCACTTTCCCTCAAAATTGTCTTTAGAGTTCAGGAAATTTGCATATTTTGACATGACATTAAAATAATTTAATAACATTACAACATATATTCCCTTCCCCCATGCTGTGAGCATGTTTTTTTTTTTGGTTAAAATTACCTTCCATGAAAAAAACATTTGTAACAAGGCTGCCTGTTTCCCTCCAAAGGCGTTTCCCTGCACAAATTAGCTTAATGTTCATTGTATTTTCCTCACAAATCATGACACTTCTGTTGGAAACATCACACATCCGCACAAGTGAGCATCTTGCCCTAACTGGAAACATCAAAGTGGAGGAGCCAGAGGAACGCGTAAACGGACATTTCCAAATCAAAATAAACCCTACAGTCCTTGCTGTTTGTTTATACATTTTCTCGTGGTTTCACTCTCATGACTGTGTGCTGAGACTGGTTCAGACTTCAGCACCTTTCACTGGCTGTTGCCACAGTCCAGTTGGTGCCTTTCCAGAGACCAATGAAGGCACTTGTGAACAAACAGGCGTGAGCTGCAGCAGCATGTAAGATGTCAGGAGCTCATGGTGGTACTCCAACATTGACACACTGCAAGGCCCACACAGGCTCCAAATGATCCTGGTGATATGGAGCAGCATTAGCAGAAAGTCTCTGTGGCGCCCCCTAGGGGTGGGAGTTACTGGGGCATATGCAAGATATGATGTCAACCAGTTGGGGGGGGGGGGGGGGGGGGGGATTTTCCAATGTTTGACCCTAGAAGCTGCGAGATCACTGCTATGTTGTCCCTGTACAGTTTCTTTAATGAATAATTAATAACTATGGAAATATGTCAAGCACCATAACAGATAAGAAAGTAGCTCTGTGTGGAGAATTCAACTGCAACCAGCTATATAGAACTGAAATGAGTCACCACAGGAAAACATGTCATGACCGGGTTGTTATTATATTCGAGAAAAATCGGTGTCCCCCCATTGACTGTTTCCTGCTTCAGTCGAGCTCTGGGGGTGGCAGGGGGAGAAGAGGCAAGTGGTTTCTAGGGGTCATGGAGCACTAAAAAACAGTCGTAGTGTATTTGTGGTTTTTTTTATTTTCACAGTCGGAAACAGTCATGGCGTTTGTGTTTTTCGGGAACGTCCCGGCCTTCCTGGAACGGCAAGTACGTCGCGTGAGAGGGTTGTTAGTCTCTTTGGATAACTAAAACATCACAATTTTGTTTCCAGAGTGGAAATGTGGAGAAGAATCAGATTTGTTTACTTCTCTCTTGGGTAAAAAAGGAGAAGTTTTGAACAGCTGTGGGCCTTGTCTTCTTGGGCCAGAACCAGCTAATCTGCATGTGTTTCAGCGATGGTCTGGAATGTTCTTTTTCAGACATTAAGGAGGGAATCCAATGCTGGGAGTTTATCTCAGCCTGGCCTGCTTAAGCTACTTGGTTTGAATCCATCTTTCCATCGTCTGTTGTCTCATCCGTGTTGATGTTGCTATTCCTCAAGTAGATCTCCTTCAGAAACCCTCTGGTAGCATAGCGTTCTAGTTATGGCTTTGTCCTCCTTTACTCAGAACCACGCGTATCCAGGGTGGCTTCTCCTCTAATGACTAACTTTACATGTAGAGAAAGATAATGGGTAAATGCTTAAATGTCAGTCGGGCCCAGATGATGGGAAATTCCTTGTGGAGTCAGACACAGCAAGCAAATGATCAGTTCACACACCCATTGCATCACACTGACTTTCATCCTTTACATTCTCAAACAAATGCATTTTTGCTGAAAGTTGGTTTTGTCCTCTACAGTCCGAGAGAAGCACCATTCTATAGACAGGAACGGTTCTAGAGGATGGCCGGGAGGGCCAGTGCCCCCCATGAAAAGTCCTGAACCCTCCGCTGGCCCCCTAGATGACAGTTTGTTTGATTATCCTGCAGTCTGATTGGTGGCAGCATGTGATTTTCCTTAATACTTAATGTTATGTAAGGTTAAATGTTATATGCCCCTCCACCATAACTGGCTCCAGCTTGGCCCATCTATTTGAAATAGTGTAGAGCCGGCATGGCATCTTGAATGCAGTGACCAAGTGCCAGATGGACAGACCGATCTCCTTTTCAGGAGCTCCTCCATATTTAAGCTTTTCCTATCTCTCATATCCTTTGTGTTTTTTCGAGAAGCAGAGAAATCCTAAATGCAAAGGACACCAGATTTTAACACCGACCGGTGTGCCTCTGAGGACTTTATCTTGTTCCCTTGGCTGAGCAGGATTTGTGTGTTGTTTCATCTCATAAGTGCTAATGCACAATGGATTCTGCTAACGAGCATACTTAAAAAAAAGGGGTGATTCTTCTTGACTCCATCCCTGTGCAGAACTTAAAATGTCACGCTCAATATTTTCACACTTTGTTTGCATATGTTGTTTATTATGGGGTTTACTTTCCAGACTCAATAGGAGCTGAATAGAGTCTCTTATCGACTTCCTGATTTCCTGATTGATTCTCCATAGCATTGGTTTAAAAGAAGATTCACCTGCTCAATAAAGCGGGTGAAAATGGAAACATTTCTAATGAGCTTGAACCCAAATACACACAGTTGTGCTGCCCAGGTTGCCTCCAACCTTTTTTTGAACAGTGTGGAAATTCCAGTAAATGTGGCTTTTGCTGGGGGAGGCAGACTGACGTAGTTGTTCCCTCGTCATCAGTGAACCTCATCACTGCTCCGATTGACGCAAGGGGCCTAATAGTCATCAGCCACCATGTCACGCTATTATAATGTTGTTAGGGTCCACTGGACTTCCTGAAATTTATGCCCTGCCCATCCCTCTTCTCCTCTGTCTTTCCAACACCTCATACAAAACACAGGGGTCACCGGGGTTGCGACCTCTGGCCTGATTCTGATTCAGACAGCTAAGGAGGTACAGGTGAGTTGCTGGCCTAGGAATGTCTAATCATGGCCCACAGGGAGTTTCCATGACCAACTCTGGAACTTTCACTACTTGTATCTGCCATCTCCAGCATAGGATGCTGTTATCACTGAAAATACCATCCATTGGTGTCTGGGTATCTTTCTTGAGGGAAATTATCCCCCCATCTTGAGATATGTACAGTTAGACAAATATCTGTAGGTGCCATTCTTCAGCCGTGAGATTGCACTCCACCCCTGGGCAGCTTGGAGGGCCTCCTGAATCCCCTTCGTCCTCCTGTCCTTGGCTTTATCATCCTCTCCATTGTCCATAGTCCATAGCTTTGGGTTGACTAGCTCAGAGTTTCATCACTAGGCCACAGATTGAGTTCACCCCCAAAACCTCTGCAGGAAGTTTACTCGTGGTAAGCCCTCCTTTCCGCTTTCTGTGTTCGATGACCCAAACAGCATCCAAATCAGTGATTTTGTCATTTTTCTCCTAAACATTATCAACATGAAGGTTCTTGTCCGTGACTGCCTTCTCTCTCACCATTGCTGGTCCAGCTGCCCTGTCATCAGTATTATCCCAGAGTTGTTTACACGCCACATTGCGATGACGGATGCAATCAGGGTGAAACTCTCGTGGCATGGATGCAGCCTGTCTCCATCCTTCCCTCCCCTTTCTCTTGCCCATGTGCCCCTGACAGGTGGTCTTTTACGCATTCACGTATGCTGCATTGTTGCCGTAATATTGGCGGGGGTTGCCATGACAACCACCAGCCGGCCATTCTTGCCGTTGACCTCCTGTCATATTGTTTTCTCTGAGGAATTCATGAGGAATCGTTCTTTTCATTTGGGATTTTTAATTATTGCCACGGCCCTCCCCCCCTTCCCCGCCAAGCCACCACCCACCAATAAGGTCAGAGTCTCCCAGAGGCCGGGGCGAGGGAAAACTGGAAAAGGAGGCGGGGTTTGCTTAGTGCCAATAGCATCTGGCACAGCACACAGTTCTCTGTACAAACAAAACAAAGCCTGGAACGTGAGATTAATCTGCTCCTTTCCTGATGCTCCTGTCTCGATTTGAATCACCTGAGGGTGGGATTAATCAATTCCATGTCGTACTCATCCCTGATATGACAGCATATGATGAGCATGATAAGAGTAACGTCACTCGAGTGGTTACTGCAAGCACTATTGTCATGCTGGGCTAGCTTATTTTTGCCTGTGGTTGTTGTAATATGTAGGTCTGTTCCTTCCAGTTGTTATATATTGGTGTGTTTAACGATGTTTAATTGTTAGTGGTGGATTATTAGTGTCTGTATACCTTAACTACGGATGTGAGACTAGTTCACACAGGCATGCTGCACTGATCACACGTTCTTTAGTTCTTACCAATTCTTTAAATGTAGGTCTCCTCACTTTTATTCTACTTTCATGGTAGGAGTGGTGTTGAACACCCGCACAATGAAAATAATCTTTGTCATGTTAAAAAAACACACTGCATCACAAATACTTCAGTTCCATTCAAGATTTTGACTGAAAGCACTGGGGCTTGATGGACTCACACATCAATACTTGGGCATTCAATTGCCACCCTGGGTACTCTGGCTTCCTCTCATAAGGCAAAATCATATGGCTTAGGGGAGTTGGCATCTTTAGACTACCCATAGTATGTGATATAAGTGTGTGTCTTGTGATGGAGTGGCATCACTTCCAGGGTGTCCCCTGCCTTATGCCCTCTGTTTCTGGTTGTATTCCTGTACTGGATAAGCAGTTATAGAACATGGATTCCATCATTTATTCTTGTCAGGATTGTGGGGGGGACTGGAGCCTATTCCAGGCAGAGTAGTGCAATAGCCTGTGATACACCTTGGACAGCACGGCAGCCCATTGCAGAGCACGTGTGTACACTCACTATATGGGCATAGCCTAACAGCATGTCTTTGGATTGCGAGAGTATACTAGAGTACCTGGAGAAAACCCACAAGATATGGAGGGAAGATGCAAACTCTATACACACAGACCAGAGGTGGGATTCGAACCCCCAAACCTGGAGGCACAAGTCAGCAGTGCTATCCACCAAACAATTATTCCCTCCCACCAGTTATAACATACAACATCGTCAAATGATAAAAGGTTTATGGAGAACTAATTACCTTTGATAGCTAGCTATTCCTGTCAAAATTTCCATGTTAGCTTGTCGTTTATTCTGTAGTAAAGGCATAGTTATTGATTTGACCAATATTAAATTAGACAGGTTGTGTAAACACCTGTAATGTAAACCGCATTTTATAATATGTATTGGTATCAAATAATTTAGTTCCAGTGAACGTCCTTTTGGATAAGGCCATAAAAGGCTTCTTTCGGTTGATTTTCAACGCTAACATAAATGTCAGACTGGCAATGCTTAAGCCAGTCACGTGTGATATGGAAAAAAAAACCTTTGTAACAGCTGTGAAACTGAATTAAAATGCAAAATGATGAGTTTTCTCTCTTTGTCAGATGAGGAGAGAGTGGCTTTTTTGTGTCCTGAAGACAGAGGGCATGGTGCACTGGAAAAGGGGAATGTGTGGAGAGAGAGGCAGTGAGACGGTGCTGGTGGAAGG
Organism: Gymnarchus niloticus; assembly: GCA_009936485.2. Lineage (NCBI taxonomy): Eukaryota > Metazoa > Chordata > Actinopteri > Osteoglossiformes > Gymnarchidae > Gymnarchus > Gymnarchus niloticus. Next base: position 16,268,648 of record JAACJT020000095.1, on the reverse strand, counting down.
GCTTGGAGGAACTCTGGAGAAAATGAAATGTGGCGTGAGAGAACACCGCTGCGGTCGGCTGATAAGGACCCCCCCCCCAACTGCAGGTCTGCAGCCGTCCTGTCCAGCTTCTGCCTTTCATTAATGCCAGAGTGTGCGGCAGGCAATGGGAAAATACCTACTTATCCCACAAGTGCAGACGGTTGGGGGGTGTGGGGTAGGGAGCAGGTCCATCAGCCTGCTGGGGGTTTAGAAGTCTGGAGGTTGGGGGGGGGGTCATTAAAACTCAGGAAAGAATGCAGTGCAGAAATCCACTCATAAGTCTTTCCTTTTTTTAACAGTAACATTGGCTCATGGTCATCATGGTGATCAGATCAACCGTTACTAGGCAAATGAGCCACGGTGGTTTCCGCAGTCACTCGTCATTCATTTCCATTTGACGGATAAAGATGAATCGCCTTGTTGATGGCATGCGAGGCACGTTACACACCCTCCCAGCTTTTCCTTCCCTGGTTAGACTAGGCATGTTTAAACTGTTCACCACAGAAATTCCCAAGGTTATTGCCCGCCAGGAAGGTTTATTCGCATTCCCATCGTCAGGATTCGCTTAATTTGCTCAATGTGGGTCATCCACTACGCTTAATATAATTAACCCAATTAGTCAGAGGTTCTAGTAGCTCTGTGATTTCTTACGTGAATATGTGTGCATAATGAAGGACAACAGGTGAAAAATGATTAGTTTTGTTTTGGTCATGGGAAATAGCATGAGGTTAATTGATTTAATCTCTGAAGGATCCCAATTCCTAACTAAAACAATAAACTGAGATGGAGAGAAACAAAGGAATGAATTACTGGGTCACAGCTTCTTCCCCAGATGGGGTTTTGCTGGGAGATCCACAGAACACAAACTGCCACGGCCTGCAGATGCGAAATTATGCTATAAGAAACCAGTAGAGTCCACTCCTGATTGGGGAGGGGTGCAGGTGGTTCAGCTCATGAGCTTTGTCCAGTGAGACAAGACCAGATCAGTCCAATTAAGCAATTAGTTCCATCGAGCACTGGAGTGCTCTGCTGCTCCAAAACCCACATGGGACCACCAGGGCTAGGATTAGGTACCCTTAAACTAAATACTTTTACAGTGTAACGCACCTTGGGAGCTGGGGGATTTCGGTGGGGTAATTTGATCATTTTTAATTGGTCAGTATTTCTGGATAATGCAGTGGAGATTAAATGATACTAGAGTAAAGCACAGGAGGTATGTAGGTTTTGTGCGGTATTGTTCACAGCTGATTCTAATAAATAGATTTTTTGGGATGTTATTAGTTTAAAAACCAGCTCTGTGACCCAGTCCTGCCCCTTTAACAAACTCTGGAAGGTGGGAAGGAAACCCACCCACTCACTCACAATCTGGCAACATGGAAGAGTCTTCTGGGCTTGTTGACCAGGAGACTGCCATGCAGGTATCATAGGAGCTGGCAACCAGCCTGGAAAGTAGTGTCTATCCATGTCTGGCACCTGCTGATCAGTGGTCTTCTCTACAAGGACTCTCACTCCAGCTTTTGGTATCAAAAGACAGACCTGTTGAGACTAGAGGTTTGGTCCCTCCGCTCTGCTTGGACTCCCTAAATTCTCAGATCCCTCACCTCCTGCTTTCCAGTTTGAGGATTTAAACCCCTCAGGTGGGGGCCATGGAGGGGCTGATGCATAACCTGAAAGCATCTTTGAGAGGTGGAAGATAAGGCCTCCTTAGCATTATATTCACATGACATTCTCATCAGGAAAACAACGATTTTGAGAACTTCTCCATCACATGGCCTTTGAGAGGGCCGGTGAGGGTTAATTAATAGGAGATGGGTGTCTCGGAATTAATCCTGTCCCTGAGTGATCCTGACCACCCCCCCAACCCTTATTAACCACCCCCCCCAGACCCAGCTGTCTCCCCAGAAATCAACGTGCTCTGGGGGTCCTGCTCATAAAGTATCTTTCAAAGGCGGGTGGGTTAAAGCAGCTTGACTGTAAGAGCTGAGAGTAAACAGTTTACAGGCGCTGGGGTCTGGCAGCACCCAGGCTCGGCTCACAGCTCTGCGGTCGGAGCGCCTGCGCTCTTTAAACCAACGGCCAAGCCCTCTGAGCCCATTCCCAGTTCCAGTCTTGGTGTGTGGGCCAGATGCGAGCCTGACCGAGTCGGAGGATGGTGACACAACACACTGGGTAGCTGTGATGACTAAACTGTGTTCAGGACTGAAGGCTTAACGAACATCAAGCCCTGTGATATGAAAGGCACCCTCACTGTTTGTGGGGCGGGTGTTTCGAAAGCCGGGAAGCCCAGCTGGATGTCGTTGCAATATTTCCCCACTGAAAAACGTGGCCATGACCCAGGCATAATCAACTGTTCCTTCTCGGAGTTCTTTCCATCAAAAATGGGTAGTCAGCAAGCAGTGTCTATGGTGATTCTGTGCTGCCAGTGGTAGGCTGCTAGTCAGATTCTGTCAGTGCTGGTAAAATGGATTTGTTGGTGGCATGTAGGTGTTGTTTCTTTTCCATTAATGTGCCTGTCTGAGCTGCTAGACTCTGAATGCTGGTACACCTGGAATTTTAGAAATCCAAAGCAAAGTCTTGCAGAAATCTACATCTGGTGGATAATCCTATCATTTTGTTTTATTACTTTTATAATTAGGCATAGCTCGATACCATGTCTTCATTTCTGGTACTGCTAACACAAACTAAAGTATCGGCCAATATGAATCCGATAGTCTTTTTGTTTCAGCTGTGTTTTGTATTGCGTTCTATTGATTTTGTTTGGCCTGTTATGGCCACTGTATTTCCACTGTTTTTTTTTCTTGTGAAGTGGTGGTGCAGCTGTGCCATATTGCAAAGTTGTCTGGAGTAGCATAAGTTAAGGATATGGTGACCATAACTGTTCATCTACGAAGTTAACTGCTTTTACACCACACAGTGTTCATCCCTTCTGTTAACCACAGCATGTCTCACGCTTAACATTTAAGCCATTTTTGTGCCATATGCAAAATAGCCATCTGAAAAAAATGCTCAGACTGTGAAACAAATACTCCAATCCCTTGAAGGAATCATTTCAAAACAAAATACTGGTTTGGCAATAAGAAGTGAGGTTTTCCAGCGATTGTATTGGATTATAACATTATTATTTTCCAATAACCAATCCGGTGTTTTTGGTCAGAATCAGAACCGATGCTGAACACCGGATTGGCACATCCCGATTTCTTATTGTTGGCATACTTATTGTCATTTTAAACATTATTGTCCCATTACCTGGTAACAGAGATTGCATGGCCCAAATAAAGTAAAGGAAAATTCTGGCATACAAATAGTGTCCTTCCCTGAGGCATCAAGAGCAACCATTTGAATATTTGGAATGGCCTTTTCTGTCTTTACCGAGGCAGCTCACATAACAGGAGGCTGACACATTTTACTGCTATTCTCTGTCAGCGGCCCCAATCATTCGGCTGTGCAGGGGTCCAAAATCCTCATGGCTAGAAGATTGTGTGACTTCGCCCCTCTGCTTGGACGGATGTCTTTTCTGTTGTGGGGATCTTTTTCTGTCTGGTCTTGGCTGTTTAACACTCCCTCTAGTCCAGTAATCCTCAGGAGAGCTAGGAACCACAAGAAAGTATTTCATTTTTATTATTTATTTTTACTTCTTTTTGATGTCCTTTTAGGGCTTTTGTGTCTGCACTTTTACTCTTCCTGTTTTACTTTTTTTTCTTATTCTTTTCTTTGAGCACTGTGATAATAAGTGAAATTTTCTGCACACAACCTTCTTGTTGGTGCTCTCATGACAAACTCAAAGGAGGCAAATAAAACGTGCCTTTCAGTTTACCTTGGTTAGGAATAGAGCGGGCGGCCATCATTCCACCAGATGGCGCAGCTGAGCAGTGCTACCATGGTGACAGCAGCCCCACAGCGATGTGAGGACAGCGGAATCGAGAAACTAGATTGCACATAATTATGAAGATATGGGAGAGGAGGTATGTTCCTAATCTGCCAAATAGCACTGTGGGTTTTTTAAATTAAACATCATTTGATGAAAAGTTTTTAAAAAAAGGGTAGTAAATTGACTCCAGGTGCTTCTTGGGTCATCCAATCTTCTACTGCTGCTCATCAGGTTTGGATCTGTACACCCTTTGTACTCTGCTGCCTACTGACCCTCTTCATCAGGCCTGTATAGGATTACACAAGACCAGAAGTCTTCTTCCATTATCCCTGGCCAAAAAAGCCAAGTGCTAAAATTAGTTATGGATACCCGGTTTTGGAGCCATCACGTCTTGCACAGAAGATCAGGTTGTACGGTCACTGGGGAAATTAATCAAATTGACGTGAGTGACTTACGCATTGACCAGTCGTAGAGCCATATTCGCCTTGGGTGGGGACAAGGCTGCCCGGTTTCGTAAAACTACGCACCTGTGTCCAATCACGGCGATTCTCTTGGCGTGACCTTTGACCCGCCAGAATGGGGAAAGGGGAATTGTGGTGTGTCAGAGTCTGAAGTCACATTTGTAAAAAGGGCTGTCTGGTCTGTTTTTTTTTTTTAAATAGAGAACTGACTCACATATGCAAACAATTCACTTTCATTACCTCCTCTTTCTGGAGTCTCATGTGAGATGCAGATGTACCAATCTGTGGAAAAGGAACGGTCCATTCTCTAAATCTCTTCCTGCCCTCTCTGTGAAAGGAGGCGACTAATCTCACGGAGCATCTGCTATGGATGGGTTAAAGAGGATGGGTGCCTCTCTGGACTCGGGGTTATACTGCTATGGGTCACACCGGTTTTATGAGGGTCTGTGCAGAGACACTACGGTGCTCAGGGGCTGGCTGGTTTTGCCTTATTTCCAGTTTCTGAGTAAGGAAGGTGATATAATCCGGTGACAGCAGTAACAATTCAAGTGATCTGGACCTCATCTAAATGCTTCAGCCGTAAGGTGGCTGGAGACCAACAGGGCCATGCAGATCAGGTCACAGGCCATTACGGAGCAGTTATGGCTACCAGGCGTGAATGTCGACATGGGTGTTAAACAGCATGTCTTGTATGAAACTGTGTTTATCATAAGAAGTGGCAGGGGTGCATTCTGGCAGGGGAAGGGAGGGTGATGATTTTTGGTGATGGCTAAAAATATGTGATTTGATTTGTTGCAACACACAATCCACTGATGTCAACGCTTCCACTGATGTCAACGCTTCCACTGATGGCAACCAGACATTTCCTAGGAGCAGCAAAGCTGAAGCTAACTTCCCTCAGTGGTCGCATGATGAAGAGAAGCTCACCGAAACATGACTAGGAGTCAGACTAACAACAATAATCAGTTCAATTTAATAAATGTGAAATATAGGAGCAGACTTTTTAAATTCAAGTTTCCTCCATGATTCAAGGAGTAGTTATCAGAAGGAGCACAAGTTAAAAATCTTGATCTTTCAGAAACCGGTAAGGAAAATTGCTTGATTTTCATACCATGTACTTCTCACACTGACTGCTTACTGTATAAATACTCCTCATATTAGAGTGTTCCTGGCATGTAAATCTTCAGATGTGCACTGCAAACACACATGCACGCACATGCATGCTAACACAGACGTGCAGATGAACAGCAGGTCTAGATACATTTCAGTTCTCTGTTTACTTGCTGGGCTGCAATAAAACATGACTCTCTGTGGGCGGACTGAAATTAAAAAATACACCGTGTCAATTGGGATGATTCAAACTTTCCTGTGTAAGGACAAACCTCCGAGTTCCAGCGACCTTGGCTATCACCCACATTTAGTAAAGGCCTTTCCTGCTCCTAACTCTTATGCCACTACAATTCCCAGAAGCCCTCTGGACTGCTGGGTTTCATAGGCGTTGTCAGGCTATGCTACTATTATGGTGCCTTTGTACAGTCATATACTGCACATACTACAGTTTCCTCCTGGGTCCTTACCATCTGGAAACACGCTTTTTAAACTTTAGTAATACAAGTTAAGAATATAGGAACTGCTACGAAAATCGGAGTTGGTAGATTTTCAGGTGGAGCGTCAAGTAATTTCAAATTTGTCGGTCAAAAACGCATCAGCTAGTTTATCCACGTAAGCTGGTGGCTTGTGTTGACTGAGCTCATTTGGCTACACCATCAATTTGCGTAACGCTCCAAATTATAGATGGGGGAGAATTCACCTCGAAGGAGAGCAGGAACCATCACTTCAACTGACTTGAAAGCCGGTCCATCCACCATGTGAAAAAAAAAAAAAAAAATCAATGCTCCGTTTTTATCATATTCTTCCGAGTCATTTCTATCAATGAGTGGCTCAAGCATGATCTAACCGTTTTGCAGAGAGCTCAGAACAACTGCCCAGTCCACACGTGTTTGCGGCTCTGTGCACGAGTCACTTTGCATGCTAGAGTGAGGTTAATATAAATTACCCTGGTAAGACTTCCAGCTATATTAACAGGTAGTGCTGCACGTCCCCTTAAATAAATGAGTTTCTTAAGCAATGGCAAAAAAAAAATATCCATCAATACCACAATGCGTCAGCAGAAGTGCTCACTCTGCATAAATCTTTAAATTGCTCAGATGTCAGCAGAACACAACTTGGGAGGATTTTAAAGTCTTGCAGGTGTAACATCCCAGATGTGATCCTCTCAGGCGACTTGCCAAATATTAAGGCACCAGGGTGAACCGAAAAAGCAGTTTAATTCCCTGTCCTGATGCCAGCTTCCTGTAAAAGGAGTGAAAGATCCATATGACTAACCCAGGGGCTCCAGAATCCTCACGTCACATGTCAATGAGTGTATCGTTTGTATATACACTATGGGATTCAGTTTAAAAATGCTTCAAATGCTGAATATAGGTTCTCTGTTACTACAGTCTTTTGAATATTCTGCATTATATACTTGACATATATTAAAATAACTTCTTCCAAACTCTGGCACCTGCATTTTATTTCTGTATGTTCTGTATGACTGGGAAGCATGTGGGGAATTAATATCAGTATGTATGTCTGTAGGCCCGTTAACATGTATATAGGTATATATACTGCTCAAAAAAATTAAAGGAACACTTTGAAAACACATCAGATCTCAATGGGAAGAAAAATCATGCT
>JAACJT020000095.1:16228161-16261462 GCA_009936485.2 Gymnarchus niloticus | reverse complement strand
CCTCTGCTACTTAACTGACCAGATCAATATCCCAGAAGTTTAATTGACTTGATGCTATACTCTGATTAAAAAGTGTTTCTTTAATTTTTTTGAGCAGTGTATATATATTGATCTGGGTGTGAATTTTTGTTATTCTTATATTATTTTGATGGATGGAGAATGATGTGACGATGATTTTTTTCTAGTATTATATTTTAATTATAGCTTTATTTCATGTTGATTTGTACGGTAGCCCCGGAGAAATGACATTTCATGTTAGCCATGTGGAGTCAGGAACACAAATGTGTGTGCACAGGTATCTTTATATAGTGATGTGACAAAAAAGTATCTTAAACTTTAAAATAACAATAAAGTATCTTCAACTCTGAGTCTTCTTCCAAATTTAAAGTCGTAACATAGGAATCCAGTGTTCTGCTGTCAAATCTAAGCTCACAAAGGCCCCGGCACCTTGTCCCCCTCCCGTTTTGCTGTGCATTTGTGGTTTGTGTGACGCCTTCTTCCGCTGAAGGTTGCCAGGTGACCAGCATTTGGTCTGTCTCTCTTTCACCCCGTCTTGCAGTCATCACCATGGGCGAAATGACACAGTGTACACAGATGCGTGAATGTAAACGGCCAGTTCCAAGTTAGTCGGCTTTATCCGCTTTTGTAAATCACTGCCTGTGATTTACTGGACAGTCTGCAGCCAATACAGAGATCTTGACAGAGTTTGTCTGTCCCTCTGGGATGGGATGTAACGTCACACGAGCTTGCTCGGGGTGTGTGTGTGTTTGAGTGTTTTCATTTTAGTGTGCGCACCAGTGGAAGTGAATATGCTTATTTATGTGATTTTGTGGGTATTATTGAATGTGTGTGTGTGTCTTTGTGAAAGTGCAAGATAGGAAATTCGGTCAAAATGAGGTTTTATGCACAGACAAGCAGGAAAAATGTTATTAAATGCTAAAGTGCTTGCAAGTAATTATAATTGAGTGAAAAGACACTGGAAAATTCCATTACACTGGTGAGTGAACAAAAATGTTTATTAACCTGTGGCTGTTATTCTTGTAAATATGAAGTTTAGTCTGAATTCAGCAAACCGCAAACATAATCCATTTCCTACAGTCATACAAAGAAGCAGGAGTTTCAGAAATGAGGAGTTTTGTGTTTTGTGTGGAATATGTCTGGAACATTCTGGGCACACTCGTGAACCTGGAAGTGGGCTCTTTGTCTGTTAATGCGCGTGATCCGATTAATTAGTGTTTGTGTGCATATACTATATGTCAGAAAACGCCCCCACAAGACAAAATCTTTATTTAGAAAGCCAAGGAGCCAAAGAACTGTGTGTGCTTGTGAGTGCGTACTTTTGCACATGTTCATCTACATGAGGCACCTCTGAAGCGACTCATACAAAAATGGTGGCAGACTTTAAATATGACGGACCGTGACCATCAGAGCACTGTGGCTATTCCTCAGTCTGCTACGTGTGACTCTCAGCCATGACAAAACTGTGAGCAAATTAATTGTCCTCTAAGATATTAAGCATCAGAGTCCATTAATCTCAACCCGCACGCCACATGAATGCTAATGGCTGTTCCCGCCTGCCTTCTCAGCGCCGTCTCCACGCCTCTCCAAACCTCTTTTCTCGTTCACTCGTTTTTCTTCGCCTTGCTCCACCGCTCTCACGTGTGTTTAATTTTCTCTCCTGCTCTCTTCCAACCCAACGGAGTATATTCGACCCTCTTCGGGTCACCACTCGGCCTAGCGGTGGAAGGACCAGGCTAGACCTTGGAAGGTGGTGGGTTCCTGGCCTTCCGGAGCCACAGTCCAGTAAAACACCAGATGGGGTGATGTACACTCTCAACGACTCATTAATTTATAATTGCTTCAATATAGCAATTAAGAACTGGCCTCCAGGAATGGGTTTGGACCCTGTGCTCTGGGCTGCAGTGGGGCTTGTACATACAAATACAATGTCAGCTTCTTCAACTGCCTTGAACCAGTAGCAGGTAATTTTATTAGTAACATTCAATCACATTTCAAAATCAAATTTCCCATGAGTCTGCTGATTTGTATTCATGGTATACTGTGTATTCACATACACGAGCATCCCATTAACACTCTTATTCCTGTCAAACTCAAAAATAATGTAAGAATAACGGAAATAAGAGCACAGCAAGGACTGGTCTTTGCAGGGTGGAGGTTGCTGGCGTGTAAGAATCTTTTTCGCAATCCACACGCAGATCAAATTTCCCAACATTAAAATCCAGAGCGAATGGAACTTGCCAACCTGGGTCCCGCCTCTCAGACCAAGTGAGGAATTGTGTGATGGCGGCTGATATCCCAGCAGGAAGGTCGTCGCCCAGCTTTGGACCTGATTGACACCTCCCCCAACCCGTCCCTTTTGCCCATGTGTGTTAACTGGACCAGAGGATTGCCTCTCCTCATTTAAAAACCAACTTGCCCCATCCCTTTTTCCCGTGAGTGTTGACTGGACCAGAGTATTGTCTCTCCTCATTTAAAAACCAACTTGCCCCATCTCTTTTCCCTGTGGGTGTGGGCTGGACCAGAGTATTGTCTCTCTTCATTTAAAAACCACTTTGCCCTGCCCCTTTTCCCTGTGGGTGTGGGCTGGACCAGAGTATCGTCTCTCTTCATTTAAAAACCACTTTGCCCTGCCCCTTTTCATTGGGGGTGTTGACTGGACCAGAGGATTCTCTCTCCTCATTTAAATCTTGCTTCACTCCCACATCCTCCTCCCAGCAATTGGGTACCCAAAAACTGCTGGATATGCAGATCTTGACAGTACCATTGGGGTGCAGTTGGAATTACATTGGAGCATTAGCTCAGTTTATGAATTGAAGTTCTCGTACTTCACGTGAACATTTTCGGAACATTTATATGCGCCTGCAGTTTCTATCTTGCAGTGTAAATGCTGTTGTTGAATAATCATGCTCCTAATTAATAATTCAGGTAATGCTGTAAACATTTAAACGCCACTCCATGAATAGATGAGGCTTCAGGCCCACATCTTTGGATCCTATGCTGGTCTAAGTGTAAGCTGCAGCTCCCTAACTGTCACACAATGTACCAGACAACTGTAGCTGTGACATCAGAGCTAGTGTTTGCAAAAGTACAGGCTAACTCATTGAAGTGATCCATGAAATCCAGGTTTCTACCAAGGGCTTTTTTCACCCAGGTCCTCCCATTTACCAGGACAGTTTAGCATTCCAGTATGTTTAAACATGCACGTAGAACAGGACTGCCATGCGATACAGTCGACAACAAGGACAGCAATTTGCAGCATGCTCAGAGGGTAGCTGTGATGTCATTGCACCCATGGGTCACAGACAGTTGCAAGGTTAGTCAGGGGTCGAGGAAGGTCACAGCAAACCATGAGATTTGCACCTCATCCTTCTCGCAGTATCCTCCTACCTGTTATGTCAGTTTTGTGAAGGTTTGTCTAATTCTGGTTTTCCTCAGGGTACATCAGAGGCCGATGTGTTTCTGCTTAACGCCAAAATGGGAACCTTCGTCTCCCTGGAGAGATTCTTAACAGCTGCGAAAGATTGAGGATGTGCGGAATGCGTTATGAAATGGGATACCTCACAGGAGGCAAATAAAGGGTTCTTCTCGCTCTAACAGTTCTGAAATGGCATTCGGTTCAGTTTTGAAATAAAATATGTGAACGCAAATCCAGAATAATAGATTCTGAAAGGGAAGTTTTTTGGCCAGGTTGTGAAAGCCTGGGCCATATTTACGAGGTGAATCTACCCCAGCAGTCTGGATGAATATTTTGAGCTGTATCTCACAGACATTAAACCAGACTTGCATCCATTTAAGTGAGAAGAAAACGACAGCCTTCTATTTGAGTATTTTTTTTTTGCACTCAGTGGCACATTCCAGGTGAGGAAAAAGAGTGAGATCAAAGGTCAGAAGAGGCCACCCCACGAAAGGAACTTAAGTGATTAAAATGTTATGCCAATATTTTGCTTTAGGAGCAGCCTAATGATTGCCATGTGTGAGTGGGAGGAGGCAGTGGGGTCCAAAAGATGGAGGCTTTTTTAAACAATTCCTTAAGGAGAGTCGGCACCCCCAGATTACAATGAACCTCTAAAATGCGCCGGTCAGGATTTGGTCAAAGCCCCCATGTCTGTCTACTTTTGGCTGAATAGTTAGCATGAAAATTTGAGCTGTGTTGCTGCCCAGATTTTCCTTTTTTTGTATCCCCACACTAAAATTGAGCACCTAGAGTGCTCATTATGTCATGGGAACGTGTTAAACTAAACTGCTATCCTCTAACACTGCAGCAGGCATGTGTCCCTACTGATGAGTTCTTTCCCAAAGTTACCTGCACTAACGGCTGAGGACAAGGACTGCCTCGCTTTGCAACGTGGTAGCTCTGTACAAAGTTCTGTTTTATTGATTTGGGTTGGAGAGTCCCAGTTATTCGATGACCATAATCTTTGTTCAATGAAGCCACAAAAGACTTGGGCTAAGGTATGCAATGGATTAACGTGTACAATGGAGAATTAAAATCCACTTCAAATCCACCTGAATTTTCCGTTTGATCCATATTCTTCAGCAGTCATTAATCCACATACGCTTTCTGATTCTTATCTCCAGATCATTTTTGTCTTAATGGAATCGCTTAAAACAATTAATTAGTGGCATTTTTTTCCCCTCCCCCGACATTCTGGCTAAATTTAAAGAGACATGGACAGTAATAGAATAGACTTAATTCTGTGGCGTCTGGAGGCGTTTTTGGTCATTAACATGCAAATTAAATCGTAACAGCTTATTCTGTGTTTCAGTCAGTAGCACTTGGAGATGAGACTGACCACAGATGACCAACTCATGCCTCAGTGTCCGGATGTTCAGCCCACCGAACTCATGTGAGAAAATGCTGAGCCTTCCCAGAGTTCTCAGTAACTTACCAGTGATGTTCCTCTTTTTTTTAAACTGGTCCAGTCTGTCTTGAAGGTTTCAGACAGCTGAGCCGTTGAATCTTTCCTATTATTCCTGTCTTGGAATCGTAGCGCTAAATAAATCATGGAGAAAATAAGATGTCAGAGAACAAAAATACACCCGAAAAGTGGGAAGAACTATAACAGGCTCCAGAAACCTCTCTAGTATCATGTTAATCATGGTTTCAGTAGTAAATAATACGGTTATAAAGATTCACGGTTTAAAGCTACTTGGGGATCGGTGTCAACCCTGTGGTATGGTTGCTTCTCCCTGCCTTATCGCTTTTCAGGGGTGAAGTATTATTAAGATGTAGAAACACGTTAATAACGTGACTGAGATGGCATTTTGAGGCGTTTAAAATTCCATTTGGCTAGCGAATGGGGCAGTCTGATGAATGAGTACCAGATTGCGGGGATCACTGACCCACCTTTTGCACTACGCGCCCCCCGGGACAAAGAGGTTTATTCGGCAAGTAAACGGGCCATGAATGGGCTGCAGTCTGAGGAACTGGAGTTGGTCTTGCTGCAGAATGAAGCCCACTTTCTATATGGTAAAATATACAGCAGGGTGTCCACATGGATCTGCAGAAAGCTCTGTCATGCTGTTAGGAATCCATCACACAATGAGATGCTCTGTCCTGAAACTAATTAACCTCTCGCAACTCTGGGAATATTGCGTTCCTGATTTTTGAGGCCAAAACTCCAGTGTCCTGCTGTCTCACTTAGAATGGAGTTGATGAAAGGCTGTTTTTTTAAAAGTTCACCCCAACTACACGTGGAACACCATATGTAGTTATTAAATTAATAATTGAATGAACAGAGATTCCTAAGCTACAGGCATTTTCCTGAAAGATAATTTTGGTGATTCTTCAGGAACTGAACCCTGTAGAATTAACTGTCGATATCTTTGAAAAACAAGTCACAGACAACAGTCTACTATTTGAGAATTAGCTTGTTTATGCATAAATCACACGCGACGTACCTTGGATTGAAACCTCGCTCCTGAGTACTCAACGAGGCGTTAAGGCTCAAATGAATTAGCTGTCTTTTAGAAGAAACGCTAATTAGCTGTTAATTAGACAACACTGTAGATGGCCAGTAACCCTAAAATGGAGTTTTTAAGCACTTAGCCATGGGGAACAGAGCCAATTCTCACTTGGGAAAGTGGGTATCATTTACATAAAAAGGACCAGCAAGTCTCATACTGTTTTATAAAAGATCTTTGCCATTGTCTCCGTGTTGGCTTGCTTTCCTCAGAACTTATTCATTGGCGTTGAGAGTGAGCAGTAAATACAAACTGATACTCTGGCAATTTAAGATTTAAAAGACTTTAGAAATGTCATCGTTTTATATCCATTTGACTGACAAATAAACCATACTTGTCCGTAGTGTACAGCAGCAAGGTGTTTTGACACAGTATCTGGTAGATGCATGTCAGACTTTAACAAGGAGCAGCTGCGGCGAGTTGCCGTCTTCCAGAAGAAACAAGCTGATATGCGACCGACGTGTGATGCATTCAGCACTTTTCACAGGACACTGAAAATCTGTGAGATGATAAACATGCATTTATGAAACCAGGGTCACGTGAGGGCCAATAAAATCTCACCTCCCAAATCTTCACGGGCATCATCAGTACTAAAAATAATTTCTATATCCCTTTCTACTCTGTGGTATCATAATTATAGGGCTGATTATAGTATATCTTTTTTTGTCACCACGGCCACCCTGATTGCAGGTTTTCCCCTCTTGTCGTCGCTAGCTTTGCTGCTGCTTCAGGCCGTTAGCACTTATTACCATCCTACTGAGGAGGCACATTTAATTGCTGCCCCCAGTCCGCATCTCCTGCAGACAGGGTAGCAAACACCCTTTCGAAAATAACCCCTTCGCCCAATTATTTGCCCCCCCCCCATTTCACAGCCCTGTGGGAGGCTGATGTCTAGCGGCATCTAGTGGCAGACAGACTAATTGTTCTGCCCTTAGCCAAACAGTCTTTACGTGTTCATTAAGATGGAGTTCTACAGGTCTCACGGTCTGGGGAGAACATTTATTTTCTTGCGCAGCATAGCTGAAAGTGATTAAATTTATTTACAGTGCCACACTGTGACCTGAATGCAGAGTGCTGTGTGAGGCGTGTCAGTCTGAACTCAGGGCTTCATGGCCTGTGTATCTGTGTGTGTTAACTACACACACTTCTGTTTAACCGGATCTTCATATTACATATACCTGTCACTGTTATTCATTATCCCCCCTTTTTATTTGTTTCTGTAAGTGTAACTGCCCCCAACATGTGTAATTTCCCCTAACCCCTAGTGTTTCAGTGAGAGCCGTCTCTGAGGGAGATTGCTGACAGTTCCCTAATTACCCTGTTTTGGGCAAAACCTGCCCCAATCTGACAGCTCTCATCACCCCTCACTGCCCCCCCACCTCACCACTGCTCTCAAGCTGAGTTATGCATTGATGGGTTATTCACTGTCGGGGGTCACTGGAGGATATCAGGACAGCCGTACAATGGCTATGCACTGCACCCACCAGCTAGCCTGTCTAGCTGAATGCAGAGCAGAACACCCCCATCAGCAGGCTAAGTGAGCCGATGACCGACAGTACATGTGATTTTCCATTTCATAGGCCCATTGATGTCAGATAGCTGGACATTGGCAAATTTACCCACTAATGGGCAATGCCCTTCTCTATCCTGTAGAATTAGATATGTAGGACTACATTGACTGATGCAGGAGTAACCCTACATTGTAATGGAATGTAGAAAACCTGTAAACAAAGTTTGATTTCTGTCCATAATTTGTTAGGGTTCTGTTTACATTACTCTCCATAAACATCCATCCATCCTTCTTCTGATCACCTATCCTGGCCTATTGCAGGTGACAAATGGCGCAAAGCTGGTGTAGACCCTGCATTTTATGCCAGTGGAACACAGGACAAAAGCATTCACATGCTACAGGCAATTTGAGACAGCAGTTAGCCTCAATGTGTGTTTTTGAACTTCGTACACATACACAGATTGGTGGCAGGATTTAAACCCTGACCTTGGAATTGTAACTCATCATACTGCCCTGGGCTACACACAGTACCCAGGTGCGGTTGTATCCCATTCTGAGGGTGCAGACATGCTGGAGAATGACTGATTAACAACAACCCTGTGACTTTGCTAGACTGGCAGGCAGTAGCTGGTATTAATCTGTATGCCATGTGTGAGTGGACATGTTTATTATCATGTTATGAGTACACAATGTCCCCTCAAGGAATGAAAACCTGTTATTTTTTACCTCGTGGGGACATTTGCTGTGTGGAAAAACAGTTTTATAAAAATCTGTGAATGCTATCAAAAAAGGGTTGATTAAGGGTTAGCGTTGCCATATGTAGGATTAGGGTTAGGCCAATAGAAATGAATGGAACGTACCTGCAATGTTGTAAAGACACAACTCTGTGCGTGTGTGTGTGTGTGTGTGTGTGCATGCTCCAGAACCACCAGGTTTCCCCCCGAGGGGTGCACTGGTGTAGAATGGCTGTCGTCAAAGACAACAACAAACACACCCTGCCTTCACCTGCCCTGGCATTTGCATAATAGCGACTTAATTTGACTGGAAATATGCAAATGTATGCTAAACATAATCCATATCCTAATGACACTAGACAATTAAATCGTTTTTGGATTAAATATTCAATGTCGTGACTTCAGCAAGATGGAACAGGTAACATCAAATAAGGAAGTCGGAGAGGCATTTAATGTTCCAGAACATTCTCTTTACATGGCACAAAATACTGATTTTCTTCAAGACTATTAAAGCCACCTCTGATAAAAAAAAAAAAAAAAAAAAAGAGAAGTCTTTCAGGGCAGCTTGCAATTAACTTATAAGGCTGTGCTTTTGTAAATAAAAAAACAATGATGACAGGTGTGGTGATGGTAATCTTGTAGACTGTCCACAGGCATGCATGACGTGTAGCCCTGTGAAATTCAATCGCAGTGATAAATTGCTAAGCACCTTGTTAGTGTAATTTGATTTTGTTACTAAATGGCCTTTTGTAACATTTTAAATCAGCCACTTCCCACACAGTGCTTTGCACCCATAGCAACAAAGTGGAAAATTTTGAAGTAATAAGGGTAAAACTGCATGTAAAGTTTTGAGTTAGTAATGGTACAGTTTAACTGGAACCAGCAGAACTTGCTGGGTGTAAAACTCACACACTTGCATATATCCAAATGGCAGAACTGGACTTATGTCACAAGGGATGGGAGATTATAGGCTGTAAGGCATTCTTAAACTGATCTATAAAAATCCACGAAGTGCCCATAACACAGCAATCTGATCCTGAGCAACCGAACCCAGGACCTCAGACAGTAGGGGGAGCCATTGTCTTCACCCCAGTAGATAGAAGCCACGCCCAATTTATTACTGATACAGCGGCTTCCTTGAACACATTAAGAGCCAATGCCACATGTGTCATCAATCACGCTTTTAGTGCCGTGAGTAACAGGTTTGATCTCCACTGCCATCACAAACACGTTACTTCTGAGTCAGTGTTATTCTTGCTGAGAGTGTACCGTGCCCAGAGAATGTGTAAGCCCATCCCTCTAGGCCCCCCAGGTGGTGGAAAAGCCCCCCTTTTCACCTTCGCCTGATTCATACCTTCCATATTCTCAATCCAGGCTCCAACCTGAGTTCGACTTTCCACTCCGTGTCGCTCAAGCAATGCTGGCTGATGTTCCTGCGGCCGAGCAATTCCCAGGAGACCACAAAGACACCGTCTGGCCTCTGAGACCAAGCTGGCTTAGCGAATGACCCAAATAGGACCTCGGAGTCCAGGACCACAGGTATCAATGTTGATCATGTGACTACGGTGTCCCTTTGAGCAGCCCTGATTCAGTAAATATCCCGCAATGTAACTATGGCAAGTTTACACCCACCAGCTGTGTATTTCATTGGCCCAAAATGAATGCCAACAATAATATCTCCTAAAATACAGTATTCACTTTACTTTGGTTGAAGCATTTGATCGATGCTTTTAAGGAAAAGTTCTTTCACCATAATTTGCATGGCTTTAGGGGTAATTCCATAATGGGGTGTGCCGTGTCAGAAGCCGTAGAGATGCTGTGTTTGGCTGGCTCCTGTAACACCGTCGTTCCACATGCGCTCGGCTGCCATGGGTTTTAGCAAATACCAAATGCACTGGCAGCAGAATCGTCTCAAATGACCGGAACGTTCTCGCCACAAAGAGCGAGCATCGTTAAAATTCCGGACGCACGATGGCCGGGTTTGCGGTCTGACCTCGGCCGCAGGATGAAAGATGCGTCTTTTAAGTTTTCGCTGCAGAGGGAGTCTTTCCAGGAACAGCAGCAATGGCAGCTTGCAGAACATCGCCGTGCTGCCCGCGAAGGAGACAGGTGTGCGGGGTGTGACTATGTAGTGAAAAATCACATGGGCCCAGGCCCCTCCAGTGGATGATACTGGAAGACCCTTCTCTAGCTGTTTGCATGCCAGCGAACCTTCTGTTTCATTTGAGCTGTACACCCCCCACCCCCAAGACAGTGAACACACCTAGAGCCTCGAGGCCACATTGCATTTCCTTACAGACTTGTCACGTACTGCCCAGTAACGTCCCCCTTGTGCACACCCAAATGCCACCTAAGTCCAACACTCCCTACCACCCTTTGCCTGACCTGTTTCTCCCTGCCCCCTCACTTCGTTGCCTGGCAACAGTTGAGTTGACTCCTGGCAGAATCCCCCAAGCCACCCACCCCAATAGCACCACCAACCCAAGCTTGCTCTCAATAGGCATCCTGGGGGAGGTCGGGATGGGGGTGTGAGCGTTAGCATTTATTAGCACTTAAGAGGCACTAAATACCCACTGGGGGGCTGTTCATCACCATGAAGAAAGAGAAAGATATCTCTGTGGCTCCATGCCTTTCCAGATCTCCTGATCCGGTCCATTGGACCGCCATGGCGAACTGCCCCTCGGCCTAGGAAGCTCATCGCATATGGTATCAGCAGCACATCCATACAAGTTTTCATCATTTTCTCAGGTTGTTGGAAAGAAAACGGATTGGGACACGAACAGTCGATGCCTCAAAAGACAGCCACCTTGATGTCTTTTTTCGAAAGCCAAAACATTTGAGATATTTTATTATTGATGAAAGCTAAAAACCCGAAACATGACAGATGCATTGCTGTGCTGATGTAAAGTTAGATGAACTTTCAATAAATCATATTTACAAATGGACACTGGTATCTTGAAAAGAGTCTCTTACTGACACTGCAATACAAATTACAGCATGTATTGTCCAGTAGTTTAACGTGATTGATAGTCACCATGGAGGAATGTTAAAACTTCCCATTTAATTTTAGATGTAAATTGTAACATGTACAGGACATATAATATTTATGAATAATATTTAATAACTTATTCTCAATCACATCCAATAATCCATCCATCCATCTTCTAACAGCTTATCCTGCTCAGGGTCTATGGAGGGTGGGGAGGCCGGGAGCCCATCCCTAGCAACATGGGGTAGCAGGCTGGAATATGTCCTGAACAGGATGCCAATGCAGATGGTCCTTAGAAGCATAATGCAGACTAGATCCTTAAGTGGTTCACATTAACCACCACCTTTCACCAGCTTCTGCATTTGGCTTTCCAGAATTAAAGATGTCTTCCTCTACGGCCCATGCAGAGTATTTCCTCTGGTCTTCTTGATCTCCCTCCACCCATTGTTTGTAATGCCATGGCCGTCCGTCCCATCTACGGTCCAGTCCGATGTTACTGACAGCTGCGCCATCCACCTACGCATCACACTGAGCATTCTGGGATACCGCTTTGCATAGGCTTGTCTCTTTCCCTGCTGCTGACTTCTGGGATGGTGACCTTTCCTAACCTTGCTTTTTATTTTTTTTAAGATTTTATAGAATTGGACTGAGGGGACTCTGGGGGGGGGGGGTTTGGGGGCAGTAAAAGGGTTAGATAGGAGAGACAAGCAGGCAGCTCCCCAGAGACGCATTTGACAAGGCATTTGACAGGAGTGTGGTACTCTCACCCCCCCACCCCCCAATGCAGCTGACGTGAATCAATACATGCCTTAACACGGCCATGTCTACTGCTGGGTGGTGCAGGTCTGGGTGGCTCAGGGGCCTGGGGAAGGGCCTGTTTTCTTGTTACGTGTCATGCGACTTGTCTTTGTCACTGTGGTCTGATTCGGTCCTCGTGCTGAATGCTTGGCTGATGACTGATGGTGGGAGGCAGCTCTTTGTGGTAGGTGGTGGCCCATGGAGGTGGGCGGAGTCATGGATGCACTGACACCCATTACATGGAACCCTGCCAGGACCGAATACGACTAATGGTAGGGGATGCTCACTTCTCATACACTCTGCAACATCTACAGGCTTTAACTATATTTAAACTTTATTTATGATGCCCTTATGGCACATGAAAAGTGGCATATAAAATTAGAGTATAAATCTTTCTGAGAAAAGTTAAGATCCAAGACTTAAAGCAGCACCACCTCTAATAATAACAGGCGAGGTTGTTCCATTCCGTGCTCTAAAGGGGTTACGCACTCCATGCTGCCCCCCCAGGACAGTCTCCCCGACAGCAGTGCCCACCCCATGGATAAAATGGAGGTTAACTGCCGATCCATACTTCTCTCTCATCTGCCGCCAGCAATGAAAAGCGGCTTGGAAGAAACTGGCAGCTTTTTCTAAAAGACGAGAAGAACAAAATCAATATTTAATTATGTGGGTGCTTGTTTGTGTCACGGAGTCCTGCGTCTGGTAACTGCAATCGCACACTCACCACAGTGTGTGTGTATGTGTGTGTGTGTGGATTTGTGGTTTTTTGCGAAGCCTAGGTAACAATAAATGTTGGGGCAGACCCCCCAAAAAGCCAATCACAGAGCAGGAATGGGAAGCCTCGCTGCTGTACCCCTCTTTCATTCCACTGGCTTTTTGTCATACTTCCAGTTTCTGTCCGTAGCCATTTTGGTTCGGTTCATTCCGCTGGACATTCCCAGCACAGCTCCACCCTCAGGCCTTCCTTCAGCACATGCTGACAGCGTCCGTTCAGAGAGTAATCACCATGATCAGAAGCCCATACAGTAAACTGGACCCTTCCCCACTCCAGCAGTTCACCCCCCCCCATACCCCCATTCACTTTGCTGGCTGTCGTATTTCACAGTCCAGGCTTCATACTCTGTTTGGTTTGCCTGATTCTTAATCAGTTAATTAACTTTGTGTAGGGAAATGGCTTCACCCCAGGAGAGGATAATCCTTGGCCTTTCTCAGGCAGTTCTAGGATCGTGACCGTAATCTGCCATCGTTGTGGCAGCAGTATTACAAACCAGAGTGATAAAATACCCACAGTGGCTGCAGGGAGAGCATGTTCTATCTCAGAATGCTTGATAAACTTTCAAACCCAGTTCTGTGATATAACATTGTTTACCATCCATGCATAAATGCAAAGTTGTAGACGATCAGTCACACTTATTCCAAATAATTTTCCATACAAATATATATTTCCTTAAGATATATGTGGGCTCCAATCAGATGGTAAATGAGATCACAAAAGACAAGCTGCTATAATGATTTCTTTGTCAAACTACACCTGATTAATTGTAAACTGAAAAGGATAAATAAAAAATAAATCGGATGAAAGACTAACTTAAAATGAAGCAATCTCTGCAGAACAAATGAAGTAGTAACTTATTTTGTCAGCAGATAGATTTGGATGTTATTCGTGTTATTGTTTACACGTCAAAGCCCAAGTTAGATGTGATGCTTTCACAAAGTGAGCTGCAATGCTTGTGATTTTTGCCTTTTAACTGATTTGTTTAAAACATTGCATGGTCGTTTTTTCAGCCGTGCCAAAAAATTGGCTTGGTCCTGAGTTTACATTTAAGTGGATTTAATACATATAACCAGGTATTTGTTGTTGTTGATCTGGTGGATGTGTAAAGATTACCCCTGTTTGAGGAATGGTACCTCTGACATCCTGCCTTGACAGCCCTTGGACGGACCTTTTAAACAGCCAGAGAACGATGCTTTCAGCCTTCCTACCAAGAAATCTAGATGGTGTACTGTTTCAGTGTCTAATATTCAAGATGTTTTCTGATACACTTACCTACCTCCGTCTCTTTTCCCAGCTTCGCGCAAAAAGAGGGAAGAATTTATTATGAATGCAAATGAGCGGCAGCGTGGGAGGAAAAGACGGATAATTAGGCCACCGGCAGTGACGGGGACCATTACAGAAATCATTATAATTACGGAACGCAGCCAGCGATGCGCGGCCGGGGCGTTTAAAGCACTAATCCCGCTACTTAGGGGAAAGTATTTTTAAACCATTCCCCGAGCAGCGTGTATTTATCCACCAGAACCGGTAGAGAACCGGCATAGGGGAAGAAAGTTTGTAAAACGACGTGTGTTTTTAAACGCTAAATGGACCGGCGCTCGCTTGTGTTCTTATTCCTCGTTTATCTTTCCCGTTAACTGTTCTTATAGTTGGCTATATATTGCTTCGTAACACATCGTAGTAATGCATTTCCAATTCTGTGCATTTATTTACTAGGATAACAGTGCTGTTACCGGAGTTATATTATCGTCTGTCTGTCCGTCCATCCATGCGCTTGCTTACTTTAGACGGCTTTAAAGAACTGATATAATACTAATAGTGTGTGTTTATGCCTGCGGGGTATGGAAGAAGCAAGATGAGGGGGCAAAATGGTGCCTCACAGATTTGCATATGTCTGTGATTTGGATGAGAGACAAAAAAATTGATCGTTTATCCTGTAGGGATGTGTGCGCCACAGTGGGGTGAGTTTGCTCCTCTACTCCATCTTTCTATCCATTCATCGCACCTTGTACACCACCTTCCTCACTGTTCTGAATTCTCAGATATTGACTTCTCCCAGTCTGCAGCTCTTCAAACAGGTTCCAGCAGCTGACCATATCTGCTGTCATTTGCATTAAATGGTGCCTCCTACAGTCGGGTTTCGTGGTTGCAGGTCTCCTAATCAATGGCAGCTGTACTCCATTTCATCTTCTGACTTGGGTAAAGAAGGCTGTTGGCTTTGTAGGAAGCAAAAAGGGGGGGGGGTCTAGCATAGCTGAAGGGGAAGGCTGTTTTCTTTGTCTATGTAATCACTGATACACTAATTAATGAGCTCTATCTATAAACATGTCATGCTGCATCAGTCCAACGCGTCTCTGGATGGCTTAACATAAAAATGCCAGTGGTTTAACTGCAATTCAGTCATCATTTCAGTACACTGTCTATAAAAGAAATAGATAATGACAGACTAACAAATGGTTCATTCGATTTCCCAAGGCAGTATCTGAATTTCCATCACAGGGGGCGACGTGATTAAGACTCTAAAGAGGGGGTCAGTTTGAGTCAGAGATGGTGTGGGCAGGTAGAATGGGAACTGCTGTTGAAACCTTAAGAAGGTTTCTTAACCGGATTTGCTTTGCTGACAAAACTGTCTGAATAAAAAATATTACTGTGATAAATCATTTTAGAGTAACTAATTTGCCCAGTAACGAATTAATAGTGCCTGTGTGCTATGACAACTTTCTCATACTTGGGAGAACTTATGCTGATGTGATTCATTTGATATTTTGTAATATTTATATTCAGAATGATTACTATCACTGCGTCATTGCTGAGTGCAACTGATAGCATTACTGGGTGTTTCTCACTTTACGACCTAGGGTTAAGACTAGTGATGGGACAAATGAGGCTTCAAAACCTCTGGTGGGTGGGAGTATCCCAAAATATAGCCAGCTTTGCTAGGTAGTCCTGGATACTCCGACCTACCACGGGTTTTGAATTCTCATTTGTCCCATCACTAGATAAAATCATCCAATGTTCCCTGCCTTGTGCTTACTGGAAGCGGCTGCATGTTTGTCTGAGTAAGTAGTTATGAAAAATGGGTAAGGTTAAGCACCTTTCTAAGCAGTACATTAGCACAGATATTCTTGGGATCCTACAACCCTTAGAGGAGAAGTTGGTGCCTTTCAGCACCGCGCTACACAGTGAGCCATTGAAGTTAATCCTGTAGTCTAAGACACAGTAAAACATGTAAGATAGGCTGGCGGTTACATGGGAGACAGCGCCATCTGTTGGCCATTGTCCCTGTGTCTCTTTTTCTTCACGTTTTCTCTGTCTGTCATTTTTACGGACAAGAAAGCAGCAGGGCTGTAAGAAAGACCAGACAGAAAATGTATTAGGGGATATTATGAAAACCACAAATCACATTACTCTTATTATAGTTAGGATAAACAGTGAGGTTATTATAATATAGCAGGTAACCACAATAAAGCATCCATTTAATCAAAACAAAACTATGCTAATACAGTTGCCACCAATCTTGTGTTCACTGATGGAAGGCATTACGATTTGCTAACAAGCTCAAAAAAAAATCCACACGGTCTATGACTGATCTGTAGATATATTCTGTTGCCGCAGGGAAATCAATGGGCTCATCAGGACAGTCGCTCTATGAATAATATGAACTTCAGCCAAGTAACCTTGAGTGCCTTGTTATAATGGTATCGATTGGGTTTTTTTTGTAACATCTGAATGTACAAAGTCTCTGACAAACTCATTATTTCCTTATTACCATGTTGGTTGAGGCTGTTGGTTAATACAGACAATGAATATTGACCGCAGCACCTAAGGAATGATTCACAGGACTTGCTTTGTTACCGGCTCCTGCTCGGGGAAAAAATGGGAAAATGGGGAAATCGATGCTGGCCACTTGAGCCGATGAGGAAATGTCAGTTATCGATGCTTAATTTGGGACCGGCTCTGGCCTCGTTACTTGATGGCAGCAGCTTCCACGATCGATGATGGCACCTACATGGGACTTGGCTCATCTCATTATGCCTGTGCTCTTGTTGTTTATTTGATTTGTCTGTATGTGTTCGTCTGCATGCCTGCACGTCTTTTAACAAACCTTGTTTTCATTGATCCTACCTGGTGCTTAAGAACACTGCCCCCTGCTGGTAGACAAACTGATGGCCTAACGCACTTCTACCACATTCACAGGCAGGTATTCAGAGAAACCCTCCTGCCCGGCATAGACGTGCTTGGAATAGAGCATTTAAAAATGAAACAGAAATTTCACCATTCCATTCCCATGTTTCCCATGACCCTCAGAAGCCCTAAAATCAGAGCTTTCAGCTTCAATTAATCAGCACATAAAACTGTATTAAGTAAATTTACATTTAATTCCCTAGATAATGTGGATTACAATTCATATAAATTTATACAGCTGGACATCTTAATTAAACAATTCGGGTTATATACAGTGTTCAAGGGTATAACAGTTGATCCCCATGGACTTTTTATCATATTATGTTATCTTAAAGCAGCTACTGCCTTCAAATTTTGAAAGACCACTCTTTGGATTCTGCTTCGTTACAATTTTTCTGCTAAAAACAAATACGAGTTATAATTCGTAATCAGCAGCAGTCTTATTTTTGTAAGTTATACAGAAGTAAAGAAATGCTTACTAAATTTGATTGCCTTGTATTCATAAATGTACCTAACATACAATGTGTCCCCCTGTTTATGTGGATATTTTATTGGAACAGTTTGGGTTAAGTATTTCTTCTGAAGGTACAACATCTGTTCCCTGTGACAGGATTAGTTTACAGGGATAAAGAAGGTATTTGGCCTGGAGTTACGGACAATGCTGGTAAAACAAAGCCTGCTGCTTTACAGAGGTACTTGGACCCACAAGAACCCAGTCAACTCTGGAGTGCCCAGGTTAGATCACATAGAAAAGTAGCAAGGAAAAGGATAGCCATGATCCCAGAGCACGAACGAAATGAAACAATGAAGCAGACAAAGTCCTCTCTGGATCTGGCAATATCACTGGGAAGACACTGTGTTTAGGTAACAGCAGCCATATTTTAGCCCCACTGCCTTCTGTGATTCACCCATCAAGTAGCTAGTATCACAGAACGCAGTCCATATTACTGCTGTACCCTGTCCCTAACCTGTGCCTTATGACCAGGTGAAGCCAGTGGATGGTGTGGCAAAGGCACAATGCTAGCTGGCTGAGTATTTACATCCCCATGCTAACAGACTCCTCTGTTAATAACACCCAGGTGGCTTTATGGCATTAATTAGTTTGTTTCTAGAAGGGCACGCTGGATGCTGATTTGGGAGCTGGTGGGGGCACATATATACTGTATACAAATATATATGAGATGTGTGGCTCACAGGAGTGTATGTGGGGCTCACTGGGTTTTGAATGGATGGAAGGTTAAAGACATTCTTGACTCAGGGCACACATCTGGAACCCATCACTGGGCAGAACATCAGGAACAGTTAAGGCCAAGTTTCCTTGCTTTTGTTCAGCAGATAAAGAGATCAGACTGGTAGCTGAATACATGTGCTTCCTTCCTGAGAAGGTGCTAGCAGGGAATGTACACAGTGGCCAAAGCGCATCCACTTACAGAGCATGGTTTAAAATCCGTCTGTAGTCACGTCTCATGCCAGACGCAGTACGATTCTCTCTGATAGAACTTTGGCAGGATTAGAATCTCAGACAGAAACTTGCACTGTTTTTTAAAAATACGAAATATAATCAGGATTCTGTTGAAAACCATAGAGAAGACTCCAGATCGAGATTCAGTTCAATGCCACTCAGCCAGGTTGGAGGTTTTTGGATTTGGCACAGGGCAGCGTCACAGGAGACTGGGGTAAACAGGACTTTGCTTAAGTAAAAACACAAACCTGTTCAAAACTTTTGTGGATAACATACAGAAATGACTGTGTGTCAGATGTTCTATAAACAAATTACAGGAGAAACATTAAAATAACATTTTACATGTGTTAATATTGGATCCCAATCCAGCTTGGTGCCCTGTGCTGGCTGGGGTATGCTCTTTGGTCCCCCATGACCCAGACCAACATAAGCATTTGGAGGACAGATGGATGGATGAGTTAATATTAATTCTGATGTCAAACCACAACAGTTAATCTGTTGTCACTTCTAAAACAGCTTTCTCCTAATCTTTGGCCACTTGATCATAACATTTAACATTCATTTAAATTAAACTTCAGTCTAACAGGTAATATTACATTAATCTCTCTAGGCTAAAACGCTAAAAAAAAAAAGTAGCAACTAAAATTAATATCAATAGCGATTCCAAAAATACTCCAAAAAATCAGAGGTAAAGAAAGGAATCCATGTGACATGAAAAAAATCAATATAAAATAAGGAAACTATCAGTAGGGTTAACTGGTTTTATTTTCATAATAGCTTTTGAAAATGTTGCTATTGATCTCTAATAGAAGATAAATTTGCTTATGTTTTTTTGTTAATTTTACATTGTTCTGGAATGTAATAAATTAACTTCATGGATTACTATAAGGAGTAA
The DNA here is from genome assembly GCA_009936485.2 of Gymnarchus niloticus. Classification (NCBI taxonomy): domain Eukaryota; kingdom Metazoa; phylum Chordata; class Actinopteri; order Osteoglossiformes; family Gymnarchidae; genus Gymnarchus; species Gymnarchus niloticus. Next base: position 16,242,129 of record JAACJT020000095.1, on the reverse strand, counting down.
GAAATATTTCTAATTTATACAGGAACACCAAGCCGCAATAAGAACTTTGTGTGAAGGTATATAATCTGTCCATCTGTCCAACTTCCAACTGCTTAATCATGATTAGGGTTCTTGGGGGACAAGACCAATGGGCTACATGGAACAGTGGGCTATTAACGATTTTTATACAGAATGTATCTAAGGAGTATCTTCTTCATCCTGTTTGCTATTGGGTGTTTAATACATCGCTGGTGAGTCGGGAGTCTATCTCGAGGGGATGTCCCCCCCCCCCCCCCACACACACACACACACACACATTATCCTGCATAGGATAAGTGGTTTGGAAAATGGATGGATGGATGGATGATTCACAGCTCATGGTAGAAAAATCACAATATGCACAATCCAGCTATTATCCAAGACCACTTATACAGACATGGTCGTACAGAACTTTAAAGTGTGGTGATAAGTTTATGGCAAAGACTAGAAAAACAAATCTGAGCTGTTCGTAAAAAGTAAAAAAGTTGCAATATATATAGTGTTGCCATGGATTTCCATATGCTTTCTGAATGGACTACTACCAGTTTGGAGTACGAGTCATTTGTAAGTGCAACATCCTTCACAGTGATGAACAGTAGATGTAATATTGATGCTGGTCCATCCCAAAGCATGTGTGCCTTACTAATAAAAGAACTAAATGTGTATAGTTAGTTTTGCAAACTGTAAATGGCTTAAGACACTAATCAAAATGACATTTTCCTTGTGGTGGCACCTTCTTGAAACCTTGTATGTGTAGAAAACTCTAGTAAATATTATCAGATGGATTTAAACATTTGTCACATTTAACCTCAATATACTTCTAACAGCTCATTATCAATGTCTTTTCTATAAACAGTGTCCATACGGGACAGAGATATATTTATATACGTACATATCCTGAATACCCTATTATGGTGTCTTGATGATTCCTAAAGTAATCTCCAGGATCTTACGACCAGATTTTGACCAGGGTCAAACAAAGCTAAGTTTGCTCCCAGATTTTTAATTAATAAGCAGAGCTTCTAATGCTCACCGCAGGGGCAATTTGTTACTTACAACTCCTGTCCGTTTTTGAGATGGGCGGCGGGCTGTGCCCAAAATTGGAGTGTCCCATGGAAGCCCACATAGAACTGGAACCACCCCTTTTTTTTTCCTCAAAAACTGAAATGCCCCACATGGGGGGGGGTTGTAATGGGAATTCCAGACATGTACAAAACCCTCTCAGGATGCCTGGCTTGGAAATCAAATGACTGAGCAGACAGTGGGGGGTGCACTGACCATCCTCCATGGGGGATCTGAAGGGCAGTGAGCAGATGGGGGGTGACGGTCCAGCCTGCAATATTAAACTCTGTTCCCTATCTCATGGCACCAGCATTTTCTGACCAGCACATTCTCCGTTCCCATTATCATTCTGGGAAGCTGTTTGCCAAGACCCAGCCATTGCCAGCAGGAGACTTGTCACCCCGCAAGCTCATTCCTATCGCCCAGCACGTGGTAGGACCTCTCATCACTTATTCTGCACAATTCCCCTCCTGTCAGTGTAATGGCATTGGAGTGGGGGGGGGATACGTGATGCATGTGACTCTCTCTCTCTCTCTCTCTCTATATATATATGTCAGCCTGTGGTGTCAGCAGGTCAGGACATCGACTTTTATCCAGAACCCTGAAGGATGTGTTGGCTTTAAACGGGCTCAACTATGAGTTTCTTTTCATAAATAGTTCAGCTAAGAAAGAAGGATAATAAAATACAGCCATTCCCACTTTAAAATAAGCAATACGTGTTCCAGATCTGCTCAAAGCACCTGCACAGTGCAGCAAAAGTATCTGAGGCTCCTGCAGGATACCTTGGTGTGTTCCATGGTTACAGATGCATGCTTCAAATTATGCCTCATGATTCTGTTTTTGAAACATTCCCCTTTCTCAAAAAAAAAAAAAAAAATAAATCCTGGCGCTTGTGTTTGATCTTCAAAGGCTTGGTAGTAGATACCCAAGGCTGCTGTTTATGGAAAAGAGAATGGATTTAGTTAAACATAAACTGAACGTACAATTTACATACAAACTTAAAAGGCCTTTATTTGACTGTTCGCTTAACTTATACGGTTGAAGGAGAGGGGGGAAAAAGTTTCTCACAGATAAAAAACCAGCAATAGAACATGTTTGCATGTAAATATACAAAAAAAAGAAGATTTATGAATCAAACACGTAAACTTCAGCGTGGTTAAACGTCATGTTGCCTGAAATTACTGGGATTACTTCGTGACGCTCTGAGAACATTTTGTTTACATTTCGTGAAGTCTTGTACACAAGTAACCCATCTTCCGATCCCCATGTGCAGGGTCCTCAGAAAGAACGGGACCACCGGATGTCGAGTTTCCAGAAATATACTATAATATAATTGCACGTGAAGGCTCCACGTTGCCATTTCACTGAAAGTCCTATGAAAAGCATCGTCCTTAAAAGTCACAGCTGAAAACGACCTGAATGGAGTGATCAAAGAGACCGATCGCTCTCTTTCCTGTTCTCTAGCTTCATGATGTGAGTTTCGGTAAGAATTCAGAGAACAATGTGTGCTCGGAGCTGATTCCCCAGACGGACAGCTTTGCTAAAGGCATCGGAACTTCTTTTTTCTGGAGCAAGTGACAGCTAAGGGATCGCCGTTGTGCTTTTGCATTACTATAAGAAGTTTTAGCGCAGGCAGCTGGCGTACATCCCTTTCACGAATATCAGCAGCTGTACAGAATTTCGCATTTTGAGGATGTTTTAGATTGTACCACTCGCATCAAAGCGATGTCAAAATACATTTACCTGCTGAGAATTAAAAGAGATCAACTATTAAAATGCGTCACACTCGCATACTCCTGTCTCAGTGATACAAGAAACTGACTTTACCTGGGCAACGTCAAAGCAACCTTGTGACTTTTTATTAGGCACAGATTAATTAAAGACGTGCGATGCAGTGAATGAAGGTCATGTTACCACGTTATAATAACGCTTCCACCAACATCGCGTCCTGGATTGAATTTCCCAAGCCATAACTATGGGGACTTACATGAGCTGTTTTTCTTTAATTAAAAGTGGACATACAGTATATCACGAATAAATTCAAATGTTTGAGATCAGTCCCCCCCGTGTCCGGAATTTGTTAAGGGTCAGGTAACAAATCCCGGATATTTAAACCCCGTGGCTTTTGCAGGCTGAAGAGGTGAGAATACTTTTCGGAAGTAAAATCTCATCCTGCTTGTTTGCTGATGTTGAGAAGGCTGAGTTCTGTCAATTAAAAAGTCATCATCTCCCTCTATAATCCACACTCTATGGTCCAGCACACAAATAAATAACAGAGTACTTTGATTTTCCTTCATTTGCTCCCGGTAAAACACCTTCCTTCCAGGGTCAGACAACTGTTGTGTCTCTATGACAACAGGGTCCCTGTCCACAGGAGTTTTTCCATTTTTTGCTTGATGAGTTGCGGCATGCTGGGTAATTACCTGTCTGATTGCGTGCGAGGTTGAATGACGGATTAGCGGGATTAACCTGGCCCTTTGCAATGGGCAGAATGCCCATTAAGCAGTTAAAGTAGACTGGGGGTTTCACAAACCTGATCCTCACATCCCCTGTCAGTTATTTTTTTTCTTACTCTTTCTTCTAACTCAGTACTTTGTAATTGTTATTATTGATAATTAACCATTTGTCACACCTCCTCCCTACTACCTCTAGGGGGAGCCCCGATCCCCACCTGCAACCCGCCCTTCTCTACTGTATACAGCCCAGACAAGGCTGCCAGTCCCTGTTCTGTCATTGAACATTCTCTCTGTGCTCCATCATGTCCAGGTCTTGTCTCCTGACCCTGCCTCCCCATCCTTGCCTTCTTCTCTGTTGGATGCCTCTGTGTTCATCCCCACTTTTATCTTGTCACCAGCACTTTTGTCTTGTCACCAGCACCTGTCCCCAGTTGCATTGCTTATTGTCTCAGTAAAGTCTGTCTGTGATCTCCCTGCATTTCCGTGTCCCGGTGCCTTTGTCTCCACGCTCGGACGCAGCTCCAGATTCCGGCACGATACTATTTCAGTCAATCAGCAATTACCACAACAGAACTATGCCTGTAAACACACCATTTAAAATCTATAAAGTATATAAAATACTAAAATAAAGTAGTTGCAGGATTTGTTCACTTGAAAATTTTCAGCAGGCAAGTAATTCATTTATTTTTAACAAATTCATTCATAAACTGACCATCTGTTCAGACAAACACTATATGTTTCTGCTATTCCTTCACTAGCATACTTCAATTACAGGTAAACATTTAAGATCTGCTGTAAAACCCTGAATGGAGTTTTAAAACCCTGCATGAGGTAAATAGAGGTTGGTGCAATAACTTCTGCCTGCAATGCTGAATCTCTTTAAGGTTAAGGAGCCACTTCTACACAATACTGCAATAGGTCTACCATGTGGTCTCCTAAGATATTGGGCAATGTTTTCTGGAATGCTCTATACATGACAGAATGGTTACTGGTCCAACACCAAGCAAATGAAATTAAAAACAAAAATATATTTCTCCATCCAAAATTTGGAATGAAAAAAAAAAAATCTGACTGCTGAAACTATTCATTCTGAGCCAATGTTCATTTCTATGACCAAATAACAGCAAGAAAGTGTCACGTACTGATTGTACTTCTTTAGCAGGCATTGTAATGCACTGCAACCTGTGAAAACTGAAGGTTTATAGTTAAGTATCTACTGGAAAAGTTCAAGTTTACGGACTTTTCTCGAGGCAGCAGTCATTTTAAGATGTGAATCTGCAGCTTTAGAGGCTCGACACCATGGAATCTTTAACTGTAACACTACATGAAGACAGTACCTCAGTCTATCACCAGGGTCACACAACGGGCTGGTGATTGAGCAGCATGAGAAATCAGTGCGGTTTATCCCTGTTTAGTGTGTTCCTTAAAAGTCAGCAAAATGCTACTGCAGTATAGTTTTTGTGTCATATGGAAATGGAGGCTACATGGACTGGGATCATCGGCTAGGTTCAGGAGACAAGATAGAATAGCATCTACACCAGAGCAATAGGTTATATACAGATTTTACCAGATACTTTCCCCTTTATCTCCCAGAAAGGGCCAGGTTGATAGACCATTGAACAAGTATTTGAATTCAGTTGCTCCAACATGACATCCAGCTTTATATATTGATAAAAATTGCATGTTTCTTTGGGTAAAAGTACTGAAATAAAAAGAAACAATCAGGGGTCTTTTCAAGCTCTTTCAAGGATTATTGAAAGGATATTGGGGCAGCTGCACAAGCTGGGGTCTTTAAGAGTTACACTTGCCAAGGACAGATTGTTTAACATTTACATTCTTCAAGAAGAAAATTATAAACTTGGATTAATACCTTCCACATGTTGATAAACATAAGAGCTATTTTTTACAGGAAATTGGGGGATGGGGATGGGCTGGGGTTGCTGGTATATTTCTTGCCAAGACCACAGGCTTTGGGGTTACGAAAAGGCTTTCCAACAAATATCTTGACTGTTGCGTGATGTTTATAGGTGATATGGGGGAAAACATCTAGACTTGAAGGCAGAAAATTGATCTTTGTGTTGCCGTAGCAGTTTAATTGTTCAACGGCACAATTCTCGTAAACGATGAAGTGAGTGATGTGAGAGAGGGGTGGAGCTTACAGTAAGTTTCTGCATTTCTCATCAGACTGATTTAAGGGTGGGACTTTCAGCCAGCGAAAGTTGGGGAGTCTTCACAAGAACCGCAGATCTGGTCTTTAGGGTCACAGAGATCCTCCCAAAATACTCAGTCCACAGCTTTGTAATACTCTCTTCTCCTTGGTCTGTTCTGCATGTCTACATTTATCATATTAATGGTCCTCCATATGATGGTCCTCTGTTCTGACAGGACCATTAAAGCAGCTGGCTAATGGTCCAGAAGCAGTTGGTCCCTGCATTGGCCAAGGCTGTGGTCAAATTATGTTTAAGTGTATATGTAGACAAGGGACACAGAGGCCCTCGTTAAGGTCCCAGCCCCAAAGAGCTCATAAGCTCTGTGGTATTTGTTGCATGTTGCCATGTCTACCAGGAATGACTGTCGTTTGTTACTCTTATACAGAGGTATGGCAGGTGCGAATCTGAACATCCCACTTAGGAGTGGGACCACTGGATACGGAGCTTTTTTTTTTTTTGGCCTGCTGTGACTCTCAGCACCTTGGTTACCACCCCCACCACCACCACTACACCCTAGCTGAAGAGTACTACCAGTGTCTCCACCAGCCGTTTTCCATGGGCATGCTGATCCTTCATCTGGGGTCAATGTCTTCCTCAGGGAGGATGAGGGCAGACATCCTCTTTCACAGTTTTCTGTCAGTACTTGGCAAATCAGACAGGTGACCCTTGACCAACCAGGTAGCTATGGCAACAGCAGTAGAAAACGACTGAGAGGCTGAGATTGGGATGAGCTGAGAGAGACAGGAATAAGAAGACACACAATATTGAAGATCATGTTTGCTTATTTACCTGTTCAAGGTTCAAGAAGTAACAAGGTGATACAATCATGTTTTCTTCAACTAAGAGGTTCCATTGTGTACCTTTGTGTCTCAAAGTCTAATTTCCAAAACAAGAGGGTGGACAGGAATGTATTAGTGCAAAAGTGCCTCTGACTGCCAAGCCAGTCCTGGTTATAATTAACGTATGTAAGGAGCATAACGGTTAATGATATGGACTTGAACTGAAGAAAGCTCATCTAAATCACAGGGGGAAGAATGATTTGAATGGCTTCGGTAACATACCCATTTACATAAGCTGGTTTGATTGGCTTAAGTAACGTACCCACTTGTATAATCTGGTTTTGATTTGCTTAAGTAACATGCCCTCTTATATAAACTGGGAAAACTGTGTATTTAGAGTCAGATTGTCAGCTGAACAGCTAAATGTGTACTAACAGCCCTTGCCTGGTTAATTACCACCCATATATTTTAATTGCCACTTTATTTATTGACTACAGCAAACAGACGAGCCAACGGGAAGCAATGTTTCTCAGGCGCCAGGTTTTACCTTTACTAAATAGCATTTTTTGTTTGATTAGTCCTGCCTAATTAAATAATATACAGGTTTTATTTTTCTCTATCAGATGCCAGCTGATCTTCATTTTAAATAAGCTTGATTAACTGTTAATAGAATTTTGACACGGACCAGATCTCTTTGAAATTAAGCCCCTCAGTTCCTCACCAATATGGCCTGTCAAATCCTGAAAAAATAGACCAAGTAGATGCATAATTAATTGACGTATTGATCCTTAACCGATGTCAATGTCTTAACGTCTCACCGTGAAGCAATCGATGAACACGCACTGGCTCGCTAGATTGGTTAGTAATTTCAAATTAGACCAATTTCTTATTACATAACACCATTGCAAAAGTAATTACCAAAAATGTTTAAGACACCCTTAACAATTACAGGTTCATAAAGTAACATATCTGGAGTGGTATGTCTTACTATGTGTTAGAAACCAGAAACCATAACCTTAAATATTGTGCCATTCAACTATCCACCTTCAACAGAATGACAGTGTCTTAAATGACACCCAAGCCTTGTAATGTTGCACAGTGTATGGTTTTTACCCGAGGAGCCGTGTTCTTCGTGGTAGAAACAGCAGAAAGCCGACTTAGTCTATTGGCCAGACTATTTCTGCCACCTGCTGGTTATCTGTGTAACCAATTGTTACTAAAAGAAAAGAGGACTGTGCCGTAAACGCATGCTTAAAACGTACTGGGGGGAAAAAAAAAAAACAACTTGTCTCAGCATGTCTCATTGCTGCTTCTCAAAAACGTAAACGAGCTACACAGTTACATATTGAAAGCGATGTCTGAACTGAAGCTAATTATTGTTTCCTTTGACATTCTTTGATCTTTAACTGCGATGGATTCCGATAAAAAAGACATGCCCTGTATTGCCAAACTACTTGTAACTAAAACAAGTAATTGCAAAATATAACCGCTAGGCGGAAGTAAAACTGCTGTAAAAAAATTGACGGAAAAAGGCAACATCCATACATTCAACGAAATCATTTAGAATAAAAAGCTCCGGGTACGTATAATTGATTGTTTAGAATTATTCACGCTCTGGCACTGTAAAATATTGTACAAACGAATGTGATTGTATGCTTTGTTTCTTATTCCCATTACCCATTCATAATACCCCAAGAATGAATCTGGTACTTATAATAAACGTACATAATTTAACACAAATTAATGTTATCTCGTTGGTTGTGGTAAATAAATAGTATGAATCTAAATTAAAATGAAGAACAGGTAAACCCGTGGTGTTTTATTCACAATTTTTAAAATTGTACTCTACAAATATGAAAACGGTACATTTAGATGTTTGTAAAATAATGCTTATAAATGGTAAGCCTTTAAAAGACAGCTAAAACCAAAAGGTGTCTTCTTTTGGCGAGAAGCTTAGCAAAGCTCAAACCGCAGTCCTTTGACTGTAACCTTCGGTGGAGTAGTTAAGTTTGGGATTGTTATCACAGGAGCCAGTTCGACGTGTGTAAAATATGAAACTGTGAGGAGAACAAACTGCCTTCTCAGAAAGAATGCTGCTAAAAACGGGCTTTTACTGGTCCATGTACAGGAATTCTCCTTAAGATGCTGAGACACGTTCCAGATGTCCTTGAGGCATGTCCGAGTGTCTCAGGCTGCTGGTTGAATTTTGTCAGAACACTGTTGAGGTGGCGCAGTGCGTACTGTAGTGAGGGGACAAAACCCGTGGTGGGTGGGAGTATCCCAAACTATCGCCAGCATTGAATGGAAGTTCAGGATACTCCTACCCACCACAGGTTTTGGAGCCTCGTTTGTCCCATAACTAGCGTTTTGGTCGCGATGAGGACATGCAACTTCTGTTAAATCTCTTCTCTCGGCTCCGTGCAGAGAGAATAACACTAAAATTTACGAATATCGCAGTAAGTTCAGACGAGACTGGAAAAACCGTTCGCATGAAAGAACAAAACATGTCAGGTGTACCTGCAGGGTCTTTAATTGCATACAAATGGCACAGGTGGGACGGGTAACCTGACTGGAACACAAGCTGAATAGAATATGTCAAAGCATAATGTACAGATGCTTTTAACTAGTAATGGCTACATGAAGCTTCATGAAGCACTGAAGCATTCTGGCAATGTGCTTCGAGAAAAGGTTCATTTCTTGATGCTTAATTTAAATACCACGCCATCTGCTGGGCGGATTGTAAAACAGGCAGCGATATTACAAGCTAAGTTTACTCAGTGATGTGACATATTTCACCATCATTTGAACTAACTGACCATTGTCAAAAATATCAATAAATAAAGGAAAACAGTCGTATCATTGTTTTTTTTTTTTTCTGAACAGCACAACTGTATAATATTAACATGACAACACGATCACTTTAAAGGTAATGTACAGAATGTTTGAATATCAGTCCATCTCAAACTCAGAAAAGTAGCAAATGTGCAAAATGACTATCGATGTTAGTAACTGCGAGTTGTTCAAATTTACAGTTTCTCTCTGAGGTCTTTTATGCGCAGTCATATCACGCACCATAATTGTAGCCACTTCGCAGACCACTCACATGGCATTCAGGGAAGCGAGATTTCAGTTCTAACGTCGTTGAATATGTCACAAGCAGACACACGATGCAGGCACTGATAGAGACAATTTCCTGGATTATTCAGCACACGCTTTAAAGCCTCGGCGTCTCACGTAACATCAATTCCTATTACAGAAAAACAATTTGTAGTTTTGTATCGCTTTATTTTTTGTTACCTGTTTAAAAGACATGGCTTATTTCCAGGTGCCAAATATCAGTAATGTTTACTTCAGCTGAGAAGCTTGTGGAATATACTATCAGCATGTATCATATAAAGAATGAGGAATGTTTATTGGCTGTAAAAACTTCCCAAAGGTGTGCATTTCCTCCACAAGAAGGCGCTCAAAACGACCGGCTACAGCCTTCGAGGATGCCAAGCAGCTCATTTGTAGCCATGCTTTTAAGCCCAGGGTTTGAAGACTACATTTCAAGACAGCGTTGACTATAGTACTAGAAGTTGGGACACGCACTGAATGTTGGAGAAAGTGATCCCTGGGAGACCACGGGTGATATAGGAATGAGAGGGACTGAGGAACATATTCAGCCCTTACATTAGCTCTGTGATGTCATGACACAGCAGCTGTGATGTCAATTGACTGCTCTTGCAGAAAGAAGACTTGGTCAGCTTTTCACTTTTCTTTCTTTTCCTCAGGGGGGACGCCCATTTCTCATTGTGTAACCCCTCCCCACCGTGCAAACTAAGGAGGAGTAAAAACGGGGCTGGAAGCCCAATTTCTTCTCTCATTTATCACTCCATTGCAGACACAGGAATGATTCGGCCACTGACTTTGTAGAGCAAGGTACATGTTAGTGTAAGCATTAGGGTTAGTATTAGCGTTAGTGTCATACCATCCAGCCAGATAATGTTATCACAGCCTTCTCACACCCTGGGTTAGTAACAGTCACACTGTTTAGTACCGTTCCTGGGTTAGTAATCCTCTGGTTAGTAGTTGTGGATTCATGACGTGTTGAATGAAGGGGTTCAAAATATAACCATGCCCAAACCTTTCTTAACTTTGGCAAACATGACTGCACGAAAACACAGGAGGTGATGTGTGTTAGTCAGGGTTTGGAGTGGGTTAGTAAGAGGAACAGACTGGTGTGTCCCATCCAGAGCCATCAAGCTTCGGTGACGGAGTTCCAGGATGTTAGTTCAATCAACACCACCGGTTAGTACAACAACATAAGTGTTAATTCACTCCAGGTGCACTGTTGTCAAGTTAAAAGGATGATGGGATATGCCCTTGGTGTTAATAGGATGCAAACCAGGTGCCAGACAACAGAAACATGCAGAAAGTTATTCTCTCACTGTTTTTTCCACTGGAAGGTCGCATTTTTACAGCAGGGAGGTGGCAGATGCAACTGTCAGCATCCCTCATGCAAATTCAGCACTTAATGCAAATTCAACTCAGTTAATTAGAAGTACCCCATGAATATTCAGCTCAGGAGGTGCAGACTGAAAATTCCTGTTTCACTTGCCTTTCCACCGTGAAGAGGGTTGTTAAAGCACAGCAGTTAACCAAAAGTCAACCTCAGTGACACGGTGAATGGACTATGGGGGCAAAGTGAAAAGCAACAGCATTTGAATGTAATCTGAATTCACCAAGTGTTCACACTTTCACCCGCTTCTGTTGTCAAGCAGATGGTCACCTTGCAGGATTATGTCTTAGTCAGGAACATCCATGAGGAAGCAACTTGGCAAGGCCCTTCAGAACTGGGTGCTCTACAGCAAAAGTGCAACCTGAATAACATTCAGACAGCAGGGGGCGGTGTGGCTGAGGAAGTGGACTCTAGAAACATTTTTGTTTAGAAGGCAATCACAAATTTAAAATAAGCATATTTTCTAAGTGAATTTGGACAAATATCTTCACAAATTCCATGAAATAACAAATCTCCTTGTCCCCACAGCACACAATGCACCCCCTCGCTGGGGGTAGCCACCTGTTCATTAACACAGTTAGTAAAGGTGTTAGTCACTGTTAATCCATCACTCATCAATGTAGAGAGAACAGTGGTTATTGTGGGATTTTTTAAGGAATTTATCAGTACGCAATATAGCATGTTACGTGACAAGAAAATTCAAATACAGACGTGACCACACAGAAATGGGTGAAGCACGTCGTCTTAGAAGTGCCAGCTGTGCAAATGTATAAACACAGACTAATTAGCTGAGATTCCGTTATGTCTGTACAGACGCACATGGTGAGAGAAGGGAAAAGTCCACACACACACACACACACACACACATGCTTGCTGAAAACAGCAGTGATGGTACGAAGGCCACAGAAAGTCTTTGCTTTGCCAGGTTCTGGTTCAGCCAGTTAATCTTTGTTAGTATTCATTAGTGAGGTTAATAAATGCCCTGGCTGATGTTTCCAAGGCAGGGGAAGTTCACACATGCAGCGATATCACAAGACAGCAAGCAGAGTGGATGGCTCTGAGACCAAACAAAATTAAACAGCCAGTCAGCACACCGAGATTATCTAACAGATAGAATGAAGAGGCATTAGTGTGTAGAAAGACAGAGCACAGTAACATTCTGGTTAGAAGTTCAGACACTGAAAAACAGCCAGTAGAAAAGCATTTTCAGTGGGTTTTGGAAAAAACTGACATGACAACTGTCGGTTAGTGTGTAATGTTAGTATTCCAGTAACACAAGATACCAGCGAAAAGCACAATGGGTTAGATTTCACACCACCAGGTGAAAAAAGGGTTAAACAGTCCTAGTCCAGGACCAAATGACACCCAGATAGGCCTCCTGGACAAGCAGCCATTGGATACCCCTTAAATTGGAGCACTGGTCAAACTCAGTTTTGTGAGACACAGGTTTACCTCATGCACCAGCAGTGAAATCAGCTCTACTGTCTCCTAAAGCCAGGTTCTAGGGCTCAGAAGCTCCGGGAAGCCTTTCTCAAGCAAGGAAGCTGGCCTCACCATTCCTGTCAACAGCACCTCTAACCTCCTGTCCCTCAGGCAAGAGGGGGTTAACAAACGGACTCCGTCAGGTTCTTTAAAAAACCAGTTGGCATGGTAACAGAAGCTCTCCTCTACATTTTCCCCCAAGGCTGCTCCTCGTTGCATCTTGGCTTCGAGGCATCCTGACAACACACAGCACAGCTGTGGGAAACGGGAGTGATCGTGCCGCAGAACAATCCTCACTCTGAGTTTTCAAACCTGGGACCCAACGGGTGTGGGAGGTGATTTGGCTGTTTTGTAAAAAGACAGGGCATCACCCTAACTGTAACACACACACATCTTGTCACTGTCCTGAGATACACAGCTTTCCATTTTTCAACACACTCCTGCCAACAGCCCGCCGTTCAGCAAATGGCACACCGACGCTTCTGTCTATGAAAACAGCAATTCCTTTCAACATACAGAAAGGTGTCTGTGGTGCTTGGCGATTTTCACATCTGTTTACATCCCTCTCTACCTGGACTTTGTGTTTGTGTATGTGTCATGTGACCTTGGAGGAGCGACTCATCACAGACTCCTGTGTGCCCCTCCATCCACGCCCAGATACCTGCCATGCGTGAGTGTGATGCAAAAATGAAAGCAGAGCTGCAGGAATGCTGAAGCTGGTCAGATCTTTCAGGATTTCACTGCTTGCTTTTCGGCACTCATCTGGCTGGCTTGGACACTCTCTTCTGGATCAGTGGTGGCAAAGCTTTTCATCTTCATCTGAAAGGCTGGGACTTCCTCTCCAAGGACAAGCTTTCTCCCGCTCCCCACCCCAACCCCCCCAACCCAGTCTCTTTTCTTCATTCGCCCATCTCCTCTGCCCACGTGTGCTTCCAAACCTGTGGAAGCAGTGGTAGATGGGTAAGAGAACAGGAGGGCTGAGAGTTAAATCAGATTCCTAGCATGAATTCAGAGAACACACTCGTAAGTCAAAAACATCTCGCTGCAAATGACTGAAATGGCGTGACTCGGATTATCTGTCCACCAACAGATGGTTCCAGATGGTTCCAGAATCTCAGAGCACCCCACGCAAGCAATTCGATCCAGCACCATTCTGACAGAGACGCCCGTTCTAAAGCATGGCTTTTTGCTCAGAGTGGAGAAACGTGTTGTGATATTCCTGGCAATGAGACATTCATCGCCGAAGAGGAGTTAACAGCACGGCACTGACTGTCACTAGTGTGGAATGAACTGAATGTAAACTCCAACTCCCAGCGGGCTTTCATAGAAACAAACCCCCCCCCCCCCCCCCCCCCCCGCGCCCCCCGGGGGCGCCCCCCCCAAACCCCCCCCAAAGCCCCCTTTTCCGCGGTTTAGCCCACCAGCCCCCCCCCCCCCCACCCCGAGAAGAGAGCGACCGG
>JAACJT020000095.1:16183583-16228061 GCA_009936485.2 Gymnarchus niloticus | reverse complement strand
ACATACATGCCCGAAGCGGAGTTAACACCACGGCACTGCCGGTCACTAGTGTGGAATGACGTGAATGTAACCTCCACCCCCCCGCGGGCTTTCATAGACACACCCCCCCCCCCCCCCATTTTCACTGTCACCAGGCTGGTCTGACCTAAATAACCAGAGTCCGATTTTTTTTTTCGGTTGATTCTGCAAATCATACATCACATTTAGTCATGCATGAAAGCAGATTAGACCAATATCACTAATCTGATTTCTTAACAGCCCTGAGTGCAAATTCGACCAGGCAAAGGAGCCGCTATAGCACTCCATAAATGCTGGATGTCAGTCTACTCATCAGGGCTGTCCAGGAGAAGATGCCAAACGTGAACGACTGAAGACTACAAAAGTGGAGTCACCACCTTATTTCAAACTCCACCCACAGGACCACATTCTCCAAAAGATTCACCAGAATAATTCCCAGAAGGTATTAAGAAAACACCTCTCATTTTTTCTTTGGCTTCTAATTTTATAAACTATGGAAAACTTAATATTACCATGGTCACAAGTGAGCAATACTTAATAAATCTGAATTCAGCTATCAAAGATATCAGGTCTGAATAGAGCTCCCAGTTGTACGATGCACACTTTGAGTTACCCACCTCGTTGGGATCCGATGTTGATGACAGGAACAGACAAACAGATGAAAATGCAGCAAATAAGTCTCGGGGCTGCAAGATCTCCATGTGCCGTTTGGCAGGCCCCAGGGACACTCCCCTGGAGTGGAACAGAGGAGAGGAGAGCAGCAGAAAGTGGAACACGACCTGGTGCGACTCACACCCCCCCATGCAGTCAGCTAGCCCACCTTGTAGAACAGGTTGGACTGTACCAAACCCGAAGGAGGGCTCAGGGTGGAGGGGTCTACCAAAGAGTCTGCTTTCGTGCATTGGTAAAATTTGGATCATCTGCTTCACCTGACGATGTCTAAGATCTGTACCTAGCATTTCAGAACCTTATGTCCATTCCTATTCCGTGAACCCAAATTGATGTACTGACCCTAATCCATAACAACAGCCTGGCAGTTATTCAAGAAAGTCTAACCTACGTTCTTCTCTACCTTTCTAGCAACCTTTTTACACCCAATTCAGATATCCTATGTAACCAGTTAACCACCACCTCATGCCAGATTCTCAGTCATACTTCTCTTCACTGCCCCTGCCACAACCCCTCCCCTTGTGTATCTATTTTGTTTACTTAATGAGGGGGGTAGAACCTTACCTAAGATGCCAGGCTACAGCTGATGACCCTCATGGCTGAGTTCTGTTCCCCAACTCTGTGGGGATTTCATTATGTTCTGCTGACCTGCCATCCTAGTAGTGGCTCCTGAAAAAAACGACTTTTGCCCCAGGCAGTGTAGCTGTTAGGTCCCGCATGACTGTGGCATGACGCAGATGTGTAGCGTGACAGAAAGCCAGATGAGAAGCCTTTATTCTGGTCATATATCCAGGAGAAAGTGAGAAGACAGAAGAAAAAAACGGCCATTGTTAAACAGCCTTTCCTCGGCTTTCCTTATTGATGTTTACACGGTGTTTTGGCCTCCTTTCGGTTAATCGCTAAACATGCCAAACGTAAGCGTATTAGCAAGAACAGCATATAGTTACCAGAATAGCGATGTGCATTACAGGGAATAGCCGTAATTAATTGTACCTGCGCGCGGGGTGGGAGGGGGGATCTTACAGGGTGATGAGTTAATAGCATTGTGCAACACAGCAGTCGACTGTCTCCTGGACTCGTTTACACGCAGGGTTTAAATCAACCAGGCACTCACAAGAACACGAACAGTCCAGTGATTCCAATACGACCGTTCCGGTGGCCATAAAATCGGATAAAACGACTCCTGGTCAGAAAAAATGACATAAATTAGGACTGCGTTCGGGGATCAAATCTCTTTTGAATTATTTATCGTCCTGCGGAAAAATGCGGCGGGCGCAGCTGCCTTCTCCCTATTCCGTGCTTTGCCTAACCAGTTAAGGATCTATTATTTAATAAAGGCTCTCCCACATATGATTACTGTGTAAACCCGCGTCTGATAAGCGCAGTACATCTATCATCATCGAACACCATGTAATAAAAATAATAAATGAATATTAAAAACAGCTGGAAACGCATATCACAGCCATTCAGTAACACTGGCTTTTTAGACGAATATGAACGCTTTCCCGGTGAGGTTTTCGGTCCCTTCGCCTACGAACAAATGAAATATCTGAATAATTCGGTTCCTGCGCTGAGCCCGTCGATAAAGCACATTTTACCTTCAGCAGCACACTGTGTTTTCTTCAATACGTCGACTTTCATTGTCCAAGTATGGGACCAATCCACATGTATCTGCCACTTTCTCTTGATTCAAAATCACACCACACCCCTGGATCTATGCAGTGCACACACTCTAATTGTGATAAATAAATAAATAAATTATTTAAAAGTGTGCTATAAAATCCTAACATTTCCAGCAGTAACAGGGCACTGTTTGTGCAACATCTAAGAAGTCTTTAAGATGCTAATTTATTCCTGGCCTATGCAGGTTTTGCTTTTCAAAAAATAAAGCCGTTTAGATATTTGCAAAGAGATGTAAATCAGTAATTCGGGGAAATCCGCGCATTTTCTTGTTAAAACCGCCTACCTCCGTAGTCTTCTCGTCGCCGACTCAGACGTGATGAACTAAATGTTTTATTAATGTTCATCTTACCATCGCAAAACGAAAGCTGGGCGTTGGGTTTGTAGAGTCGCCTGGCTGGGAGATTCTGCGTCTGACCAGCTTAGCGATGAACTGGAGGACAATATTATAGAGATAAACCCCTCCCACCACACCCGTGTGTGTGTGTGTGTGTGTGTGTGTGTATGTGTGTGTGTGCGCTGCAAGCTGTCTGAATGTCAGTCCAATATTGGATCGTGACCTTTTCATCTCCTCAACAGAGATAATATTCAACCTATAATGGAAATTAATGACATTTCATAGTCTAGGCCAAAAATACTTTGGCTTGAATATTCACTCACTTTAGGCAATGCAAGTGGAATGACATAGAAAATCACGCGGTTTTCACGGTCTTCGCCGTTGTTTGCGTGTATATGTTTGGTGTGTCTTCAAAAGACTTTGTCCCCTCACCCCGACGACAGCTTCAGTGGCCATCTGCTATCCCAGGATACCAAAGGGAGACACCTGTGCCACCCGTAAATGATAAGTTTGTTTGTTTGTTTGTTTATGTGTTTGTTTGTTTGTTTGTTTGTTTGTTTTGCTGTATGCACTAAACCACCACGGCAAAGAGTCGCTCGCCGCATCGTATTACATCACTCTCAGATCCAGTTAACAGGGATGCATACAGAAATGCAATATCACACAACAGCTCCTCCGTTTCATTTTGCAAAACAAATTATTAGGACAATTATGCTTTGTATTCTTTGACCAAACATTATCTCACACATTTCCATTAAATTCTATAAAGTAAAATGCAGCTTCATTCCTGATTAATTCTTGTCACGCATCGAAGAAATTTGGACTGCTGGTGTTGAAAAAAGCGAAAATCATTCGCGCTGTACGGATGGCTTGTTTCTTCTTGCTTGTTTTCCTTGTATTCAAAAGGAAAAATTAATGGAAATCAGAAAGCAAGGCCGTAAATAGTACCTCGTATTACCAAAAAACAGTCATGAGGTAAATTTAATTAATACAATGCAGTTATCCTGGAAACTCTTAGGCTGATAATCGAGTAATCTTTTCATTTTCGATGCCGTTGGTTAATGACTAATTTATTACTCATCTCTGCTCTAATCAGCATCTCTAGGCCTATGTGGAGTTAGACATAGGTTAGGGTCATTTTTTCTGGATCCAGCTAGGTTATTTATCATTTTAAAAAGTATGGTTAAAATATGAAGCTTACATTTAAACTAAAAGTTAAAATTGAAACATGCGTAGTTCTTCATTTTCAAATTCGGCAAATTTTGATTCTATGGGACCAGACAAGTACAAATAAATTTTTACCCAGGACCTAGCCTGAGAGAGACCATTTCTGCATGGGAGATGAAATTAATTAACACAATGCAGCCATAATTAGACACAAATTAAGCTACAGCAAATAGTATTATACAATTGAAATGGTCAAAGGCAATGGGCAACAGCAACTTAAAGTGATTCTGAAAGCTCAGAGAATTGAGAGAATCACACACAACACACTGTCGCTTTATTTCAGTTGAACTTAATTTGTACAGAGAAGTAAGAAGGGAGCTGACAGCTGCAAAGTACCAATTATCTTTATGGGGACTTCAAAAATCAGTAATTCGGATGTAGCACAAAACTGACTTATATATCTAAAAAAGTAAACATCATTATTAACAATCATACCATTAACATTCCTAACCTTTTAGCACATCTACCTAATGTTCCCATGTCTATTACAGACCTCGAGCCTAATTATGTGTTCTTTAACTGAAAAAATATATTGAACCTATCAAACTTGGCAATAGCCTCAACCTCTATCTTATAACTATATAGTTCTGCTAAAGTTTGCCTAGTTTTGTATAGTAAATACTACGTTAAAGTAAAGCTAGTTTAACTTTAGTAGAACTGTGTAAAGTAAAAGTACCTAATTAAAAAAAAAACTCTCAAATAAAAGCTAAGTTGCTAACACTAGCTAGGAGTCTTAGCCTAAGTCTCATGGGCTCAAACAATGTCCACGTTACGTTAGACTTGCACTCCAGACCAGAGGCAGAGGCATCGTCTTTAGTCGTATTTTTCATATTGTAGGGTCCCAATTAATACATGCGCCGTTTACCTTTTTTGTCTGTTAAAATTGTTTCAAGCCCCATGTTCCCCAAACATTCATTCAAGCGGTTGTCTCGAAGGCCATCTTCAGAGACCATTTACTACTTAGGATACTTCTGACATGGTTGGTTACCATGGCCACCATTGGAAGAATGCATTTTATCCGCTTTAATGTCCCCACATCATTACCTTCAATTGTCCGAGTTTTATGAGATAATAACCACCGTCCTTCCTGATTTTTAAATGATCATTGTCATACACAGGAGCTAATTCTTAAACCGCGATTCAAACAGATTTCGCTCCCATCCCTACTCCTTTGCAAACAAACCACGTCGATGATACGTATTTTACTGCACAACTGGGAGTGGGGAGGAGGTTCTTTCATCCCTTTGTATTTTTTATTTGACAACTGCGGCAGTGCCAAAGAAGGCATAAGCCACCTCTTAATCCAATATCAAATAATGGTTATTTTTGACATCTTAACTGGAGTAATCTTTAAAAATGTTCACGCTCATTATTGCACGCTGAGTATAATTTCTTTGCTGGAGAATCTTGATTACATCAGGAAACGTTTTTAAGAGGGGGATCACGATGTTGGATAGGACTATAGCTGAATCTGACAAAAACAATGAATGACGGTATTACTCTATTATCGCGGATATTCGTATCTGTACCTCCAGCATAAGATATCCAAGCGACATTAAATCGACTGCTTTCGTTTAGCATAAACAATGCTGAACCACTAGATTTTAATCAGTTTTAGTAATTGTACATTAACATCAAAAGTAAAACGTACATAATTGATGTAAAATTTAAAACAACTCTATCTAAAATAATTGCGCATCGGCCTTTTTATTGTTCCCCTCATTTAAATAAATAGAAGAAGAATGAGACATAAACGCGATAATTCCTTCCCTCTAGTCACTGATTAATAAACTGACTGTGTAAAGAAACTTCGGCGGACGAAATAAAACACTAACACCTTACCTATATTTATTGATGTGCAACTGAAATTCCCATCATATATCTTACAGAACAGAAAAGACGCCATCAAGTGGCAACTTATTGTATTGCACCTCGATAGAATCATTTTGGCTGCTTATTGGTCACGGCACCTCTCTCCGCACCTCTCTACATATAACAGTCAGCTTCTCGGCCTCCTGTCCCTCTGAAATCTCTCATAATGTAGGCAATCAATATTATTACTGTAACGATTATTCACTGCAAGTCGATACCATACAGATAGTCTAATTTTAAAAGTCTGATGTAATAATTGTTTATCTAACTGTAGGAAATCCAAAGTGTAAAAGTGGGGGTAATTGTATCGACATGATGTATTCCATCATAGAACTAGTAATTTTGCGGGAATAACCGCGAACTCGGTTCCAGCTGCGCGACCATTCGGGTCACATCGGCTGCTTCTCGGCTCTTTAACGATTCGGAGGGGGCGGGGTGATGGTTGGATGGGACCGCGCATGCGCAGAGAGCAAGTCCGCGTTTCCCCCAACATGGCGGCGAGGGGCCATGTGCAGGACCCGAACGATAGGAGGCTCAGGCCCATTTACGGTAATGGTCCGCCGTCGGTAACAAGGTCGTTGGATTGTCCAGGGATTTACGCGCTTTTGTGTGCCAGAGAAGCTTTTATAATAGAAAAGGCGCTGAAAACAGAAGAGGATAAGGCAGGGAAGGACGCAGGGGGCGGGCCTCTCGCATCAGCCTCGGACTCAACCAGCCGGCTGAGCCGGGTGAGCCGGGTGACAGCGCGCTATCACCGTGAATGCAGGATGGTGGTGCGGGCGATCCGGCCGGCCAGTCGATTTAGCTCCCTCTCTGCTGGAGGAGGAGTATACCTATTAGGGGGGCGCCATGCTGCTGCAGTAGATCGGAGACCACTGGCACCTGCTGACTACCCCGAGGACCTTAGCTAGCTTCCCAGCTTATCCAGGAAAAGAGCACCGGTGGACTCTGCGTCCGGGCTGGTTAGTGACGCTGTAGGGTGACATACTGAGAGTGGCTGATCCATTAACGAGGACCGTGAAGGCCGCCGCTGGTATCGTGTCCCCCACCGCTATCCAACCGCCGAGGGTGTCGGACCCCAGTTCCTTTAGCACTGCTGGGAGGAAACCTGGGGTCGGTTCTGTCCGCCGACCCACCAGAGCCCCTCGTTTCTTTGACAATATTCTCCCGGTTTCCCGCGGAATGGTGCTTTAAAAGAACGTCTGTTTTCTTATTAATAAAAAAAACTTTATCCCTCATTCCATCTGACGTATCCTTTCCCTGGCTGTTTTTTGCTGCGATGAAACGTGACTTCTGATCTGTTTATTATAACGATCGGAAGCTTCTTGTCTCCCTTCGATGTCTCCTACTCGTGTTACATCCCGTCATGCTCACCAGCAGCCTGTCACTTTAAATATGTATTTATGGCACATAGCCAAACCACTTAGCCAGGATGACACGTCCGTCCCTCCTTGTATCTTCAGATGAACTCTCTAAGTACCAAAGGGCTTTTAAAAAAAATAATAATGGTGTGTTTAACCGCCCTTGATCCCGTGTCTGTTCACATAAGTGCATCTTGTAGAGTCATTTAAAGTGGAATCGGGTGGCTTTTATTATGCTTGTAACTTTCAGGCAGATGCAAGTTGCACTCTCCTCTTGCTGCATATTTCACTGAAATGTGTTGGTGCATGCTGCACCCTGTCTCAGAAGTGGTAAACTGAGGCTCTGGTGAAATGGGTGCTGCATGGTAACTGAGTACTGTTCTGAGGGTTAAATCATTGTTCAGGATGACAGTTGGTTAAGATAGTTTTGCACAGTTAAATTTGGAAGCCAGCTGTCACGGGGATGGGGGGGGGCTTGGTATTGTCCCTTCTGCTTTTAGTTCCTCTGTAGTCATTACTGGGGGCAAAGGTCAAACTCTTAACCTATGCTGACGTGTGTTCTGGGTATTTGAGTAGGCAGGGTTTTGCAGAGATCACCCCTCTTTGCTTTCCCTCACCATTTCTAGCTTTCATGTTTTGCCCCTCGGTTGATGCGGGAGACGAAGCCTCTGTGAGAGGAATCGGCCAGGACAGGAGATAACAATCGCAGTGCGGTTCTGGCCGCTTGGAGCTGTGCTTCTGCCTTGTTGGGAGAATCCTATACACTACTTGGAAAGTAGCTTATATTGGAAGTGTAAGTGGTCTACTTGCATTGTTTGGTCATCTGTAGGCAGCTCAGAGTTTAGGTCAATTGTAAACATTCGTCATTGAGACCCTTTGGACACTTGACTGGCCATCTGCCCACCATGTTGAGTGATGTCACTTCCTGTTGAAGATAACCGTGATGTTGGGAGGCGTCAATTTCATGCAGTTGCCACGGCATACTCGGGTTTTTGTCTTGAAGATGGTGCATGTGTATAAGGGATGACACCTGCTGGGTTGTTAATGAAAGGTTTGCTTCATTCTCCCCCAGATTACCTGGACAATGGCAATAACAAGATGGCAATCCAGCAGGCGGACAAATTGCTGAAGAAGCACAAGGACCTGCACTGCGCCAAGGTTAGTTCTAGGCTGAATTCCAGCGTCATATCGCTCGCGAATGGTGGAGCGAGGTGTTTCCCTTCTCGGTGTGACATCACTTCCTGTTCTGTGCGGGTCCCCGCAGGTGCTGAAGGCGATCGGTCTGCAGCGTACCGGAAAGCAGGATGAGGCCTTCTCGCTCGCCCAGGAGGTGGCCACACTGGAACCTACGGATGATAACTCGCTACAGGCCCTCACCATACTCTATCGAGAGATGCACCGACGTGAGTCTTGACCAGTGGCTCCAGTGGGAGTAGTTATTGTTCGCTCGGTTTAGGGTTAGCTGAGACTTACAGTGCCTGTCTTAGTTCTGCTTTTATGGGCGGAGGGTTTCAGTACGCGATTTAAACACCAGTCAGACTGGAGCTGTCTGAATGCTCAGGAGGTTTGTCCTCCTTCCCCCGGCAGCGGAGCTGGTGACTAAGCTGTATGAGGCGGCCGTGAGGAAGGTTCCCAGCAGTGAGGAGTATCACTCCCACCTTTTCATGGCCTACGCTCGTATCGGAGAGTACAAGAAGATGCAGCAGGTGGGTTCTGTTGCTTCTGCCAGTTCCCTGGGTCCTGGGCGCCGCTGGCAGTGTCAGTACGCCTTTCGTGGTGAAAGTGTCAATTTCTGTGTTTATTTTTCGACAGGCTGGAATGGCACTTTACAAAATAGTTCCCAAGAACCCTTATTATTTCTGGTCCGTGATGAGTTTGGTCATGCAGGTAGGCTGGACTTAAACCACAAACAAACAAATGACTAAACCTTGAAGCGAGGCAAATTAAGCTGTTTAAACTGTAAGCTTGTGCCAGCCAAGTCTGTCGCCATGGTGATGGGAGTGTTCAGTGCGTATACGCCCTGCAGGCTATATCAGCACAGGACAAGAAGCTGTCCCAGACCATGTTCTTGCCCCTGGCGGAGCGCATGGTGGAGAAGATGGTGAAGGAGGAGAAGATTGAGGCGGAAGCAGAGGTGAGGGGTGCAGGCACGTGTGCGTACACACACACACTCGGGATCACCCTCTTCACTCACCTCTTCACTGCCCTGCAGGTCCAGCTGTACTTCATGATCTTGGAGCGTCTGGGGAAGTACGTGGAGGCCCTTGAGGTTGTACGTGGGCAGCTGGGAGGTGAGCGGGAGGGCTGGTCTGCGGGGGGCGCTGTTTTGATGCAAGCTAATCTTAGTTCTGTGTAAAGCGTTCATGAGAAACTGACAGCACTGTGGGGTACAAGTGTGTTTTTTCTTTGACATGTCCCTCACAGCTGTCTTATAAAGGTCTTATTCTCTGGTGTCCGTCCCCGTGACCCCACCCCACAGAGAAGCTGACCAGTGAGCTGCAGAGCCGGGAGAACAAGTGCATGGCCCTCTACAAGCAGCTGAAGCGCTGGCCCGAGTGCAACGCCCTGTCCTGCAAACTGCTGCTCAAGAAGTGGGTCCTCTTCTGCTTCGTAGGGCTGCCCTGGTGATGCCTGACACGCATCAAACGCACTGTGACCCAGCTGATTTAACTAATAAGACTTGAAGGATAGACAATTGGTTGGTACATAATTTTAGGAATCAGAGAGAACTGGTAGCAAAACAAACCCTCAGAGCTGAATTTCTCATCGTGTACCCGGCAAGAGTACTGTCCCTGTGGCCTTTGACCTTTGCTGTGGGCCCGTGATGCGGTGTCTCCCGGCGCCTGATCTGTAAACGTTACGACACCTGCCATTTGTATGTCATAGGAGCAGCTAGCCAGTGGTAAGGGCAGACCCTCTTCGTAACTAGTCGACTGACCCTCTCTCACCCCCCCATCCAGCCCGGACGACTGGCAGTTCTACATGTCCTACTTCGATTCCCTCTTCCACCTCATCGATCAGGCCTGGGAGCCACCAGCAGAGGGAGAGCAGTGAGTTGTGGAGATTTCTTCTATTAGTCATGTTCTGACCCATGACACACTCACTGCAGGGAGGCATCTTGTAGGGAGCCTCTCCACTTCCTTTGACTGGTTCATTTCGACTGGACACTCTACCAAAAGACAACTTGGAATTCTTAATTCTGAACCTTACACCTGATGGAGTATTTGGAAGCTTGGCTGGGCCTGTGCTGATAGGACCCTTGTGTTCATTTTGGAGTGGTTTCTCACTCTTTTTTTTTTTTTTTTTTTACAATTTCTTCCCTGTGTTTTATCTTATATCCTTCCCTTTCTGTTGCCGTGCTTAAACTTTGACCCCCATCCCTCACCCAGCTGCATGGAGGGTGAGGTACGAAGCTCTGTGGGGCAAGCCATCACCTTCGTGGAGGAGCGACTTGCCGCGGAAGAGGCGAAGGAGACGCGACCGCTCCGGGGACCCTATCTGGCCCGCCTGGAGCTGATTCGCCGTTTGAGAGGGCGGGGCTGCCCCGAGGAACAGCAGCTAGGTAGGCTGTTTCATTTTCACAGTGTGCCTATGTATGTCTGACATGTAAGCAGCTAGCTGATTGGCTGCCATGTTGCTGCCCACAGGTGAGCCCATGGACCTGATGTTCCAGTACTTTGTGAAATTTGGTGACAAGCCCTGCTGCATCACAGACCTGAAGATCTATCTGGACCTCATGACTGTAGACCAGCACGTGCAGGTGGGCAGGGTCCCCGTTTTGAACAGCTAACTCGGCATCTGTTGAGTCCTCTCAGGTTATCATAATTAGTTTAATATGTCGAGTGTGAAATTTTTGGCATGACTGATGTTTCACTTGGTTTCACCTCAGGTATTTCCCCTGACTCCTCCCTTTTCCAAAATTCTTGTCACAGCTCCTCCCAGTGGTAATTTGCTGATTTCCCATTGGTTCATTGTCACTTCCTTGCTCTTTTCCCAGTTCATCAATAAACTGATGGAAACCGTACCCCTGGCTGAACCCCAGGAGCATGGGGTGGCCCTCCCAGGGGATACTCGGGCCCTGCAGAGACACCTGTCTGTGGTTCAACTCAGTCGCTCCCTCGGTCTCCAGCATGCCCTGGACCCTCCAGGCAAATTGGACCTGATCAGACAGCTCAAAGTCCATTACCGCCATGGCCTGCAGTTTGGTAAGAAAACGGCCAGTCTGCGCCTGTATTGCGAGGGGAGCTGGGTTCTGTGGATTAGCTTTGATGATGCTAACCTATCATATCTCCTCCCTGGTGACAGGCAAGTCCTGCTTGAAGACGGAGCTGCAGTTCTCGGACATGTACTGCCTCATGGCCGCCCACATCTACATCGACCTGTGGACAGAAACCGGTAACACACTTAGCTTGTTGGCTCAGACCACATGAAGGACAGTGCTGACGTTTAAACTGGAAGTTTTCTGTGAATAGCTGTGAAGCCACGTAGCCATTTGTGAATGCACGATGTATCCTCACCCCATGTGATTTTCCCCATTTTCTGCAGGAGACGAGGGCATGCTCTGGCAGTGTCTGGGTCTTCTGGAGGAGGGTCTGACCCACAGCCCCTCAAACGCCCAGTTTAAACTGCTGCTAATACATCTGTTCTGTCGCATTGGGGCCTTTGAACCTGTGGTGGACCTGTACTCAAGTTTGGACGCCAAGCATGTTCAGCATGACACCATCGGGTGAGCTGCAGTGTTCTGGTAACATTTGGGAAGAGGCGAGATCACTGCTGTTTGACTCTGTTAGCCGGCCGTTAGCAGTTGGGATCATCTCATTAACGCTAACCCCTGCTGTCTCTGGTACAGGTTCCTGTTGACCCGCTATGCAGAGTCTTTGGGCCAGTTCGCTGCTGCTTCCCAGTCATGTAATTTCTCTCTCAGGTTTTTCCACTCAAACCAGAAAGATGTGAGTCCTGCTGATGCCTCGTCCTCTTCTGATCACCTCCATGTGTGTTTCCATGTGATGTTTTCACACACTGTTGTTCTCTGTTGTCTCCAGACCTCAGAATATATCATTCAAGCTTATAAGTATGGTGCATTTGAGAAAATCCCTGAGTTCATCGCCTTCAGGTCACGTTTGAATCGCTCGCTGCACTTCGCCCAGGTGCGCACGGAGAGGATGCTGCTCGACCTCTTCCTGGAGGCTGACCTGTGAGTACTGGCATACAGGCATGGGCCCTGTGGGTATGCTTGGGATTTGCCATACACTGTCACTTCCTGCTCTAAAATGGTGGGAGCCATTTCAAAGTAACTATTGAGCAAAGTTGTGATGAGTGACCCCCCCCCCCCCCACCTTCGATTTTGAAGCTTTGCCTCTCCTGTTCCACTCGTACATGCTGCTATCCTCACACCTTTAACTTGCTCAGGCTCACTGTGATTGGAAGATACAGCATCCAGTCAGATGAAACTTCCTGCAGGGAGATGCCTGATGTGTGGTTTCTGTATCCTCACACCTTCTGTCTGGCTTTGCCCAGGTCATCCAGCCTTGAGGACAATGTGAAGTCAATGGGCCTGTGTCCCGAGGAGGATGACATCCCCTGGACAGACATGCGGGACAACCGTGACCTGACGGTGCTCACCAGCTGGGACCCAGCCAACCGGTAGGCACTCCTTCTGCTGCCTGTGGCACTGCAGACTCGCGTGCTAAGCAGCTCAAGCGCCTGGCAGTTTTAGCTTCAATGAATATTCACATTTTGGATGTGTGTGTGTGTGTGTGTGTGTTTGTTTTGACTTCTGGTGATTTTTGCATCCTGGCTTTTATATGACCCATCTATTGCACCCCTGGTCCCGCAGGCAGCTGTCAGATGCACAGCGCTCCCTCTCGCTCCAGGAAGAGATGCTGTGGCTCCGAATCCGTTTCCTGACCCTGCGGCTGGCTGGCTCACTAGCCTCACTCGGCCACGCCCCTGCGCCCCACAACGCGGGCAAGGCCGCAGAGAATGGTGTAGCAGCAAAGCCGGATACTCTGCGCCTTCTGTTGGACCAGCTAAACACAACGCTACAGAGCAGTGCCCAGTTTGTAGAAAGGGGAGTTCAGGTACCATGAGTCTTACTGACCATTGCTCAGTTTCCAGTCGTTGTGATACTGCCAGTGATAGAGATGAAATAAATAGACGTAGACAGTAACGGCCATCTTGGCGCTCTCTGGCTTGCAGTACCCCATCCTGGGCCCACCCCCAACACGCCTGGCCTCTGCCCTTGCCAGCAGGAGCTGCCATTGTCAGGCATCTGCCTTCCAGCTGGCCTCTCACATGCAGGAGCTGGACGCCGCTGGCCTGGGTGAGTGGGGCGTCTGTGACGTCCATGACCCCTGGTAGACTCGCTGCTCTTCCTGCTGAGGTCTAAGTCAGCACTGTCTCTTGGCCCCAATCTTCAGATGACACAGCGGAGGTCCAAACACAGATACGCAATGGCTTCAGCTCTTTACTAGTACAACTACAAGGTAAGTTATGAATGAGTGTTCTGATAACAAAAATTACACATATGAACGTTTGGCCAGCTGCTATACTGGAATAAACCATAGTTGTAGCACAGCAAGTATTGGTACACAAAATGACATTCGGTTAATGATTTAGATGATCTACATATTAATGCGCTGATATGCCTGATGTCAGATGCAATGCACAGCGCAGAGGGAGTGACTGCCTACTAAGGGGTGGTAATTGCTTCTAATCAGTCAAGTTCAAGCCCTTGACTGGTTTTGAAGTCCCTGTACAGATAGTTTAGATTTGGGTTTGGATGTAGATGCTTCTCAGCTAATTTCACTAGCAAATCAGAGATGTTTTGTTGTGAATTCTAGTGGCCATAAGTCTGTATACGATCAGACTGCAGCTGTTCACAAATTGCCCATTAGGGGGCAGACTTGAGTACATTGCTCTAAGAGATTAAGCTGTTTTGCGCCCCTTTCTCGCAGATGTATTTAATAAATGCAAAGGAGATCTCCTAGAGCTGAAAGACAGCCACTGCAGAACCCAGCCGTCATTATTAGAGAACCTGGTCTTCTTGGTGGAGGTGAGCCATCTCCTCAGTTGCCTTATGCCGTTTACCATCGCAAGGCTCGGAATTTCCCAGTGCGAACACCTCCTCCTGTCGTCCTGGTACCGCTGACCGCCCCTCTCACCCGCCGCAGGCTGTTTGTGTGGTGCACTGGGTCTCGGGTTACTGCGCTAGTGTGCTCCGCCCACTCAAGGCCAGCCTGCAGAAGAGGAAGAAGAAGAAAAAGGAGGCCTGCTGTACCACGGTAATCCCAGGAAGGCCCAAGCACTTCTCCGTCAGCCAGGGGCTCTCCATAAAACACCGGTGTTTATGTCCACTTTTCACTCATTCACCAAACACTTCCTTGCAGAAACATCTTATGGGTCTGTGGGGTTAAGAGGTGCATGAAGCACCTCACAAATTATCAACACAGGTACATGAGCAGGAACGGTGTGGAACGCCTTATGTAGTAAAAACCATCTGATGAGTTGTAGCAAGACCTGCCTCCCTGGTTACTGATCATAATGGGACGGATTAGCCATAGAAATGGAAAAGTCTCTTGGTGAGACCACTGTGGTCCAGCAGCCTGTTCTGTGTTCACGGCAGCGTGAAGAGGGTTGCCGGACCTCACCGACTGTGTCGTTTTACTGTAACACTGATCTGTGACCACCCTCTGACCCACCTCCCTCTCTGCCACCCACAGTTGGTGGTGTTCGGCGGCTTCCAGGAATACATGGCGGGTTTGCAGGCACTCATTGGCGAAGTCCTGGACCATGTCAAGGGGCAGGAGGTTGGCCTAGCAGCCATGAAGCTGGCAGAGCTGAGCCTGGATGGTGGGATGGCGCCCGAGGTAGGGATGGTTGCTATGAGAGGGCGAGTGGGTGAGAGGGAGATAACAGACCTTTTGGTTAAACAACAGTTTAGGTTTTTTTGTTCTTTTTTTTTTTGCAAATGGACTTGTTGTGCTAGTTAGGTAAAGAATGGATTTCTGTCATGTTTATTATACTGGTTTATAGTAACCCTGTCACGTGTCATTTTTGAACACTGAACTGTTAGATGTCCTGAAACTGTGGATTGAACAGTGAAGTCTCACCTTAGATCTGGTCTGCCCGCTTCCATTCCAGGAGGGCGCCTTCATCAGGGGGGCCGTGGAGAAGGTACACAGCAGCTACCAGCGCTCGCTACAGGAGGTTGGGGAGCTGCTAAGGAAGAGGATGGACACAATGAAGAGCCTGAAGATCTGAGCTGGCATCGGAGTACCCAGGCCCGAGCCCCACCCCTCTGCTCAGCTGTCATTCTCACCCAAAGCCCCCATGCCTTCCGTTTCCCCTCTCAGCTGCAAGCCGCTGTCATTGACTCTGCCCTCATGCAGACTTGTCTGTATCCCTGCCCCCACCCACCAACGCCACGCGCACAAACACCTTTTCAAATCCACGCCCCTTCACACGGACGCATTGCGCTGTCATGGTTTAATTTGTTGGAGATCAGGCGAAAAGTATCTGAAAATAATGAATTCAATAGAGAATAGAGAATAACTACTCCTATATGTTATTGTACATAGTCCGCTACAGTGAAAGCAACAGTAAGTACCTACAACTCCTTGACGAAACAAAAAAAACAAGAAATCATGTTAATTTTTTTTCTTTTTTGTTTAGTGTTGGTGCCCCTCGCCAGCCTTTTTCTACCACGTGTTGTAGCCGTGTACTGCCCTCCCTGGCCCTGCCCTTACAGGAATAGGACAGGGGATTATGGGTATCGCTGGACAATCTCTCCATCGACCCTAAAGTCGAGAAGTCAGACCCCCACCGAACCTTGTCACGC
The DNA here is from genome assembly GCA_009936485.2 of Gymnarchus niloticus. Lineage (NCBI taxonomy): Eukaryota > Metazoa > Chordata > Actinopteri > Osteoglossiformes > Gymnarchidae > Gymnarchus > Gymnarchus niloticus. Next base: position 16,212,058 of record JAACJT020000095.1, on the reverse strand, counting down.
GTGTGAAGGCCAGCTTGTGGGAGACTCGACACGAGCAGTTTCCCAGAGCAAATGAGACACTCTACGTGGCACCGTGCTAACCTGCCCTCTCTGGTCTTGCCCCATATCCCAGTTTTATATGTGATGCATATTTGATTTTAAAAGTGAACGTTTGGCGTATTTGGGGGAGAATAACCTTGTGTATTTTGTGTGTTTGGATCAGGTGGTTTTTTTTTTCCCTGCTAAGAGCAAGTCCCATGGGCTGTTTTTTTGCCCCCATGTTTTTAGGGACTGCTCTTCCTTGGCCCCTCTGCTTGATCATACTTTAGTTAGAAAATGTGTTGCTTATTTCCTCTCCCAGTCTTCCCTCAATCCATTTTAATGAGACAGGAGGAGCACCTTTGCACTGCTCAGTTGTTTCTTGGTTGCTGCTGTGTTTTCTGAAGTTGGCATGTAGCAGAGCATATGGAGAGGTCCATGTGTCATGTAATAATATGGTGGCAAGGTCACATGATATGCTAGTGTTTCCCAACCTCTTCAGAGTGGCCACACAGGTGGTGAGGGTTGATCTCAGGAGGACAAATTTGCTTTCGTTCAGAGTATGGTGAAAATGGTTACATGCAGCTTCCCCCCCCCCATCATGTCTTTCATGTTTCTGCCTTACAGTAGATGGACAACATAGATTACAGATGCTTTCTGCACTCAGAACACATTTATTGGTTTAGGCTGTCACACCAAAACCCTGGAATCATCTGAGATCTGGTTTGTGTTCATTTAACCACATGTAATTTTTGTGGTTGACCAAAAATGTCCACGGAAAAATGCTGACCTCTGTTGAATCCCTCAGAAATTGGGGGATCGTTAGACACTCGTCAGTTTCCTCCCTGTTTATAGCAACGTCTCCTGCTTAAAAGAAAAAAACTCCCACCTCTTCGCCTCCTGATATGTTCCTTCTTTGGAATATTTTGTTAATTTATACTTTTTGATGGTAGAATTAGTTCTTTTTTTATTTAAAATTTGGTGTGGAGCGGATCGCAAATTGTCAGAGGCAGTTAGAACACAAACAGCGGCAAGCGACGGCGTCACGCTGCAGAAGTGGACTCCAAGGGGATTGACGAGGCCAGAGAACCGGAACGCAAGCCCTGGCACATGGGCATGTTAAGGAACTCTACAAAACACCGAAAGTGATGGACAGTCAATCGTGTTTGTCATCTGCTCTAACATTTTTCCATTTTCGTTAGAAAAATGAAAACAAGAACACTGGAATGTCAAAAGGAGTTTTTTTTTTTTAAATAAAATTTAAAATACGCTTAACGGTTTTTTTAAATAATTTGGTTATAACAGGATTGTAAAAGCGAGAAGTAGCTATATATTATATACAGCATTACATACATTACATACGTGTGTGTGATCCTTTTGTACTTGTTGGAGGTCGCCGCTAGAGGGAGACAAACAACAAGGAAATGTACCTGCGGGTTATTCAGTCCATTCAGCTATAAGTTATAGCGTCGCATTAATTATCCAATTCAGGTTAAAGAACACCGGGTTCCCTCTCGGGTAATGGAATAACTGTGACCAAAAGCTTTGAGTTAAATCCCAAGAGTATGGCTGCTGGAGTTTCTTTAAAAAGGTACTTTAGCTGATTTGCTTTAATGGAACGTGTGGATGCATATATAGGTCAATATTATAAAGTAAAATAATAAACCGTGTACGACGCCTGGAAAGCACCGGCCGAAGTACTAATTTATGTGTAGGGTTTTATTTTAAATGGTGCAAAATTTATGTCCATCTGTTAGCGCTATGACTTGCGTAGTTACAGCGTCATGTTAAAGTCAATTTAGAGGTATATGATGTAAATACTATTACAATGTATAATCACTGTTTCATTATTTTGCTGGTTTCTATTCGTTAATTTGATAGTTTTGAGTACAATTATATTTAGCTTATATTTGTTTTTTACATTTATAAAAAATTGGTTTTTCATTTAAAGTACATTGTACGTTCAATAAATCAATGTATTAGCAAAACATCTAAATGGCATAATTTACCGAAGACAGCGCTGAAGGGTTGGGCATTGTGGATAAAACGCAGCGCAGAGAAGACATCAGATGTTAGACACAGACACATAAACGTTTTCATATTTCTTGAAAAGCTGACATCTAGGAATCGCCAGCGTTATCATCATATGAGATCCCATTTTAACACACCTGCGATCTTGCTAGTACGTTTTGTTAATATCGTGCTGTTCTGCACCGTCATTCGTTTTTTTTTTCCTATTTTTTATCAAAGGGACAGTCTAGCTTATTCAATATGAAAATAAGTAAAAATAATAAATACATTTGGTCACGCTGATATTCAAATTAGTCAGAAAGCACTTCATTCATTGATAATGTAGGGCAAAGGGGTTTTTGCTATACATTATGTTTTAACAATCTTGCCGAGTGGCATTCCTAATGTTTCTGTAAATGTCATTAAAAAACCGACCGATCTTTGTAACATTAGCTTTATTAGTATTGCTAAATTAGACAATTAGCTGTTTGTAATTGACGTACAGATTATAATTATAGGCTTTTTCATTGCACATGCGCTAATTTCAGCGTAAATATGGGTAGATGGCTGGATTAAGGATGCAGGATAATACGAAAGAAAACACACATGAAATTAGTCGTTTACTTCGTGCTGCGATATAAAATCTGGTGCGAATCGGATCTTTTACAGATTTAACACCGTGATTGTAATGTTCCCGAATAGGAATTCGTCGGTCGTCATTCCATTACACACATGCCGCCACACTATGTGATAAATCAGAACTGACTCAGAGTCAGTGCTTCAAAATGTGGGCAAAAAAACCCACGAAAGACCAAGGACATAGTTGTCACGGGAGCTGCACTGTCAGCTGTGGCCCAGATGACCCGAGCACCCTTAAAAAGACCGAGCCTGAATCCAGACGCCGGCCCCCGTGTTCTTATTCTGTCGTGGGGGGACAGCTGTTCCGCATGTGAGTGCGGGAACAAGGCCGACTCCCTGGAGACCCTGATGGCCGCTCACCAGAAACTGTCGCCATGACGACGGAGATGGAGATCCCACCGAAGGAACTACCATTTGACGCGTTGCTTGACACAAGGCGGTGCCGGTGCCCGTCCGTACGTACACACACACACACACACACACGCACCACCTGGTTTTATAGCTTTAAACGTTCTGTTTTAAATAGTTTGAGTTCAGTCACGTTTATAAAAATAAATTCGCTTTGCATTAATTACATTCTGCGTTCAATAAATCAATATATTTATAACAAACGATTATTTGTTTAAGACAGCGGTAACGGGCCATTGTGGATGGCACAAGGAGTGGATTTCATTAGACACTAGGGAAGCACTGTATCTCTCTCATCAGTCACATACAGATTAAATCTGTTTTATTGCGCTGAGAGGTTATTCGTTAAACTGCAAAAACTATTACTTAAAATTAGTCGCCATCCAATACGCTATAGGCACTGATTTTACATCCATATAACCAAGGCCTGTATCTGGTGCTTAAAGTACACGACAAGCTAGAAAAAATGCCAGTCCTGTATGTGGTGGTAAGTATTATCAAACTGCGCCCTTTTTTAGATACGCGTTATCACGACGCACCCCGTCTCTGTAACGCGGTTGTGAAAGACTTCAGTGTGTAACACGAATCATTCGACTTAAGACGATGACGAGCTCATGAATATGTGAGTATGGGAGAAGAGTACCGACATGGGGGGCGGCGGGTCATGAACCAGCACTGTGGCTGTGTCCCGAGTTTTCCACTTGTACCATTAGTATGGTAAAGATGCCCCCTATCCATTAGGGGACTCAGATTTACAATTGCTCCTATGAACCCAGCCTAGCTGTTTACCAGGTTACACTATGTCTTTACAGGGATGTTCACATGCTTTTGATTCACATCACAGGTTAAAAGGACATGTGAATTACAGTGCGTCAAAGTGTATGTAAAAATCTCATATAGCAAACAGAAAGGGGTCAGTGCATTGACCTCTCAAGGTAGGGTGAAAGCTAGTAAGTTAGATGGTCAAACCAAAGAGTCTATGCACAGATGCTTCAGCCTTGAAACTGGCTTTGAATTAGTAATGATATTGATTCAAGGTTGCTCCACAGAGCCTGTGGTGTCTACGTTGTGGGTCTATGGTTTTGGTATTTGGCTGTACTGTTTTTCTTTATTTTTTTTTTGAGTAGACGCTCCCTGGGGTCTGAATCACATCATCATATAAATTGTAAATGCACTTATTGGTGCGCTGTCCTTATTGTAAGTTAATATTTTAGTATCCTACATAAGTAGCAATAGTGCTAAAGACGAGATTATATGTTTGTGTTGATGCTCTTTCGCTGTTGCTTAAATGCACTTATACATGCTGACCTCTGGGGAGAAGTGTCTGTCAAGGAAATTAATATAAATGTTAAAAGTGAACGTGAGTAGCTTGCAGATATTAACAATTTCTAAATTGAATAAAATCGTACACATCTGACTTTTTCCCACTTTAGTTTACACATACAAGTTTTGTGTTTTTACCTGCACTGCCCGACCTAATTAAGCACAGGCTGTTTTGCGGTGAAGCGGTAATTAGGTTGATTAGTAGGGAGTACGTGGCTCCACAGACAACCCTCTTAAAGACCGGACTAGCAGAGCACAGTAAAGCAGCTTCACACCCAAGGATGCTGTGTTGTGTTGTGGAGTTTACGCTTATTAGTTGAGAGACCTCTTGCTTCTCTGGTGTTAGGCGCCATTCCCACCTCTGCACCCTTGTTCCCTTAAATAGCAGACCTCAGAAATGATGGGTAGCCGATTATATACATTAGAGAACTTATTAACATACTGAATTTGATATGAAAGATGGAAGTGTGTGGGAAAATAAGTACAGCCGAAATCTTTCATTTGCTGATAATTATATACTGTATTTCCTGGGCATTTGTTGACGGTGTAATAATGTTTATGTTCTGACTTCTCAAGGTGGTTAAGAGGATATATGTTTTTTTTTTCTAATGATGACATAAATAGTTTCTTTGAAGTAATTGAAAGTGTTTTGTTCTGTTTCAATGATAACCTCACTAGTCAGTGCAGTGCTGGTCGATTTGACATATTGGTCCCCTCAGCCGTCTCTGATCATTATACAGTATATCTCAGCACAAACATGTCAGTTTGGCACCCTGTGGCCTTGCTGGAGACTCCTCCCCTGCCCAGGCCGGTCACCAATCAGCATTGCCTCAGGGTGCCCCCTGACTTCTGTGGTCCCCTGGTTCTAATTAAGAGTGAGAAATGGTGTCCGGGATAAAGGTGGATTTGCCTCTCCCCCCGACAGCTGCGCACCCTCAGACATTCTCTCTCATGTCTGGGACGTCTGGAATGAGGATGGCACTTTTAGGATGCCGGGTTGGTACCCAGGGTTATTCATGAAGTGGCGGTCTCTGTGGGTGGGGCTGTGTTCCCCACTCTCACCACCAATGATATAGTGGTTGTCATCGGTACTCTCCACAAAGAAAATAATCATACCCATATGAGGGGGGATTTTCATTAGGGTGAACAAAACAATCAGTTCTTGTAAACAAAGGCCAGAATGCAATGTATTCCCTCTAGTTTTTAATCCTACTATTCTTGCTGTTGAGGAATTTGGAGAACTCTCCAGCACCGGGTTCGGAAGAAAGGAGCTTGAAACTGGGTCCAGGTGGTGTCAATTTGAGAAAAAGTCCTTTTTTTCCTGCATAGTAAATGAGGTTTTATTTTAAATGATGATATATTCATTACCTGAGATCATGGCTAGGTAAATGAAGGGCCTGCCTCTATGCAGAAGCTGGACCTGGGGTATCAGGCGTTAAAGAACATATGAGAGTATATTGGGCTCATAAATCTGGGTGGTGCCTTTATTGTCTCCAGTAGGAATCAAATGCGACCCCCCTCCCCCCCACCTGATTTTCCGCCCTTCTCTATTCAGTAGGTTGGTGTTGAGGTTGACGGTACTGAATTTAAGGCCTGCTCTTTCTGAAATTCTTTATCGCTGATGTCCCATCATTTGTAATCTTTGTCAAGGCCTTGCTTACTAAGTCCCCCTTTTTTTAGTACAATCATTAGCCGTTGGTCACGCTTGTTCATTAAGCGGTAACTGACCTGTGTGTAAGCTGATATTTTAGTTCTATATTTTTTTTGCAGCTGACACCTGTATCCGACGAAAAACATTCTTATCCAATATGCTCTAAGGTAATGCTGAAGATATACATTATGGCACTAGTAAGCAATTTAATTTTTGAAATGGTACAGCTCTGATGTGTGATGTGACCTTTTTTAAAGGGGGTTTTTTTTTTTTTTTTTTACTACACCATATGAAAATCTAAGTCGTCTGCTGTTTAATTAAAAACGCTTAAAGAAGCAGGCAGGAAAAAAGATTAATGTGATCGTGTGTACCCTCAGCTGGACAAAATAATCAATTTGGTGTAAGGGTTATTGATGTTGTCTCTCATCAGCTTGGATCGTGATGCCGGACACTTCATGGCCTGTTCTCAGCTCAGTTCACATTGCATCCACTGAAAACCCCGTATCTTGCACTTCTGAAAGTGCTTGTTTGTATGCCAAGATGAATCCTCCTTGGTAATTTGCTCAAGATCCCTCTAGACTCTAAGGAATTAGTCTCAGGTTAAACAACGCTTTTGTATGCATGATTTAAAATGACACCGTCGACTCCCTGCCACGCGATTGGCTTGTCCTTCCCTCTCCCTTCATTAAAATTAATGTATTTAAATTGCATGCGTAAGACTGGCATTGAAGAAGCTGCTCGTCTCGGTTGACTCACCTTGAAACACGACAGCTTTTTTTATTGGCAATTATAAAAGTGCATGTTTTCTCCTTTGCCCTTCAACACAAACCAGTTCTGTATTTAATAAAAATTCAATTAATTGATGTTCTTAAGATATGGTGTTGCATTCTCCTTTTAAAATATGTCTTTTTTTGTTGTGATGTCTGCTTTTGTGGCCTCACCCTACCCACACCTGTACTAAGGTGTGACAAAAAATAATTTTCTTTAATTTTCTTTTCTTATTTTCCCTTTCATTGTACCTCTGATTTATGAGATGTGTTTTTTCTACATTAATAGTCAGTAGGTTTGTTTGTAGGCTTGGTGCAGCACAGCAGCCATGGATCCATTAGCTGCAAATGATTCACAGAAGGTGAGCGGTTTGGGTGATTTGTGCCGATTCGCTTGCCATTTGTATTCCAGGGAGTCAAGCAGGCACCAGGGAAACGTGGGCCTGGTGCGATGCCTTTTTGTGGTCCCTGCAAAGCAGTGTTGCATCTTTGTTCATAGCAACCAAGTTACAGGCCAGCGGGGCAGCTGACTCCAGCTCTTCAGAGCATCAGAGTTGTGTTGACAGCACTGTTTACACGTGACAAAGAATCTCATATCAGGAGGACTTGTACGTTCTTGGCCGGCTGGGAGGACATTTAAGGGTCTTGGAAAATCTCATTTTGGTGTAGGACCCCAAGGGGAAAGTCCCAGTCACAAGCCACATCAGTCAGTCGATAGATGTGTGTGTGAACATCACCAATCATATTAGACTTTTCACACAGGATGTTACACTATTGAGCTGCTTCTTGGGAACACAGCTTGATCGCTGGAGTTGTTCGTAGTGCTTTTCCACTGGTTTGCTCATGTTGATCTGTTAACACAATTTGTAAGTCTTCATAAGCTTTGGACGGGTAGCTGGGTAGATCAAGCCAAATGCTATTCATCTGCCTCCCTTCTGCAGCCAGTGTTAATATATTTAAACGTGACTGAATGGTTTCTCGTGGAGTAAGCAGTATACCACCCCCCATGGCCCCACCCATGCAGTTTAAAATGAACCCCTTCTCGTGACAAATGATCAGCTTTTACCGTAAACTCTGTTAGATGCAAGTTAAACTGCCCTTGTACCTGCTTGGCACAAAGCTGCAGTTAGCCAGATCGTGTTGAAGTTTCGCTTTTTGGGTTCCTGCTCTGTCGACAACATCTGGTAGACGTCTCTCAGCAGATGCACATGGGAGTTCTATTGTGTCAGGAGGAATCTACATTATATGAACAAAAGTATTGAGACACCAGTTAATAGGGGGAGTTCACATACTTTTGGACTTGGGTAATTAAGCCATACTCATTGCTGAGACAGGTGTATAATTAAACACACAGCCATGCAATCTCCAGCAACAGACACTGGTGGCAGAATGGGTCATACTGAAGAGATTAGTGACTTTCAACATGGCACCATCATAAGATGCCACGTTCCCAACAAGTCAGGATCAAACTCCTGCATTGGTTAACTGCAAGTGAAGTGATTGTGATGTGGAAACTTCTATAAAAAACAAGAGTTCAGATGTGATGTGATGTGCCACACAAACAGAAAGGGACACGATGACCCAACATCAGTACCCAACTTCACTGATGCTGTTATGGCAGCAAATCCCACCAACGATATTCCACCATCTAGCATAAAGCCTTTCCCAAAGGGTGGAGGCAAAGGAGGACCAAATTCTTGTTTATACCCTTGGTTTTGGAATAAGATACTGCACAAGCAGGTGTCCCAATGCTTTTGTCCATATAGTGTACACCGGGAATGGGCCACACCAACAGTGTTAGATGCAGCAGAATTTAAATTGCGTATATTTTAAATTTGATGCATTTTCAAAATAACGCACTCGAGGATTTCTTGTATTTTTTTTTGTTTCTTCTTGCTTTTTATCATTTTTCACCTGGTCTTTGCATGCTAACCTCAAGTGAGAGTGCCCTGGCTTTAATGCAGAGATGAGGATATACCGTAGCTGCTGGTGTGTCCAGTGGGGGTAGGCAGGGTTCCATTGTGTTTGGGTGGCTGTTACCTTGTGCAGTAATTCATCCACCCATGGGGAAAGTCATCATTTCTGCCATGTGTGGGGAGGTGGGTCCACGGCATATCTTGCGCCGTGCTCTGGCCTCGATTTAGTGGGCCTAAGAAAGGAAGTGACTCAAAAGTGACTTAAATCATAACGAGGGTCCTTTGTTTGCTCAGAGGGAGGCTTCACTGACGTACTATGCCATGCAATGGGTAAGCCCCTGCAAATACACGCATCAGATTTGGGGTAAGACCGAGCTATGATCTCCATGTTTTCAGTGAAGAATGAGCATATTTTCCAGCCATTTTTGTATCTTGTTAGTGAGGAGGCTGTTGGAGGAGATAAGAGTGCCAATGCGTAATTTTATATTTCATCACTGCTGGGCCTTTCCTCAGAGCCGACAAGGAGCAAACTTAATTATGTTTTGCTCCAACTTCTGCGAAAAGGTCAGGAGGAACGGCACTACTGACAAAAGCCGACTGGGAGGGCCACATGCAGGCTTAATTACTGCTTATACGGGGGCTCAAGGGTTTGACAAACACACAGACGGCTGGCCTTTCCTTTTCTCTGTATGAAAGTAAGAGGACGTGACAGTGATGACCGAAACATTAATACTTTTTAAACGATGCTGTACTCTAACCTAATGAATAAAAGTGTTTGGTACAGTCGTAACTGAGAAAAATCTGTCCTGATGTGGGCTATTCACTGAGCACAGTCACCGGTAGTAAAAGTTAAGGTTTAAAAAGCATTCCCTCTCGATTGTCAGAAGATTCCCAACAGTCGTTTTCATCAATTCAGGCCCTGCTAGCATACACTGGCCCACGGTACAAATGACCCGTGGTCTTATAAATAAATTACCTTCATAAATTTCAAATGCGTTGAGCAATACAAATTTTCTGCTGCCTACAGCTTTACTGCAGTATATGGAGCGCAAATAATGTGTCAGCATGCGTTGCTGCTACTATGCTCCAGATCGGCCAGCTGGAGGGGGATGACCCAGGTAACCGTCTGCCAGTGTCGCAACCTTCAGAAATCCTTTTACATCACTGATACGGTGAAAAAAAACTTGATGCTCCTACATCTCATGGGTGTGTAGCCAGGGTCATGGATGTAGGTATGCTAACCGCCCCTCTTGCAAAAGTTGTGATAATTAAAGCAATGATTATTGTAATTCCTTCACCGCCAGCCCCCCCCCCCCCCCCGCCCAGACGACAAAAGTCTTTAAGCAAGAAGTTTACATGGGGCGTTTTTATCCACACTTCTGTTGCACACCATCAGTGCGTCCTTGTTTCCCGGAGCTCACCTTCGTACAGAGGTGAAGCAGTAGGTCATGTGACCGGCCACACAGGCAGCCTGTCCCTACTTGGTTTGCTTTAGCTTCAGGGGGCTGACTCAGCCTCTGATATTTCCTGCCCCCAGCTGTTGCAGACCTTCACAGCAGGTGCTGGACCTGCCCGGGGCTTCTGGGTAGGTCTGGCTCTCTCGAAGGTAGTGCTTTTCATCTAGTTGCTGCTGGCCCCTGGCTCTGTCAACGTTTAGGTCAGATTAACACTGTTAATAAACTCAGTGGTTACCCCCTCCAGGCATGACTTCAGGTTCTCATGTTCCACATCAGGCTTCTTAACTTTAATCGCATAGAAGAAGCATCACTATGGTGACAGCTGGTGTTATTCTTTTGTGTTTATTTTGCTGAATGATTGATTATGACTAATGAAAGGCAAAAGGTCCTGGGGAAGGGGGGCTCCACTCCATGTGGATGAACCCAGAAGAAGATGGGTGGTGGGTCCCAAAAGAGATGAACGTCATGCTCCCAGCAGATGGAGCAGCTGAAAGGACTGCTGGGTAACAGAATTCACAAAGAGGTAAGCGGGAAGCGAATTATTGATGCACGTAACCACCATTCTCTGTATTGTTTACCAGCAGAGCAGGTCCCTCTACTTGTGGAAACATTCGCACTGACTATCACAGTTGGCTCTGGTTAAAAACAGTGTTTAATGGTACAGCGGGAGTGCCTTCAGCAGTATTCAAGCTAACAACCTTCTGGTCAGAAGAAGACACTCTTAACATTTCCTTGGTGTCTAATTAAACTGCCTGATTATGATTTGCAGAACCTACAGGGTGTCAGTCTCACCATGATGTAACTGAGTGAGACTGGTCGCATGTCCTCTCTGGGATCTCCTGGAAGCTCATGTTTGGGGTGGGTATGTCAGTCCCCCCGATGACCACTTTGATCCTCTGGGGACCCCTCAAACTGTCTTTGGATGTCTGTCCTTTGGAAAGCCAAAAGAGAGAGGAGTGTTTTATGGTGTGACAGGCAGGGTAAACGTTTAGTAGATGTCTGTTACATCTGCTGAAGACTGACATGTAATGTTAATTTTGACAAGGATTTTTATTTTAGTTTTAGTCATTCCTATACTATATATATAATATATATAAATTACGCTAAAATTTAGTTAGCAAATTTTTTTTTGTTTTTGTCATCCACAGATTTTTGCATTTTACTTATAATTTAGTCCTATTCTTAATTTTCATTAAAATTTTGTCAGCATTTTAGTTAAATTATCACATACTTTTTATGTAATATTTTAGAAGGATGTGAGATTTCTGCATTGTACTGGGTACAAATATTCTGTGTTCACGAGACTCAATACAGCAAAATTAATTTTTGACAACCATTTTATGGAAAATTAAAGACGCATTTATTTTACTGACAATGCATTATATTATGCGTCACATAACATTTGGATGAGGAATTTATATAAAAGAACCGTATGTTAACTTTTTAAATGTGAATTAATGTATAATTAACAACCGAACATTTGCATTAACTGTTAATGACATTGTTTAATGAACATTCACAGGACTGATGTCGCTGTACTGCCAACAACTCTTGTGACGTAACTTGCTATTGGCTGTCTGCAGTCACGCAGGGTTGAAGTTCGACAAATCCTGAAGTCCGGCTTTCAGTGTTTCAATGTACTAGATGACTGCTTTGGTAGAAATATAGCGTGCGTTCGTCCAAATTATTAATTATTTAACATTAATTTTTTATAAATATCCGTGAGCATTATATTTTCGCCTAATGGGCTTTTTGTTATTTTAGTCTACAGTTATTTGCTTTAACATACTGAATTTACATTTCATAATTTTGATATATTATTTTGTAAAAGATTTTTTTTTTTTTTTTTAATCAGCGATCCCTGGGTTCTCGTTATCGTCACGTCATGGTTATAAGAATATTTCTTGTCAACGAAAATTCATCGTCATAGTTTTCATTGACAAAATTAACCCTGCTGGCCTGTTCACCTAACGATGACAGTTTTTCAAGTCAGATCTATTTTTTCCGTGTTCTATTAACGCGCATGTCAGAATAGAGTCTTGTGAAAGAGTAGGAGTGAGGGCTGTGGAGCTAAAGTTAGCCTGGAAAGGACAGATATAGCGCCCCTCGGAGGGGTAGGTGAATTATGAGATAATAGACGGAAAGAGGGAGATGTGCAGCTTGCACTTTTTCATGTTGCCCTTAGCGACAGTCTCAGAAAATTGGTTCGCAGCCGCTTGGCAGTTTGCTCCCCTGAGAGCGGCTGGGTACTCTACATGTTGTGTAATCGCCACTGACCGTCATGCACTCCAGTTGATTCTTTCTCGACATAGCTTTCCTTGTTTGTTATCAAGCAAACCGTTTGTGTGGTAGTGCTCTGGATGTTGACCGTCTCCATCCTTCGAGCCCCACTCCCACCATAATCTTGTTTTCTGAGCCAACTTATGAGTGCCTGAAAATCGTCCACAAGAGTTACATGTTTTAGGCCCACAGGGGTCTGGCTGCTATTCCAATGACAGCAGTATTAAACGCCTCCTGCATTAGTAAATGTGCGCAGATTGTACTTGCTGGCTTTGCGCGTTTGATATGGAGTTATGTAAGCTGGCAAGCTGAGGCTGCCTGTCATGCAAGTAAAAAAAAAAAACAACTGACTGGGGATTTAAGTAGATGCTGTCAGAATAAAAGTCTATGCTGTGGTGAGAGAGTTTCAGGTAGGAGGGAACGCATGACCCAGAATGCGAGAAGATGAAGTTCTTTAAATGCGTTGTGTGGCTGACCCATGGAGCCTACTTTTGGGATTTTTGAGGATGGCACACCTAGTATGAAAGCCCCCCCCAGTGAGTGATCTTTAACTACACTGAGACCAGCACAAAGCCTGACTGGAGTTTGTAGGATGCTACTCTCTTCATCACTGAAATATTGCCTTTCACAGTCAGTTGGGCCAACCCCCGAGGGACGGTGGGGGGACCTTGGGGGCCATGTTGTGCTTTGCTATAAATTGCATCTCTATTACAACTAATCCCATGTAGTGTGTCAAGTCTGCTGAGCCAGGCGGACACTGTGACACACTGGCCATGGCGGGGAAGCCTCTGTTCTTTTGGCACATTGCATGAATGGTGCCTCATACGTCACGGCTAGCTGCGGTTTCCCTGGACGCCTGCTGTGCAATTTGAATGAGTCTGATTTTGGTTTAGGTGCCTCTCTGCCCTCCCCCCCAGCTGTATGGGACATGGGCCATCCTCATGTGAGCAGCCAGCCCTCGTCTTGGCGGGTGTGGGATGACAGGACACCCCGGAGGCGTGTGTCGCTCTACGTGACTCAGTGGAGCAGGACAGATGGCTGCCGGGTGGGTCAGCATCCATGGAGCTCAGACTCGGTCCAGATACACCTCAGTTCGGTCCGTTTTGATGCTAGATCCCATCAAGGAGGTACATCGTGGGTGGCAGAGCCATTTGGTGTGACATCTTGAATCACAATTTCATCCCTCTTTCCGAATGCGGTGGTCACACAGTCAAATTGCCGATGCTTCAGTGAGCCGAACAATGAATCCAAATGCCATATTGTGCCTTCAGCTGGGGAGTGTTCCAGAAAGCGGGTTTAACATATCCTATAGTTAAACCTGAATTCTGATTGGAGAACATTAAATCACGACAAATCCTGAAGTTGGTCATTCTGTGTTATCCAGTCACACTCTGCCTTTTAATTTTTGGTAAAATTTTCCATTGTTGTTTAGCAGAAGCCCTCACAGCTGGCGTCCATTCTTAGTAAAGTTTCACTACCTTCATGACCCTGCACGCCACAGGGGAATCAAATGAATATGCTGCTCAGCCACACGAACTGCAGAAGCATTCGAACTCAGAAAAGACTCAACCACACCACTGGTGTTGGTGTAACCATACATCAGGATATCCTGTTTTGAAAGAGTGTACTTTGGTGAAACCGTAGCTGGTTATCTAGGTCAGGATCATGGGGGGGTTTGGAGCCAATTCTAGGCAGCACAGGACACAAATCTGGGGACACTCTGGACAGGATGCCAGTTATTCTTTGAAATAACAGCCCTTTTGAATAATTTCTTTCTCAGATAATGAACTGTTTTATGGCACTCCGGTTCTCCAATAATTAGGATTTTAATTAGCTGGTTAAAGCATGTTCAGCTGAGATTTGTTTTAATTGACTTGTGAAGACATCTTCCTGCACGATTTGCTTTTTAACTGGCTCATGAAGTAACACACCCTGTGACTTTTGTTTTTCATTTGGCTTGTGAAAACTGGCCTCTGCATTTTGTACATTGATTGGATTACAAAGGTGTGCTCCCCAGTAACTTGTGTTTCGATTGGCTTGCAAAGGCACACTCCCCTTTGATTTTGTCTGCTTGGTTCTTAGGTTCTCTTGCTAATTACTGGCACTTCAGGGTCCTGTTACATCATCACTGGGTTTTAGAATTCCAGAGCAACTGTTAGAGGCTCTGTTATAGGAATGAAAATAGTGTGATAAATCTGCTCAGCTTTACCAGCTCCTGATTAAGGAGTTTTAATCTGATGTTTTTAGGACTTGATTTTACATTTCACAATGTTTAGTGAGAATATCAGCAATCAAGAGGTTATTTTAAATAGCAGCTTTTGTCTTTGCGTATGCATGCAACTGCATGCCTGCCCGTGTCTGCACTTGTGTCCTTGCTATGCATAAATACGGATGTCTGTGCCGTCGTGTCTCAGTGTATGGTTGTGCATATGTGTTCGTGTATGGCCCGTGTGTATGTGTGTGTGTGCACATATGTCGAGCAGCAGGGGACAGCTGGTGCCTGACTGTTCAACTGCAGATTCGGCAGCTACCTAGGCCCTCGGAGCAGGGCCTTCTGCCTCCTCCCACGAATCCTCTGGCATCATGTTTTAGCTCGCCACAGTCCGCCGACCCTCTCCTCTGCAGGCTTGTGGGGAAAGGAGGGGCCATCTTGCCGTGTTTTAAAAAGCTGGGCATCTCCACAGTCACGTGGACAGGCCACCTGCACATTGTGCTCGATGGCCAGGCTGCAGTAGCCAGACCTGCGGGCCGGACGGACCCGATCCCTGCAGGAATTCACACCCCCTGCTCAGCTCATGTTTTTGGAAAGCCGTTTCCCCCGTGCGCAGATGCATCCATTTTGACGTTGCCATGACTACCACTTGAGCCCGAGTTATTTATAGCAGCTGTTAGCATTCGGAGAAAGCAGACATTTTTCTGTGGGGAACAGTGGGGAACGGGGCTTCTAGAGGTACAGACACCAAAGAGAATGCATAAATGAGAAGCAACCGGACATGAGGCATCAGCCACAGCATGGGGATCTCGAAGAGAATGGGTGGACACAAGCTCCATCAAAAATTCAAAACATGAATGCCAAAACTTCCTGTTAACTTATCAGTGCTCCCTGCATGAACACACCTGTCCTAAAATAATCCTGCCTTACTCTATTTTCGTCCAATAACAATCAACCACCCATCCTGGATCAAAAGTGTGCATTCTGAAATCAGATTGTTCAACAGTTTTGGTACCCAGAGACATCCAGTATGTGTCCAACACAGCCAGACATGATATAAAAATGAGTCAAACTGAATTAAAAAATGTGTCAAGACATTGTGTGTTTGGTTGCGTTCCCTTGAATTAATGGTCTTCAGTAGTATCTTCTTCTTCCGAGCCCTTTTGTACTGAGTAGGGTACTGGGTCTCGTTCAGGATGAGTATAGGACTGTATTAACATACATTAGTGGTCCATCTCCACTGCTTTGTTTACAGTGACAATTAAAGCGGCAAACAGAGTTACTTCTATGTTCTGTCCTTGCATTCTCGCTGGAAACCAAACACAAGGATTATTACCACGATGCGATGCGATGCCAGCAGGCAGTTTACTGACGGCATGTGACCTTGTGTTCGTGTGGAGTGCCGGGATACATAGAGAGGACTTACGGTGAGAAACCAACGATTTTATTTCCTGTTTAATGCCCCATCTTTGAGGATACGCATTTAATTCGGCTTTCTCTGTGTTGTCAGTAATGAACAGCCTTGATTGGATGAACAGGAGGAAATGGTTTTTATGGAAATTTGTGCTATTCTTTGCCCAGCACTGGTGGTCAAGGTGGCTGCCCTCAGCACTCATCTCTGAAGCAGCCTTGTCGTTTCTCTGACATACTGTATTATGGGATGCATGGAACACATGTAAGTCAACTGGCCCTTGCCTGTTGTACCAGCATATTTAAATTCTTTTAGGTTCACATTTTAAGGTATCGGCGATGTTGCGGTACACTGATTTGTGTTTGAAATGTGTGGGATGATTCATTCTGAAACCCGAGAAGACGAAACTGAGATGTCACTCCCACATTCTGCAAGAGTGTGCTAGTAGGCCACTAGATCAGTACAGATCCAAAGGACAGAGGCCCAAAGACTCAGGAAGCACCAGGTTCTGGAAACTTCCAGGTATCCACAATGTCTGCTCCAAAGTACTTTTGACAGAGCAGGTGATGAAAGAGGCATGTGCCATGTGAGAAAACGTGAGCGAGAGGAGAAACTCGAGCAATTAAAATAATTTTGGCCCTTTTACGCACGCTAAAAATAGATGAAGAAGAAGTGCGCTGAATTCTTTTGTCACGGTTCCCACAGTCATGGATGGCGGACCTCCCCCCTCCCATTAAAGCCGATGATGGCGACGCGTTTGATTTAAAGCCACGAGTGCCTCAACTCTTCCCCGCTACTGTTTCCATGGCAACCCCTCAGCGAAGGGTCCGGGGGTGCTGGGTCTCCTCCGGTGAGGTGTGGGTGAAACTCGACCCCCAAATCAATAGCGGCCATATTAAGCAGCAGCTCACTGGCTCTGGACTGCTGGTCCATTCTGCTGTGAGATTTCGAAAGGCGGTGTCTCAGCTCTGTGGAAAAGCTATCTTTGTGAAAATACCCTTACCTAAGCATTCATGTAAATATAAAAACAAATGTGATATTTTTTATATATTATACCTAGGAAAGCGAAGCACAGTTTTGGCAAGTACAGCCATTTGCAAACTATTTGAGTGTCATTTTTAGATAGCAGGGAGCAGTTTTCTGTTTTTTTTGGCAGGACGGCATCCGGGAGGGAGTGTGACAATTTGTACAGTAATCAGCATGTTTGCTCTGGTCCCTCACGTAATATGCCTCTTTCAGGGCGGCCAGTGAAGGCAGAGGACACATTGGGCAGCTTCAGTACTGCATGCTGGCCTGTTTTCCCCTAAGCAGATGTGCATGTCATGACATCTGTGTTTACGCACTGAAGATCTGCTGGCCTCTGTGTTTACACACTAAGACATGGATGGGCAGTATTTCTGATACATGTATTAAAAATACGTATTTTAAATACAAAACAGTATTTTATCATTTGTAAGTGATCAATTTCATAAAAATGATTATGTAATATCAAAAGACCTCTGCGTTCAGCACTTTTGTATTCTAAAAATATGGGAAATACTTTCCCCAAAACTATTTACTTGACGTGACAAAGCCACGTAGGCAAAAGGCCACGTTCGTTGTGTTGCTGAATAATTTGCCCAGACCTTCTGACACATGTGAGATGATGCATGAAAAATGATTCTGCATAGTTCAGATGGGTGCAATGTATTTGTTTCTATATGGCAGGTTTACCACTTGAGTTTGTTAGTTATTGGAAGGATGAAGTCCCTTTCACAATTTTACTGTAGCCTATGTGCTGAAGCTGTGGTGTGAACACGGAAGCCATTTTCTCAAGTAAATTACAGTAAAACAAATCTTTCAGACTGTATTTCCCGTTACTCATTTCTTTTTAGTGTGATCAACTTACCTTTATTTGGGCACTGAGATGAGTATTTGGGGTATCTCGCAGACACCTCAGATCAAACAGGCCAATGTAGAACAGAACTGTAAGGAATGCATTTTTAAAATACAAAATACTGTGGTTTATTTTGACACATTGTGTGGCTCCTGTATATTGTAGTTTATTTTAATACGCTTATGTGACATACATGACACATTGATCGACACATCTTTTCAATCTAATGTAACTTGTTTTCTTCTAAAATAAAATAAAATATAACACTGGTATGGAAAAAAACAGTAGTCTCAGTATGGCATTCCTGACACAGAATCCAAGTGGACTCTGGCTCAGGACTGCTTAGTAACCCAGGCAAGTCTGAGAGCTGGGAGTAAGCTTAGGCTTAACATTAGGCTTAGGGTTAGGTTGGGCATCAGCATTAGACCTAGGACTATGGTTAGGATTACCATTAAGGTTATGGCTAGGCTTAGGTTTGGGTTTAATATTAGCGTTTAGATTCATTTCCAGGTTCATTTTCAATGTGACAATATCTGCTTCCTGGTTTCCATCTCTTCTGTTGTATGGTCCACTCCTCCGCATGCAGGCTCCCACTCACAGGAATTGCTGAACAGATAGCATCGTGTCTTACAAAGTAATGTTATTATGTGCTATGCAAATGTGATGCCAATGGTGCCTTGTGCAAATGATGTGCAGCTCTAAGTGACAATGGAATGCGATACCAAGCTAAAAAAAAATGAATGGAGGCATGAATTCCACCAGCCAGCGTCGGTAAATGCGGCTGAAAAGGGAGCTGTCTTCTCAGGTGCTTATGGTCTTCGTTTGTAGTCCGCATCGCTTCTAAAAATGAGCCCTTTGTCATGTTGGTTTTCTGTGTTGTAACAGGCAACGTTAAAAAAAAAAACCTGGCCTCTAATGTTTTGTGTTCTTTGGCTGAAAATGTTCAAACCTGCCATTTCCTGACAAAATGCACTTGATCTCTTGGCACACACCAAGGGTAGAATCCACTTGCAGAGACTAACGGGAGACGGAGGCAGAGTAGTGAGGCAAACAAGGAAGACTTTACTGTGGTTTCACAGGGAGGCAGGGAGCCAGGGACAAATTATGGCAGAGCACAGGGACACAGGAACAAACAGTGACTAGGAACAAGTGGAAACAGGGCTTTGGGGAAAACCAGACTGGGGGCATCTGTGAAGGCAGCCACAGAAGTCAGCAACAGTACAACGGCAGAAGGTGAGAGTCAGGCCTGAAGGAGTGTAAATAGGCTGGAGTAACAAGGTCAGTGTCAACAGGTGAGTAAGAATGTAACCAAGGACTGTTGTGTAGTAAGGAGGTGGTGCAACACTAGAACTCATTAATCTCAACACAATCATAGCTCAACACAGATTAATATACCACAGAAGACCCATTCTACCGCTCAGCAAACCTGAGTTTTCATGTCCCTTAGCATTGGCTGCTTTAACCCTACTCTGACAATACCACTCAGCCTGTGAAAATATGAATGTTTCCCAGACCAAGTCTTTTAACAAAAGGTTTGAAAGGGGCTTCACTGAGCAATTTAAAGCATTTGTAACCTTTGTTTTGGAATCCGAACTTGTTCTTCCTGAGCGAATACCAAATCTATCTTGGCCCAGAATTGAAATGGGATTCCTCAAGGTCCGTTTGTGTAAACCTGTGATATAAGTGTATTTAACTTCCTGTACAACATGTGGACGTCTGATTCCCAGGGATTCTAATTACTGTGGCGATATTTTAACAGACTGTTTACCTGGGGGAGGTGTGGACCTCTTCTCGAAGCTCCCAAGGAGTCAGCCTGCAGTAGATGTTTGGCTTAGACTCTGGTGGACGGGATTACTTAAACTCAGGCTGTCCTCAGTGCTTCAGCATGACTGCCTGGGATTGTGGGCCTCTACACTGAAGCCTTTAAGCACTATCTCCTTAAGCCTATGAGGATATAGAAACATCTTCTTCATTACCTTTTAGATTTAGTCCTCAAGTCTGTGTTTCATTTTTGTGCCCCGCTGTTCTCTCCTCTGTTGCTCGCCGGTACAGACGTTTAAGGTTGTACTGCCAACATGCCAGAGAACATAGACAACGCATTGCAAATACCAAGAACCTACTTTGGTTGGGTGTTAATGAACAGCACAGCCCCCCACCCTCATTTTGGTCTGACCTATACAGTACCTATAAAAATGATTTAACCCCACTTTTCCATGCTTTTTTTTGTGCTAGGCTTTCTGACCCTTATAGGCAGACAAAGATTCTTTAATATGAAAGTGATCAAAATCAAAGATAAAACACTCATTAACTGATTGTATAAGCATTCACCCTCTTGACCATGACACACCGAAAGAATATCTGCTGCAGCCAATATGTTTAAGAAGTCCCATAATAAGTTAAATGGTGCTCAGCTACAGTACTGTGCAAATGTCTCGAGCCACCCCTTATTTCTTTGTATTTTGCTAGGTAAATGGGACAATAGGTACAGTGCTTTATTGCAACATCATCTGATCATCTGTAATCATCTGCTCCTGTTTCTTCGCTGGTTCATGTCTTAAGTTAGATGGCTTTGTTATGCTTGAACGATTCATACGTAGATCACTGTTTGGCTTCACAAACAAAAAACGGTCCTCTAAAACTGGTCAGGTACAGAGATTGGACTGAAAATGAGAGCCAAAAACTTTGAAAGGCCTTCAGGAAGCCTGGAAAACTATTCCTCAAGGCTACATAAAAAAAAAAAGATACTGGAAAAAGATATCTGGAAGTTCCAAATGCTGATGAGTCAATTTCCTGCCAAAAACTGGACCATGAACATAAAGAGCTAAACAACTGCAGTATAAGATAACTGAAGAGTACCAGTGAGGGGATGTATGCGGTAAAATTTCCAAGTCCCTGAATATCCCTCAGGGCACATTTAAGTCAGTTGGTAAAGATGGGGAAGAAGGTGGCAGTACAGTAAATCTGCCTGGAGCAGGCTATACTCAAAACCTGAGTGACCACGCACGGAGGACACTGTTGAGGAAGGACATGAAGACATCTTTAACAACTCTGAAGGAGTTACGAGCTTCTGTGGCTGAGATAGGGGAGACTGTGCTGAGGTGCTTCACCATTTGTGGTTACATGAGAGAATGGCAAAGAGAAAGCCACTTCTGGAAACCTCGACATCTTGAATAGCGTTTGCGAGGAGGCGGGGTGGGGTCTGAAAACTGATTAGTCTGAAGAGACCAAAACTGAGCTGTTTGGGCATCATACTAAACACTATGCCTGGCACAAGTCAAACACCACAGGTCATTGAAAACATACTGTCCCCACGGCGAATCATGGCGGCGTCTTCATCATGTTGTGGGATGCCTCCCTGCACCAGGTCCAGGAAGGACTGTGATGGTACCGCCTAAAATGAATGCGGCGAAACACAGCGAAATCCTCTGTCAGACAACTCGGACTTGGGAGAAGATTTATTGTCTCCATCGGGCCCTTGAGCAAGGCCCTTAACCCTAAAACTGTATTCTGTGATGAATCTGCACCACTGTATGTCACTTTGGACAAAAGCTGTTGCTAAATAAATTAATGTAAATATGATTTTCTAAAATAAAACATGAAAAACTACAAAGGAGTAGATGCATTTTATAGCCACTATATTTATATGTGCCTTGTGCAGAATGTACGCTGTCTAATTCAGACACACTGTGATGTCATACTGTCACCACACTAACGGACTCATCCAGATTAGCTGGGTCTTACCAACACCTCTTTCCTCAGACACTCTTCCCTCTGGCACTCCTCACTACCCCACAATGACGGTTGTCCATAGAAAAGGCAAAATGTAACTGGCATGGAGGCGGTGTAAATGAACCAAGTTCTCGCTTGGACTGTCTCTCCACAGACAAACGTCTGGCAGACTGGGTTAAATCGGAGTTTCGCTTTAGGGTGTGTGGGGGTAGCGCGTGCACCGTTAACGGTGATGTACACATGCCCGATGTCTGCTGTCTAACTTCTTGGTTCTCCTTGCTTTGCGAGTCCACCTCTGCTCCCATCGGTCTGACAGCTGCAGCAGGAGCGTTGGCCCTGCGGCAACTTCAAGGCCCCTGTCTTCTGCCGTGCCAGATGGCATAGGAAAAGGGATGCTCAAGAATCTGCTATAGGAGCCTGACCCTCACTCCGTGAGGCGAGGTCCTGGGATCTCAGAGCGTTGAAGTCACTACT
The DNA here is from genome assembly GCA_009936485.2 of Gymnarchus niloticus. Taxonomy (NCBI): domain Eukaryota; kingdom Metazoa; phylum Chordata; class Actinopteri; order Osteoglossiformes; family Gymnarchidae; genus Gymnarchus; species Gymnarchus niloticus. The sequence continues at coordinate 16,189,887 of JAACJT020000095.1, read as the reverse complement.
GTGGATGTAGTTGAAAATACGGAAAACATTTCTGAAATGGCTATTCCTTACCAACCTGTTGTGTTTACTGGCTGAGTATAGGATAAATGACCCTGACTTGGACCATAAATTAACCAAACTGTTAAAAAAAACAAAAAAAACTTTGGGAAGGGATCTTGGATCATCAGACTGTTATGTGTGTTTTTAGTAAAATTATGTGCTTTCATTCATTCTGTTTTAGAAAACATTTAAAGTAATAAATTATATTTTGGCACAGGGTTAAGCATATTTACAACATAGTTATAGGAAAACAAAGCTACATATACGTTACACCTTTTTTCAGTGGATAGCATTAGGATTCTCTGTGAAACATATGTGTATCCCCCCCCAAAAAAAAATAAAAAACCAAACTATCAATATTGACCATGGTGACTCAGTCTTTTATAGGGAATAAAACAGGCGCGTTAGTACAGGGAAAAATCAAAAATCATTACATAGCGAGAAAACATAAACAGGAAATCAGAATATGATGCTAAAGTAAACAGCACAACACAGGCAGTATAGCCTGAAAATGAACACGGTCGATGGTCGGACAGATATTGGAGATTTGTGTAGAGCCACATTGTTGGTACCGTAAGGCGCGGGTCTTTGGCAGAGCCATCTGCAGTGTCAGGTGTGGGTCGGGTGGCACAGGGGGCTGCTGAGGGAAAAGCATGGGGGGGGGGGCACTTAACATGAGCTAGAACCACACCCCCCCATTTCCTGCATGGAGTCTAGTCGGCGTCCTGGGAGTGATTTGTAAACCTTTCCGTAAGTTACAATGGTTTGTCCTCAATATTAGTGGAACAAGTGATGACGCCCATATCCAAGTAGTCAATAATAATAATAATAATAATAATAATAATAATAATAATAATAATAATAATATCGTAAACTGATTTAGAAAGAAAGCGGCTAACTTGCAACAGTAATGGTTATGTGTGTACACTTCTTGACACTTATATTGCAAATATGTAAGGTTGACAACCTAAAATTAACTAAGCGAGTTAGTTGTTCCCTTATTAACTAAGTTTACCATAAAGAATGATCATTTTTAATTGTTCTTATTTAGCCTAGGTGCAATAGGAGAACTTCACAACAAGGTTCCACTCATTGTGGAAGTGTTCTTCTATAATCCCAGCCAGTCCTGACTGACTTATCTAAAAAATCACAATTATGAAGGAGCTCCTTAATTGGGACACTAAGTACAAGCATTAGCTAGCAATCAGTCTGAATGAGAGTCCCACTGTTTCTGAAGGGGCTTCGTGGATGGTGAGGATATTCTGATCGGCAGTGAACACGAGATACCAGTCAGCCGTGACGAAGTCTGGTGCTGCCTCCCTGCTACTCGAGTCCTCATAATGAGGGGTACAATTTTTGTGGGCCCATCACCTGGCAGCAGATAAGGCGGATCTTCCTCAAAAACTTGTTTGCAACCCACCAGGTGCCCGAGATATTATTGTCATCACTCCCCCACGCAGCAGATAGCCCGGAGATGGTTTCTCTGTCTATGAGGGAGCATTGGGTCATTAAACAGCACGCATAGGCAGCGTAACGATCAGAAATTATTTCACTGGTAATGATGTTTAGTAATTTAAGTGAAACTTTGCAAATCCAGTGCTTCTTAGGAATCACAGAGTCCCACAAGGCTCAAGTTCACATAATTACTGTTGATTTATTTGTATGGTGGTGGCGTTGAGCCTGTCCGGTTAATCTATATACTCTGTTTTTATTACTTTGTTTATACCGATTTATTTAAAATTAGAAAAATGTCTGGTGTCGGTGCTGTTATACTGGTTGAGACAGGGATGGGGTGATAACTAAGGAAAAGGCACAGCCAGGGTGTCATATATTTTAAGATCTGGGATCTGTTCAGCTGGACCATTTGAGACTTTCATCTGGTCTCTGTGCCCCCTTTTGACACCCTGACTGTCTCTCTGTGCACCGCCCTGGGTACCCTGCGTATGCTGGTCTCTCCATGCCCCCCCACCCTCGTCTTTGTGAGTCTCCTGGTCTCTCTGTGTCCCCCTCTTCACTGCATGTCCCCTGGTCTCATCGTGTCCCTCTCTTCGCTGTATATCCCCTGGTCTCTCGTTGTCCCTCTCTTTGTTGTATATCCCCTGGTCTGTCGTTGTCCCTCTCTTCACTGTATATCTCCTGGTCTCATCGTGTCCCCCTCGTTGCTGTATATCCCCTGGTCTCTCGTTGTCCCTCTCTTTGCTGTATGTCCCCTGGTCTCTCGTTGTCCCCCTCTTCACTGTATATCTCCTGGTCTCATCGTGTCCCTCTCGTTGCTGTATATCCCCTGGTCTCTCGTTGTCCTTCTCTTTGTTGTGTGTCCCCTGGTCTCTCGTTGTCCCTCTCTTTGCTGTATGTCCCCTGGTCTCTTGTTGTCCCTCTCATCGCTGTATGTCCCCTGGTCTCATCGTGTCCCCCTCTTTGCTGTGTGTCCCCTGGTCTCTCGTTGTCTCCTCTCTTCGCTTTATTTGCGCCTGATCACCTCTGCGTGTCCCCCTTGTCGCCGTGTGTGTGTCTCAGGGTCTCTAAGCTTGGCTGAGCGCTCGTGCTGACGCTCCGCCCCCTACTCACAGCGCCCCTGTCCGTCTTCTTTAATATACAACACATTCCCTAATCGTTTCCTGGGAACGTGCCGCTGAAACGTTGGGTGGGATAAACGCATAAAAAAAACCCCCGACGGAGTATGATACGTCCTCGCCGGGACCACTCACTTTCCCCTTAGATGGATTCGCGTCTGCACGAAAGCACGCTTTGATCGCACGGTAAGTTGTAAAGTGCTGCCGCCGAGGCGGCGTCGCTATTGTTTGCTGCCCTGCAAGACGGGTGCAAGGTCGCATCTTGAAGTCGCGTTGCAGAAGTTTTTTTTTTTTTTGTCGTGAGGTCTATCACAATACTGAACCCCATACGCAGGTTGCAAGCGACCCTCTGGCAGGAGCTCCGTTTTGCAATGCAAAGGCTCCTTGGGTTAATCAGCATCCTAATGCACGGAAAGGGGGACTGCCGATTCGCTGGGTACCGGGACCACTGCTGGACTAACAAACATACGGACTGAATTGCGTGTACACGAGGTTGGAATGATGGAGCATGTCGTCCAAAGCACGCCATTGCTTGTTCCTCTCCAATATTGAGTCAAGGTGTTAATTCAGACTTTTTTTTTTTTAAATGACACTGGTTAGTGTTCCTTGTTAATGCGTTTTCTTATGCGTCCCTAATCACGTTTTTGTTTGTGTTAGACATATATGTTTGTGTTTTCATATACTCTATACACACACACACACACACACACACATACACAGACATAAATATGTTTCTTTACCGAAACTAATGCTAGCTTCGGGAGAGCAGAAGTGTTGTTCTCGAAACACGACGATGCTTCTGTTTGGGTTTTATTTTACAACCTTGTGTTTTATGACACTCCCGTGATCGTTCATACTGATGCCACTGAGCCGATGCGTTTTGTCGGGCAGCGCGTAGCAGACCGCATTCATCTACCCGATGCTGCCAGCTGCCCCGATGGGCAGGCATACGAATGGTCCCGCTTTCTCCAGCCTTTAAAGCCGTAAGCTTGGCTTACATGCGAAAGCGTAAGGTGGCACGATGAGATTTCCTGGTAGAATGTATGGGATATAAAAAGAAATCCTGTATGAGCAGCCTGACTCCAAGTAACTGACACACGGCGTGATGACGTCTGCTTGTGTATAAATGTGTATAAATGGAACGAAAATATCTAACCGAGGTTGCACTTTTCCTGCGGGTGTTTTGGAGAAGCTTCTCCACAATCACAAGGTCCACTGTAGCTGCGGTGCCCGCTGTTTCTATGATGGGAAAACCACATTGACACGCCGGCTTTAGAATAAAAATAATTCTGGGAACATCAACGGGGACTTTGCTTATGATAAACTTTAAAACTCTTTAATAAAGTGACCCCGAATGTCAGTGACAAGGCTGCACTACCGAACAGACGTCTCAGAACAGGCTAAATGACTGCAGGGGACGTGAGGTGTGAGATGAGTGTAATCACACAAACCTGCTGTCCTGTCTACAGCTTATGGAAGAGGTTGGTTGTCCCAAAGGAAAGGAAAGGAAGAAATAAGATATATAAATCTGGGGGGCACCAGGTAGCCTGAATTATTCATCATGTCTTTTAGCATCTTTGTGGAATTTATCATGGTTTCCACAGAGGGTTTAGTAAGTATACTTTGAAACAACTCTTTGTGGTCTGAGATAGATTAATATATTATCCTGTCATAAACCTGATCTGGAACACTGATGATGGTGGTGGTGAGCAAGACCTACTGCAGGGCCTTGGGTTTTTTATTTAACATTCTGATTATGATGATGAGATAGATGAGGCTGTGAAACTCATTGTGGTATTACTATGTGTTTAAACCACTTTCTGTCGATTACTGCTCTGGTTCCTGTTGAGTTAAATAGATGCACTTGGCTAATGCCAAGTTGGAAATTCTGAAAACCCAGAGTGATTGATGCTGAACTGTGAATCATGTCTGTTGAATCTTTCTAAGCCTCTTTTCTCCCATTTTTAGCTGACCATTGTGGACACTATACACTCAAACCGGACCTTTTAGTCCAAACAGACGTGGGAACAACCCAGTGCCCGTCGGTGGTGTTAATTTAAACCCCAGTGCCTGAAACCACTTCATTCATCTTTAGAATTTGCCAGAAAGTGGGCGTGAACCATCGTTTTAAGTTGGCTTGATCACTTCACTTTCATCCTGCTCTTTAAAGTAGCAGCTCGACATCTCTGACACGCATGGATCGGTTTTTGTATTGTACTGATAAATAACTGTAAACCTAAGAGAAAGTGACCATTTGTCCCCAAACACACAGGCCACCTCAGAGATACCAGAAGAGCATTTGTTGTGTGTGTGTGTGTGTGTGTGTGTGTGCATATTAGAGTTTGGAACTGAAATAACCCTCATAGAAACTTGCCTGTCACCTCGCAGCATGATGATTTGCGATGCAGAGTGAATGTGAGGATAACTGCATGCCCTGAGTCCACTGTAGAGATGGCATAAGCCAGAGTGGCATGATAGATGGCAAATTAACCCTTTGTTAGTCTCCCTTTGAGGGATAAATCCCATGACCTATATGGTGGTCGAGGTCCGGTAGGCTTAAATATGTCTGTGTAGCTGGACTTGACCTTTTTGAATTGTTTCCATGGTTTCCATTTTCATGTGACTATTTGCTTCCGGGTGATGTAGGACATCAGGTGATATTTATCTAATCTGTTTGCACAGTTTTGGCCAGATTTAATATCATTGCAAGTTGTACCAGTATGACTGTTTATGTAACAAATAAACAATCTCCATAGCACTGCTACATCTCACAGAGAAGACAAATGATTGACAGCTGACGTTTTCGTAATCCAACTCTGATGACTCGGGAGCTCCAGAAATGTTTTTTTTTTTTTTTTTTTTTGAGTAGTGACATGAAAAGAGATGAAGGGTGGTTAGCATTGTGGGTCATAAGTCGGGGGGGGGGGATGTCTACGAGAGTTGCAATGGTTTATTGAAAGTGGACAGAACTGTGTGGTGCATAGTGGTCTTTCCCATTCATTTTCGCCCAGCTCGTAATTAGTGGGGCCAGGCACTGAATGGCCATCGCCCTCGGGGTGTGCTGTTAGCACTTGGCGAGGCCAGCCACAGGCGGCAAACGTTCCGGTGCCTTCCCTGCTCTCGTGGGACCTTCACAGGCAATCCCTGCTTCATTTGTATGCAGCTTAGTCAGCGGTAAAATCGGGCAGGAGTCTTACCTGCAGATCCTGTGGGGAACATGGTGGTTAAGGGGCCGTAGGTGCTAGTTTCACTATAAATTTTGGGCTGCCAGATGATGTTGTTTCTCATCATTTTAGTAAAGTGACATGTAATCAGTTTTCCTACAAATGTTTGGTATCTGTTTACAGCCTGGGAGCAGAAGAATATAAAATATCAAGCTTCTAAAAACACTCATCCAGACAAAATTGAAAGGTAGCTTTATGTAAATGAAATATGATTAATACACTTCACTTGGCCTTGAGGAGCGTCTGGCTCCTATTGCGAGGCGAGGTGTACTTCGACTTGGCTGTCTGAATTACAGCATCTCTGTCAAGTTGTCTGTGAGCACTTGGGTGTTGGTATGCAGGCCAAAAATGTGGAGACTTTGCTCCTGTTCAGGAAAACTAATGAGGAACACCCCCCCGCCCCCCCCCCCCCCCCGCCCCCGAGACCGCCGCCCGCCCCCGCCGGGGGGAGGGGAGGTGGGGGAGGGG
>JAACJT020000095.1:16169572-16183483 GCA_009936485.2 Gymnarchus niloticus | reverse complement strand
ACCGGGCGCACCCCCCCCCCCCCCCCCCCCCCCCCGGGCCCTAAAATCTGCAGCCATCCACTGTGTAGTGGATGGTAGCTGGTGAGGAAGACAACAGCTGGCATAGTGACATAGTAGTACAATGCCTTTTCCTGAGCCCAAGGTGGGGGAGGTAATTGCACCCTGGTTTCCATCAATTTTAAATGTCTACTTTTTGGCTCAGGCTAGTGGTGGACCTGACCCTATCCTGGGAGAACATGGTCCACACTTCTCATCAGAGGGTGTTCTTAAACCTAGTCATACACAAACATGTTTGTATTTTTAACCTTGTGGGGACCTTCCATTCATTTCTATGGACCTAACCCTATTCTTAACTATGACAAACTTAACCCTTACCCAGGCCTAACATTAACCATAAGTAACCATATAAAATGCGAGATTTTTGGTTATTTGATTGCATTCAAAGATTTTTATAAAATTGAGTTTTTTCCCTTGTGGGGAAACAAGAAATGTCCCCATCAGGTAAAAATGTCAGGTTTTTATTACCTCCTGGGGACATTTTGTCCGCATAACTTAATATAAGCATGGTACACACACACACACACACATAGACACGCTCACTCATTAAAGACTATTTAAAGACATCAGCTCACTTTTACTTCATGTCTTTGGACTGTAAGAAGAAGCGGGGGTGATCCCAGTGGAACCCCACGCAAACATGAGGAGAGTATGGAAGAAACGTCTGAGGCTCAGTTCAAACCTGCAACTTTGATCCAGTAATTTCAATGCTTTTGTAAAAAGATTATCTATGAAAAAGCTGTCACTATTCATTGAAACTAAATGGATGAAGAATTGCCATAATAAAGGCAAAAATCAATGAAATCGGGCATTCATTTGAAGTACCCTCTTTGTGTTCATTGTGGGATGTTTAAATCATTCAGCAGAAGGCCCCTGTTTTATTATTTATGAGCCCTTTCTGTCCCTGTAGTTTCACTGTCCCAACATTGGATTGTCATGCATCCTGTACCTTTTTATAGATGCGATATATGTAGCCGTCTTTACATTAAATGCAAATATTCTCCTATCACTATAAGTTAAATCTTCACAGCAGTTTGTGAGGTGTTGTCCCTGAGGCACAAATTGTTCTTGCTATTTATTACTTTTTCGCTACAGCTTTTATAAAAACATGACTATTAATATGAGGACGTTTGCCAACCCCAGAAGCATTGTTTGAGGGATAATAGTTTTGCATGAGGGGAAAAAAATTGCTGTCGTGATTTAAAGAATCGTGACTGACTTTATGATGTTGGTGGAAATAAAGCCTTATCATGTTAGTTAGAATTAAGGGCACAGTGGAGCGCAGTTTTAATTAATTTGGGTCGGAGTTGTCTCTTGAGCCTGTCTTAATGCGCTTTCCACTGTAAGTTGGATCAGCTTTTGGTGTCTTCTGGTTCTGTTTAACACATGTGGGGTCTTCTCGGCCTTTCGCTCTCTGTCAGTTACATTCTGCTCTGGATTGCTCTGTTTGGAAGCCTGGGATACCACAGATGGCCTCACTGTACATGGTCTTGCTGCAGATGTAATGTTCGGCGGGTTCAGGTGTGATGGAGGAAAACCAGTTTGCTCAGAAGATGGCCAAGTGAGATGGCGGCAGCCGTAATGTGTTCAAGAGACCCAAGTCTGTCAAGTACTGGGTGCTTCTGGATGGATTCAGATGTTTCGTCTTGTGGTTGACGTGAGGCGTAAGTGCCTTACAGCCCACAGCGATGTAGATGGCTGAATTAACACTCGGACTTTTCTCATGGGTCTGCGTTTGAAGTGCGAATCCCCCGGATCCTAGAGATGAGACATAAAAAAAAAACCAAAAAAAAAAAAACCACCAAGCAGGGCACCCCAGCGCTAAATCATCTGATCTGTTTATTTTGAGTTTGTCTGAAGATTTAAAAAGGGACCTTAAATATGTATGACAACAGTTCTGTGATTCTTAATGATAGTTACATTTCCATCTGGTAATGTTTCTTCTGAGTCCGATTGAATCTGGAAGTTGTCTGGGCAGATTTTTTTTTAGATTGTTTGTGATTTTATGACACCTAATCTACTGTGTGCATGTGCAGGGATTCCAGTTCCTTGTTAACACTGACGGGTCCCCTCCTAGAACCTAGACCTCCTTACATGCATTCTGTATTTGCAGTCTGTCCCTTCTCTTCTTGAGTCTTCTCCTAGTCTGAAATACCACAAAGCGACTTAGACTGCATGGATTTTAACCAGAATATTGACGTGGGACAGTGTTCAGTAATGCATAAAGATATTTTCTTTGTTTTAAAATGAATCACTTTTTTGGTATATCCGTCCCCATGAAGCCGATTGTCCCTAATAGTCTTACAGGCAGATGGGGAGGTGATTTTTATTTTTACCTAAATTTGTGTCCACAGGCAGCAGATGCAGATCTGTGAATTGAATTAAAATCAGTCTACTCAATGCCAAACTGGCAACTTTAATGACTATTGTTACAGCATTACTGATAGGGGAAAAAAAAATTGAGAAACAGTTTCAGGTTTCTTTCCATGCAGATCTAGTATTATTTTGTGGGAAGTATTTGATGTGTTAGTATTTATTTTAGCCTAATTTAATGATGAGTTAATGGGCTGGCATGTATTTATGCAGATAATAAAAGCGACTTTGAATATGCATCAGCTGATTTCATAAAAATGCATAGAGCATCATCGTGTGTGTATGCGCTGCGAGGGGCCAGCTTCCAGTCCAAGCTATACCCATACCTGTGTTGGTAGATTGAAGGTCATTGTGACCTTCACATGGTTACTGATAAGATGGATGACTGAGTCCTGAGTGGGTGTGTGAGGTTAATTTGGATCGGCAGTCAGCCATGAAGACTAGTCACCTTTGAACCCTGCATGATTTTGGTTGATTCTTTGATGTAAATGCGGTGCATGGATCTCACTTGAACAGTAAGCTGAATTAAAATGTGGGTTTTTAAATTTTATTAATCTATTTTAGGTTCTATCTTAAAAAATATACTGGATTTTCAAAACACAGGAACTCTGGGTATTGGTGGGTTTAAAATGGCAACAGGCACCTACATAATCTCTCTCTGTTCCTCATCTTTCTCCTGTTTTCTTGTAATTTTAATAAGCTGTCATCTTCATCATGGCCACAAATGTGGCATATGTGACTTGGCATTCAAAGCTCTGCTTATTAGCCCAGTGTTGTTTTCCTGAACCTGCGGAGCCATTCCTTTGACAGTACATTCACAGGTTTGTAGAAACAAACGCCACGGTTAGCACATTGCTTCTACTGTTTGCCCTGAAGGCAGCTTGTCTTTGTGTCAGCAGTTGTACCACTCTGTTAAGGTTCCTTTTCAAACGTCAGGAGCTGTGTAGAATATTGGCTGGATTGATGTTGGAATTCTTCTCAGAAAATTGCAATTACCACTGGCAAGCCAGTAGGAGGTGCTCTTTTTTTTTTTTTTTTTGCATAACAGGTTAACGAGCTGACGACGTGGAGACTGATCCAGTGACATCTGGCTTTCTTCAGAATCTAATCAATTACCAATGAGTGGTTGACCTCAGTAATCACAAGCGATGCTGACGGCTGGCGCTGGTAAATTGGGCAGGTCCTCACCCATGCGCTGTGTGGTTCGATCACTTCATTAAAGCTAACAAGCTGAATAGCAGAGATTTCCTCCACATTTAGCTGGCTGTGATGCTGTGGACCCACCTGCCACTATGCCAACGTAGCTAGCGAGTGAATGCGGATATTTCCCTGATATTTTTTTTCCTCACCATCTTGTTTGTAATATATTTTTAAAGTTATCGTCTCAGTCTGTCTCTTGCCTGCTGTGTTTCATTATTCATTGTATTTTTGGCAGCTGTTCCGAAAAGTTTGTGAGAAGCTTAAAAAATTGCTTTTGGCCAACGTAGCTTTTTCACCAACTTCTACTGCTGAGCGTCTTGGCACACTCTGGTTAAGTAACTCAGTCATTACTTCACCGTCGGATTCTTTCCTTCCAACCATGGACCGGGTCAGTCTGTTAACCAGCTGCCCCACGGGCACTGTCGGTGCCTTTGTCACGCCAAGTTATTCAGCTCGGTGTGGTTTATAATTCACTGATTTTTCTCCATAGAAGGCACTGCTGTGTTTCCAGGTTCTGCACGGCACTGAATCAGAACTAGCCAGGTGTTGGGAAAGCGCAGCACTTTCTGTATCTGAAATAGCGGTGGAAGTTTTTTTTTTCCCTTCATTGAGGGTAGATGAGCAGAAGAAGAGGATCGCTGAATTCAGCTGGCAAAATAGCATTAGGTTTATGAGGTCTGAATGGATGAAAAGCTACTCGTTTCCATTAGGTCCCCACAATTCAGACATGAGAGCACTCACCACTGCAGTCAATTCAAGTGGACCAGTTGCTGAGTCACTTCAGTTTCCAAATTCATGGTTGACTATTTTGTATTTTACTGTCTCAACTCATTTCCCCACCACATCCTGCAGCAAACAGTAAAGGATGAAGATTGATTTGGTTGATATGCTCTACAGGCAACAAGCTCAATGTTCACTTTGCCTTCCTCTTGTCACTTTTTACCCTCTTCTTGGGTGGTTTACTAAGGCTAAGCTAATGACAAATGGCACGTTAGTCACTTCACACTGTCATGCGCTAGATTAGAGAGAGAGCCTCCGGACGTTTTTAAACTTCGGCTTTTCTCTCTCTCGTATCGCAGTGATCACAGCATGCAGTGTGGTGCCCGTCAGCCGCAGACCAGACTGCTGAACAGAGCTAGCGGAGTTGCACTCTGTGGCTCTCTCAAATCATTTTGGGTCATCCCCAGGCGACCAGAGAATGAACCGTTGAAAGTATGCTGATGTTCGTTCCCCAAACCTTGGTAGGATGCCTTTGGAATGTTTGCTAGGCATTCAGTATAGTCTGACCCCTTTGTATGAAAATGAAAAATGATTCTGTTTTAGTGTATCAAACAAGGCATAATAAAAATAAAATTCACTGCACCTGGGCACCATTACTAAAATCACAATGTACTAGTGTCTGTGGTTTAAGTTCCCCTGACCTTACTTAGCAGTATAAACCTCAATGCCTTGGTCAATTTTTCATTCTGATCCTATTAGAAAATGGTCATTGCTATATATTGCTAGCTGTATGTTTGTGGTTGGACCTTTAGTGTCATCACTATGCCCTGTGTCACTTTCACTTGCAGTAGTGTCTCACACTCTTTGATGCAATAGCGCCCCCATTAGGCTGATCTGAGAGTGGCTGTCAGTATGCGCAGTTCATCCCTTTCTCCTGCCAACACCCCTGGTTCAGCTAATTAAGGACCTGATGATTAGTTAATTAGCTTAATTAGCTCATTATGTTTTTGAGGACATCTGTCATAGATTCTGATTCGCCCTTTGAAGATTGTGGTCAGGTTTGAGGTCCCAAAGATCTCAAAAATACAAAATAAGTTTATGCCTTTTTGTTTTTTTCGTTTGTTGCACTTTGATCCCAAAGGAAGTTACAGATTTCCTCATGTAAATTATTTTCACATATATATATACAACTGAATTTTTTGGCATTTCAACTCAAAATATTCAAACTCGCTAGCATCTTAACCAGAGACCTCAAGGTTACAAACGAACGTCCCAAACGATGCAGTTTGTTTGAACACCTAAGCCTATGATTAGCGTCGAGTCTTCGCCTAAGTATGACAGTGCATAGGGATGAGGAAGTAACTGAAATGATTGGTGGATTATGTTAGTCTCACCACCAGAGGACTTCCAGCACAGCCGTGGAACCCGTGTTGCATGCAACTTGGTAGAGAACGGACTGTTTTTGTTTTCTGAACAATTTCAGCCTCTTACATCATGATGCCATTTTTCCTGCGGCTGTATAGTAGATTTATGCAGTCTGCAAATTGTGAGTGTGGCACTATGAAGTAGTTGAATAGGATTTAGACTACAGTGAGATGGTAGCTTAGAATCACATGAAAGTGTTACTAGTGCATAGCATGTCAGTTTTTTTTGTATATGTTTTACCACAAATGCATAAAGACAAACAACAAGAAGTTATCCTTTTCGGTGGGTGGGGGGGAGAAACTTTTAAGCAGAAGGACTCTTGCTTCAATGACATAAATCTGCAGCCTTTGATTTTTGGGTCTCGGATGAAAGTTATGATTATGGTAGCTGCAGAAGTAAAGATAACGGTCAGGGAAAGATCATTACTACAGTCATGCTAAGACAGTTCATACAGCACACACACAATTTATTAAATTAGTATCTTATGTTTAAATCTGCCAGAAGTTCAGGTGTTTTTCAGTAATTTTGTTTCCCGCATCACGTCTGACTTCATCATTGTGCAGTGACGAAGTTAATGTAATTCGCTGGACCTTGATGCCTTCCCTGGGAATGTTCCAATTCGCAGACGCTCAGTCCGTCACTGATGGACTACACGGTCAGATTCGGTCCACTTGAACCAGCCTCAAATGGGATGATGTCAGTGGCAAATTGAGACCTGACTAAATCTGGGATTTGTGCCAGGTGAGGCAGAAGCTGAGAGGAACAGGATCAGAGGCCAGTTCTAGAATGTTTCTGACGTTTACTCGTATCTCTGCTATAACTAGTCTTCGGAAGCTCACTTTAAAGGGGGGGCGTGAGACTCGTGCATTTGCAAATACACTTTTTTTTTTTTTTAAGCATGCTGATCGTATCATGGGGGCAACACTTGACCCTGACCACCACCCAAACAGACACACACACGTGCACAAAAAAATGCGACGAGGTATGAAGTTTGGAACGATGCTGTCAGGATTTGATTTGTCTGTAGTAAACATTTAAACATTGCCTAATCAACTTGGGAGGGTGCCTCCTTCGAGATAAGCCCTGAGGCAAAATTTACTTGTTGTGCTTGATGTTTAGATTCTTTGGAGAATGACTCGCAGAGCATATGACATTTGTCTGTTTTCATAGTAGCTTCTCCATTTGCCCCTCTGGCGCCTCCTGCTGACCATTCCAGATTGTCCAGGGGCTGCAGGTCATTGACATTGTGAAACAGAGCTGGTTGCTGCTGTGAACGGGGCGTGAGATGGGTCTGTGTCCCACAATCACCCCCAGGTGAAGTACTGAGCTTGAGCTGCCGGAGTAAATATGCTGCCAGAAAAATGGATGGAGTGTAAAATTCTGAGTTGCCAAGGATACAGACACTTGCTGAGCAGACCCTGTTTTTCCATCCCAGACAGGCTTCATGTCCTATGCTGACAAGTTTTTGGGATTTGAAAGTATTAACAGCTACAGTGCATAAAATAATACATTTTTCCATATGCCCATTAAAAATGGTAATAGTTTGAGCATGTTTGAAATGGGTTTGAATCAGTGACTGTCAGGCTGATCTCCCCATGCCACACAGTTGTCCTCTGGGTACTCTGGTTTCCTCCACAGTCCGAAGGCCTGCAGTTAGTCTGGATGGCTTCTCTAAAACTGCATGTGGCGTGTGATTACATGTGAGGAAGGGGGTTTGTGTGCACGTGATGGACTGTCATCATCTCCAGCGTGTACCCCTGCCTTATTCCCTGTGCTGCCTCGCAGTGACCCTGACCAGGAAAAGGACTTGGATGGATGGATGGATGGATGTCTTCCTTTATGTGTTCATGGGTTTGTTTGTGTGTGTGTGTGTGTGTGTCCTTAACTGAATAAACAGTTACTGACCGTGGATGTGGCAGTAGCTCACAGGACTCTGATGTGTCCTCTCCCTGGCTGAAGTGTGGCTATTAAGCAGCTGTAAGGTCTCCATCTCAGCTTGGCCTGTGTCTCTCCTCCTGCCTGCCCGCTGTACATGAGGAGTGCTCCAACTCGCTGTGGGTTGGCCAGCTGCTCCTGCTTTGTTTATCCCTGCGCTTCTCGTGTCGCAACCTCACAGAATCTTCTCACGATGTCATTACCCGCTTCCACCGAGGGATTTGCTTCGTATGTCCCATAAGGCTGCAGGTCTCGGTCTTCTCACAACCTTTCATAGTGGAAGCTGAGATATTTTCTTTGTAATTGTTTAGATCCTGACCAATGGTGAGACCTATGCCCAGAAATATGGCCTCCGAGAATACGCTTCGGAGCTACTCCATCATCCCCTGCTTCATCTTTGTCGAGGTGAGTACCTGTTGGGGCTAAGGAGATTCAGAGGATTTTGTTGCTTCTCTTGATTCCCCAAGGGCATCCAGACTGGGGTGTCTGTGCTTTTTGCTTCCTCCTGTGTCTGTAGAAACCATAGCGGTCTGTGGTTCAGTTGGCTCCCGTCTCCATGGAGATAAGAGCACTCCGTTCACTGTCGGAGGCGACGCTCGATGCCCACGATGCATCTGTGTTGTTTCACGATTATTCTGACCTAAATTAGCCTTTTATTAAATAGGTAGCATAGTAATTTAGTTGGTTAGGAGGCCCTCGTGTTGGCTGCATGTTTGTAAAAACCGTTTGGGATCCTCAGAAGCCGTGCAGGGCCACAGCTGCTGTCTGAATGTGGGTGCCTTGGCAAGTTGCCTGCTTTATTTTTTTTCTTTTTTAAAATCTGCTGTTGTGTTTGGTTTAAAAGGCACTGACCTATTCTAAATGACTGAAACTGAAGCGCTAGCTGAGCTTGGTCGTCTAAGCCAGACGAAGGGTTCTTCCACCATCGTGTGTTTGGTAGTTGGAAGGGTTCAACAGGGCGTTTCTCTGTGAATGCGGCTGGCTGACTCAGCACTTGTCTTGGTTGAGAGTATCCGTGGAAAGGATTCAGTGACGGCTTATGCGGCTTTGAATAATCGTTTGGGATCTGGTTCTGCAAGGTATCTGCTTATTGACAGTCTGAACCCTCTCTTGATTATAGCTACTAACTTTGACATTGTGGAGGTCTACTTCACCAGGAATGGCTATATGTGTGATGCTACAGGGAATTCAGGGGTTCTCCTAACGTGGGAGCACTGCCTTGGCCCACTTTAAGGATCTTTCTTGAAATCCAAGAAGACTCGGTGTTATAGCCCACCTCTGCTGCCCCTGCTCGAGCCGAATGTAACTTTTAGCTCCATCAGGAACTCCCTGCCCAAGAAGGTCTTCTGAATCTTGGGAAAAGTGAGTCCTGCACATAAATAACTGAGGAATTGCTAACCTGAGAGAGGCTTTTAATGTGTCAGCATATCTCACTAGAGGAGTGTATGAAATGGCAGGCTCGTTAGCTTTGTGGCAAATTCATTTTGGTTCATTCCTATATGCTGTAGCATTTCCTCTTAACACGGTTTCCCCAAGGTGTGTAACAAGGATCTAACTAGGAGGGCGTAAAAAACGACAGGAGCTATACAATTAAAAACAATGATACCATGGAAACAAATGATTTCACAAGTTGTTTTGTGTTGTGCTGACAGCCAGCAAGCCTCAGTCAGTTCTATGACCTGGGCAGACTCCCCGCCTCATCGCTGCGGTGAGGTGCTCTAACTTTGTTGTGTGAGGGGAGCCATGGAGCCAGGTGACATACGAGTCTTCCCAGGTTCTCAGCTTGTTCTGGGCACATTATGTTTCATAGGGGAGAAATGCCATCCTGCCCTGTTCCTGCGGTGCCTGTAGGCTTCTGCTGAGTGTGTTGTTTCGGCTCCAGCAATCATCAGGCTGGCTCTTATTTATAAATAGTTTTTCATTAACTGGAGACATCTGGCCCTTAAGAAGATAAAAACGTACATCTTTGAAAGCTTATTTACAAGCACTGCTGGTGGTTGTGCATTAACAGCTTGGAAACGTTAACTTCCTCTCTCAAAAGCCAGACAATGTTATTGAGCCCCATCTCACCACAGTGGTTTTATAAATTTTTTTTAACATTCTTTCTGTCTCAGTGAGAGGATTGTTTGCCTCGCTTTGTAACTGCGGTAAAAATTCTACGGCGCGCCTCAGAAGGCGGAGAACGAGTCCTGCCCGTAGGGAAAACACAGCCGGCCCATTTTCTTGTCCTACCGCTTCTCTTTCACATTCATGTGCCTATGAGTATCCTGGGAGACGGTCACGGTTGGCAGATAGTAAGTCACTTGGTCAGAGACGGTTTCCATTGACACTGACTTGGTGACCAATGGGATGCTGCAGAGAAATTCACACCCTCGTTTATGTTGATGAGGTGGTGGTAATAATGGATGAATTTTGATTATGTTGATTCTTGTATGATGGTGGCAGAAAAGGCTGTTCGCTGTTGCATTTTCCTTCATGCTACACTCCAGGAACCTGACTCCGATCTCTAGCACTTTGGGTACCGCGATACTAACGCATTCAGCTTCAACGTTGACGTCAAATTGAGTATGGATCTTCAGTAGTTTCTGAAATACTTGTTAGTAGCTAAGTCAGTTCAAGAGATGGCTTAGATGACATTATTTTTCTCTGTCCCTTAACACCTAATCAGTCCTTAATTCATCTAAAGGAGCCATCTCAGACATCCTCATGGTTTTGTCTGTTAGGCATTCTCCCCTTCTCGGATTCATAGCAGATAGATCGAGCCCCTGCCAATGAAAACGCTGCATACTCGACTCCCTCTCAGGGCCCAGGAGCGAACGTGAGCAGTGAATGTCATCCAATGAGTGTTCATTTAGCATTTTCAAGGCATGTGGTGCCTGGTAGGATTGCGTCTGTGGGATTTGCCCTGTGAACGCACACTGCTGATGAGTCACCTTGGAATTACAACAGAGCCTCCTACGTGCTCTCTTTTTTTCATGGTTTAATAAGCCACCCAGCCCTCTGGGAAATATCACCAGCCTCCATCATCCCTCGCCATGCCTCCGAAGCTTGCCGATCAAACTTCAGTGCTCTGAGATCATTTTGTGATCTTTGCTGTGCCTAGAATCAGGCCAGCCCCAATTTTATTTACCTCGTACCTTGGGGGACTTGGTTTAGCTAACATGTCAAAGCGAGGCTGGTTAGGTGCTTAGCTCTTCTGATTCCGTTCCTGCAAGTCTGTCATCATGAAACTCGGTGATTAACGAAGGAGGTTTTCATGCCATGCGGTGGGTGGGACTCCGAGTGCTGCCATGTGAGAAGGTGTGAGAACCTGCTGCACAGTGACGAATGCATGTTCCATGTGATGACGTCCATGATGATGTTCCACTCGCCTCACATGCGGTGGTCATGTGGTCGTCCGTCTTGATAATTTAGTGACATATCATTATTCTCGTCCACAGTAGTAAGGTTCAAACTATGGCTCGTGAAAGAATTTATGCCCTTGTTCAGCGCAGATATTATGATTAACATCTTTCCCCACTGGGTCATTATTGACAAATGCAACATTTCCTCTTTATGCAAGTTCTAGTTTGACACGGTTCCACACTGCCCCCTGCAGGAAAAGCCTGGGATTCATCTAGTAGGGGAAAAAATGAGCACTTCCAGAAAATGAATGGCAAACTATATAATCAGCCTAATGAAGGTGTTAATCTAAGCAGCTCTCTGAGAAATGTAAAGCTGTCCCAGGAAATCTGGTTTTATCATGTCTGACACCAGGAGGGCTATGCTTTTACGTAGTGCCTGCAGTAAGGCTAGTGGCATCATAGCATTTCAATGACAATATTTAATGTCTGAGATCCGTGTGCTGGTGAGGGATTGTTCTATTCTGAATATAATGACTTGTGCCTTTCCGTTAAATTGATTTTTGAATGGATTTTGGTTTTATGACAGGGTTTGACATGAGTTATTTCTATCTCAAATAACCTGCTAGAGGTAGGGCCACAGTAGTGCTATGGACCAAGGTCTCCTGTGTCTGAATAAGCTGCTTTTTTGTTTTAATAACAGGATACCAGGCACACACTCTTTGGTATTGTTCTCTCTCTCTCCTCTTATTTGTCTGATTTTGGTAAGGTAGGCTAAACTAGATTTTTTTTTTTTTTTTTTATTCTTGCTTTCTTAGTTAAAAAACAAACGCCTGAAGTAGGCGTCCACATCGCATGTGGTCTCGTGTGGGTGAACTGCACCAGGACACAGCTGTTGGCCCTAAAGATAGGGTGCAGGAGCTCAGATTCTACCCCCTTTTGTGCATCCCCTTGGCTGTCTGAGGCTCTGGAGTGGCTGTCCTTTTTCTCAGCTTTATTTTTTTGATGATGTCTTTAAAGGTGTGTCTGCCTTCCTGCCGTTCAGGGCTCCTCCTGACGTGTGTCACGCTCAACTGCACAGCTTCCTGCATTATGCAACTTTCCCTGGGGTTCTTAGAGAGCCAGCAGTCCATTCTGCTCGACAGACCCGCGACGCTTTGCTTAGAGGGCAGCATCCCCCCATGTCAGGCAGAGCGCGCTCCTGAGTTGACAGAAACTGGGGGAAGGGGTGCATCTGACAATTTACAATGTGCCAGAATCGATGGCACGTGTGCTTTGAAATGACTTTTTAATATCAGACTTCCTAGAACCGCATTTCCCAAGCTATTCCTTGGAGACCCCAAGCCTTTCCCTAAGTTTTCTCTCTTCCGCCACCAGCATGTGAAGTGGAGCTAATACCAGTTTGAGGAAGGAGGAGGCACAGCTGTATTAACCTGCGGTGAGACATGGTGAGATTTGTGATTAGGATATCCTAATTTATGCATCACTTTTCTGTGCTCCGTCATGGTCTACAGACAGCGCGCGTGGTCACGTCAATGTAAATTTTCTCATCAATGTTGTCCGTGATGACTGTGCCAGACTTTGTATGTAGTGGATATTTTGTGTGTTGTCAGCACATGTGCAAAGAATAGATTAGTGCACTGCTGGGAATTTCCAGTAGATGGCAGTGACAAATTAAATGAACAGATGATGAAGGAGTAGAAGAAGAGTGTTCGTCATAAGCAACTATGTGAGGAATTGCAGAGGTACCTGCACATTTATAGCTCCTCTCTCAAGAAGACAAGAACAGAAACAAAAGCAGATTATGTTTGATCACCATTGTGTGCTTCCACTTTTGCTTAAGCTTCATTTTAGCATACTAAAGCTTCTTTCAGACTGCGAGGACATGTGCCCTCTGCTGGTCTGGTGGGATATCAACGCTGCCAAGCGCGAATGTACACGTACCCTGACAAATGTAGCATCCACACAAATGTCCGAGACCTCAACTGTGTGTGGACCGCGATGGAGCATGGAAAAATGAAGTATGAATAAGCCTGAACATGTCCGATTTGGGCTGCGAGCACCCAGTCTGTGTGACCCACGACTCGGCTCAGCCAGTTCTTTGTCTTCCAGCTGGTACCGGTCTTGAAACGATGGATTCATGCCATTTCCATTTCATTTTTTTTAATCTGAGAGGTCTCCATGTTTCTGTTGTATTTTATTGTGACTCCGGTGTTTGTGTTGTGTTTCAGTGATAATGGTGTGAGACAGTAGAGCCGAGGAGGGACAACTCATAGACTAGGCGGTTTGTGTGCTTACCTTTTTGCCCACATTGTTTTATTTTGAGTCTTCACTTGGCGACAACATAAAGGGTGCTAATTTGTGATGTTACACCGGGTACTGAGGCTTCGAAATGCATGTTGAGTCGTCTGGGCTGTGTTTGCTGAAGCCCTGTGCCGGTGCTTGTATTGTCTAGAGCCGATGACATACTTGATATTTGAAGCTTCATGTCTGAAGCCCCACCCAACTGTTTCGGGAAGCAGGTTGAATCAAACCGAGTACTTTCAAGACTTGAGACGGAAATGCCCCAGTTGTGGGTTTGTAGCAGAGGTGACTGCTCTAAGACTACAAGGGAAGCTCCGCCTCCTCTAAAATGTGACAAAAAAATGAGTCAAAAATGTACTGTTGTATTTACATTGCTATTACAAAGAGCACGCTAAAATGTGTTCAACTTTATGTCTAGTTCATTCAGAATTGGCAATAATTTCTTGCAGGTCATCTAACATGATTTTTTGCCATCACCCCCCCCCCCCCCCACCCACCCCCCCCCCCCCCCCCCCCCCCCACCCCCCCCCCCCCCACCCCCCCCCCACCACACCCC
>JAACJT020000095.1:16155318-16169562 GCA_009936485.2 Gymnarchus niloticus | reverse complement strand
TTTTTTTTTTGTTCAAAATGGGTAAAAATTTTTTTGCGGCTCCACAAAATTATTTTTTCCTCCCCCCCCCCCCCCCCCCCCCCCATACATTCCCGTGGTAGCCCGAACAATTAGACCCCATTGAAGCTCAGCTTCAGTACTTCAGTAGTACTTCAGAATATGCTTTGTTTTCAGTGCAGCAAAGCTCGACGTTTATTGGACAAATGCTTCAAAACATCATTTTCAGGGAAGCTCAGCTTCGCTGGGAGTAAATGGGGCAGTGGGCTGGCCAGGACACTGGGCTGCTGCATGATGATTAGAGGAACTGTCAGGGGGGTGGGACCTCTTTTTGGTTGACAGCGTTTTGACATCAGAGCAGTTCAATTTCTGCCAGATGCATATTTATGGCGTGATTTCGTGAGACAAACTGCTGCTCATAGTCTGTTATTTGCTAGCGATTATAGCCCACTATTTTCATTTGTATATATCCTACTGTAAATATAAATGTAGCATTCTTGAGTTTGCTCCTTGTTTCAGTTTAGTAAAGTTTGTTTATTTCAAACTAGGTTGCGGGGGGCAATAATTGACTAATGTTATGATGTAGGTCTAAGATGAGCTTCCCCTCTTTGAAAGACCACCGGCCACCACTGGTTTGTAGTATTGGAGAGCAGATAGTGGATTGTAAGTACACAGCGCTTATATGTTTTCAAAGGCTGGTGAAGTTCTGTGTAAAAAACCAACTGCCTCAGTACCCGAACACTAGAAACGATAGTTTTTCTTAAAAGATTTGAGTTTTTCCCTACCAACATATTTAAATTGCGCCAAACACACCCTGTAAGCCCAAACATTAATTATTCTACATTCAGTTTGCAGAAGCAGCCTTATCATCAACTCTGTCCAATTTCACCTCCTCCTACTCAGTTAAACACACTCGTATGCTCCAAACTGCCCAATCACAATTGTTATATAACATTAGAACATACACAAGATGCATTATAATTATCACATGAGTAAATAATACCATGGTTTTTAGATCATTGCGATTGGTCACATGGAATTTTGATGAACGCACACTAACATCTGCTTGTGTTATACCCCAATCGATCTATTAGACCCTGATCTAGACCCTGGGGTCTAGCATCACATTTTTGCTTGTATGGCTTAGTTATGTTTCCTTGTTTCATCTTTTCACCAGTGGATGTCCTCAGTGTTTACTTGAAGCTTTGAATATGAACCTATTTTGACACAGTTGGCCAGAAGGCCTCAGTGCTTCAACAAGGCTTCATCTTGCTATTACTGGTGCAAACACTCCCTGATACTTAATGTGCAAAACTAACAGTTAAAACTTGAACTTAACAAACCATGTTTAAAACTTGAAAGAAAATCATTGTTTTACAAAATATACAAAAGTTTCATACATCCCATTGAGAGCTGGATTACAAGACGCATCTTACACATAAAAATGACTTTTAATAAACATATGCCTTACATAGGTGCCTACCTTTCCAGCGGCAGAATGGACACTGAACTTTCATGCCTGCTCAGTACCCCTTCATAGCTACTGAACCAAGACAGCCTGGCATGGAACTACATCCTACAGAACTTTTGTGTGGTTGTTTTTTTTTTTTTTTGAATGGTCTGAAATCTATAACCAGGACAGTGGGTGAGAGCGATTGTTCATTTGTAGACATTTGATTTTCACACTGTTGGTTTAATTTAAGGTTGCTATATAGGCATCTAAATTCTCTTCGTCAACGGTTCACTCCAATTGCCTTTGTCAGGTAATTGGTTCTTCGCCTTTTTATTGAGGCAATATTAAATACAGAGTGACTTGGGAAATCAGTGTCTTTGCCTCTTTGAGTTATTGAGGCAGTATTAAACACAGTGAATCTGGCACAGGTAATCATTTTATGGGAGAGCATGGATAATGAGGCATCCGACCTTGCACATGGCATTTGTCTTCATTAGTCAGTTGTTTGGATGGACCAAACCACTGACTGGTCTGTATCATCATACGCACACAGCTTATAGCTGAGAGGCCAGGGAATCCATGTCCTGTATCACAGTTCTTATTATTGCTCACCTCTTTTCAAACTCCTACCGATTTTCTGGTGTTTTAATCTTGTGCCGGTTTAAATTAAAGTGGAACAAATCAGTCCTTCAGCTCTGCCCAGGCAGTCCTATACCTCCTGCACGTCAGCGGTGAAAATCCCTCTGAAGTCCAGTCGGTCTGGAGTTTTTCCACTCTGAAGGGAGAGAAAATGACATGTGAAATCTGCCCTCTAAACCCAAGCCTTTCTCCTCGAAAGTCTGCCACAAAATTGATTTAGCAGGGCCAGCTAACGCCAGTTGGGATTCACTGCCCTCTTATGGTGAGCTGCTGAAATAGGCCTGCATGTCATAACTACCCATAATGAGTCTTCAGCATCCATGCTGGTTCAAATCAATCCTAGTTGTCAATCACTGCCTGTTTTAACCCGGTTTGTGACCATATTGAAAGAAGTACACACAATGATCCTAGCCGCTGTGTGTGTTGAGGCCTCTTGTTTTTTCCCACCAGCTCTGAATTGCATTGAGTTTGCCCCATGAGCTTTACATGTGTGCATACTGGCACCTGTGAAACGTGCCATGTTTTCACACGTTCTGGCTGTGCTGGCCGACACCTGACCTCCGATATTGAGCTTAATGAAGCACTCCGAACTTCATATTTGTTAAACAAAATTTGTGTTTCTTTTCCCAGCAGTCTTATCAGTCCAGTTTTATGTACATTTTTGTAAAGTCTTTCAGTTGCGCTTTCTGCCTCAATAGTAGTGATTTGTTTCCAAGGAAACCTCTCCCTGGTGTGCGCTGCTTCGCACACCTGAAATATTTTTCATGAGGGTTTTCTGTGGGAAGAGCTCCACATGGCTAAAAGGTACAACGCCGCCTCTCTTTGCTCTGGATCTATGCTGTTTCGCATCTCAGGCGGCTCTAGAGAAACTTAAAGGCGCACGCTACCTTCTGTGCTGCGCTTCCAGGTCCAGTTCAGTTTGAAAAGCCCCAGCGGCAGTGATTTAAATAACCGATGAGCCTTATTTTGTTTCCCATGTTCTTGCTGTGAGGCGTTTTCAGTGTTCCCACTGCCATCCGCCCCCGAAGAGTCGGTGACTGAAACCCTGTCCCATCCGAACTCGCCAGTTCACTCGTTCGTTCTCATTCCACATTTCCACCATATCTCTTCTTCCTCACCAAAGAAGCCGGAAATGCAGATGTTTACCTGTCTACCTCAGTTTAAATACAGATATTTTAATAGTCTGAATTATCTTCATTTGATCTTAATTTTTTGGCTTTTTTCATCATTGTATCTGTTATTAAATACATATGCCTGGAAGCACATTTAAGCTGCAGTCGAGTGTTAAATACCCAAAGAGATAATCAGAAATGCAGAAAGCAGAACATTTCATTAATGGGACCACACTGTCGCTAAGTATTCATAGGGGGAAAGAGTTGGTGGTTCAGTGGTTAACACTGTCTCCTCACATCTCCAGGGTTTGGGGTTTGAACTCCAGCTCAGTTTTTGTGGAGTTTGCATGGTCTCCCCATGCTTTGCAGGTGTCCTTGCGCTGCCCAAAGACATGCAGTGTAGCTTAATTGGCATGGCTAAATGTGCGTGCGTGCGTGCGCGTGTCCTGCGTGTGCGTGTCCTGCGATGGGTTGGCACCCCCCCTACGGCTGCCTGGGACAGGCTTCAGGCTCCCCATAACCCTGAATAGGATTAAGCAGTTTAGAAAATGGATGGATAGAACAGTTAGAAAAAGAGATGGATTTAATATATCTTAACTTTAAGATGAAGTCCCTGTGTGATGCCTTTAGAATCAGTCTTAATTGTATCCTTTAACATATTACAAATATTTAGTCTGTCACTGAAAAGTTGCTGTTCAGCAGAACCTGAAGTCTACAGTGCTGTATTTATAGATGTTATTCTGGACTATATATATATATATATATATATATATATATATTTATTTTTTTCCCAGAACTTTCTGAAAGACATCTTGTCATTAAATTTGTAAGGAATCTAGTGACATATAAGGGCTCAGGAGCCACTGTGAAAACCTTTTGGATAAACTGGACTGCAGAATTGTGTTTTGTTTTGTGTTAATTGCTTATTAACTTGGCAGCAGACTGCACAAGAAGAGCATTTACAGTTGGGGTAAAAATATATTCACAATGTATTCATTTTTGCCAAACCTTTCGAATGCCTCATGGCTGACCTTTAACCTGGAATCAGTACATCCATTTCCGACTTAGACCTCCCCACCGAACCCAGACTGTGTGGAGGGCTGAGTCGTGTGCGGGCCAGAGGCCGAGCTGCTAAGACACCCTGCCAGTGTCCATGCCATAGATGAGTATCGATCGAGTATCGGGGTGTGGGCGTCACGCTCAGGACAGCGGAGTCATCATTAAAGCTGATCTTGGCCGTATTCTGGGTGAGCCTTGACATGACCGTGCGAAATACAGCTCTGCCGTTTTACTGTGTTCTTTAGATGTGCAGGTCTAAAGGGGAGGTTGTAGAATGATGTGCTGCTGGGTGCAAAACCGCACCTGAGCTTTGTGTGTGGGTGGTGTGCTGTTGGTGGTTTTCCGTCAGCCCAAAATGAAAGCAAAGTGATGGAGTTAATGAGGCTTTTTACAATAATGTATGGATTACAGTAATGGGTACGCCCGCACTTAGTTCTGTCCTTAATGGCCGGGATGGGATCCAGGAGGTGAGTGTGGCACAGAGCGACAGAAGGAAAGTGATTCCGCGTGGCGTGATCAGGGAACGCTGCCGGAAATCATAGAGCCGCAGGTGCAGCTGCTGGAGTCAAGAGTTCGACTGTTAAAAACGGTTATCTGGCTGAAAGGTTCACCACTGTTCAGGATAGGTCGACATCTGTTATGGCTTGGGACTTGGAGAAATACACTCCTGTATATCTGTAGATTCATTTTTTAAGCTGTTTATTTTCCAAGAGTTATGTCATTATGTCGTGGAGGCATTTGTGTGTGTGGATGTGCCTGGTCTCTCTTCTCGTCCTTCATGTACATTTTGTCACTATCATGGTCTGAATGAACTCCATCCATCCATTTTCTATACTACTTATCCATCAGGGTCGTGGGGAAGCTGGAACCAATCCCAGCTGACTTTGGGTTAGAAGTGGGGTACACCCTGGGTGGGTCGCTGCAGGGCCAACACAGAGACAAACACCCATACACACTCACACCTATGGGCTATTTAGAATAGCCTGTCAACCTAACCAGCATGTCTTTGGATTGCGGGAAGAAACTGGAGTACTCTGAGGGAACCCACACAGGCACGGGGAGAACATGCAAACTCCATACAGAAAGGCCCTAGTTGGCCACGAGGACTGAACCTGGAACCTTCTCGCCATGAGGCAGACGTGCTAACCACTTAGCCACCGTGCCAAATGAACTCAGCCATCTAATTGATCATTCAGCTGGATTTGTTAGCTGCCGCTCTACAGTAGACATCATAGCTCTGTTGTTGTTTTGTTTATTGCTGTTTCATAGTAATTATACAGAATTGGTTTCTGAAGTGAAAATGTTGTGGGATGATCTAAGAAAAGCAGCAATACCCAGGAGATTTTTCCATCTGGATACCTGTGTGTGGAAGAATTTTTGGAGAAAAACACAAGTAAAATCTTTTGAGTATGTTCCTATTTAGGAAATTTTAACCTTCTCAGTTTTATAAATGGTATTTTTTGAGTGTTTTTTAGGAGACGTTGGAGCTCCATTGCATTTCATTACAAATGGGAATCCCCACATTGACAAAAGTGTTTTAATGCGACTTTGGCGCCCTCTTTTGGTACTTTCTTTCACTGCAGCTGGTCATCATGGCTGGGACAGTGCTGCTGGCGTACTACCTGGAGTGTACGGACATCTTCTCTGTGCACATCCAAGGCTTCTTCTGCAACGACGCCGAACTTCTGAAGCCCTACCCAGGGCTGGAGGAGGATAGCTTCGTACCACCGCTCATCCTCTATTGTGTGGTGGCTGCAGCACCCACTGCTGTGGTGAGTACCCCCAAGATTCACGATCTCTACCTGTCGACCACAGAGATCTTTGACCATTGTGCATTTAAAATGCCAGACCAGTCTTTAGACTTGGAGAAAAGCATGTGATCTTATGATTTCTGACCATATGCCGTTCGTGAGAGACTCACCTCAAGAGGGCACTGTGACTCCAATAATCAGATCAGCTACGGTTTGGCAAATTCTGCTATGAGATTTCTATCGCTAAGACATTTGTCATTACGTACATCTACAAAACAATCTACGTATCTCACTGTAATCTTAGAAACGTACCAAACGGTGTTTTGTTTTTAATTTCATTTCCATTTGCTTTCAAATGTCATTACAGGTTTTTATTGAGTCCAACACAACACAATATTACTTTAGAATGAAGTTGCATTGCTATGCATTTCATCAGATTTCTTTGATACCTTGACATACGTCTACTTGGGCAGACAGCAATTAAAGTTTAACTGCTACAGGGATCAAGATATTTTCACAGTTTAATGCTGCGACAAGAGTCTTCTTGGAACTTAGAAGCATTTGGTTTGACGTGACTCTTCTCAGACTAGTGAGCTTTGGCAGGACTCTGGCAGTTGATAAGCTTTGGACACCCCAAAATCTTGCTTCATATGTTTAGAGACCATAGAAGCCACCAAAATGTTCATTTCTGCTGTTATGCATGTCGGTGCTTCTCGCTTCTGTATATGCGTTTCCATAGGTACGGTCTTCAATGCTTGTTGTACTGCAGTATCATCATTATTTCTCCTTTTGTTCTCAGATTAAAAAAACCACTTTTCGTATAACAGTAAAAAAAAAAAATCTCATTATACTGGCCATAAAAGAGTTTTATGATAATTTATTAAACTGCCCCCTGCGATACTGGATACGGGAATCACGCTTGAGTGTGTATTATAGGGCAGAGGCACTGCAGCATCCTGCCAGCACAGTAACTTTCGCATTGAGTATTAACCACTCATAGACGCTCGTTATGATGCGGCACGTCAGCTCACCAGTGGTTAGCGGATCATATTGCTGGGAGCGCGGTGCTTGGAGAGCGCTTCCGATAACCCCAATTTGGGCTGGTCCTCCTCACAGCCCCCCTACCTCAGCATATATGGCTCTTTGCAGTTTTTCATCTAAATACTGCACATTAGGCTCAGCTGGGAGTCGGTCTCCCCTGAGGCTCAGCGCTATGATTTATGTGTAATAACCTAGCAGTAAGAAACTACCATTTCTTTTACGCAAAGGTATTTACTCTCAAAGGCCCTTGTAGCTATGTAAAGGTGTGGAGAGATGATGCACCATACATCAGTGTTCCTGATGAACCCAATATCTGGGGTGTACTGGAGAGCAGGGGTGGTCAACAACAGGATCACAACCCACATAGGGGTCTGCGTGTACATTTGTGGCTCTTCTAATGCCTGATTTAAAAAGGAAAAAAAAAAAAAATCAGTGCTGAAAAAAATGGACCTGAAAGCCGGGTCACATCTTTAAGGCTCTTCATGTCCAGCCAGTTGCTTGTTACGGACTTTCAGGATCGAACTGCTTCTGTTTTACCTTTACAGATTTTCATAGGGGAGGTCTCGATGTATATCGTCAAATCCACGAGGGAGGCCCTCATGGTCCAGGAGAAAACCATTGTGACGGGGGAGTGCTGCTACCTCAATCCCCTCATTCGCAGGATCGTACGCTTCATTGGTGGGTTCTGGGAACAGGGGAATTTCGTTCCTGTGCGGTTGCAATTTAGCAAGCCCAACAAGTCTGGTATCCCCCTCCCCAGAAAGAACATGTCAAGTGGCTCATTGTATATTAGGACAAAAGTAGAGCCTTGATGTGCAAATTAAGAAAATGGTAATTGTTCACTCGTAGTAGCACTAGCTGTGGGTTAGCTGCAGTTTCACTTTTATAAAACATTACAACCCGATGGCCAGAGGCCGCTGTGGCGGATATTCAAACATCAAAGTGATTGCAAGGAAAATCGCTCCCAAGACATGGCTTAAAGCCAAGAGGGTAGACACTGATGAGTCCTGAGGTATAATCTCGTTTAGATCCAACTGTATTCTTCAGCTAAGCCCAGCACTGAGATTTCCGAGTATCAAAAACTCAACAACGGACATCTCGTTTGCATTTTTTAATAATTTCATCTGGACTAACGTTTTACAAGGTCCCTCAAATGAAAAGAGAGACACTGAAGAGATGCCTGTTAATGAGATTCACTATATGAACCATGGTTACACTGTTTTCCTCATGTCAACTTGTCTGCTGCCTGCTAGCATAATTAGCTTTTGCCTGTTAGACACATTTGTAAGATTGCATGGAAAAAGTAGCTTTCAGAATGCAGCCCTTCTCTAAGGCAGCTACTCCCCCATCCACTACCACCACCGCATCCATTTCCTCCTCAGGGGGATCATCCTCCAATCATACCTGTTTGTTTGAGGATACCACTTTGAAAAGGGATAGCTTTGAATGTGCTGTATACTGTCCAGAGCTTAAAATGCTAAGTCATTCACTAATCCTTCCTAGCGATGCATTCTGGGCTCTCTATCTTGGTCTGGTCTTTGAGGACTCCTTTGTTGCCAGGCCTTTGTTCCAGCCAAGGTCTGATCCTCCCAACTCCACTAATTGTGGTCTTCATTGAATGTGTGTAGTTCCACTCCAGGGCCTGTGTTTTACTGACTTGGGAATCTTGCAGCGCATAGCTTTGAAGTGTAGCAGCCATGGACACAGCTTCAGGGACACTAATGAGTTTCTTGTGTGCATCTCTGAGCTGTTTAGATAAACCCTTAGTTGAAGGTAGATATGACTGTTTTTATCAAATCACTCTTTGCTGATCAAGTTTCATCGCAATATAGTTCAGCATAGTGTCTTGAAAGCCTGGATCTGTAATAATTACGATGACTGACATTTTAATGATGACGTATGAAGGCACAGCAAGGGATCCTTCTAGAAAAACACATTAACTTCATCGTTGTGTGGCGAAAGCCAAATTATACACTTGATACTTGGGCAGTCCTGTCCTCTGAGCCTTGATTTTTTTATTTTTTATTTTTTTTTTTGTCTCAAACATACGTATGAAAAAAGAAATCGATGCTGGAGCTGTCTGATCTTCTGCACTGGTGACCAGATGGAATTTTTAGCTATCTCCTTTGTTCTTGGCCGTTTGGTCTACACTCTGGCCATCTCTAATGACAGATGGTGATAATTGGTTGACTGAGATTCGACGATTTCACCTCCAGCTAAGGCGAGCTGCCTGACGAAAGCTTTTTTAACCAGTGAATGTTTATTGTTGCTTTGATGACATGTGATAACTTCTATTTTTACACAATGATTGCTGTTAATACAAGTGCAACATGAGTGATGGAATGGTTATTTTAAACTTTGGTCTGTTTTAATAGTTATGTCCCTTTATTATACACATTAAAGTCTCATTTTTGCCTTTTTCTGTTCAGTGTCTTTACATTTGGTTTGTGTGAGTTATCCTAATCCCACTCCATGTTCTATGATGCCACCCTTTCGTGGTTTTTGGCAGGCGTTTTTGCTTTTGGCCTGTTTGCCACGGACATTTTCGCCAATGCCGGCCAAATTGTGACCGGGAACCTGTCGCCATACTTCCTTAACGTGTGCAAACCCAACTACACGGGCGCAGACTGTCGCTTCAACCACCAGTTCATTGCCAATGGTAACATCTGCACCGGGGATCAGGTGGCGGTGGAGCGAGCCAGGAGGTCCTTCCCTTCCAAGGATGCCTCGCTCAGCGTCTACTCGGCCGTCTACATGACAGTGAGTGGACCATTGCTGTTTGGTACACGGAGGGCAGCAGACATTCCATAGGTAGATGCACATTAAGTAGCTTTGTCCAACCCAAGAGGCTCCAATGACCTAGACGTGGGTACAGAAGTAGCAAATATGTCCTTTATCCTATTTTTGTGTAGCTGCAGGCAAGACCCGTAAACTCACAAGATTAGCTGAATGTAAGTTTCTGCCCTCCCAGGCTAAGCTTTGCTCTATATAAAAAGACTTAACATTTTTGTAAATTTGCTAACTTTCACCAGCGTGGTGACTGACTTCCTGTCTTAGGTCAGTGAAGCAGTGGGAGGCAGAGCCAGGATACTTAGAAGTAAATTTTGCACAGCCGGGGCAGCACAAAAAATGTTGTCCTTTGTGTAAAGGAATCTTTCATTGGTTCATTGCCTCTTTTCACAAGGCGATCATTTTCACTCCTGCCAGCAGGTAGAGGCTGATT
This sequence comes from Gymnarchus niloticus, assembly GCA_009936485.2. Lineage (NCBI taxonomy): Eukaryota > Metazoa > Chordata > Actinopteri > Osteoglossiformes > Gymnarchidae > Gymnarchus > Gymnarchus niloticus. Next base: position 16,159,287 of record JAACJT020000095.1, on the reverse strand, counting down.
CATCTCCACCTTTTTGCATACTGATGTTATAGAAATGCACCCCTCTTCTGTGCTGCTCCCCCCTTCCCCAGATGTACATTACAAGCACCATAAAGACAAAGAGCAGTCGGCTGGCCAAGCCAGTCTTGTGCCTGGGCACCTTGTGTGCGGCGTTCCTCTTGGGCCTCAACCGGGTCTCCGAGTATCGGAACCACTGCTCTGACGTCATTGCCGGCTTCATTCTCGGGAGCTCCATCGCTCTCTTCTTGGTAAGGGCTGTCAGACATCTGTCCTTGTATCACGCAAAAGTCCAAAGGGTGTGTTTGCAGGGGAAAAATTGGACTTTCCACGATAGGAAAACCAGGTGTCTGGGTGTGATAGGATGAGGCTGGCAGTCATTTCTGATTGGCTGTGCAGATAAGGCATCTGCACATTGGCTATATTCTGGTCATGTGGGCCTGTGCGGTAATGCAATGGAATCATATAGCAGTTGCCATTAGTTTTAATACCATAGCTGTACTTGTGTATTATGGCTATAGAGTTAAATCCTGACTTCGTCAAACTTTGAGGACTAACTTTCTGGATGACTGCTAGAATTCCAGTATGAAAGTGCAAAACATTATTTTTCATTTTATGTTGCACAGCTGGGCAGTTTGAAAATGCTCCTCAAAGGTGCAACAGATAATGCTCTTAACCAGCGACCCTTCAGTCCATGAGTCTGTGTCCTTACCCAGCATGCTTGTTGCTTATCCAGGTCACATTGGTAACTGTGAGCCCTTTACCCTGCAGGGAATCTGTGTGGTCCACAACTTCAAAGGTGTCCACACAACCCCTGTCAAGCGGAAAGGGGAGGAGTACCGTGGTCTGCCTCTTATGACCTTTCCACGGGTTGAGAGTCCCCTAGAGACCCTTAGTGCACAGGTAATGACTTGGAAGCCAACAGCCTATATTTCGTAATCCTATCCTTGCAGTCAGTCAATATATTCCAGTGACAATTCTTTAAGACTAATTGGGAAGTTCACCTGGATGCAAAGAGAACAGCTAAACATAGATACCAAATAATTCTTTCTAGATATACAGCCCACTGAAGTGCATATATTCTCCATTAGTGCAGTGGCACTTGTTTTCCCAAGATGCTGAAGGGATGTTGAAGGGATATCGCGCGTAATCTTTGCTCTTTCGGGGTAAAAGACTGAGAAAACAACCTGAATTGTCTCCTCTCCTTGTTATTTTGCAAAATCAACGTAATTCACAAATAACCCCATACGTGAAATTCCCATGTCAGAAGTTGGTGAATGGCTTAACTGTTTCTCTTATGTCTGAGCAATGATCTTTTTTATGCCATAATTATTGTATGTAAATTTATTAAATGGTTGCATTTCATCAGATGATGATGAATGCATACAACTCTGGTGTGTGTTTGCTGTAATGCAACCCCTGTGTCATTTTTCAGAACCATGCTGCATCGATGACGGAGGTCACATGACTAAAGGGTCAGCACAGGGCCACGTTTGCCTCGCCTCAACACCTCTAGACACAGAGGGTTTTTGTACTGTGTCACACCTTCGAAAGAACAGTATTATGTTGTATGTAGTTAGAAGCCGATGTTTTTTTTGTACATTTTGTATAAGGAAGTGCTGTAGTTACAATGTCTGCTTTGAATTATTACATGGTCGAAATTTATGCATTCCTTCTCTCCTTTTACATTAAAAAGCAAATATATATAAATATATATATATATGAGAGGTATTATTATCGATGTTGTTATGTGGTATTTGTACAAGCAAATCTTTTTATTCTGGTTTCTGTAAATCTTTGATGATTTTGTATCATTATTTTTGGTTATCTCTGTACAAAACTTGATATTTTTTTGGCTAATTTTTGCCTGCAACTCTTCAGCACTGTTTTGGTATTCATATTTAGAAAGAGTGAAATTGTGACAACCTGAGTTCACGTTACACGTTTTTTACTTTCCCTTTCGCATGGAAGTATAGAAACTTTATATAGCAGATTAAACCCTATTTGTACATCGTTTTATTAAAAGTTGGCATTTCCTCTGAGATGCTATATATTTTTTCTTGATTTTTACATTTGTCCACAAAATAAATAGTCTGTAGCTTCATTATTATGTCTTACGTATTTATTGTTGCTTCTAAGGTGTGAAATTTGGATTTTGTGCAGTTGCTGTTTTGATGAGAGTTGAACATCCTGTTTATTAAAAAGCGGTTTCAATAGGGAAGGAGCTTCGATGCCTCTTTATGGCTTAGGCCCAGATTAATTAGCTATACGCTCCTTTATCTAGACGTCATACCTCTTGGGGTTCCTCCATCCATCATCACCACTGTAGGTGTCATCATCTTCATCATCCTTACCATCGTAGGTGTCACTTTTGGAAGAGACCGCTGAGGGTGCAAATCAATGACGACACGTGAAAATCGGTATTTACGGGTTTTAATAGGACAGAGAATCATCTGTAGTCTGAGGATCTCTTAGATCTTTGCTGGCCTGTTGAGCACTGCGTTAATGCATTAACGAGGCCTTTGGGTGTGCGGCTGATTGCACAAGTATGACAGGCCCGTGGGTCCTGAAAAGAGCAGTCCATTTATTGATGGACTGTGAGGGTACTGTCTAGATGGTCGAGTATATTTTTCAGCAGATCGAGGTTGAGGAGAATTTCTTCAGGCAGCCGCTGTGGTGAAACATCAGAACGGTGGATGACTGAAGCTTTTCTGTCAATCAAGCCTGAAGCTGTCGGTCATCTGGGATCTTCCTTCAATGTGCCCGGAGGATTCTGGCGCTTCTGGACTTGGGGGTAAGAGTAAGCCCTTCTACTAGTTCTGACCAGCAGCAATCACACTGCGCTAGTCAGAACTTGGTGGCTGTGGTCATGACTTTCCTGATCAGTGTGGTAATAGAGTTGCAGGATAAAGCTTACACATCATTGACTGGATTCCAGACCACTGGAGCCTACTTTCTTTGGAGCTTCACGAGTTCATTGACTGGAGCCCATTTTCTTTGGAGCTTCACGAGTTCATTGACTGGCATCTCATAAATCAGAAGAGGAAATGAAGGCTCAGTGGGAGGGAGGGTGTTGTGGACTTCTGAGTGGGAAATTGAGCACATCCTGGGTGTCTACCATTGGATGTCAGGGAGGACCAGTGGCTGCTGAGCTTCATCAAAAATGGCTTGAGCTGTGGGAAGTGGAGAATCTCAGCTGACCTCAGGAGATGCCTCCTGCAGTGGAAATGCCACTAGTAAACTGTGCCAGATGGTGTGAATGGGTGGGGGGTATATTAATGTATGTGTTGTCTGTGTGGTAGTCCAGATGCTGAGAACCTCCCCTAACATCTCAGATCTCACACCTTCATATACATCCTCTGGTCACATAACTGTCATTTATAAAACCAGTATGCTGCCTTATTTCTTTCCTGATTTGCAAAATTCCAGGCTTCCATGTTCCTGATACCAATGGCTCATGCTATAGGAGTACTAAGTATTCTCAATTAAACTGAACCTCCAAAAACACACTACCCATATTGCCTCATTTTAGAATCCTACACAGGTCATGTTTCAGTATCATGAAAAATGGCTATTAATGAACAAAATTATTTATTATTATTATTATTATTATTATTTATAATAATATTATAATATATAATTATAATTATTATTTATTGTGATGATAGCACACCCAACTCTCCACAAGGAACAGCAAACAGAAGATATTGAAAGAGAGGAAGAAAATGTTGCACTTGAAGGCTGGCATTTAGTATTCAGTCACAGCAAATTAATACCTGCCTAATAACTTCACTCGGGTGTTTGCAACATTTCCTGACCATCCGAAATGAGCCCCTCTCTTGAACCGTCTATTGACAGGCTGTGTATGCATCTGCTCCCCCCCTCTCACCTCTCTCCCCTCTCCCCTCCCCCCCCCCCCCCCGCCCCCTCCCTTTCCCTCCTTTCTCGCCCCCTCCACCCTTCCGGGTTCTC
>JAACJT020000095.1:16140221-16153817 GCA_009936485.2 Gymnarchus niloticus | reverse complement strand
AAAAACTCCTCCGGGGTTTTTTTAACATTTCCGTACCACCGGAAATGGCCCCCCTCCTTTGACCTTTGTTTGGCGGGGTGTTTTATCAGCTGCCCCCCCCCCCCCCCCCCCCGTATTTGACATGAAGCTTTGAGGATGTGGTCCATTCATGTACAGTAGTTAATTTGATATTCTGTGGTATGCAATTGTCAACAATGAGCCTTAGCTGAGTCACCTGAGCTTGAGGTGTTCCCAGAGGAATTGCATATTAGGTGCAGAGTTACACAGTTGGTGGATTCATTTCCTGTCATACAGCTTCGGGAGTCAGGACTTTGTGTATAAAGCAAATGTGTTGGAGATTCAGCATGGTAAAGCATTCAGAGAATCCAAAATGTAGCAGCATGTCCCCTGTGTGCGTGAAGCAGGGCCGGACAAGGGAGAAAACAGGAAGCAGCTGAATTCACAAGGATCCCAGGCCGCTACGTTTGAAGGCACCACTCAGGGAAATGACTTCACTTATTTTATTTGTGACTTGAAGAAAACCAACTGACCAAAGATTCAGCAGAAACAAATTGAACCAAATGGTGGGGGAGCAGGGGGATGATGGTGGTATGGGCAAATTTCGATACCTAGTGGAGCTTCAGGGAAATAACCCAAAGTGCCTACGGACAGCTGACTACTGTGCCAAAACAGACAGAAACAACAGCTGGTTTTCTCCCTTTTAGCTTCTCAACACGGCGACCTGTCATGCTATCTCTGACCACTGATCTAGTCCCTGGTCCCTGCGGTAGTGTTTCGCAGTATGAAAGAGACCCATCATTTATGCCAGTACACTTAGTGCAGGTAACCAGCCATGAGACAGGATCCTCCTTTCAAAATCCAGAGGAGGGAGTAGCACGTATCGTCTGGGGGTGTCAGGCATCAAAACATTTCAACTCGAGCTTTCCCAGGACTCTGCAGAGGAGCAGCTGGATTCATACATTATTAATGAGCCATTCTGAGTTCTTCCGAGCCCTTGCATCATAGCGAAAGGTGACCTGGACTCCATAGTGTGGAGGGTGTCCTGCTCTTCCCAACATACTCCAAAGAACTGGACACACAAATGCACTCTCAGCTGATGTGCAGCAACCCTGTCCGCTCCCCTGGTTCGTCATATGCTTACAGTTTTAAAGTGTCCATGTGAGGACCACTACCTCGTACATCCTAGCATCTGATTTTTCAAAATTTCTGATATTTCCAACACACCGTGTGCAAACTGTTTGTTTTCAGGTATAAACAAAAATATATGTTCCAGGTTTTTGAAGTCACCAGGTCCCCATTGAAAGAGAAATCACCCAATAGGTCGATTGAGTCCATGGTAAGAAGATGAGACCAGAGCATATCTCAGTCCACATTTAAGGGGCACCAGAGGATGACCCTACGATTCCATGGTCGTCGTGGTGGATATTTGCTGGTACTGCTCCAGCTCTTCCTTCTTCTTTATGGCCAGCTGCAGCTCTTGCTTGATGATCCGTATCTGGGTCTCTAGGTCAGTGAGCTCTTGAACTATCGGGTTTCTGGCCAAAGCAAGTAAGTCGGTCTTGCCATTGGAGGTGGCCTGCAGGGGGAGCTCTCGCTTGGCTGAACTTGGAGGGAGTTCCTTGCACTGCATGTACTCCAGGTCGTTCTGCTGGCCCTCTTGATGTGGAAACTTCCGGCGGTTGCAATTCAAGCTGGCGCTGTTCGATCGAGCTTGATTATTTCCGACATTGCAGCTTAGCGCAAACAAAGGAAAAACATATTCCAAGTTAGAAACTTCAGTTTGTCTGCAGAGCACTTATCCTCTCTGTCTGTTGCTCCTTGGACAGTTTTGTCAGTATCAGTTAAGCGATTGGTTAATTATGCTTAGTTTCATTTCTGATATGGATGCATTTCTTAGCGATGCAAAGTGGTAGATTCCACATTTAATTTATCTTGTAAATTTGCTTTGCTAATTAACACCCTATTTGCAAAAATCACAACAAGCCCTGTCCTCTTAAAAGAAATGCAGAATCTACTGTGTATCCAGTACCACTTCAGATAACCTCAAACCTTCAGCAATATGCCTGAATTGACCAAAAAGCTTTCACTTACTAAAACGGGCATCTATGTGGACGTGTTCATTGGTTACTCTGACACTCCAGTTAGGAACAACCATATAACCTTTAATGACACTAATGATAATTTTATTAGTACATGCATTCCCATGTGTTTGAGATGGTTCTAATGGAAGCTCAGGTAGTTCACAATTCTACATGTAATTCTTTGTTTATTAAAGGTCATTAGTTCCTGATTGACTTGACGATGAGACGGCATACAAGACCATCCTGAAAATGGGTGTACATCGCAGCTCAGTAAATGAGTGCTCTCATTTCACTGAAATAACCTCACTTGGGGAAACTTGGCTCCTAGTCCAAGGTGTAACACACCACTGATCCTCATGCCTTTCTGCTGTGGTGTGTGTAGTGCTCATTCACCTCAAAACATGGGAAATATTACTGTTACGCAGCTCGGAACACATTATTGATTATCTTACTGCTAAACAGCTCAGGACAAGAGTAAGGTTTCTGTTATACACTTCAAAATAAATGATTCAATAGTAATATTTTACCATATCTACTTATATTACCTAAAATCTTGATATACCTGTGCTTTTTCATGGACGTAAAGTGCTTTTCTCACAGGTTACTACGGAATGGTCCCCTGGGATGTGAACCAACACTCATCAGGTTATGAATATACGTCTTTTATAAGCATGTTATCCATTGCCCTGTCAACTCTGAATCAACTCACCAAAATGAGCTACAGGTGCAACAGGAGGAGTGTGTTTGCCAAAAACAACATCCTCTACTTATCATCTTGAGGGGAATATCATTACAAGGAGGGGGAGGGGCTTCATTTGCATTTTCGTAATGGCTGTAGTGTTTGACAACCACAGAGACACTTTAGCCAATCAGAGCAGGTCAAGACCACAGACCTGAGTGCCAGATGTATTACCAGAATACTACCCATTAGTTTTTATTCTGCACTTCCAGGTAAGAGAGAGAACATCAGGTAACATCACGTCAAATTTATGGAGGGGAGAGGGTGGGGGGTTAGTTCAAACAGCCTAATGATACTGACCGCAATTGGTTGATGAAAGTTTTGTTATAGGCTTGTGGGGGCAGATAAGGAAGGTTATTCTAGGACCATAAATGGAGAGGCTTGTCATATGGGTGAAACCCCGTTAAATATAAAGGAGAATATGCTTATCAAATTGCAATATGGCATGTCCCCTTTAAAAAAGGGTTTGTTGTACTGTCTGGGTGTCACGGTACAATGACACCTTAGTTTGACAAGGTGGAACAGCACCAGGTACCTTTTCTCCAGCTTAGCCACAGTCTGTAGTTTGTCTTCATGGAACGATGAATTCAGTGCACGGTGTAATCTCTACAAAACAAACCAAAAGACAAAACAGAAATACAAATTCCTGAAATCTCTGGATTACCTGCTACAATGATAGAATTTACTATGGGATTCTCACCAGTTTACTGTTTAGACAGCTATTTTTTTTTTTATTACATTTCTTAAAATTTTTAAAAGAAAGTCTTCAAAAGTCTGTTAATCAATAACAGAAGGAGTGGTACTTCTAGGCCATTTCAAATGGGGGGGGGGGCAATTGTTCTGTTGAATTAGCACATATGAAAAAACAACTTGCATTGTTACAGATAAAATTACAAGTTAATAAAACAAACTATCTTTTGGGGGGGGGCAATGGGGGATCCAGGACTATTAAGGTGGGACACTGACTCCCTTGGCCAGTCCCTAGGAACACCCCTATAGTGAACTATGGAGGAGAAAGGACAGGTTTCCAAACCCATTCTTGACAGAATAAGCATGTGTCATATGTTACAAACTGGTTTATTGTTCTTCTCACTTGCTTAATCTGCCAGAACCTTCTAGTGCTCACTAATCACACCCTTTCTGTACATTAAAACATTTGACATGACTAATTTAAACTTGGCACCTAATTAAAATTCTCAGCTGCACCTGCGTACAGCTTCACACCCAATTGAACCAAAACATGGGGCTGTACCTGGCTTGTGTGAAGCCAATACTTCAGCCTGGGTTTCTTGCGGATGCCAGGGATGGCAAATCGGTAGACAATGTGCTCGGCAACCGTGGTGAGGAGAGACAGGGCCACTCCGGCACACAGCATGACGAAGAGCCCGGAGAAGTGCTTAACCCCCATCTGCAAGGTCTGCAATGGTACAAAGGAAGCCGTGAGGGGGCCGCCTTCTACATGCTACATGCTACATGCTACCAGTGGAGGGGAAAGTGTCACATTACCTCCGTTACGGCAAAGCTCCTCTTGCCGCACGGGACGACTTTATACCACTTGTCATGCAGCACGTCCATGAAGCCATCAGATTTGTACTGGCTGATCAGCTCCGAGATGTTGGAGGTGAGCACCGAGCCCTGGGGAAGGCCGATACCATAGCCTTGGGAGGGGGTGAGAATGTTTATCAAGGTTAGAAAAAACGGTCCTAGAACACACTAAACGGATTCCTTAAGAGAGTGGGATGGAGGTGAACGAGAGTGATGGTGCCACAGCTACTTTCCTAAATGGTTATTTTGTGGAAAAATGCTGCGATACCATTCTTCTCAGCACTCCCCACCCAAGCAGAGGCTCAAGCGTGAACGCTCTATCACTGTCCAGTAACAACTGCTTCTAATTTGTCCCCATTACTGTCGAAGTTCCTAGGTCCCTAAAGCAATTACAGGTCCGTGTCAGCCTCAGGAAGGAATGGCTGTGTATCTTGTCCCGCACGTTCGCATCACTTGCCTTCAATTGCAAATGGTTTCCCCACAGTGAGCATCTTGCAGTCAGCGTCTATTGAAACCTCATAGTCCAGCAACGCTTTGTCCATGATGAATGCGTCGAGTTTCTGTGGATCGTTCCTGGAATGACAGTAGGAGGGTTAGGGTTGATGGCTCTGATTCTGCCTTCTAACATTACGTGCTGTCTGTCTTAAACCTCTGCATTGTAAAATGACTTGGTAGGTAAAGAAAATGGTAAAGACTAACACTTTATTTGCAGAACAAGACATCAACAATAACATCTGAAAGTCCCTAGTCTAAAATCAAAGTTGCTTCATGTTGGAGCTTTGATGGCAATTTAAAAGTCTTGCCTTTGACCCCCTGTTCATTGGAGCCATCCTTCTGTGAGAACTTAATATTTTGGAGCTTCAGCTTGTCTACTGCACAGGTTAAAAACCTCAAGGAGAAGTACCCTGGAGTGCTGGTGTTTTTAGGAGTTGACACTACAGGATGGGACAAACAGCTTACTGAACTCCCTGCCTGCAATAGGAAGAGTAGTGCCAAACCAAGCTGGCAAATGGAAGAGTTTTCACAGTCTTTCTGGAGTCAGTGTCCATAATTCCATTCCCTCGGTGTTAGTGGAGACTGTGATCTGACAGGACCTGAGTCTGTCAGCCAAAGCCCGGTTCCATATCCGCAACGAGACTCTGCTCATCACAACGGCTGCCGTTGAAATCCTGAGATTGCTTGCGCTGATGATCCATGAACCAGAAACAGTGGGGTGCAGTGTAACATCGGAATGGCTGACAGCACAGCTGAGGTGGTTCCCTCAGGCTGGCAGTATTGGTGGAGCATCTTCCTCTGACAGAGCTTTGAGACAGATGCCTCCATAGACCCTGTGCTTTCAGCTAGGTGTCCCTGCTGGGATGAGGGGATGGCACTGCATATGTACTCACAGGTAACTGGAGGAAAATTAGGAAGGGGTATGACCAAATCCAGGTGATTGGAGGGGGAGGAGGAAGAAGTGTGGCTTGATCTAAGGTATGGCCCAGCAAGAAGCACAAGCTCTTCAATGTATTTTTCGAAAGTGATGACAAGAATTGTTTCCTCATCATAAAAAAGTCTGTATCATTCTAATCTGTCCGAAAGCTATAATGCTGCAGTGCAACATGATCTAGACAGCTGTGAAAATGGATTGCAGATAAACAGAGCCTGAACTTAAAAAGTGTTGTAAAATCTCTATGAAAGCTAGTTCCCTGGGATTCCCTGGGGGGTCAATTCCCTGGAATGTTTTACTAGACAATCCATCCCCTTTGCGGTAACCCTTAATCCAAAAACTCCACCACAGCGTGACCACCTGATCACACTTTGCTGGGACTTACTTCAAGTGGTCAATTCCATCGGGTGTCACTGGAACACTGTATCGCCGCATGTACTCGTGCATCTCGGGAAAACTCTTCTTCACATAATCCTCTGCGCTGCTCTCTCGGACAGTCCCGAACCGGAAGCCTTGGGATGGGTGATGTAGCTGAGAGGAGCGAGGAAAGGATCACTCATCTCTCTACACACACAGCCACTGTGTACTTCCAGAATATGCCATTTCTGCCTGTCATAGTGATCAGGGTTTGTGTGCATACCAGTTCCTTCCTCCTGTCTTTTGCTCTCTCTCTCCAACCAAACCGTTTACATGGTCACCTTACTAGCTACATCCTGCCCCCCGCCTCACCTGATGCTGTTTCCACTTTGTCTTTATGTTTCCTGCCTGTCTCACCCAAATAGTACCTTTTCTTTCCTGCACAGTTTTGTTCATCTTGTGCCTGTTTCCTGTGCCCACCAAAAGGAGAAAAACTACTCTCAGCTCTACATAAACCCCTTCCCTGTGGCTCTGCTTGCCGTCAGGACCTCACATGTACAGACAGTACAAGGGCAGCATTTCTTTAGAGAAAATGAGTCAGTCGAGTGTGAAAATTCTGCAGTGTCACTTCGGCATGCATGTAGGTCTCCTCACCTTGGGGTCATGTATCCCTGAGAGCTGTTCATAGGTTTTCTCCCCGACCATCACGGCAGCCAAGTTCGCTGTATAGGTGGACAGGCAGAACAGGCAAAAAATGGCCCAGAGGTTCATGAGAAAGCGGCCTGTCCAACACTTGGGTGGCTTGATGGCTGCTGTCCTGCCGAACAGGATGGCATAGCAGACGTTGAGGGCTGAGGAGAAGGAGAAGACCTTCTTCCGGTTCCTGCCCTTGGGTGTCATGCCAAACGGGCTCTTCCACTCATAAAATGTAAGGAAAATGGCAGTGACGTGCAGCGAGACAAAGATACCCAGCCACATGGACCAGTGCAGGGGCCACATGAAGGCGCCAATGGGGGCGGCCGTGTCTCTGGTGCGGACCAGGATGCCCAGGCTGGTGGAGAAAAACGGGCTGGTGAAGTCGATCATCTGGCTGCGAGCAGAATTGATGCTGAAGGAGGTGACAGCCATCTGGGCAGCCCCGCTGAGGAGATCGCCCACCAGCCCTGTCCAGCGGCCATTTTTGTAGGCACCGTACTTGCCGTCACCCACAATGTAGAGGTCGAAGTCAAAGGCCATGTCCTCAGCCAGCTTCTCTAGTAGGTCAATGCAGTAGCCATAGCAACACTTCTTGAGCTCCACAGGAATGCTGCCGTTAGGCCCCCGGAGGGCAGCGAAGAGGTGTTCTAGCACCGCCGTGTCGTTGCTCAGGGGGTCCAGGCACAGCTGCCCAGCGGGGCACTGTCCGTCCTCGTCCACCTCTCTAGTGAACACAAATGGGTGCTCCACCAGGGTGACAACGCGCAAGTGCAGTCTTGATGGTCGCCTCCAGTCCCCACCCCTCTGCCTCTGTCCCTTACCGGACCACATCCCGTGGTCTATCAGCATCCGACCCTGCTTCCAACGGCCCAGCCGTGTCCAAGTTGGCTTGCCCAGGGGGTCGTACTGCAGGTTCCAGATGAAGTGGTGGCTTTCTGAAGTGATCACGGATTCATCCCAGAGCTGAATGAAGCCACTCAAGCCGTCAAATGATGTATTAGCTAAAAACCTGCAAGTGGAGGCCAATATACACACAGCGATCAGTCTACTTGTTTTTTTTTTTTACCTCACAGCATACAGTCAGCCTTGATTCAAATGTCCAGTTCACCGTCACACAAATCAATGTAATGCATAACGTAGCTCAGTGGGTTAGCATTCCAGAAGGTTGTGCGTTTAAATCCCGTGATCGGCAGAGCAGTCATATCACTGTTGCTTTAGACAGAAGCATCAGTTAAATAAATAAAAGTAGATGTTTTCCACAGATTGAAGTGAACCTCGATGTAGCTTCAGTGGGGTGGTATCCAGGGATGGATGGATGAATTCCATTGAATGTTGTGATCAACTACACTATAATTTGTATTTAATATTAATGTGCTACTCGCTGGCACAAACGGGTGCCAAAATTACCACAAAATAAGCAATGGACTTGCTTACAGGAGAGTCAAATGAAATTTGCTTGCTGGCAGAAACACAAGATGCCGTCATTATGGAACTGCATAGTAATCCATGCACTGCAGAGATCAAAAGACAAGTGTAATTTGCAGAAAAAAAACTTTGCTCATTTCTTAACGAGAGATAATAGTAGCTTCGGTCCTCAGATGCCAAGAAGCATTTCTTTCCTGTCTCTTTATCAGAATTTTCTAGATAAACAATTATGTTCCACATAAAAAGCATGGTCTTGGATACAGCTTGCCCATTTCAGCCATGCCTCATGACCTTGTCTGGATGCTGAGACAGACATTTCTTATAATAACTTTCACACATGGTGTACAAGCTCCTTAATTTCTTTGTTAAGCACCCTACTTTGTGCATAAATTAAAGTGGAGTGCCAGACACAATCTGTGCGTTGTTAGTTTTTGGAATGTTTACCAAATGAGAACCCCAAAAAAGCCCAGAACATGTTTCTGTACTGTTTCTTCATGAAGACTTCGATCCCCGGTTGGTCTGTAGCCACAGTATAGAATGTGTTTAAAAGCCTTGCATTAAAGAAGCTGTAACCGAAAGCAGGAATGTCGTTATGATGTCCGCAGCCCATCACGCACCAGGGAGCCCAGAGGCAGTGACGGTCTGCGATTCGGCTCACGGCAGCCACTGTGTCCCTTATCAGCCATTCCGCACTGGGCTCACTGGGTGATGCCGTGCATTCAGCAAAAACAGTGAAGACTCAGAACCTCTTCTGAAAACTCTTGTTGTTCTCGGGTTCAAAGACGTCCCTCCTACACCTGCCTTCCTCAGAGGGAGGAGGACCTGCCGGGGGGGAGCTTTTTACGGTCACACTTTCAATCAGTTCTTTTTGGATGTTTGAGAAGAGAGGTCAGCACCACCTTGTACGGTAAAATATTGAGACAGTGCCGCCTCTCTCACACGCACACTCCTGGCTTATGTAACGAGCCCTCACTACATTAGCCGGGCGCCTCAAGGTAGGAAAGGAAGGAACGATTACAATTACCTGGAGAGGTATTTTCCTGAGGTCAGGTTCCTGTCATCTGTAAGCATGCAGTTGGTGGTACTGGGCAGCAGCGCAAGCTCTGGGGAGATGTGGGCTGCCGCCCCCACGGCCCTGGCCACCATCTCCAGGGCATCCTGTACATAGTAGTCCAATCCTGGCTCCGACATCTTCCCATGAGCCACCAGGCCCAAGGGCAGCCCCTCTGTCCGCAGCTCTCCCACATTCTGAGCATCCCCCAGGACCCAGTGGTGGTCGGCTTCTGGCCACAGCTCTGCGAGGGCGCGAAATATCCGCTGGACGTCCTGAATATAACACCCGAAGGTCACTACCGTGGATGCGATGTGTCCCGCAGCCTTCAGGCGCCCATGAATGTCACCCCCAGCGGCGCCCGTGGCAGAGACGTTGACAGTGGGGCCCAGGCGGAATCGGGAGGCATTGCGGACCAGAAGAAGGAAGTCCAATATCTCCCACTCCTGACACAGGAGGGGGCTGATGTGGTACCAACTATTCATAGAGAGGATGGAGAGAATGAGTTCTGCCTGAGGGGTGACGGAGTTCTGCATGCTCATCTGGAGATGGAGGGGGTTCTGTTGGAGAGGAAAACCAGTTCAGATCTGTGGTACAGAAGCAAAGCTATCCTCAAAACAAATTGTACCAGTACATGTTCCTGGCAAATTGCAACAAATTGCACTATCAAGGACACCGAAAATCTCTGGTATTTTCTTGTTAGTTGTAATTCTGTTGGTGAAAATGTCATGAAAGCCAAATGTTGCAGCTATTTTTGGGCTTTGAACGAACTTTACCGTCTCATGAGTTGACCTCAGTTGAAGAAATGTTTCCTCCTTGTCGGTGGATCACCCTCGATTGCTAACCTTTGGCCTGGTTTACGTAAAGGTAAATCTCAATCTAAAGCAGACACTGGCTGTGGCAAAATTATACCAGGAAAGTATTCACACCAGTGGGTGGCTATATAGAATGACGGCAAACTGGATGCACAATCTATCACCGTCTGGCCCTGCAAAAATACAGGCTTTACTCCCAGTGGGCTGATGGATACTCGGTGCCCTCATTTTAAGACAAGATAAGAAATATACTCGCAAGAGGGAGGTCATTTTGAAATTGCATTTTCAGACTTCAACTCCATATTTGACCAAGCGCAGAAACAAAATCAAAACACTCTACAATTAAGCAATTGCCTCCACATGAAAAATCATAAAACATTGCAAGAAAGATCGCTGATTGAAAAATCAAAGTCTGTGGTGATGTCAGCGAGGGCAAGACAAGCCGAGCGTTCCAGAAGCTCCAATGTCATAGTAATTTCTGTCATTCGCATGGACCTTAGACAGCAACTCAGGGGAGTCTAAGTGCCCACAGCTGTCATTTTCCCCCAGAAGCAGAGAAGATCCATGGCATGACAAGGGTCATGAAAACAAACCCGTGGGTCCAACCACCGCAGGCCCAAAAAGTCATTGTTGAAAAGAGAGAAGGGAAGGCACACATGTGACCAGACAGTCAAGACATGGACCAGGATATCAACCCAATCACCAGGAACAAGGACCCAAACACAGGTTGGAACACCCTTCACATTATACTATCAACGATGCTCTATATTCTACAACTGCTCTCCCCAGAAGTATACGTCTCAACCTGAACAAAACTGACATCTTAAAGCCCACAATTGCTGCGGAAACACATTACAAGTTGACCGTTGATCCAAACTATCCCCCCCATACTAAATCTAACCTTGACTGATATTAGTGACAACATAATGTAAAATTCAAACTCATATTAATCTTTTTTTTAAGTGCACAAGTAAATTCTGTTACACAACAGTAGATACAACTACGAAGTCTTAGAATAACACATAAAACACAAGGAAAACCTAAATCTAAAACATTCACGAGTTATGTTACATGCTAAAAGGATTCATTTGACAGTGGGGTCTAATTGAAAGTCACATGAGGTTATTAAATGTCTGCTTTTTATTACATATTTGTATTTAATCATTCAGAAGGTCAGGGTGGTGTTCAACTCTCTAAGTATATGAATTCAGAGTTGATGACCTTAGTACCGACTGACCGGTTTGTTATTATATCACTGGTCGGCAAGTGGTTATAAAAAATGATTATATAATGCAAAGTGGATACAGGCTTGGAGCTAAGAAGGTGTGTAAGGGCAGAAAACGAAACATTTTAAGAATTTATAATAGATTATAATCAGACAGATGATTCAGTGCTAAAAATACATTGACACACCTAAAATTATTTAACAACATGAAAGAGATTGTTAGAGGAACCTGGGGAGTTTTGAGCTATGCTTGGAGGGGTGCTTCCTTGTTTAGAAATGCAAAAATGTTTAAAAGATAAAAAAAAAAAAAAGGTGGCAGGCTGATCATATTTATCAAACAGGCTTCTTGAAATTAGTTTTACCTTGATAGTGCTTCCTTGAACTCAAGTGATACTGTGTGCTTGCTCTTTCCGTCTAGAAGTATTTCATTTATTTGCAGGCTGTACAAACTGTGTCCCACCAAAAGTGTGCATGCATGGGTTTGTGTTTGTCAGTGCTGTTCAGACGTTGCAGTTGAAAGAATTTAATTTGAATGTCTCTCACTTGATCCCATGACAAATCGCTAACTTTTATTTCTAAATGAAATTCACGGCATTTCAACATGGCTGGTGTTACATTACTGTTAACGTTACCATTGTCTCTAAAAACAATAAGTTGGGTAAACTTTATGGCTACATACAGGTCAGTGTGTAGATGTGATTTCTTCAGCTTTCATTGTAATCATTTCACAACGAAAGCATTCAATTATGAATTATGTTCCTGTTCTTCTCTGATCCTCAGAGATCTTACCTGTGTGCCTTAAAATGAAACAAACTGACTATCACTCAGCATCAGACATCTTTCACTTTGTGGATTAAATCAGATCATTTCTGGAACGCCCTCCCCTTCCAATGCTTTTCAGTAATGCCACCTTTCATTTAATGATCGAACCTCTTTGCCACTTATTTAGCATTTAGCTAATCTTCCGAGATTCGCCTTTCCTGCTGATCTTGTACATCCATTGGAAGACCAAGATTAAATCCCCTCCCAGTAATTGCGCATCCAGCCTGGCAGAACATCTATCACTTCTTTGAAATTACATGCAATGAAAAAACAAAACACATCAAAACATTATGGATGTAATAAGGTTCAGCTCCAAATGCCTTTTAAAAAATCCAAAATTATGTCAGATGTAGCCAAATGTCAAGTCTCCTGATACTAGGTTGGCAGTGCTGATATTCTTTCTTGATATTTTCCAGTCATTTTACCTTCAGGACTTGATATGACTCTGAAGCGCTTGAGTGAGTAACCCTAACAGCATTTACCCTACAAGTACAACTTTGACATCATAAAAAAGGTTCAATCAGAAATTGTTTATTGTCTTGTACTTTATCCTTTGTTTGGTTGCTGGTGCTTTGTGCCCTATTCTTCCACAATACTCCACGAGCCTGTGCTGAATAAGTGGTTATGGATGGATGGATGGATGGATGGATGGATTGATTCTTGGCAGGGGTGTCTGGCTAGAACAGCTGGTTAGAAGTTTTAGATGTAACTTATTTGGATGGACTCACTGAATGTGCCACTAAAACAGTTAAGATGAAGCAGTTTTCACAAAGGTACAACTGAAGTTCCGTGTTTGGGATTTTGATTTGCAAACCTCTGTAAAAGGGGGCATGTGGTTTGTTGAATCTGTTCCAGTTGACTGCTATTGTGTGCATTTTGCTCCTGCTTAACAGAACTCTTAAGTGAATTCTGCTAATAATTTACCTTTTTTTAAGTTTCATAAATGTTTTATGGGTTATTTTGTAACCTATCAATCATGTTTGCACCTGAAATATAGTTATACATTTCCAGCTGTAATTATGATTAGTGACTAATTGAACTACTTAAACTAATCATAAATTCATAGCCTCTGAACAATTAACTAAACAAATGGATCATTTAAGTCACAGCAAATGTGAAACCATGTTCCTCAAAAGAGAAAAATCAAGAATAGAGGTCACAGTTTTATTTGCAGAAACACACCAATTGGAAAAAGGTAAGTAACATTTGGATCTATACATTATATCTATATCTATACATTATTTGGATCTATACATTAGCACAGACAAAATTCATCCTAAGCTCAACCCCCCCCCCCACCCCCCACACCCAACCCACCCCCACCCCCAACAACAAAACACACACAACAGAAACAGAGAGTGAACAAAACAAAAAAAAAAAAAAAAAAACAAAAAAAAAACAAACGAAAAAA
>JAACJT020000095.1:16109767-16139847 GCA_009936485.2 Gymnarchus niloticus | reverse complement strand
AAAATCTCATAAAACACAAATTTATACACTTTGTTATATCATTTTTTCCCCACAATCAAATACAAACAAAAAAATACACACACACCATACCCCCCCCCCCCCCCCCACACACACACATACACACACAAAAAGAGCTTAGAATTGGATTGATTGGTGAATGGCAGAATATAAAATTCAATCCTTAAGAACAAAATGAAACTATACAGCAAACCTTACAGTAAGAGAAGATAAGAGTCTTTCACTTATCAAAGGCTCTGCAGAATAAAAGACGCCAATTCCATCTTCTATGCTCTGTAATACATGATGCAGTGTCGTCGCGTCCAGAGTGTGCCAGGTACCTGCCCTGTGTTTCTTGTGGTCCAGGTTCCCCATTGTCCTTAACTAGAAAAGTAGCAATGCATGGATGGATGCTAACAAAGATTTTGCTTGCAAAGGAATAATGGTATTCCTCAGTGCACAAGTATCTTACTGTGTTCCCACTGACTGAGCACAGAAAATACACCCAACAAGCTAGTAGCATTAATTCAAGTAAAAGTTACTTGAGACAGATTGAGTGATATTGTGGTATTGAGTGGCTAGCAGAGCACCTCAATCCCATTCCACGCCTTTCCAATAGATCCGGTTAATTTCCCCTGAGGGCAGCTTTTTAAGGGACACCAGGAAATGCCGCTGTCTGATTGAATAAAAGGTTTCTGGGAATTGTGTGTCCGAAATGAAACAGGGCTAACAATATAATAACATGTACAAATATATCTCATAAAGCCTAAATCCTAAAGCTGCAGTCCCCCACATTTAAATATATATATATAATTTTGTACATGGCAGTGTCTGTCATTTTTAATGGAAATGTCAATGTACCTGAATATAGGCTAAAATATAAATGTATTGCTATCATCATTTGCCACTGCTTTTCCTGGGGAGGATCATGGTTATAAATATACACCTAGGCTACAATGCAACGCACAACATGCACTATATGGACAAAAGTATTGGCACACCTGCCTGTGCAATATCTCATTCCAAAACCAAGGGTATAAATAAGTAGTTGGTCCTCCTTTGCCTCCACCCTTTGGGAAAGGCTTTACGCTAGATGTCTGAATATCGTTGGTGGGATTTGCTGCCATTCGGCCATAACAGCATCAGATTGAGCCTGGGTATTGATGTTGGGTCCCTTTCTGTTTGTGTGGCTAATCACAACTGAACTCTTGTTTCTAGAAGTTTCCACATCACGATCACTTGCAGTTAGCCAAGGCAGAAATTTGATACTGACTTGTTGGGAAGGTGGCATCTTATGATGGTGCCACGCTGAAAGTCATTAATCTCTTCAGTATGACCCATTCTGCCTCCAATGTTTGTTGCTGGAGATTGCATGGCTGTGTGTTTAATTATACACCTGTCTCAGCAATGAGTATGGTTTAATTACCCAAGTCCAAAAGTATGTGAACGCCCCTATCAACTGGTGTCCCCATACTTTTGTCCATATAGTGTATTATGTAGCTGCAGAAATAAAGATGCAGATAGTTATGTTAAAACAGCAGGGGCCAAAACAAAAAGTACTGCGCTGAAATTCGTGATCCTGAAGTTAATTAATCCTAATGTGAATCCTTTCAAAGGCATTTCTGTACATCACTTGCCACTGTTGCATTATTAAGAGACCTTTTTAGATCTGTAATGACCTCTTGCTTTTCAATGAACTGTTACTGAACTTGCAACCAAAATAACATGCACTTTGCGTTAGTGAGCCGTCTGTTAATTCTGCTCATGTACAGGGGCGGAGATGACCGTGAATGGATTACTGACAATGGATGTTTCCAGAAACCTCCAGCAAAGTATTGAGCTTTTATTGCCCCTGATCAAAATAACCTGGGTATGTGGGCCTACAGCGTAATAAGAGATCTGCATCTCGTTAGTTAACATTAAGTGATGTCAGTAAATGTTTTAGGTATAATGATGTTTACTATTAAGAGTCACATGAACCATTTCAAGAGACATATTTCAGAACCTAAACAAGTAAACTTTCCATTAGTATGAGTCTGAGGACCTCTACCATACTATTAAGAACAGACTTTAAGTACAGTCATATAAAAAGGTGAACAGTGACTACTGTTTTGTAAGTTGCCTTAAGATAAGCGACTAATTGGTTAATTAGCTTCATCCAAAACTTATTGAACATGCTGACACTTTAGTGGTATCTGACTTCTAACGAGCAAAAAAAAAAAAAAAAAAGCTGTTAAGCAGCCAGTATGAATCCACAGTGGACCTGCAGCAGATTGGAAAACATCAAGAAATGTGTGGGTTTGCACAGAAAGGTAAGTGTTGGTTAGAAACTTTAAATTGGTCTTTCTGTACGATAGAAGGGTTTCACAAAAAACGAGCTGATGTGCATGTTTAAAATAAACTGACCAATTCTTTAGATTCACGACTGTAATATACTGCACACATAATAAGTCATCAATAAATAATCACGTCTAAACATTAGACTCTTAAGAGGGAAATTTCAGCAAGTACCTTAAATCAGCTGACACAGCGATATTTCTGTGGTTACTGCCAACGAATCTGGTAGTGCTGTCACGTATCACAGTTGGTTGGGAGAGAAACGGTAAGCACCTGTAGCTGGGTGAAGGCCGTTCGGCCATGTGGGCCCATGAAAAACACAGCAGGTTAAAGAAAAAACCCAGGCAGGATACGATACGACGTCTCGCTAGTGGACCTGAGAATGAGTCGGTTTGGGGAATTCTCTGATAAATCATGAGGTCGGAGCTGAAGAGGTGGTGAACGCTGCTTGATTTTCCAGCAATATGGTGGTTTTAAGTTTCCCATCTAACCCCTATTGTAGGCTCCAACACAGAAATGAGCACCATTACACTTGCCTGTTCCTGATCCCCTGCATTCAATTTGTAATCGAATGCAATGCCCCCCTTCCCCCCCCCCACGCTTTGCTTTTGATAGATTGTTGCTGAAGAGCTGGAACATCTCTCCACAGAACCCCAGACACACTGAAAGTGCTTAGATATTTACTGGACTTTTAGAAGGTGGCAAAGATCCAACAGGCCCTCAGGTTAACTAACTGCATTCTATTTTTAACGTCTTATCTCTTTTTCAAAATGAGAATTTATTTATTTATTTTACCGTGGCTATAAACACAGCTACAGCCGCTGGGCCTGTTTCCTCCCATGGACACAACCAACTGAATAGGAATGGAATCATATTTGTATTGAGTAAATATCAACATGTAAAACCAAATAATTCCAAATGGGTGGCCTCCTCAACTGAGCACCTGTCATCCTAGAAGTCCCTGTACCGTAACTCAGCAGAAACATTCACAGTAGACCAGTCTGTTCAATTTCAGATTCTTGTTTCCTGAAAGTTCAATTTAGTGTTACTGCTTATGTGCAGTTACTTTAGTCTAATATGGGGACGAAATTGTAGATTTTATAAGTCAGCCATGCCTGTTTACCTCAACAAATATAACCACTTTACTTATCAGTGGTAAATATACAAAAATGGCCTCGCGTGCGTTTTGTTTATGCGTTCTGTATAAAAATTTATGCTACACATCCGACGACATAAACATTAAACCGCAATAACAGTATCGGGGCAACTACAGATACTACTACATATCTCGATAAGATAATTTGCCAGAAAAAGTACACAGGGTTTTTAAAAGCCGTGATTTATTTCGTCAAAAAAAGAAAAAAAATTCGACACGTAAGACCGTACCACCAAAAAATAGTAGCTCAGGTGTAATTCGAATTGTTTCCAAACATTACACTAGACTACAAGGCACACTACAAGTTCGTTTTATTGAGGGTTAAGATGTCGTAGGGCTGGCCGTGTAAAGCTCGGCTCATGTGCCCCCTGACTACTGCAGCATGTCGCCGGCTGACTCCAAGTTGGCGCACCGTGTGCTCGCGCCACACTGCGTCTTTGTATCAGTCAGCGACGCACGACAGCTGAATGTAAATCGTATTTTGTTAAGGCACTATGGCAGTTCTCTTTCTGAACTGCACGCCAACAGCCCTGACGTTGCCTTCCATTTACTATATTGGACATAAAACCCTTCGTGCTTATTATAAAAATAATCATAAATATTGTAATAATACCAGCACTCTGTATGATATTCTTCAGGCAAACAATTTCGTGTACAATAGGCATAAACTAATTAAATGCAGAAAAGCGCATAAACAGCTGTGCATTCGTCGTGCCATATCGATTGCACACGATCCTTTTCGCGGTTTAACCGGGAAGAAATCGTTGAGATGTCGCGGTGGTTGTCCCCGTGGCTGATGGCTTGCGATGCCAGCGCTTCCTTTGGTCTTTAGTTGTGGTCTTCAGTCGTCAGTCACCGCGGACAACACGTTTGGTTTCAGTTACTAAACAAGACGGGGGGTCTAAACCTTGGCAGAGACACGGTGTGTCCGCCAAACTGGATGTGCACTTGTTGCGTGTGCGAACAGAAACGTCCTCTGCGTGACCGTGCCTTCTGACTGATGCATGTTTCCACTCAGTCGTGCATGAAATCTCAGAGTTTATTTGCAATTGTTAATTACTGAATGGTTAAAAGCACACTGCACTCTACATCAGGGCGATTCACGTTTCTAGAATTTTGTGTTGTTGTTATTATTAACACTAAAATAGGCAATATAATGCAACACAGGGTAAATGCAATTTGTAAACAAACATTTCCAAATTAACGAGCATTATGGTTATTTACTCCTAGCTTTTGAAGTAGTCTTTCAGAATCAAACTGAAAAGCGCCTGGGTAATCTGTGGTAACACTGACAACGTTAAAAATTGGAAAAAACTAATCTTTATTGTACGAACTTTTAAATCTATATCCCGACACACGTTCTCAATATTAAATTAAATTAAATTAAATAAGATACCAAAAGAAACTTTGCTCACCTTACTGTGCCGTGGGAACTCATTTTGAACAATACTGATCACCGGGATTTGCAACGCCGTGGATAGGAACTCCAACTCCAACATCTCGCCCCTACTCTGAGGGAAGCCCATGATGGCAGAAACCCCCTGGACCACAACTGTGTGACACACGCTTTGGAGGAATGACACGGGGTCCGCGAACGTCGGCGTAGACGAAGAGGCGAAGGAGAAGGCAGGCAGTTCTCCAAGACTCGTTTCAACCACCATGACCACCTCCAGGGACAAGTTAAACGGTAAAAGCCCGACCACGTTGTTAAGGGCGTCCGTGGCGAGCAAAACGGACTCTCTGGGCAGAAAGACGCCACTTTCCTCCTCTGCACTTTTATTCGTTAATGTTCTTTTCGCGCCTTTCTGTCGCCTCTTCGTTAAACTACTGGACCTGCTACTCTTCCAGCTGTGATCGCTTTCACTCTCCACATCCTCTGCGCTTCTGCCTCCGTCAGCGTGCTCATCTCCGAGGAAGTCACGGAACCCCACGGCGTGGCCGTGGAAGACCCGGGGTTGTAGGTGCACAGCTCCGACGCGCACCGTGTGCCCGATCCTCCTCAATATCTGACACGGCTGCGGGTGGGCGAGGGACCCCGGAACCCAAGCCGACATCAGGGTGCATGGCGTTAGGAGCGGGAGTAGCAGAAATCTGCCCAGGGAAGCCCAGACCCACAAGCCCTTCATGAGTCCACGAATGCTCCCGGCGCTGGCGAAAATCGGAGCTCCGTTCGCCCACCTGCGCTCCTTCTGCGCCAAATAATCCAGATACAGCAAAGTTACGCGCGTCCGATCCCCCGGGCTGAAGTATGACGGGCAACATTACATTGTGTCGAAATTAATCAGTTCATCATAATCTCAAGACTACGCGATGATTTCCGAAATCCCCCCTCAAAAATGAACATCTCACACAATGCCCCGTTAACTCGTAATTGTTGCAATGAGGTCGAAACTCATGTCAATAAATTGGAGAAAAAACATTTTCAAAAAGCAACAGTTTCTATTAAAATGAGTTTAACAGAGGACGTGGCGTGATGTTGTGTCGGTTGTATCCATTAGCAGTTTCATTTGCAGTGTTATTTTAAGAATATAACAGAACGTGACTCCAGAATATATTCCGTTTTGGCAGTCATTATAATATTCCACCATATGCAAAAAGACAATTAAAATGTATAAGGATGCCCTGCCTGTGTAATCACCTGTAACGCATTCAAGCGACCTAAAAAGGAAAGATACCCGGAGCTTTATCCATTTTTCGTAAAATGACAGCAAACGTCGCGCAGTGGCGTGGATGAGCTCCAGCTCAGGGGAGAAGCTGTGCCGAGGAATTCCCTACCAGGAGAGTCGACTTGACCAGCTCCTTGCTGCAAGTACTAAAGAAATCACCAGAATTAGAAACAGGAATAAACCATGCACTGAGACGACTATACAGCAAGTAAACAAGCAGAAACACGACATTGTTTTCTGTAAATTCAATGCTTCCATTTGCAATTGGTGTGAACGATTTTGATGGCAAGCAGGAATTTAGGTATGACGTGAAGACGGCGATCTTTCCTCTCAGCCCGTGTTCTATACAGACATATACCTGTCGTTGAACTTCAATCACTTTCTCCAAACAATCATGCCTCCTTCCCCATGTCGAGTCACCTGCAGTGATGTTACTTAACAGAAAGGTGGACAGTCCAAAGTGCAGCGCTCTTAACTTTAATTTGAATTAAGAATTGTTCTGATTTAATGCTAGCATGCCCTGGAATGTTGAGGGGGTCCTAAACACACTATCTGTGAATTTAAATTTACAACTGTGATTTTTATGTTTCTTATATGGCAAACTACTGTATATAAAATTGTTTTATCATTGTAGTGTTTTGTTTGGTTATTTAGTTAAATAGCTGTTTATTAAAAATATTTCCTTTGGTTCTGGTGATACATGGCTGTCACTAAATATTTCTGGCCCGACTTAAATATGAATCATTAGCCATTTGCGCAGATTTATCAAATGTTTGCAGGGGTTTCATATTTGGAAGAACCATCCCTGGGGGCAGTGATGCGTCTAGTGATATTAATTAAACATTACAGTAGAATTAGCATTGAATTAGTATGCATGAAATCTGGGAGGAGTGTGGCCTTCAGACACCCAAAAACTAAACTCTGTAAATGTGTAATTATGTGATTATGGACATTCTGACTCAAATTTGTAAACTGAACCCATTGGCAAAGCACATATCTGAAAGGATCCAGTTATCTATGGAAAAAGTGCATTATTAAAACAAAGTGTTCACTGTCTGTTTCTGCCTTGTTGCAGGGACCGACAGAAATATCACCGGATCTCCCATGTGCTTATACGTTAACGAGAGCGGAACACCATAATAATGACGCTTGGTTTTGTGTGAAATTTTAACACAAAATTTTAAACTAATTTTAACTTCGCTGGTGGGATCACATGGTATGCGAAGAACAGAAGTAGTCAAGAAGAGGGCTTGACATGATGGTGTTTGCTCCTCCTCAGTCTGATGAAGGCTCCTTGCTTTGACCTGTCATATGGGACCTCAGTAGTTAATCTTCAGCCGTAAACCATCCTCCCACCCCCTTGTCCATTCACCCCTAATCTATCAGTGAGGGGCCATTGACCAGATCCCTGCATGGCTGCTCCTGAATTACATTACACAGGATCTAACTGCCCTGGTTGCTTTTGTCTCCTTATGAGGCAGAATAACCTGGAAGGCTGAGCCTTAGGTCTCTGTGGCTGCTATTTCTCCTCAATCCATTTCTTTCTCTCTCTCTCTCTCTCTCTCTCTCTCTCACACACACACACACACACACACACACACACACACACACACACACACACACACAGAGGGAAGAGAGAGAGACAGAGAGATAAACTGAAAGGCAGGCAGACAGGTGACCATAGACAGTCAAGTATGGAGACAGACAAACAGCTAGAGGGATACTGTATAACATGCATATTTCTGTCCGTTCACCATGTGAATTGTGGAGATTAGGAAATCCCAGCAGTCACTGTGTTCAGTCACAGCAAAGCATAATAGAGAGACCGATGGAGCTAAACGGACTCCTCATGAGTTAAGCACAGGGGCCGAGCTTTCGCCCACTGCACATTCCAACGTGGCCCGGCTCCAGCAGGTGTGATTTGTTTGAACGGTTCAGCGTGTCAATTTAGGTATGGGCGTGAAAAAATCAGTAAGCCGAGGGCCTTGTGGCTAACGGTTACCCCTCTCGGCGTCTGCTTTTCAATGATCTACTGCACGAAACTGACTGCGGACCTCAGCCTTATGCAGATTCATCCAGACCACCTTTCACCCTGAACGGTTCCCGGTAGGTCCGGTCCGCTTTACTGGGCTCAGCAAGCCAGTTCAAGTCACCCCAGTCGGAGGCTGTGGAGGGGGGGATCTAAACGGGGCGTTACTTTAGGACACCAGCTCAGAAGAGATGGAACGCTACCGGAAAACTTCACAATGCTGGCTGGTCACCGTTGCTCTGTGGATTAGCAGTCTTCGCTATTTCAAATGTACATATATATATGTGTGTGTGTGTGTTACTGCCATATGAAAAGTGTAACCATTTATCCCGTATGGTCGCAGAAAAAGAATTGTGAAAAGCGGAGATTGTCGTTTGATTTTTTTTTAAAGGAGACCATTTTGATTACAAGTTGCGCATAAGCAGCCTAATTAGGCATTTGTACTGCGCCTTAAAATTTAGATAAATCGGCAATTGCGTGAACGTAAAGGCTGGACAATTAGTAAGTTTGCTTACGGCTCTCGTAATACATTCTCGTAATAGCCTGTAATGAATGGTGCCTGGCAGCACCTGTGTCTTATCAACTGAAGTTTGTTGGCTCATCTTTCTTCTAAAAACTCGTGAAAACGAAGCTAGGGACTACACATCAGCCGTCTCATGATGATTGATGACAAAGGCAGTATATGACTTCAGTATTTGCAGAAGCATACTTTCATGAAACTGTCAGTGTTTTTATTTTCGGGGGGGGGTGATCTTTGCTGTCCGGGACTGGAGCTACGCAGGTCAGGTGTACAGTACACGATGGACGAGAATCCAGTTCATAGCAGTCCCGAATTCGCTTGAGTAAGATGTACGTGGATTATGTAGCATCTGGGACCTCGTTGTATCACACAACCCTGTGGTTTAAGACCGCGATACCCTCCGAGTCACCTCGTCGCAATGTGTCATGATTGCATAGTCACACAATGCCTCCAATGCATTTAACGTCTCCTTCGCTGGTTAAAAAAAGTATTGGCGTATATCGCTTTTTTATCCCCTCGTTTTTTTTTTTTTTTCATGCGAAGTCTTGCTGCTTTTCGATTTGAAGATGTATATTACAGAAATTCCAGCATTTCTGTAGGCACGTAGGCGTTTCACACCCAACTACTCACTCGATTTCATTTTATAAAGATGAATGTTTTGAGTCACCGACCCATGGACTCAGTAAACCGAAAATTCGCCAAGTTCTATTTGAATTTTTATCGCTTTCTCGAGAGACTCGACCCCATCGTCTTCGTCCTATTTTCTAACCCCCCCATTGACTGAGAGGACACGGGTGGGCAACCGTCTGCAACCAAACAAGTCAGCAACAGAACTAAGGGGAACACTGCTTAGCCGGCACATCTTCACGTATTCAAAAGGCTGTAAATAAGATTATTTTAAAAAGAAAAAGACGTGTCAAATGAAATGCCCGAAATAATTTTGCCGCCGTGGCGATTTGTAAGTGGGGGGGAACCTGTTCTGCACGAAACTGTTTGTTGTTATTTTACAGTATGTTAATATTTTTAAGCGCCGGCCGGCGTATCAGCCCATGACCCGTCGCGGTAGCAACAAATAAGCGAATGAAGTCAAATGAAAGCTGACTCATGAGTAGTGGACCCAGCAATATGGTGAAATAGTGGCGTCATTCTGCAGAAGAGCAGGGGTCCAAGACTTCGCAGATTCATAGAAATTATTTTTGTTTAATTGTTTATTAGCAGTTGTCCCGGGAAACAAAAAGTACATGTTATTTTCCCCAACTAATCCTAAATACCAAGCTACGCAAACGGTTACAAGTCCATCCATCCATCCATCCATCCATCCACTAACCGCTTATCCTGGTTATGGTGGGGGGGGCAGCATATAGGGCATTAAGGCCAGCACCTTGGATCGTATGTCAGGACACGTGTATGCACGGTCTCACGTACACAAACATTCACCATTTCAAAGACACTAATGAGCCTAAGTCATGTCTTTTGCTTGCCTGAGGAAACCCACGAGGAGAAACGCAGCCGCAGAGCGGAGGCGTCAAATAGTACGAATCCAGCTAATCTTCATCTCGTGAACAAATAATTCCAAGTTAAAAATTCAAATATATATTTTTAAACAAGTAGAAACATGCCTCCAAAATTCACAAGGAATTTAGAATTATAATTACCTGGGAGACCGGAGATGTAATACATTTTGTCATACAGTTTTAGCGCCAGAATTCTAATTTTTTTTTATCCTTGTCTTCTACAAACAGCAAACATTTGAAACTCTGTCATAAAATGTCATAGCTGTCCTTGAAAATATACATCTAATACAAGGAGTTCCAACTGTTACCACCCACCCATGTAGTACTGGATTGAGTTGTAACAGTAGTCGGGGTAAATTCTAACGGTGAGAGGTAAGAAATAAGAATAGACACCAGACCATGCAGTTTGTATTGGAAGAGCTTTAACAAAGTAGTAGTAGTGTGAGTGAGTGCTGATTCTTTTGATCCTGAAACATTTCGACATTTAAACATTTCTTTTAACATGCGAACCATGTCCAAGTGTAAGTGATCTAGCATTAAATAAACTTCAATCTCACTCAATGAAATAAATGACAGTCTGTCAAATTCACACGTTTAAAATGATCCTATTCAGCGCAACTCGAATAACTGTGCCTTAATAAATGATTGCTCTTTTCAACAAAATTAACTTTGGCTGACTATCACATCATTAAACTTGAACCTAAACAGTGAAAACCAATGAGCTGAAATTTATTGTCAATCATTTAAAGTTTTATTTTGAGTCTCAGTGATGACAAATGTGTATATATACAGTAGGTCTGTATATAGGTCTACCAGGGGTGCAACTTCTATTGCAGCCTTTTTCAGAATGTCCACTTATGCACCTCTGTCTTTTTGTTTTCTAATGTCTTGGCATGCTCGGAAATACAGAAAATTATTCTATTTAATTTTAATTGTCATACAGGTTTTGTTATAAGTAACGTTTTTTTTCAAAAGTGTTACAATCATCCTCAACCCTGTCAGCCATTACACCTTACTGCAGTAAGGAGATCTGAGACTAGCACAAAGTGAATGCATTACATTTGAACTGAAATATTAATGTCATCTGATAAAAGTTTCAACATTAAGAGTGCCAATCAAAATATAATATTGATCCGGAATTTTTATTTTTGTATCACAAATCTGGCTTTTTGGCTGCAAAATCAGCAGCTTTGGTTCCTAAGTCATGAAACTCTACAAGTGACACCAGGGAGGAAGTGAACACACAGAGTGATGATCATGTGACTCTACCTATTCCCTGAGTGGTGGAACTGCCCCAATCTCCCCTATATGTCAGGTCTCAGTCAGAGAATTAATGTCTGAATCGAGACTAATAAAACAAGAAGGTGACTGGATTGTATGATGCATAATTGATAGGCCCATGGGACAATGGGGGGGTTGCTTTATATGGTGGCTCACTGGCTGGTTACCAATTCCTTAATAAGCAAATAAAAAGGTGAATTACGTGTCAGTTTTGAACCAACATAAATGCGAGTTATAGTTCCTGAAGCCCTCATTTAGTGGAGTTCATTCAGGGTGTTTCTTTTGAGCTGGAGTCAACAGAAATGGCCTCGTTAAGTCACGTTTCACTTTGGCAACGAATAGCTGTGAAACGACCTCCCATTAGTTGCCCTGAATGTTTTCCCCAGGATCGTGCACTCAGATTAGGTGACACGCTAACCGAATGTGATCTGTGGTAAGTGAACCAGCCAGTTTATTTTGGCCCAATAAATGGCTTCAGATTTTTCAATTTAATTTAATTTTATGTGGATGGAACTACAGCTGTAGGTATACCTTCATGGCTCTATTTCAGAACCATGGCATGAGTGCTTGACATTCTCTAAAACCAATCCCATAACCTCTGTGAAAAAGAATTGTGTTATCTGATGTGTTATAAACAATCATTCCACATTTGCTCGAAAGCACATCATTCTCGTCAAACTTTTTCAATAGCATTCCCATTTTAAAATTTTTGTGTGGCTTAATGTTTTGACAGATAGACAACCAAAAGCTTCCCCACCAAACAATCAGCCATCATTAAACACCCCCTAGGCTGAAAAATTAAAATAAATTCAAAAATGAAATCCACATAGTATATCTGGACTCAGTGCCAGTAATAACTGCTAATTCAAGGATGACAGTCCGTCACTGCAGAAATCAGGCTCAAATGATTGTTTTCTTCTGTAATTTGGTCTTGAGGACTGGGCCTTATTTCAAACCACACAGGTTGCAGATTTGTTTCCTTGTGATCCTACAGAATTTAATTTTCCGGTTTACGCTGTCCAACTACTGATCTTCCCTCCCATATGATTAACTCACTAATGGAGAATTCAATTTAAAATTTAGCAACTGTCTGACTGTATATTACACATACCCTTCTGCTGTTGTTGGAATCACCTCAGGTTTATTTGCCTGTGATCTAATACAAATTTCCCTGTGACTTGTGTTATGGGTCTACCCGACCACAAGAGGGCAACCTGATCCACTTCTGCCACATCAGAGACCCCATATTTCTGCCCGAACCAGGGCACGCGATCCCAACATTGCACGAGCTTCTAAATGCCTTGGGAGGAGTACTTGTATGTAATGTTGCCACTCCTACGTTTTTCCACATAGATCTATGTTTTTCTGCTCCTGTTTCCAGAATCAGTTTTTTTTTGTCATTTATTTAACACAATTTTTGAACTACAGTTTCTTTTGTACTACAATTTCTTGTGTACATTGAATTATTGTTTCGTACATGTTAATGGAAATTTACCAACTCGGTGCATCACTAAAATAAAAATACTAATCTGTGTGTGGCACTGCACAATATGCCCATGGACCTGTCACTTTGTCACATTTTATCAAAGTTTGTGGTAGTCGACGATTACCAGAAAAAAATTATCTCTGCATACTTTGTAAAGGCCTGGGTATTGACTTCACTACTGAATTTACTCACAGTTAGCAGTTTCCTAATTTTAAGACATGCTCTTCCCACTGTGTACCTTCATTTAACTTTACTTTAGCCTTGAGTACAGATGTTGTGAGGTTCCATTATATTTAGATACACATCCTATAGTTGCATCTGGAGCCATGAGTGTAAAAGATACGAAAAGTGTCAGTCTGTTTTGTGATGTCAGCCTGAAGTTGTTGATTTGAGTGAGGATGAGTCCTGCTAAATGTTTGGCTCCAAAGCTTGAATTTGCCATTTACTGCTTGTCTGGTATGTGATGCAGTGTTTCGACACTTAGATTTATGTGGCAGACATGTACTGCTGCTGTATTTAATTAGAAATTTCTGTTTACACCTTATCAAACATGTTTATGTTTTTGGTTACATGGTCTAGGTTATTCCTAAAACTCAGAGTGGCAACAGTACTTGTCTGGTTTCATTACTGTTGATTAGCAGTAGCTGCTGTAGAATGGGTGAAAAAGTTGACTCACGTTCACTTGAATTTGTTGTAAGCTCAAAATCAGTGCTAATATGGCCAAGCAGCAGATAATCGATCATATAAAAACACTACTTATAAAAACTAAATCAGTATTATACTTTATTTAATCAGATATAAAACTCGCAATCAACCAGAGAGACATTGTAACCCAGTCACTTATTTGGAAAATTGCCTACACTTGGGTCAGAATCCCTTAAGACGTTTTCCCTATTGACGATTAAATATGGGGTGGAGTTATCCAATCTGGTAAACAAAATCAGAAATTGGACGTCCTAATCATATATCCACGTGTGTGTGTGTGTGTGTGTGTGTGTGTGTGTGTGTGTGTCTACAATATGCCTCAGGCTTTTTCTGCCGATCATCATTCCAGAAATGTGAAATTCAGAGGAACCTTGGCCTTGTTAGATGATGCATCATCCTTAACCCACCCCTCCTTCATCAAGGACTCTGAGCATGAGATTTATGTGAATCTTTAGTTTTCATTTATAAAGCTCTGTAAATATATTTGAAAGGCATTCTAAACTGTTGTGGTGGTCCCGGTGGGCTTAAAAGAGCAATTTGAAACATTTGGACGACCCACAAATGTTAATGATCACAGATCTGCCACCTCTCAGGCCTTTCTGAGGGCAACTGTCTGAAAATCTGACATTTTCCTTCAGCTCTGAGCAAAAAGCTACATGATGATTAAAAAATTAAAAATCCAGGTGGCGTTCTTGAGAACATTGTCTTATATTAGACAAGTAGGCCCAACTTGATATGAAATGAGTTGTACTTGTTGTAGTTCACCCCTGCAAAGGGCCATTTCTCAGGTCCTCTTTCTAAAGTTCTGTCTTTCCATGGTTATCAGCTGTGATACTGTAGTCTGTATGCACAATTATACACAATTAATTAGAGTAAGAGTATAAAATAAGCTGCAAAATCAGCTAATGTTTGTCTGCCTGGACGTTCTAGAAGACTCTCCAGATTTTACAAAGGGTGTGAAAGAGAAGAGACACTGGCTGTTTGTTTAATTCTCCATGACAAGGTACGGCAGAGGATGACGGGTTGCAAAAGCCAGGGTGAAGGCTCCTTCTCTTATGGTTAGTTTTGTGAGGTGACTAACGTGTGCTTGTTTCATGTACTACAATTCAGTGAATCCAGCTGTTGCCCTCTAAATAATTAAGTATGTAAAACTTATGTTTATTTTAAAGTATCTCGGTTATGAATTAAAAAACTGAATAGTCTTTTTCAGCAGGTGGAATGACAGTTTAATGAATTTGACTGTATAACATGAAATAAATGTTTTTCTGAAAGTTACAAGGTTGCACTGGTGTATTCATCTTATTTGGTTTGTAAAAAGTATGTTAATAAGATATTAATTAAAACTCAACCTTTGTGTGTACTGCACTAATTAAAGCTCCACCCCTGTGTGGACTACATTGATGAAAGCGCCACCCCTGTGTGGACTGCATTGATGAAAGCTCAACCCCTGTGTGGACTGCATTGATGAAAGCTCCACCCCTGTGTGGACTGCATTGATGAAAGCGCCACCCCTGTGTGGACTGCATTGATGAAAGCTCCACCCCTGTGTGGACTGCATTGATGAAAGCGCCACCCCTGTGTGTACTGTATTAATCTTCCTCACTTGGTTGGGTCTGCTGTGAGTTAAAATTTCCAATGTCACGTAACCCTGCTATGTTCTATGCTCTATACACCCAGAACTACTATTGCACGGGTTTACAAAATGCTAGTTGGCTCCTGCCTGATTGGTAAATAGGGAAAATGTGCAAATCTAGTGTTACAATATTTCACCAATGACCAGAAATAAAGTATATAGTTAACAGTTTATGTAGAACCTGGAGAAGAGTGACATGTTACCAAACAAGATATGAATGCATTTCCTTATTAACATAAAGTGTTAACCAAAAAAGTAAACTAACAGACAGTAAAGACATTAAAATGTATATTTATTACACATGACATGAAGTAAATTCATGGTTTTGAAAAAGTAAACTAAACCTGCTTATCATCATAGCTCATCTCAGGTCACATGATCTGTCACATGACCTCTTTGTGGTGGATTTGGTGTCAGTGGAGGGAAGAGGGAGTCTCCTTCAAAGTTATTCAGTGCCTGTAGGTTACTATTTGTTAGTAGTAAGGCGTTCTGCTCCCCCGTGTAAGAAGAGATTCCTTATGTTGTTGTATGATTGGAAAGAGAGCAGTGTAAACAGCCCCCGAGGTGCTGCTGCGAGCTCAGGGAAGATGGAGTCTTGCAAGAAACAAGAGAATCTGCTCAGGATGAGCAAAGAGACAATGTACCTTTAAGATCTCACACATCTCTGAAGATGTCTTGAAACATGGCCATCCTTTCTCTAGGTATCTGAACTTGCTCCATACATGTTTGTACTGCTGTGAAACCCTCTGTCAGGTCTGTGATGCAAACATTCCGCAGGCAGATGGCCTGCATATTTTGCTGGCTGCCAATTTAATTTCTCACACCTTGGCACTCTGTGCATAGTGAGTGGATTTCTTTTAATAATTTCTTTTGTTTGGTTTTTCGATCGATGATGGGAGAGTAACTAAGACTGTTTTTATTTGGATTATATGCTTTGAAATCCTAGGGCTGGGGGGGGGGTGTCAGCTAACTTCAGAAGGTTTGTCATTTGCGTCCAAGAAATGGTGGTGGTGAATGTTTTCCTCAGAGAGAAGACACTGCCAGTCACTGAGGTTTGTCACGTGGTTCTTTCACAGGTGTGAACTCCACAAGGCCCAACTGGTCAGCATCATTCTAATTCTGTCACGGTTCTGTCATTGCTATTGGATGGATGGAGCTCCATGCTTGGCATGCAGAAAACTATGCAAGAACACAGTACCCTCTGCATGTGAAGGATGGAGTGTTGGCTCTATTGAAATTTGATCTGATTAATTGTACAACTAAATAATGTGCTAAAAATGCAATTGCATGTGTCACTTTGACCACAAAGACAGATCTTCATTAAAAGACCCTTCTCTGTTTTCTGCATTAACACTTCTCATGCACTGCATATTTATTTGCTGTAATTATGAATGGCATGGTCTGACAATGTCAACCAATTAAGCCAATTGACTGTAAATGTAGATACAACAGCTAGTTAGTTACTAAGTGCTTCATAGTCTAGACATTATTATTTTTTTTCCCCACTTACAGTCTGTTTAATCTATTTACTTTATTATCCTGGTCACAGGGGACCCTAGTGTCTATCTGAGGAAGCAAAGGGAGGAAAAGCAGGTGTAAACCTTGGATGGGAGATCAGTCATCCTTGGACGGGACGTCAGATCATCACAGGACCACTGCTGAGACAAGCTGAGAATTATTCCATGATTTCTTTGGGGAAAATTAAGCATTACTTTTGGAAACTAGTATCTATGGAATGTACCACTGCCAAATGCCTCTGTCATTAAAAACCTCTTAATGATCAAAGTCTGCAATGGTTAAGAGAGACAACGGTCCACTGACCCAGCTGTTGGAAGTAGGGAGCCAATGCGTGGATCCACTCCTGAGACCGCTGTCGTGGTAGAGTTGATGATCTCTTAGCCTAGGGCCAGATGTCGCCTCGTGGGAGGCAGCTAGAAAGGCAGGAATAAAGGGGCTGGGAGTTTATGTGAAACTGTACAGAAATATAGCTGCCCAGATCCTGTCTAAGGCAGCATAATAAGAAGATGACTTTCAGAGGACACACACGTCCAGGAGAGACATCTGAGCCGGTGAAATCAGCTCCGCATCGTGTTATGGAGAGCTATGAGGGGCAGTTGCAGTGCCTTTTTGACTTACAAACAGCTCTTTGGTCATCTTCCTGAAGATATTATAGGAACAGGAAGGCAGATTCCATATTGGATGTCAGAGGCCTACTCATAAATGGATAAATTATTTTAAAAAAAAAAGCCAGAGTTTTATATTGTCGGGGTCTGCTGCTTTTTGGACTTTTAATTTTCAGTAAGGCGATGTAATCTGCTTCTTGGAAAAGATGCTATGTGTGTCTATGGTGAAGGACTCATCGACATTTAAGGGTGACTTGAGAATCCTGCTTACTTCTGGGGTAACACCTCTGCTATGCTCAGAATGGATAATGAAATTCTTTGACTGTGTCCGTTTTGGCATTGACCCAAGCCTTCCCAAGTCTTTTCCCCAGTCATTTATGTGTGCTCCTTGTAGCATCAAAAAAGAGCTGTATAATGTCTTAAAACTGGTTGACGACTCATAAGATGGTCAGCGCAGTAAGAGCTGCAAAACCCACTTTGACTCCCATGAGATTTTGTGGGGCTTGCTGGAGACGACTTGGTCATGCCCTGGGATTAGCTTTCTGTTGGGTGATATCGCACCATGTCATAACGTGACCTCCTGCGACAAAAATGAAAGGTTAAAGGGACACAGAAGCACTCAGTTGCAAGTGTCAGCAACTGCCATGACTCCAATCTTTCTACGAAGCCTCACGTTACAAGGAAAATCTATCAGCTACTTTGACAACCATTTTCTTATGTAAGCCTATTATGTCTGCATCTGATAATACGGTACAATTTGGACTATCTGGTGCAGAAGGGCCTGTTTTGACCACAACACTTTGATCAGAGCTTCTGTATATCAACTCAACGCATTCTTTTGCTAAATTTGTAATAATTGTTTCAAAAGATTATTCTTTACTGTGGACCCAGAGATTTTTTTTTGTCAGTGACTTTCCTGCTGGATGAAATGTTTTTCCCTTTTTTTTCCTCCTCCTCATTGTGGGATTTTGTGGAAAAATTTTATTGAAAAATGCCATATTCGCTCTGGTGGACTTTGACAAGCAGCTATGTCTTTGTGTTCAAGGACAAAAATCAAAGATCATCACAAAGCAGTGACAGGAAACCAAGAAAGCTCCAAAGAGGTCCTTCAAAGCCAGTTAACAAAGTTTGTCATTCCCAAGGTAATGGAGGCAAGTTGTTCTTATGAGTGTTGAGTTTGGTACAGGAAAACACTCCCAGCAGTTAATACTGTACACTGACAGCAACATGGCATGATGAGACTGAGAAGCACAAAGTGTTAGGACAGCCTGGTTTTCAATCAGATAATGTTCATCCATTTTCCAAAGCACTCTATCCTAGTCAGGGTTGCAGGTGGACCTGGAGCCTATCCCAGGCAGCCTAGGGATACCCTGGATGGGGTGCCACCCCATCACAGGACACAGTCACACACACACACACACACACACACACACACACACACACACACAATCACATACTACAGGCAATTTAGACATGCCAATTAATCTACGACACATGTCTTTGGGAGGAAACTGGAGTACCTGGAAGAAACCTGCCAATCACAGGGGTAAAGTGCAAACTCCACTCACACAGACCTGAAGGTGGCATTCAAACCCCAACCCTGCAGGTGCGACGCAATAGTGCCAACCACTGTGCCCCCCCGGTCAGGTAATACAGCATACAAAAATGTAATGATATGCTGATGAACAAGCTTGCCACAGAAAGATGAATTGATCAGAATTCGGAAGCCCTATTTACCGGTGATTGCTGAATTGTGTGATGTTCAATGCTGCCTTTTCCGAGGTATAAAGTAATTTGTTTCTTTTGTAATCCGGCGATCTTCACCCACCAGCCATATGTTTCTTGGTCTTTGTTTCCAAAAGCTACAACTGTTTGATTTCCACCAAGAAGAAAGTCCTCTTTATTTATAAGGAGAGAGAAAAGTGATATGACTGGGAACATGTACAAGGTGGTGTGTGTTCTGTTTTTTGGTCTTCAAACTGCTACTTCAACTCCAGACTACTTTTAGGGAACTTTTGTGTTAGAACCAGTGTGTGCAATGTTTAACAAACACCAGTTCAAAATGGGTCTTTTAAACCCACGCATGGATTATTACTGAATGCAAATCACTTACAGCCATCAAGTTAACAGGCCTATTTCTAAGCATCAACAGCGTACACACGGATTTAAAACCAAGATCTCACGGGGCGAAAATAAACATTACAATTAGTCTATTTGCTTATGTTAAATGAGAACATGTTTAACAGCAGTTTAATGGCTGACTATAATTTCAGGCGCAATCTTTGCCTTGCTCAGTGAAATATGAAATTGTATCAAAAAAATATAACAATACGTACTTACTTCCAGCAGCTCCGACTAGCTGTATCAACAATTTTTCCTCTTTACGTTTTTATATTAGTTTGTTTGCCTTTGCTGTCTGATAACTGTCAGCATAATAGACACAGTAATGGTGTTCTTCATAAATGGGACCAACTGTGCTGTTTCCTTGTTTTAAGCTGGGCTGGTGACAACTGTACTAATACACCATTGTTGTTGTGGCAAAAATTGCCTCAACAGTCACAGATGATCGGAGCAGCCCAAAATGGCCCAAACGATATCGTTTTTTGTGCAAAGGAGAGATCTCACAGGATCACCAAGGCAATCACTATAGAGCTCTGCCCTTTACGGTTACAAGTCCATCTTTATAGCAGTCTACATCTCTGATGCAGCAGGCAGTTATCGGTTCTAACGTCATCATCCCAGAGTACCCCTTGAAGCTATGTAATCTCCTGCGCCAGAAGGCCTTCCTCTTTTGAGCACAGCTGGGCTGTGTATAGAGCATTCAGGCTTGAGAGGAACGCCCTTCTAAATTATGTGCTACGTTGACACATCTTCTGCATGTACATTTTGTCTTAATAGGATTACGCATTGTGTACAATCAATATTTTCTCCCACATTACTACCATGTAATATCTTCTTCACGGCAAATAACCTAGAATAACGGCTAATGGTCTCTTTATCCTTTTTGGTTCATTGCAAATGCTGAAACATGAAGTTATATAAAATGGGAAAATATTTAAATCAGGTTTTAGAAGTTAATTTCTATGCTGCTGTTCTTTAAGTTTCCTTAGAGCATGTCCTGGGTGAGCTGTAAGTCAGAAATTAAGTTATCGATTGGAAGGTATAAATATTTATAGATGACAAAACTGGGCTTATTGCTGAGAGCGAGAATTTTAAGGAGTTACAAAAAAAGTTACTGATGCTAAAATACAAGGTCAGGTGTTTCTTTAGACGTGTTTAAAAAAACTTCCTTTTGAACTTCCTTTTTGTATAAATCTATTTATTTGGACAAGATCATGTCATTCGGTGTGGCTCTTTCAGGCTTCGGATTTCTCCCAAGTGGTCTGCTGATCTCGTTCTGTGAAACAGCTCCTTCGTATGTGTACAGAAGGCTGCTCTGCTGTCCAGTTAATCCCTGGTACCTGGAGCAGCCTGACTCTCTTTCCCAGTTCAAATGATTCGTTGAAACTCAAGGTCATGCTGACTTGTAATAGTGGGTGCATGAAATCATCTGCTTCTTTGAGGATGGCACAGTTGTGTCTGGGATCTGATAATGTCTGTTAAAATCTCTTTCCACGGCTCTCTGCTTAAGCATTGCCTATTTTAAGCCGTTTTCTTTTAGTGTCAGAAGCCTGTCAGGGTCGTTTGAGTTTCTGACAGACGTCTGTGCTTGTTATGCTGTGCTGGGCCATGAAGAGCCTCCTACACACTCTTCTCATGAGATGTTTTATAGTGTAGCCTACATCTTCATTCCTGTTAGTAAAGTAATCCTGTTTGTTTAAAATGTTATTCCCTTTTACAATTTTTTAGGTTCAACAATTCATTGCTTAATCGGCTGATTATGCCTGCAATGACAATATTAAGCAGTTGATTGTTTCGTGTGGCCAAAAATTCAATTTTGATATTGAAAATCAAACTCCGTTTGTAGTATCACCGTGACTTTAACACAAATGCGGCTTATTCCGTGAAACCCGGAGCATCATTCAGTCGTGTTAAACACCTCATGAAATGCAAATGCTCGTTATTGTCGCACTCGTTTCTAAACGGAAACTGTCTGGTGTTCATTACTCATTAGCCTTACTTCTAAATGGGTTGTTCTTCACCTGACTGGGGCACCACACAGGAACTTGTTATCCATCTGCCCTGTGGGATGTGTGCCGGGGTGTACAAAGGCAATTGTCCCCCTCCGCTCAAATACAATTCATTATGCTGAGATCAGTTATTACAATTAATACAGGTCTTGTCTCTGAAAAGGCCGTGTAATTCAGTTTTCTCCCCCCTCGGCAATCATAATGATGGAATTCTCAATAAAATGGAAATGTTGCATTTATATTGGTTGGGAAGGGCACGCTGCAAACATTAATTTGTCCACTACTGTTTAAAAGGTTCATTTTACAGACTGTTCGGTGTGAACTAGTCCGGTAGGGCATACCACTCAAAATGTTTTATGTGCTGGTGGGCAGTTGCGTCTCCCCCTAAGGCTTGGATAAAAGCAGGGGACACCGAAGGGACAGGAATCAGGAGTTGCGAACGAGGACACAAGAACCCTCGAGGGACCCAGGAATTGCGGGAAGGTTACACGGTCCACAGATCCTGCCTTCCCCCATCGAGCTTTTGCTGTAAATGAATAATAGCGTCCTCCGCAAAAGGAAAGAAGCTGTAGGCAGAGGATACTGAGGCTTTAAATAAACTCGCACTCCAAATGAAACGTGTAAAACTCAGAGTAGCAAAAAGGAAATCAGATTAAATAAGAATAACTAGCCGGCTTAAAATCTAGTCTGTTTTACCACCTCGATCATGAGTGGCATACGGACAGCCCCGTGGATGTGGCAGGAGCCGCGCTTCATAGTGTGAACAGAGGAAAATGAGGTGTCTGAAATTTAGTGACAATTTTTCTTCAGTTTTTTTCTTCTTTTTTTGTTTCTGGGATACCCATCACTACTTCGCAGGCCTACATATCGTCTCTTCTGAGTACATATGTGTTGAATTTACAGTAATCCTGATGAGCACAAGAATGCGTGGCAGGAAAGACAATGGCTGACTGACTGGAGCAAAAATAAATACATAATAAAGAAATATCCCCGAGCGGCTCATGTTAAATTAGTATGCTACTCCTGTTAAGATTGTAATCTTCACATCATGAATTATCCAGTAAGTCACAATTACCCTCTCACAAATGAATATTAATATTAATAATAAAAAAAAAACTTAGAGCCAACGCACTGCACCTGCTGTTACTGTTATCTGAGATTTGATTTTGTCTCTCCCTACAGAGGAATATGGATCTCCGAGCGACAGGAGATACGAGCACGCTGACATTTTCTGATGCATATCATGTTGTATGTGTCAATGCAAAATATATGACAGGTATTTCTCATTTTGTGCACCAGCTTCACATGAAAGGGCGCTGCGTACAGCCTCTTGAATCTGGAGGATTTCTCTTCAGATATCCTAGCTTTTCTGCACTGGGCCATTGTTCTGTGGGGCAGAATGAAGTCCTGACGGCTGCTCCAGTCCCCTCCAGTCCGATGGTGTGACACGGGCCGCCTGCGATTGATCAAAGCGCACGTAAATGAAACAGGGCTTATCTAACAATGTGGATGAGAGAGTATGGGTAGCCTGACCGATGGAAAAATTTTCTCCAACAACGAGACACTTGCCTGTAGTGTTGATGGCCTGGTGCATAATGCTGGTCTGGAGACCCTCCCGCACGTTCGAAGTGATCGAAGCACAACTCTGATGTAGTTATTTTGTCATCGTATAACAGGAGATTGGAAATGAAAGGAGAAGATCTTGGCTATCTTCCAGAATATCTGCATTATTTTCTTGAGGTTATTGTTGTCAATCATGTTTTTAAAGTGTTTTTTTTTTTTTTTAATTTGGAGTATACTTATGGAAACAGTGCATCAGTAAACACTCCAAACTAATACATTAATGTCTGAAGACATATTAGCAATTTGTCATTTAGAAGTAATGCCGGGTCAAGTAGCATGAAATATGTCCTTAGCTGACAAAATGGTTTGTAAATGCTTGTTTTTCGCTTGTTTGTTGAACTGTATCATTTTACTCTGGCCCCTAAGCAATCCGCCCCTCCACACACACACACACACACACTCTGGTAATAAAATGCTGGCTGCGGTAAGATATGTTCCACCAAAAATGCCTGAAAATGAAACTGGGTGTATGGGTGACAAAACATTAGATGACAAATCACCTCAACCAATGCTGCTGACAAACAGCATGGAAAATACAAATATCCATTGTGGTACTGTTCGTGTAATTTAATACCACAAATTTTACATCCAGTAACTGTGATGGCGGTTTGTAACGGTCAAATGATGGACATTTTAGAAACAGCCCTCCAAATGGACTAAGAAAGCTAATCCAACTTCATTGCCATGTCTTGTAGTGTTGCACTAAAATGTACACCATATGATTTGCAAGCACTGTAATCATCCTCAGGGTAATTTCTCCATAGTTGCTTCTGTTGGAGTGCGTGGGTAGCACTGTGTGACTGGGCTAAGAAAATCATTTTATTTGTTTGCAGCAGAGGTGGTCGCCATCTTTCTGTGTACCTGTGTCATTCATCTCAAGTGATTTTGGCATATTTCTTGGACACTGTCAGTGTATTTTGACCGGAGACCAACTGTGTATCCTTGTAGCATGACATTAAGTGGGGTAAGTGTTTTTTCCCCATTACCACAAGAAAGATGTACTTAATCTAGCCTCTTATTCCCTTTGTACTTGCCATCACTTCAGAAGACCAGCATTACTATTAGGCTACCATTATTTCTAGAAGACTTTGGTAACAGGTAAATAAACTTTGATCTCTCGCCTCACTGAGCTGTTGTTGAGAATGTTTCCAGCATCTTGTACGTGCCTCTAGGCAGATGTTATTACCGTGTTCTTTCTCTGGTCAGAAAAAAGGTTCCCATAGAAACGAGTCCCAGAAAGCTCAAACACCCAAGATAATCTAATGTTAGAAATGAGCCAGTTGTGTTACAGTTAACATTCCCACCACTAACAGCTCTGTCTCATTGTCCATCCATGTATTTTCAGTGTCTGTGTTTCTGTTTTTATGCTAGAGACCCAGGGCCTGTCTGGGGGAGTATGGAGTTGGGTGGGTTGGTTAAGATGGCAGACCACAGCAGAGAATAGGCAGCTGTGATTGGATGATGACTTCTTTCTATGTGCCTGCGTGATCTCGCCTGAAAGCAATTACTGATTGTAGTCCAGTCATTTGACTGGCTGGAGGCTGCGCCCTGGCAGTTGGGTCGGGTAATTTTCCGGCTCAGCTGGCACTTTTTATTCAAAGTGACTTTGTTTCAACCATGTGTCCAGCTGCATTTTTCACTTTAGCAGTTCAGGTTAAGCGCTGTAATTAGTCTGTGTTTAAGTTCCTCCATGGATTTAGGTCGCGTTTACATGGCCACTGTCCATGTCCTTCACCGCTGTGCCCTGGACATAGAAGACCCTGAGACTTGCTTCAGGATTGGGATAATCTTGGCATTCTAGCTGCTGATGGTGCATCTTTCAGATACTTTTTTTTGTGCTGAGGAACTGGAACACTCGCAGTGAAGGATCACCTCCATGCTCTAAACTCTTCCCTCTGTCATCGGGCTGCCTTTATATTTCTGCCAGTCATCTTGTGTTGAATGGTGCATTTCAGTCTCCAGAGATGGTTCCTTTATCCCAGGAGGAGAGCTCGCAGAATTTTGTCCTCTGCAGCTATGGTGATGGACCACATCCTGTTGATGGGTGGTGCGTCATTATAGATTGTCAGTGAGAAATGCTAGACAGCAGCTCTGACTTTAATCACCTCTCTGGTTCAGGTGTTTTTCGCGGTGCTTTCAAGCTGATTCCAGAGTTTTGTGTATAAGCTGATTTTTGGATTCAATGGATTCAAATTGTGAAAGCTGATTTTCTTTGGGCGAACAAAATCTCTTTACTTTAAATGAAGAGGCAGACATCTGTTTTCATAAAGTCTGCTTGAAGTCCAAAGCATGTCCGTGATATTAAACAGTTAGACATGATGTGCTTTTTTTTCTCACCTGCCATAACAGCAATTTTATGTTAATTTATTAAAAAGCCTTTCTTATCTCTTGGTCTGCCTTGAAAAGCGAATTCCCTGAGTGAATCTGACTCTTTCAAAATTCCCAGTATCTCGGGGTTCCCTTTACAAAGCCAGGCCTAGTTCCCCAGAACGGTCTATGCAGTGTGATAACAGATATATATTGCATTTGATCACAGACAATAGATGACTGATCACACAGCGTGCTGCAGTGACTGAGACATAATCACTTTATGACATCATTGCCTGCAGACGTAACACGCATAATGACTAATGTTATGGTCCGGCCCTCGCAGAATAATAAAGCTTGTTAATGCGGGACGGCCTGCTAATTTTGAAAAGCTGGTGACATTTATGCAGTAGCATCTGTAGTAATTAAAGCACGAGTTTGTGTCAGCAAGAAGGGAATCGCATGTGAATATATTATGGGTAATAAAACTGTCCAAATGGACCCACAGAACAAATAAAAGCAACGTTTAGCCTGTCTGTGCGAGGAGTTGCTTTGATATGTGCGGAAAGCGGGATTTTTCTAAGGATGAAAACCATGTAAGAGGAACACCACTAGGTACCCTGACCTTCCTGAGCAGCTGTTGTGTGTTTTCAGTGATACCAGATCAGGCTGGACCTGCACTGATTTTTTTAACAGTAATATCTGTGATGCATCGTTTTAACTGAAGTACAACACACTCTAAATTCCCAAAATTTTCTTAATTAAATGCTGGCATATGAGC
Source organism: Gymnarchus niloticus (assembly GCA_009936485.2). NCBI lineage: Eukaryota > Metazoa > Chordata > Actinopteri > Osteoglossiformes > Gymnarchidae > Gymnarchus > Gymnarchus niloticus. The sequence continues at coordinate 16,113,559 of JAACJT020000095.1, read as the reverse complement.
TCATTATCATCTCTTATGGCAGTGAGTTTGAAGGAAACGTGCCAGCTTAGATCACAAATGTGAGCGTAAAGGTTGGGGTTAAAACACAGGACTCTGGGAATGAAAAGGACTTTTAATTTATTTTCTTAGCCTTACCAAAATTGTCAGGGCTTATAAATCTTTCTATCTTTTTCAAGTATCATTTATTGGTGAAAATAGAGCACCTAGAAATTAGTTATGTTGATATCCCTTTTTTTTTAAAGGCACAGACAGCTGGGTAAGAATCCTACTATTAAACATGAAGATTCTGGTTAGAATGAGATATTCTAATACTGATTAAGGCAACTTCCTTCTGGTTAAATGAACTTTTCCATCTATAAATGAACTCAGCTACTGGAGATTTTTTGTGTTCTGGAGAGGGAAGGACAGCACTGACCTCCTAAAGCGATACTTTTGTCTTGAAACACAAAGGCTGCTCTTCTCTCTTTGGTAGAGCCCCATCTCTGGGCCTCTGCTCCAGGGGTTGGCCATTTTACTTGTGTGAAAACTTAACCGGATTCCGCACCGTGGCAGTAGGAATGAGTGTATGGCACGAGTGTCATATTATTATGCTAAATAAGTATAAAGAGACAGATTTCAGGCATTAAAGGTTGACCTTTTTTTTAATGCTTTTTCACATGTTATGATACCCTCTCTTTTAATGAAAATTGCTGTTTAAAGTCAATTTTTCACTAGGTGTATGAAGTTTTTTCTAGCCGTTAGCCTCACAGAGGTCCTCCCAAGTGTCCCCTGACAGCATTGGCGTGTATCACTGGTGTGATGAAGCTGTGTTACTCACATTTAGTATTGGGGAACCAGTTTGACTGATCCCAGTGCTGTTGTGCCTTGAACACCGTCATCCAAGAAGGAGGCATAATCGTCCGACTGTACTGGCCTGTCTGCTTTGGCACGGTGAGCTGCATCACTCAGTTTTTACTGACCACAAATTCATTGTATGTCCTTTTTGGAACTTTAGACTGAAATTGGCCACAACTGTTTGTAGACATGGGAGAACCGTGGCAAGCCACGCAGAAGTATGGAGTATGGAGTAGTGCCAGCCAGGTTAAAAAGTTTTACATGATGTTCATGGGGGTGACGAGGATTCATTTGGCTGTTGAAGGAATCTGAGGTTGTCCTTGTAGGAAATTCCTCTCTTATTACCAGAATATCTGCATTTTAGCAAGGAAAGACTGTAGTGCACATCTCTGGAAGTGAAGGTAAGGTAGAGGGTGTCAGAAGCCCATGCTGTAAACAAATAGACGGATGTAGTAGGATTTCTCTGAGTACACAAGCTGAAAATATGCAAAAGAAATGCTGTGTGAGAATATTTAAGACTTTAAAGTTCTCGCTTTTTCTGAGATATTTGAAGTCTAAGTCAAATAGTTAAAATATGAATTGATATGATGCTACATTCTCAGAGTTCATAGTCATGGTCGGTACTTAAATATGATGGGGGGGCATTCTGAGCTCTCCTGATCTGCATGGCTGCTGATAGTTTTCTAAGTTTTCTAAACCCATCCGTGCAACACGTTTTGCTAAGCCGGACTGTGGCCCAACCTTCAACAGATTCAGTAATTTGGGATCAATGCTGCCATGACAAAGTAAAGATTAAGAAGCAGCAAAACTACATAGGGGGAACAGACGGAGATGGGCAAAGTGGTGAAATCACTCAATTGATTTACTGTCGGAAGTTCGAGGATTTCTGCTGCGTTAGCTGCTAAATGGCCAGGAGGCTTTGCCTGGCTTGGGCACGTGGTGGGGGGTGCCTCATCTGCAGAGTTGAGCAGGTTGTTTTCAGCTCAAGGGGACATTCGATGCAAATTGGCTGTGCCCGATCCTTGCTTTGCAGCTGGTGGCTTATGATAACATTGCGTTTTCAGAGCATATGGTTGCCGGGGGATGCAAGTCCAGCACTCCTTCATGTGTCCGTGAGAGAAACGGACATGTGATCACCTGAGCCAAAACCTTCGCTGGTATCTCCAATCCACCTGCTGGTGAAAACATTAATAATGTGCTCCTTTATGGTGAGGTTACATTGAGTTCCTACCCTACGTAACGTCCAGCTTTGGACATGCTTGCATGATGGTGGTTTAGAGGATATCCAACCTACAGTCTGGGTGTTGTGAAATTTTAAAAGTAATTGCACAGTTAAACTTGTCTTCTGGAGCTTGAGCTTGTGTTTCAAAAGCATACTGGGTGTGGATGACATGGTTGTAAAGGTACCACTTCTGAGAAGACAGGTTGCACAAAAGGGTGTTATGTTAACAAAGAAGACCATTGCACTGTCCTTCTGCGAGACTCGTGATACACCGTTGTCATGTTTCCGTACCTCTCTTCTGGAAGCATTCCGGATCTTCTTGGAACAACGGCCTCGCGTGCCGTGTTTGAGACACATTGAGAACATCCCATTAGTCACAGTCGCACGGCACCGGTGGTAAACAGTGACAAATGGCACCGCTTGAGAAATTCCCTGAATCCCTCTGCAAATACCTCAGCTTTAATCGGAGTGATATGCACACACATACACACACCAGCGACTGCCTGTCTGCTCTGTGTTTTTTCTTTGTTTACTCATAAAAGTAGCGATCACTGTTGAACGTGTTTGATGCAATCTGTTGCATTTGACGTGCACCCTAAATGTGTGTGCATGAGTCTGTGTGGAGTATCCAGATGGTCCCAAAATGACAGTCTTAGTAAATAAATACTGCATCCATTGGCATCCTGGGATTTATGAAATTGAGACCAACTAATGATACCTGTGTTTTTCCCATCAACTCTCACATCCATGTCGATTCTATTCTGACGTTCTGCAAAGTGTTTTGTGTACATTGAGGGTGTGCTCACAAAGAAAAGGCCAGAGTGTTTACCACAGTAAATGTTTTAAGTCAAAGCCCTGTTTCAGCCAGGACTCCCGGTACCCATCTTGTCAATTTAAAATGTTTTTTGTAGCTAATAGCAGCACATCTCTCTCTGTCTTCATCCCTCTGAGCTCTCAGATAAATAACATCCATTCTTTTGTTTAATTCTCTGGCCTTCCTTTGCATGGCACGAAGGTTGCCGCTGTGTCAGACACAGATGGAGATGGGCGTCCCAATAAATTGGCATCCGAGCTCTTAAGTGGCTATGAGCTGAGCGCCTCCCAGAAAGCGCCTTGATCATGTGTCGATTGAGGGTGTTGAATGGAGGATAATTCATTTGCTAAGACGCTAATCCGTCGGACCAGCATCCTTCCACTAGTCAACCACCGGCCAGTGAAGAAAGAGAGTGGTGCTTGAGGTGGTTGAAGGGGAATCAATTTTGTGGAGGGGGAGTGATTGGAAGGAGATGAAGCAGGTGGAAGAGAATGTTTTATAAATGGTTCTGCCCAGAATCCTTTTGTTGCTGGGTGCCTATTCAATGTGCTTCTCCATCTGCAAATGAATATGTTTTTCTCAGTGAATCAAATCTCCCTGTATACCTGACCAACATCTTCAGAATGTCTATGGAAAGATGGTATTTTCATGTACCGTCTTCATTCATCATCGTGCTTAAGTACCCTCCTCCTCTTGGTTCTTAAAGTGATAAGTTGATTTAAGGATGTTTAGTATTTCCGTATGATCCTCTTCAGCATTCAGTGCTTTCTTTTTTGGGAAAAGTACTGAATTTTTAGCTCATCTTGCATTGATTATTTCCCCCAAAATGGGTTCTGAAGAAATAAATACACTGCTCAAAAAAATTAAAGGAACACTTTTTAATCAGAGTATAGCATCAAGTCAATGAAACTTCTGGGATATT
>JAACJT020000095.1:16084874-16109667 GCA_009936485.2 Gymnarchus niloticus | reverse complement strand
CATAATATTTTTGTTTCGCCCCCTTTTGCCAATAAGAATATTTTAAAGCCCTCCATGCCCTCTCCCAACATACACACATTAGATTCACACACAGGGTGCCCCCCCCCCCCCCAGGTGGACAGCACTGCTATATACCAACTTTATACACTTGAAAGGGGTATATCAGTAACTTTAATGAAGTTTTTTAGAGATGTACAGTATAGCTCTCAACCAATAAGGAGGGTGCCCTGTGACTTCCGGGTGGAACACGCCGCGTTCTGAGTAGATGTGTGGAAATTGGCACCTCCTTGAAACAGAGTTTGTCTGCACCTGACTCTGGTCTTTCTGTGATGTTCCAGAGAGATGCAGGATCCAGTCCTAAACTCAATGTTGATGTGAATTAGGCAGAAGCTGTGGAGAGTCTCAGCCCCAAGTCTGTTTCTTTATTTTCTATTCGTTGTTGGTGTTTCTGCTGTTATGACATAAAAATTGTTTGTAAAATATAGAGCAAAAATGAGAGGTTTGTGGAAATGACCAAACAATTTACTGTCAGTGTTTATTTCTGTAGCGGTCAAATTCAGCATTATTTCAATGTGTCTACAGAGAGACACCTTGAATGTTTGTTACCAGAAACACATGAATGTTACTAGTCATTGCTTCCACTGTGGAGATGCTTGGGAAAAGACAAACACCCTCAAAATGGGACCCTTGAGACAGATTGGAATAAACGAACTTGTTAGTGTCCAGATGTCTTTCATTATAAATTACTGGCATCCTTGTGGTGGTATGCTTTCGTACCTTTTAAATGGGTGTTTTAAAGGGACTAATTTTCATTTTACTCTTACTGGCACAAAAAGGCTAAACTCAAGAACAGAGATTTGAGAGATATACAGGACATTTCATCACACAAAGATTGAATTAACTTTTTATAGGACTTCACCCCTTCAAGCCATACGTTCAGTACATTAATACTTGACAACATCACTGTCAAATGTCTTCCAGATTTGCAGTATATCAGATTTGTGTTAAACTAGCTGGCTGTTTTGGGGTCATATTAAACTTTCATTCAGTGAGGGCTTTATGGCTTGAGGAGATGACAAAGCTGTTGCTCATCTATAAAATTTAACATTCTACTGGAATGAGGCACTTTGTTCAAGAGTCTAACAGCACAGCCCCTCCCATCTCTCAAACTAGCAGTCTTTATCTCCCCAAATTCTGTTTTCCAGCTGACTGTGCTGCAGCCTGTGGTGTTTTAATCCCTAAAAAACGCCACCTCACACTGCAGTCACATCCACCTGACTTCCTTCCATCTGTCCTCTTCATCTTAGCTGCCGTCATTCACTCCATCATCACCGCCTCCTGCATATTCACTCCTCATCATCATCTTCCTCTCCATATTCTGCTCTCAAAACTCCCCAGTTTATCAGCATGGCTTTTTTCCATTCTAGGTCTGACTTCTTTGCTCTCATTCATCTAAAAACTCAGGATCTCTACTTTTCATCTGTGCACCGAACCCTGGATAAAGCCAGCATCATTTCAAAGCTGGACCTTCCGGTGGAACAGCCCTCCTGCTCACTCCAAAGCTCTCTACCCCTGGTGCTCATTCTCCTCACCCTGTCTGCAGAGTGTGACACTGCAGACCTCCAGATCCTTCTGACAGCCTTGGCTAAGCTGGGGGTCACTGGTGCCTCAATTAACCTGTACTGATTCAGCCTCTCAGCCAGGTCTGACTAGCTGACCTTTCACATCTCCCTTCCTGCAGCACAGACCTTAAATCTCAATGTGTTCTGCGAGGAGAGGTAATGCATCTGCTTGCATCCTCAACACGTTCCACATCCCTTGGTATGGTGTGTGGAGAATTGGCCCCCTGACCTCGTGACATTGCTTAACTGACTGGTCCAGGCCCCTGTTTCGCTTCCCCCTCATCCCTGCTCGGGTCTGAGCACATGCTGTTGGGTCGGTCAGGCTCACCCAGGACCTGCTCTCCTTTACTGGCTGTCAGCTGAAGCCCAAATCAGATTTGAAACCTTAGTGTAGATACCCTGAATAACCAAGGCCAAGAAGCCACCGGTTTCCTCTGAGTATGTTTAAGGGCACTTATCTAAAGGGCTACTGCATGCTAGCTCAAGGAATGTGTGTCAAAACGCTGTGAAGGCAGGGGCTGGAGGGCAAGCCCTTTTGCATATGCAGATTTCAGTATGTAATTATCACGGTGCTGCTCATCTGCTGAAGGGTCACTTGGTTTCTGTGAACAAGGCCAGTCTGCTAATCCGCACAAGGTTAAATGTGACACGCTTACACTCTCTCCATGTTGATGGCTAGACAGGAACTGGTGATCTAAACATGCATACTACTGCCATCTAGCGGTGAAACTTAAATCATCCATTGTTTTTCAACATGTAGGTTGTCATAGAGGTGGCGGTAGATGCATACTAGATATTTGTGTATTCTTTATATATTTGTAAACATGCATCTGTTAATCACATTAACTTAAAACACAGCAGGTCTCAGAAATGTAAGTTTCCGGGCCATTTTCCACCATGCAGCTAGCTCTGCCACTCAGTGTGGACGGGGGTCTGCTACTCTGGTCATGTGACAGCCCAGAAATAGTGCTGCCTTCCCGTGGTGGCATGTGCCCCCTTCTGGCTTTGGGTCATGTCTGGGCCGTTCTGGCCCATGGTCACACCACATTCCATTCCCTGGGTGCCATGGCAAAGTGGAGCTCCTGGAAGTCCCTGCTTGTGGCTGCACGTGAGCCAAGCGTGAGCACAACTGGGGAGATCTGCCAGCATGCCTGCTTAAATCCAGTTTTACATAAGTGACCCTGTGTCAAATGTGCAAATGGACGTGCCTAGATTTATGCATTACTGGGCTCGCTCCAATTACTCCAATTAAATAGAGGCAGCTGAGACAATTAGTTGAATCAGATGGCTTGGAGTCCCAGCTGGACCAAAATCCTCTTAGGATTAGGCCCCCCAGGACAGTGGTTATGTGACTCAGTTTGACCAGCCACCATGTGTTAAGCAGGAGGAACCCAAGGCAGGGTTTCACTCCTCCAACATTCTTAAGTGCTGACATGAACTAATTAACTGCTAAATCAAAATAAATTAGTCTCTCTATGTACTGCAACTGTTAATGGTTTGGAGGCATTAGGAAACCTGTCTGAACAGGCCCACCAAGCCCTGAAAAGTAGATTAATGTCAAACTGATAAAACAGGAGGTAGGGTTGGGATGTTTGGCAATGTGTCTTGTTACTCTCTGCTACCCTCTGTTGGCCACTTACCCAAGTGCTCCATCCAAGGGAGCAGGTGTGAAGACCAAAGCTTGATTTATGTGGACCAGAAGTAGAGAATACGTGACCACTTTTGCTTTCCTTTTTAAAATCTATGTGCTACGTCAATGGGTCAGAGACCGTGAAGGTTAATGTGTTTAAGGGACTTGGCAAGAGGGGAAGTCAGGTGACCATCGTTATCCGTATTGATCCCCTTGTCCTGACCAGAGAGACTCCAAAACTACCACAGATTACACAGAATGAATACTTAATGTGGTGAATTTTGAAATCCTAAAATCTATATAAAGATCAAATCTGTAAATGTAAATTCCTGTGTCGCTCTTTTCAATTGGCTAAAATTGACCTCAGACTCTTGAGTATGTAAATTTCCTTATGTTTAAGCAGTGACCTTCACCTGAACGTGTGGACTGGAAAAAAACATTTTGGTTTCGATTCTGGGGATTTATCACTCCTCCGTCTAAATTTGGATGATATGTTTTAGACCCCCCTGTGAGCAGCTGCATAAAACCTGCCAGCTGAATTTATTTGAATAGTGTAAACAGGGGAACACTTTTCTCACGTAAGCTATTCACAGCACCCACCTACACCTTGGTTCTCTGTTTATGACACCCGGTAGGAGATCGATGGCTCCATTCCCAACAGTTCCCCGCTGTGGACGCTTACACCAAACCTCGAGTTATGTTACGGTGATGCTGGCACCCCGAAATGTGTCTACTGGCATTCGGTAAAATTCTCACAAACTTTTCAGTTGATTAGCACACGCTCACATGCAAAATGCACACAGGTGTTTATCTGTCTGATGGTGGTGGAACAGCGAGTAGCAAAGCCAGGCTGATTCAGACACGTGGAGCAATTTGCTGTTGTACCTTCTATGAGTTCTGCCATGTCAATAAGAAAAATGTAAGATTAAGATAGAAATAGCATGGGTTAGTAATGATGGTGCACACCACAACCCGTCCAAGTGACAAAATTGGGATGTCTTGGTTGGTCTCTGTCACCTCTGTTAACCTGTCCACCAGTGGCCGCTGAGTTTTAAGATCATGTCACCCAAGTTGCTGTCTCACGTGTGATTCATCTAAATCATGTAAGTAACAGTGTCAGAGGTTCCTAGACTCTGGCATGATGTGATGATCTTCAAGTGAACAGCTAATCCCAAGCAGAATTACTTGTGTCAGACGGCACCTTGTAGAAGATTTGCTCTGCTAATTATGCACATGAAATGCTGGTCGTCCATGCGTGGCTGTGCCACTACGGTAATTGGGTGACTCCCAGTGTTTGTGTAAGTAAGGTACATACTGATTGGACAGCTCCTTGTGGCTGTAATTAAAGGGAAGAGGTAATTGGATGGATGGTTACACTTCAATCGAGCTGTGAAAGTATGCAAATGGTGTGGAAATCATAGTGAGGAGGCAAGAGGAAACAAAACAGTTACATAGATTTAAGACCAAAGAACTCCAGATCCTTTGGGGTAGAAGCTGTTGTACCTTTGTTCAGTTTAAGTACAGAACCATAACTTGAGCAAGCTGGATATGTCAAGTTTCTGACAAGCTAACAAAATAAGCATTTATATAATTTACATATTTCCATGCATGCATGTGAGGGACCTGTAAATATTGCCAAATCAAGCTGACAATGTACAGAAGTTCACATGTGAAGTAGAAACAAAGCACCATGTGTCTCCTTCTGTAGCTGAGATTTGTTTTTACCCTGATGTCAATGGACCACCCTAATTTACACCCATACATTTCTGCAGCCACAGGTCTAATAAGACTCATGGGACAGTTCTATGAAGCAGAGGGCATTCGGAAGCGTGCAGTCTTCATGGAACGCCAGTTCATCACAGAACACGCATATCCATTTATAGCCCATGTGTTCTCTTCGTGAACCATGTGTGACGGCGACTTGGGCCTAAGGAGTCCACTGCATGTTCACAGAATTGGCTGGGTTTAAACCCGTCATCCTGGAGGGGTGACTCCAATGACATCATTCAAAGAGCTGGACTGATGTCCAAAGAATGGATTATGTACTTTCTGCGTTCAGATTTTCCACACCTGTACCCTGTGGGGATGTACTGTAATAATAGAAGGACAGAAATGTACTCCTTTCTGACAAATCCTTCAGTTGCATAACCTGTACTGAACAGGAGGGGGCAGTGTAGGCACACATGTACAGTCAGAGGGCTGTGTACTGGCAGTCAGCTCCCTCTGCATACTGCCAATGTCATCGTCTACATGCCCGCAGTAGCTGGTCTGGAGAAGCCTCTTCCAGAGCCCAGGGCAGATGAAAAGGAGCTCAAGGTCTCCGTCTGTAAAGTTTTTTTGTTTTTTTTTTAAGCGTTTTCCAGTGGGTGGTGTGCGCACACAGCATTTGAACTCTTGGGAACAGCCCCGACGCGCGTCTCTTGACCCGCAGCGGCGGTCGCGCGGGTTGTCCGAAAATAGAACGAGGCCGCGGTGCCGGGCTTGGGGCTGCTACCCCCCTTGGCCGTCGGGCTGACCTCGCTCATTAGGGAGAGGGCGCCGCAGGAGCCGCTGGAGAGTCTGGTGAACCGTGAAACGACACCGTCAGAGTGTGTCCAGGGCCGCCTGAGCAACCAGAGGCCAAAATGGGTCTGCCTGCTCGGTCTCGTTAGAAATAACCGTGATCACTTTTTAATCGATGCCCCTCAGTATAATTATAATGAGCCCGCTCTATTGAAGTCTATTCCCATTTGGTATTATTTTACAGAACAGAGACGTTCAGCTGCAGTGCTTGGATTATTGTATGTTAATTAAGTTCAGAAATTTCGGTCAAGTTGCAACTAAGGTGATTTTGCTTGTTGTTTTGCTGCTTCAGGTGGGTAGATTTCTGCTGTCACACATTATGGGTTAATTTGCAGCTCTAACTTGACGTGTGCGTCTTTGTGTGATCTCCATGCAAGGCTCCCAGGTCACCACAGGCCTGGATTATCCATTTCTACAGCTGGCTGCTTTGTCGAGCAGATTTTAGGTTAAGTACCCGCTCAAGGGTACAGCAACTAGCTGACTTCTGCTTAAAGGTGTAACGGCTAGCTGACTCCTGAGGAATCGACCGCGTGACCTCTCACAGTGTGACAAAGTGAGTTCCTTCTGCCATTCCTCCCAAACGTGGCCGTTCCCTGGCTATACGTTGAGGAGCACGTTTGCCACATGGTACTCAATTAACATCATGAACTTCATAAATCAATTCAGACTCTTTAAAACCACGAAGGAGGACAAGGAGATGGTGACACGTGTGTCTGCCTGTGTCTCTGAGGCCTGCGAGTTTCACAGAAGCGGGACTGCGTTAGCAAATGGAGGGAAGTTGCCTTCGACCTTGATAGAAAGAACAGAAACAAAAATACGTGTTACTTACCTGGATCGAGCCGGCTTCGGGGACTGGGCCAGGACCCTGTGTATCATGCCGGTGGAAAGAGTGGGTCGGTTCTATGGAAAAGACAATGAGCTGGCCTTAATAACAATGTGTTTTTTCACTCTGTAACGTAGAGCAGAAACAGCATTTCGATAAAGTTCATCCACTGCGTTCCTGTCTGGCTGAGTCTCAAAGTCTTCATCGCGATTCAGACTCAGCCGTTATTATATTTTCAACAAACAGGCTTTTTATCTGTGAATTGTAAGGAAAAGCCCATGGTAATTATTTCTGAATGTTTGCTGTCTGTGACGTGTTCGGTCACTTTAGATCTATGATTGAAACATCGTCTGTTGAACCATCAACGCTGTTTCACGTATTCTCTTTGCATTACTGCTGCTTTTGCAGCAAACAATAGCCGTAATAACATGTGCGTGATTCTCCTGTCCAATACTGTAAAAATTAAAGGAAGCTTCAGTTAACGCTTTTCTTAAACAAGGTGCCCCGACAACCGATTATCTCCAAGCTAGTTTATTCTGCTGTTAAATATACATAAGTCTAATACTCTGCATTTCAGAAATTGTACGGTTTGTAATTCTAGGATGACACTGTAGAATTACAGAAGTGTTTATGGACATAAAAGCCACTCATGACTTACTGATTTTTTTTTTTTTTCTTCCCGGGTTTGAACACATGCATGGTTGAAATGGAATGTTCTGGATGGTCATGCCGTCTTTCACAGGAGCCAAATCACAGAGGACCTTGTTAATTAATGGGCATAATTAAAGGGCTTCAGTATTAAAGTAGGACCATTGTTGTGTTTTTTTTTTTTTAAAGACTATTTTTAATAGTTTCAGCTAACATACTGAGATTCTCTGAGGGGCAATTTTCAACCTAATTCTGATGTAGAAAACATGATGTTGGATGAATGGCGGTGATGCTAGTTCTGTGTCTCTCCATTGACAGTGCTGGCTTGATTCTACGCCTCTCCTTCCAAGCCATAAAGACACACAGTCTACAATAGCGGTGAGTTATGTAAGAAATGGAAGCTCTGTCTGCAGGACCACAGAGCCAAACGGTGAGCTGGTGATGGATTTGTTGCGATTCTTTTGGTTTATGCTGTGCTCAAAGGATGAATGGTTATGAATGAGTTCGTGATGGTCTCTTGATTGCATGTTCCAGTTTGAGGGAGTGAGCGGGACTCCTTGAAGTTGTGGGTATGAACAAATGACAGCAGGGAGGCAGGTGTCATTGCAAGGCTACTTCGACTGGTCAAAGACTCAAGGCTATTAAAATTATCCCAGACAAAATAAATCTAGGATAGACTGTAATACTCAATGCCACTCGATATTATGTTTAAAATTAAAATCACTTTGTTTTATTAACCTGAAGTATATCCAAGGCAGCTGCAATTCAAAAGAACGAAAATGATTTAAAAAGACGGCCCTGACATCATTAAATTATCATCACCAATGACAAAATTTTACAAGACTATTAGTAGCTTTTTACTTAATCATGCAGCAAAGATCAGGGAGCCTCATAAAGGTACAAGAGCAATGCCTCTCCAAGCTTAGCCACTGCTGTAGTTACTGCCCTTGTAAGAATCCTGCCGTGTTAAAGCAGGTACAAGAGACTTTTCAACCAGATGCAGCTTCTGCTGTGACCTGCTGGGATTGAAAATGTCAACAGGTCATGTGAGGTACCCTTCCGGTGCTGGATCACCCACTACACGTTTTAAGTGCTGTGCTTCAGGGTCTGGGCTTGCTGACACCAGGATGACGGCATAGCAGGAGAACAAAATTAAGCAATTAACCATTCGGCATGTTCAGAAATTAAACTACTATCCCATAGCTATTAAAATGAAATATGTTTGGCCAATAGTCTTACGAGCCATTGCAGAGTCTTTAACAAAATGGAGTGTCAGTAATAATGTGTTGTTTTGATAACATTTAATAAAGATGAAATTGCATGCCTCCCCATGAAAAATGATCTGAAAGGAAATTTAAAAACCTCTCGGTATCCTTAATTCTAAGTTGATGGTTAAAGTCACTGGTATTTTACTGCAGCATATATCTGGCCAAAGATGGACGGACAGTTATCGATAACTAGCTCAGTGAGTTTTGGGTTCTAAACCTGCTTAATCCCATAGGCCCCCCCCAATGCCATATATTTATTAAATTTTAAAATCAGCTTGGGAATCAGTTCCTTCTGAGCCTGAAGATGAGTCGACAAGTTCTATCCGATTATCTGGCGATTGACTAGAAGGGATGTATGGAAACAGCGGGCTGCAGGAGGAGGCGTTTAGGAAGCAGCAGTGTGTGGCGTTCCCTAATGTAGACATGCGGCGAAGCACTTGGGGGGTGTCGGGTTTCGGGGCAGCCGGTGCCAGACGGCAGCCTAATTGAATTTCCTTGGAGATAAGCTGAACATCGTCTCTTTTTAGTGGCACTAGACGAAGGTGTCTTCCACGTCAAAATGAAAGGCGGTCTAAAATGCCAGAGAGTCATACCGCTCCTGCGGTAGGTGAGCAGTGGGTCACTGAGGCGCGTTCCCACTGCCCGGCCGAGCTCAAAGTGCTGCGGATGCGCCGGACGGGTGGCCCATTTTCCCTTGGCCCTGCGGAGGGGGTCTGTCGAACGCCAGCGGTGTCAGGTGACGCTTAAAAGGCAACGACCATCTGGAGACGGAGATACCCGAGCCAGTGGCTAAGTAATGGACTTTGTGCGAAGCGTCCCGGGAGGTTTCACTAATGCCTTGTTAAGAAACTGCTGGTTCTATTTTGCCCCGTTTTTATTGCCGCTAAAACGTGGCTATTGTATTACCGAGAAGGACAAACAACCGCATGGCGACAGAAAAGTAGGGCTTAATATGTTATCGGGGACCCGTCACCTGACAGTGCGGTGGGGGACCTTCAGTACACACCGGGGGGGATATTAGTAGGATGCCGTTCTGGCTCCGGTTCACCAAACAGGGCATTTAGGATCAGCCCCACGTTTCAGATCCTTCTGTTAGATCTGGAAGGATGCTGCAGGCGTGGAGAATGAGCCGTAGCTTAACCGACCGAGCCGTGGCACGTTCAGGGTCTGAGGAGAATGTGCTGGATCCGCGTGTCAGTCTTCTTTTGAAATGTGGGCATTTTGGAACACCTTTTTGCTCTCGATGCCGGACATGAATTTAACAGTTTTAAAAATTAATTTAAAAAAAGAAAATTATGCAGTGCTCTGTGCACTCCAGCAAAACTGCCGCTTTCAGTAATGTTGCCAGTAAGGCCTGGAAACTTGAATGCACAGTTAGGTCATCAGACAACCAGGCTGTAATGAGCAGCGCTTTGTCCAAAATGCTATTAATGATTAGCTCTCCATGACGGCCCTGGGAATGAAATATGGGCCATTTACGTCGTGTATGTCTGCCTCTGGAAAGCACCGTTTGCAAACAGAAAGCTGTGTCAGAGCGACCGTCCCAGAGAACCGCAGGACAAATATCGCACGCGTGTGTGGGAGTTGAACCGTGGCGTGGCCGGCTCACAAAGAACCAGCAGGGAACACGTCAACCTTCAGCGGGAAGGGGAACGATTAGACTAGGCTCGCCGAGGGAAGTCAGTCGACCTGCATCCGTCAGGCGGACGCGGCGACGTGAGGCAGGGGGGTAGCATTTGGAGTAAATGGTCTGTCACGCGTAGCCGCGATAACGTATCGCTGGACAGCCGTCCGTCCTCAGCAGTAATGGCGTCTTTTTTTAGCAAGCCTCGCAACACGCTCCTTTAATAATGAACTTTCCGGAACGTTCCTCCTTTTTCTGAATATTCACATCAGAGAAGTTTCATTCTCCACCCCGAAGCAAGCTAAAGACAGGACTGCAGTACTAACTGATCTTCCCGTCCAGCTGAAAATGAGATAATTTGAGTCCACAGATGAAGAGAATGACAAAAAAGAAGACCTACCTTTGTCATGCCATCCATACTAATTGTTTTTTAAATTCCCGGTTCTATATTGGGAGTTACTCACTCCTGGTGCTAAATGAGACAAAGGGAAAAGGGGGTGGGAATGGAAAGATGATTGACAATGACAAGGACCTGTCGCTGCAACTTGTCCTGCAGCGCGGCTTCCAAGGACACCTATCAATCACTGAGGTGCCAACCAGGTAGAGGAGTGAGGAAGGGTGGGTGGAATTACCAAGGGAATCATCAGGGCTTAATGATGTAGCGGAGGATGGCGATTCGGAGGCCTCTGTGTCTGAGGTCTGGAGCAGCCTTTGATAAATGAACTGTGGGCCGTACGGCGGCGCAAGGTGACAAACGTGTTTGTTATAACGAGTCCCCTTGGCAGACAGAGCTGCCCGGCCCGGCCGTAGACAAATCCGCCTCAGGCTGGTCCGAGACTGGGACAGTAACTGTACCATTTACAGAACTGCCACAATAATGATTGACTTAAATTTGTGTTCAGAGTAATGCCATTCATTAAATTTCAGCATAATAACCTTAAAATTGCAAGAAAATATTATTCTCTGGTTCCAGACACTGTCCTGGAAGTACCAGTGGGATTGGGATCGGGTCAACCAGAACAATGTTGACTGATTGTTTGCCGGCAGTAAAGAATTGTGTCTGCCTTATATATATAAATCCAATTTTGTTACGTTGTGTCAGACTCAAAGCTGTGACAATCAAGTATTCCCAACAGTGAAGACTATTATGTATGTCAGCTAGCTATTCGGTCAGCGCTAGTCTTTTGGCTGCGGGTAACCATTGACACTGGACCTCAGCGCTGGTCTGAACAAGTGTAACTGATGATTGGCTAGATTAAAATTCTGACATGATGCTGTTGTATGCCTAGCCAACAGCCAGAGCTATTGTGCTTTTGAAAGCGATTCATTTGTGCACAGAAATCGCTGACTATAGAGGCTAGCAAGCCATTAATTTCACTTCAGCTCCCGTGAGCATCAGTTTGGTAGCCTGGGATTACACGAATACCGGAACAAAAAAAAAAAAAAACGAGAATGAAACCAATTGATGACAAAATGCGTTGTCCTGGCCGATGAAACATTCAGGCATGTCCCAAGGAATCGAACGCTTCACGTCTTGTTCCATGGGGTATTGATTTTTTTTTCCCCCATAAACTTGCAGTGATACTGAAAATATGGTTTTAACAGAATTTATATACGATTGACCTGTTGGTTAGAGGAGAAGCCGATCATATGCGGGGTTTAAGAAATCTTTTTAGAAAAGGGCATTTTGCTGACTAGGCAGAATTGAATGTGTTTTATCAGGAAAGCAAAGCGGAATGAGTCAGGACAGTTGGGTCACTAGGCAGATCCATCCCATAAATATGATGCTGGAAGTAAGGTGGAGGGGTACCCTTTAATGGCAATGTCCTTGCTCGTCAAAACAGACTAGTGTCCCTAGCATGGTCTCCAAGGGAGAAAAGCCATTCTATGGAAAATGAGACTTCTCCAAGAACCCTCTCCCCCATCACGCACCCACATTCGGCTGTGAGGCGACGTGATGAAGCCCGCCGATGATGGCCGGTGGGCATCAATCATCATTAACCTGTGGGCCTCTGCCGGCGCGAGCCGCTGACCCCATCACATCTGGCCGCCGCTGTAGGAACGGCAGCTGGGCAATTGTGGCAGCTACATGTCGACCACACGCCCCGGGGGCAGCGCTGGAGGCCAGATAAATAGTGTCGTCAATCTGCGGGACGGGGCGGCTGCACCATCCCCCGGCCTCACCGCTAAAGTGCCCCTCTAGTCAATTAGTGGGGCTACTTCCAAATACCTAATTTATTTTCCGTGTGACTAATTTTTATAAGGCCTGAAAATTGCACAAACCACCCCTGTGACATTGGTGCCCTCTCTGGAAATGGTCTGGGGAGAGCCTGAAGCACTGGAAAATTACAAATATTGAGACCCTTATTTTTTTTTTTTAGCTGAATGTTATACAATGTTGCAAAATGTTCATTAATTTAAGTTTGTTCTGCTGGTCATATTATTAGAGTCCAAGTGGATCGTTGGGCAAAAGACTGAATAAATATGCATGGGTTTCTACTAACAAGACACAGAGATGATGGACTGGATGGTGTGGAAAAGAGAAAATACTGCAGGGCTTGATGGGAAGGCATCTCTTCATGTTTTTTACAAAAAACATCATTTTTTCGATTTCAGACTTCTGAGGCCTCTGGGGGTTCCCCATATGTGGCCTCCCCATGGTGATATTTCCCAGGATGCCTTTTCTGCACTGACACCGATGGCAAGGTGGTGGGGAGGCGGCGGGGGGGGGTGAGCTGTAGTTTCCCATAGTGCACAGTGATGTGGGAGGCAGTGTTCTCCCAGTTGGCCTGTCTGCTAAGGTTTCCTGGAGGGCTTGGGTTGGGTTTATCCAGGAAACCAAAAAAAAAAAAAACTAACTATAATATGGACGGTTATGTTAAAGGTACGGTGAGCTTCCTCACCTTTAATCAGAATAGCTTCATTTAAAATGTGGCCTGTTAGATGTCAACAAACTGACTGCATAATTATACTATTTCAGCAAAAAAACAGGCAAACAAAAAACCACAGACCCACTGCACATAGTAATGATGGGTTTCGGTCATCGCAGGCAGATTCATTACACTAATTAATATGCTTAATGTATACTGTGTTTTTTTTTTTTTTTTCCCTTCCCTTTGTCTCTCTTCGGTCCATATGGTCGCCTGGCGATGCCTGTCCCCCATCCGCGGGTTACAGTCCCCCCATATGCTATGCTCGGCCTGATTGATTAGCGTAGGCGCCACGTCCTGCGAGCGCCTGACCTTTTTGGTCTTGCGCTCGTCACCTACGTTCGTGCCGGCGGGGACACGGTCAAGGCGGCTCCCAGGCCTCTCTCCGCTGCTCCTGTCCAGAGCCGGCTCATCTGGTATTCTCTGGAACGCCGTTTCCCCGCGTCCCAAAGTCACGATCAAAGTCACCAGGCTGACGCCGCTGAATCGCACGGAATACCAACCACATGTAGATGGCTGCTGATTTTCTCTGGGGTTTGTTCTTTCATTTCTCCCTGTAGCCGCGGTTAGTTCGGATCGGGGAGCCGGCACAGCACAATTCGGAAAACGGCGTTGAAAGGAGAATCCCAGATGGCCAGACAGACGGCCGGCTCGCCGTGTTACAGATAAGGAGGTTCGAGCATTGGAAAGCAGAGAGAGCGCTTGGAATGGGGGGGGGGGGAAACAAAGGAACCATCTTACAGGATGTGGGGGATCAAAACGGAACGTCCCCGTTCTGTGGTGGAAGGCGTGGGGGACGTGCTGTGGTCTCCGTCGTACACCACGCGTCCTTCATTTTGCCCGCATGCTCTTCGGGGACCTCCTCGGCCCCGCCCTCGCGTGTGATTTCCCCCAGCCATCCCTCCCCTATGGATTCACCCCTCGACGCGTGCGGTTTGACGAAGATCGCTTTGTCAGTGCGTTTAGGTGAAGTGTGTGTCGGCGGCCCAGCTGTCCTCGGGGTGTAATTTCAGTTTGCCTACGTATCGGTATTTAACCACCTGACGGGGCTTAAGGCCAAAGGCAGGGCTGCGAACCTGTGAGGTAGCCACTGTGGCTCTCTGCGTTGTTACATATCACTGATCCCAGCTGTCACTGTGTTTGAGGCCGAGCTCCATCTCTGTAGCGTCGAGTATCTTCATAGTCTCCAGGAACGGCTTGACCAGCTGTGTAAAAACACTTTTAGTTTAGGAGACGATGTCAGGTCTGGTCTAATTTAGAATACTACTCACTAACTGTAAATACCAAGAAGGCTCTTAAATGGAGATGAGACTGCATGGTAGATCTCGCATTAAAATGTAAAGGCAGTGTTCTATTGTAAAGGTGTTCTGCATAGCTGTGGTTTTGGGGATCTGGGTCTGGTTCCTGCCCTGGCGCTGTGCAAGTGAGCTTGCTTTAGGACCTCACCTCCAACATCCAGAGGTACATCTCTAAATTTCCCTCTGTATCCAGGACATCACCTGCCTTGTGCTCCATGTGCCCCATGTCTCACTATGACCCCGCATAGGTTAAGCGATTAGATGGATGGATATTATTAAAATGAACAGGTGAACTGAAATCGGCCACATCATTGAGTATTGGAGTAAATATCACAGCCTAGCACTTCCAGCGCTGTGAGTTTAACGGGCTGTTGGCATTCATTTTCGGCAGAGGTGACTCCCAGTGAGGCCTCCTGTCGACATCACTGGATGGGCTTCATTGGAAAGCGAGTAGCCCTCCTGTATGTACAGCCAGTGCCGTACGGCCTCCTGCTATTTTTGGGTTGAATTCCTCTTTAATTATATTGACCTTGGGGAGGAATTCCTTCGCAAAGGAAATTAGCTTGGTTGTGTCACGATGCACCACCCGATTATGGGGTAAACGACGGCTCTGGCTTTGGTGAACGGGGCTTCAAGGCTCCTTCAGAGCTGTTAATGTTTCCCCAAAAAGAGAGAGCAGAAAACGAAATGTGGGAGGGTGGCGTGACGGCTGAATGTGCGCCATCTCTCCTTACGGGCTGCGGGTGCCTTCAATCACCGGCTCGGTCCGGTGAGGATGCTGTCAACATGCGCTGTCTCCTGCCGCGATATCCCAGGTTTCCTTGGGGGGGAGGGTCTCCTCACAGGCAAATACGTCATTCTGAATTGCCCATACTGTGTGACCACTTGAGCGGACGCTTGTGTGAAGGCCATTTATCTTACATCCCATTATAAGCCCTGGATCACCTTGACCAAAAGGGCATCCTGATACGTCTCGGATGTCAGCTTTTGGCGTCAAATTGATAGCCAAAGGAAGGGCATAAGCTCAAAGGAGCTATGTTATTTATATAAAACGTAACTTTAACCCGTCTGGAAATCCCAGTTTCGGCTCATGAAATATAGCGCCCCCTATTGCACTAAAGGCTGCCGGCACAGTTTTGTTTGCTTTATAACTATTACTCAACTTACTACTGGCTGAACAGCTTATGTGAAGACACATTCAGGTGTGTGTATTATACACGGGCATGTCTGCAAATAGTTTCATGTGTTTCTGTATTATGTCTGAATGTCAGTGTCTTGCTTATCAGCACATCCCATCTTTTATAAATGCCAAGCTGGTTTTTAAATGAGACCCATTCTGAGGCTTTGATGCTCTTCCTTCTGTAAAACGATAATGAGGAGGGGCCTCGGCCGAGCTTGGCCTCCCAGGCCATGTCCAGGGGCCTCTGTGCCCTCAAGCGTCACACTGTGAGGCCTTGGATGTGGCGTTATCCTGATGAATGGCGCTGGTCGGTATCGGTGTCTGCTCTTCGGAGCAGTTGCTCCCATGAGGCCATTTTCTGCCGCCCTCCTTCAGGATGAATTATTGTTATTGTCGTATTATTTATGCAGCCGTCAATGGCCCTGACAGATGCTGAAATATAGCTGGGAACCTTGCGGGCTGTGCTTTACTGTGTGCCGTGTGTCTGTGACTCTGGCCGTACTTTACTGTGTGCCATTTGTCTGTGACTCCTGCTGTGCTTTGCTCTGTGTCTGTGACTCCGGCCGTGCTTTACTGTGTGCCGTGTGTCTGTGACTCTCTTTCCGTGCTTTACTGTGTGCCGTGTGTCTGTGACTCTCTTTCCGTGCTTTACTGTGTGCCGTGTGTCTGTTTCCTGCTGTACTTTAATATGTGTTATGTGTCTGTAAAACCATCTGTGCAATACTGTGTTGAGTCTGTAATTCCTGTTCTGCAGTATTGTTTGCGGTGTGTCTGTGATTCCCACTGTGATCTATTGTGCTCTGTGTGTCTGTGACTCCTGTGCATAACTGTGTGCTGCGTGTCTGTAATTCTTGCTGTGATTTACTGAGTGTCAGTGATTCCTGCTACACTTACTGTCTGTAGTTCATGTTGTGCCTTTCTCTTGAATGTGTTAAATGCTTAAGGTTGTTAACATGTTCTGCTTTATATATCAGTGTTTTGGGTAATAGCTTAATAGATTTTCCCTTAGAAGTTAACCAACAGAGCCCAAAGACAGCATATGTTAAAATTTAACAGTGAATTGCTGCATGATCCATTGTACCCTTTCTAAAATTTGCTTGTCTTTTAACACAGAGATCTATGTAACGATTTGAGGTTCATGTCAAATTTAAAGCTGCAAGCCCCAAACTGTACACATCTGTTAATTGAGTCACCGTTCGCTTATTTGCACGTGCAGTCTGCCCAGTCCTTCAGTCAAAGTGGAGCTCTGGATGACATGGCGTTTAACGCAGTGTCTGTAATTAAAAGCCAGCTCCTTACAAGCCTCTGCTCACTTATGTCTCTCCTGGGGACCATCAGAATGGCCCAGCCAGACGGACTGGCCGTCATGTGACCGATGAGCTCCGCCTCTCCTTGCCGCTTCTGTAAATGTAATCCCAAATTGATTAGGCCTTAATAGAACAGTTGTAAATGAAAAATTAATTAGACGGTTGTCAGGGCTGGGGAGTGCGCTCGCGGCGTGCCCAGTGCCTGCCTTCGATCTCCCGGCCCCCGCCGGAGCAGATGACAGCTAAGTGCCGGCTGTGTAAGGTCAGGTGTCACATGATCAGCGAACAGCAACCAATCTCACACGTGCTGGAAGATCACTGGAGCAAAGGAGGTGTCCTACAGTAGTGTATAGAAATGGATAGATGTGGTGTGTGTGTGAGAGAGATGTAGGAGAACAGAATATAATTCATTTTCTGAAATGTTTGTGTGTGTATACAATAATGTGCTGAAATCCTATGAGGCTACAAAGATTGTGTTTAAATGATGTTTATGCTGGTATAAAACTATGAATTCATGTTGGTCAAAGTGTATCAGTTTATATATTTCACAACATCTATTCATGTCACCCCGGAATGTACAGATACCATCCAACATTTCCACAAATGTGTGACGCACTTTGTTTGGTTAATCAGTACCTGCTGCTTAAAACTACTTAAGTTTAGAATTTAATGAACTGCTGATGGATATTAAAAATGTATTGGATGGCTGGAGTGCTTTTGAGCAGAGGTTTCGGAGTTATGGTGTTCGTGCCATCCAACTAGATACCAGTAATATTTGGGAGAACAGAAGAAATCATTTTCCTCCTTTTTGTATTACCATTCATTTGCCTATATTCCAATGGTAAACTGTGCTGTTTTCCTGAGCAAATACACAGTTACTGCTCAGATAAAGGGCCTTGCTGTACAGTATTGCTGTATAGTACAGTAATAGAATGAACCAGTGAATGGCAGTGGTGTTTCTGCCTGTTATTGAGTGTTTAGGTGTAAAAGCACCCTGGAGTATGCCAATGTTGTCTCTCACCTCTCACGCTTTCATTTTGTGCGAATGGTTTTAATTTTTTCTTTCCTTTGTCATAAAGCGATAAGACCCGTCCTCCACAGCTCGTCTCGTTAATGGCGGCTAACTCGGCACCGCTGTAATCATATTCTAGCGGCAGAACCCAAGAGGCGTTCTGGAGGACACGTGGTGCCATAGCTGGTTTGAGAAAACGCCTGACAGGAGCAGCAAGAAAATATTTTCCGAAGGTTGTCAGGAAGGATCGCCGAGCGCGTTAAGTAAAGAGCAGATTAGACTCTGGAAGTTTTAAATGTTTGGGGACCGTTCTGGGATTGTGTTTCTGGAAATGCATCTGACTCTTAATATATTCAGCGTTCAAGTGAATGGGATTTAGGGCACACTTTGCTGTTAATCTTTCTGAAGTGCCACACGTTGGATATGACCACCGTCGGGGATTTCAGAATTAATTTGGCCAATTTTCGTCATAGCAAGCTGTTGTGTAATTTCGGGAAAACAGGTGAACTGGGTGTTCTTTTTAATTGGCTGGTTGAAATGATTTCTACTGCCCCCCCCCCATCCGTTGGAGAAATAGCTGAGTTTATTGCTGAATGTTTCAGGAATTGCACTCTGATTGACCTGTAGAAATGGTCTACATCCTACTGGATCACAAACCCCCACATTCTGTCGCGTATCTATTAGGTCACTACTATGAGGGATTCAGTAGAACATCTAGATTAATGCTGGTAGGAGCTGTTGTCTAGTGTACGATGGAGGGTCCTAATGAGCTCAGTAATATGACAGCATGACACCCTGTGGTGTGTGACAGACGACAAGGAAGAAGGCCGTATTCTACAGGGATAAATTAAGGAAGTGAGGAGCAAGAGAGCAAACCAGCACGGACAAGTGCCAAACTCACCATACAGGCGTAAGATGACAACTGACCATCGTGTTCTAAGAGGGTTCCATGGGCTTTTTATACATTTAGTCACACAAAAATGTATTTTACTATGCTCCTCCTTTCAGTTTGTGTGTCTGAAGAAACACGGCGTGAGATATTAAAGCACACTGGAGAGAGCGAACCGTTAAGGCCCAGATGTTTGAAATTAGTGACAAGCATAGCGCTACAGCCTTGGGGGGGGGGGGTGTTTTCAGCGACTGAATGCGAATGACCTGGTGTGGACTCCTTGTCCCCTGTAGCCTTCAGCTTGGTATTATGTACAGGAAAAAATGGATACTGCTTTGACACTAGGAAGGAGGAAAATTCTGAGGTTACAGGGAGAGAAATTCCCACAGAGAGATCTGATCAGTATTTTAAAAACAAAAATGACCTTTATTAATAGAGGAGTGTCCTGGATAGCCAGGTGATGGGAGAATGCCCGCTTCCCCCAGACTGGGTGTGAAGGTGGGGGGGGATTATTTTAGGATCTAGGTTGGTTTCAGTCCCACAAACCATGGTGGGCTCAAAAAAAAAAAAATGAGACCACCTTGATTTCTCCTTCGGTGTGCCGTTATCTCTTCGATATGGCGTGTTGCTTTTGCACCGCGATTTTGCCCTGAGCATGTGCACTGTGAGATATTTAATTCTGTTTGTTTCTTGGAAAATTAAGGGGACGCATTAAGCGGGGGAAACAAAGTAGTTAAAAATGTATATCTTGTATCTGCCACCTGATAATGTAGCCAGTGGAAGATTTTCATGACTTTAAGAGGACAATTCAAGGGTTGTCTTGAGAAAAAGTAGTTATTAAAAATTATAGCTTAAAATATTCATGAAAAAAATCATTTGTGAAGAAGCTCATGTTTTTCTATTGATTAAATGTGTATCTCTCTATTTAATGGTATTCTGCAGAAAAAAAACACCTTTTACATATTTTGCTTAGAATATACAGTAGAACGTCAATTATCAGACTAATTGGAACTAATATTGGTTTGCATAATCAAATAGATCGGATAATAAAACATGTATGAGAATACCCAGTTTACACAAAACAAAGTATAATTAGACTTACAATTAAATTATTGTATGTAAGGATATTACTACTGTATTTTTAAATATAAATTATTACAAAAAATAATTGATTTAGGAAATGGCTTGCAAATAATAACCAAAATGTTTTTTTGGGGGGCAGTGGGGGTTTGGATAATTTACTGGTTTGGATGATTGACGTTCACGTAAATGACGTTCTATCTTTTCTAAAGATAAAATCCCATACAACATAATAAAAAAAAAAATCTTTTCATGGAGCTTAAACTAAAAACAGTCTAAATGAATATAAAAGATCACGGCGAGAGAGTCGTTAATTACTCCAATCGCACGCTCGAGATGACGTTTCCAAGGAAGCCGAAGGAGTGTATTTCTGAAGGACTGGCGTGTCGCGGGCAGTCCTGTCAACGCTTTTGTACGAACTCATTTCGCCTGCCTAATTGAGCGAATGTAACATGATCTCTGTCAACTCGACTTTGCCACTCACTTAGTCCAGAGTCTGGTGACTGCTGAGCTTTTGACCACCGTTCCTATCAGGTCCTTCCATGATGACGACCGATCTTTTCTTTCCGGTTACGTTCTTGCTTAAATGGCCTTTGTATCGCCACACCAGACTGGGGATTATTCTGTTAATATGGCATAAGTGCAAACACATTTGCTACAATCCATAAAAAAGAACAATAAGTGATATTTATAAAGCTCTGAATGATAGTCTTTAAAATAGTCTTTAAAGAAAGAATTAAGTGTATGGTAAGAATAAATGGTAAGGCGAGAAAAACAGGTAAAACAATACTATCCAGCTAAATCCTTGGAGTTATGAAGGAAAAAAAACAAAGCATGTAATTGTTGTGTTAAATTTCCCATGCAATTGTAATTGCAGAGGAATTATATGACCTCTCTGAGTCATGGGAGGAATTATCAGCTGCAGCGGTAATAGCAAACCAACTGAGTAGACTAGAAAAAGTCTGTGTTAAGGACTGTTAAAGCTGAAGTGAAAAGCCTGGTTAAGGATAGGGGAAAAAGGTTTCTGGAACCATCTCGGCCCTGCTTTGGGAAAAGCTGAATCCTCTGTGGACTTGCGGACGTGTGCGTGCGAGCCAGCCAGCCAGCCCGGCCGCGCTCACTGAGGCAGAAACCTCACGTCAGATCCTCACAAGCTTATTTTGATGTTTTTATCTCTCCGTGATTGGGAGCCATTCTCAGCAGCCAAAACAGACAGACTCGCAGGCGTTGAGTGAATTTTTAGATCCCCCCCGGAGGAGGCCACTTCAATAAAACATTCGGGTCGGGCCAGTGCTGACGGGCTGGAGTGGCACACCGCCTCGCACACACTGTAAGTTTACACTTGTGTGAACATCGGCTATACCGACCAGCGAAGCTTTAACCAAAGGCTCGCACGCAAACGAGGCCTCTCCCCAGGTCACCTCCAGCTAGAGAGCCTCCATCATCAGCCAAATTAAACATCACGCCACATCCTGTGGGGAGGCTGCCCACTCCGACTGGACGACCCAGGAATGTTTTTTTTTTTTTTAATGGGGGGGATTGTCCTTCACATTCGCACCCCGCCCAGCAGGTATGGCTGTCACTTTCACGAAGAGGGGGCCAGCAGGAAATTCAAGTACTGACTGACATGCACGCAATGGTGACAAATTTCACTCCTAAACCGTCAGACATTCATGAAAGTCAAGGTGCACAAGAACCTCAGATTCCCCATTAACCACCAAGCTCTCCTGGGCCTGGTTAGTGAACCCAAAGACAAATAGGTTCCTCTCTTCTATACAATGATCGAACGACCAAACCCGGAACCCTGCCGGTGTACCGTGGTACCTCAGCTTATGGCCCACGCCCGTATCGTTAGCCTGAATCGTTCTTGTCGCAGTATATGTGTGTTATAGCAAAGTGAGAATGATAGAACAATGTAGATGCATATTTTACATATTAAAAACCAATGAGTTAGACACAATGGTGTCTTGTATATGTGTGTGTGTGTGTGTGCATGCGAGCTCTGAGTTGCATTCATTTGTGTGCACAACACAGACTGTGCACAAAACCCTAAAGTATTTTAAATAATTCACATTACTTAAATTGCTCATATCAATGCCTGATGTGCTTATAAATATAGATATTGTGGCTACAGTTGAAGGTGCTGAACTACCTTAAGCCCACAAGTACCGGGTGAGAACTGTGAGCCATTTATAATCTATAAGACACTTTGCCAGTTAATTACGCCGTGTGTGGCGGTACCAGAAGAATATTAGCTCTGAAAGGTTATATTTTACCCTCTATTTTTAGGTAGGAGAAAAACGGCTAATTAGCAGGTATGGAAGAGAGTGGACACAAGTGGCAGTTTAAAAGGGCGGTTTAGAGAACCTAAGTGACAGAACTGGGTGGCGTTAGTGCAGAGGAGTCGCTGGGAAATCAGCATTGGAGCCGGTAAGACTTCAGTGCGGGGTAGAGGGATGTCAATTTCAAGGCGTTCACGCCATGACCCCCAGCCACGCAATAGAGGTGATCTGAAAACCAGGGCTGAGGGGTAACGGGACATGACAACAGAAGCGTCACTCGTAACTGTCCCCAAGTGGACATCAGTCTTTTCTCCCTCGGTGTTTCCTGAGTCCCCCCAACATGAGAACGGGAACCCGCCTTTGGTTCAAATAGATATTTTTCACAAAGCGGAGCTTTCGGTCTTACGTCGGGGCTGCAGCTTTAAGAAAACTCTGCGGTCGAACTGTTTTGCGCGTTTAGCAAGTATTAATCATGCGACAAAATAATCAGCATAGAAACACGTTTAAAATATACAGAGAAAGGAAAAATAAGTTGTACAGATGAGCCTCAGAATCAAACAAAGGACTCCAGTTAACACGGCGTAGATTTTATCAAAAAAAAAAAAAAATACAAATAAAAGACAGGCGTTACCAATAATGAAACACTTTTTTTTTTTTTTTTTTTTTCCCTGCAGATGCCGATTACGGACTTATCTCCGGAAAAAAAAAAAGGATTCTCACTCTAATTTGGTTTAATTAATCTGATTTTATTCTTTTGATTGCCAGTGTGTCGATCTTAATCACTGCTGCCCCCCGGAGAACCCTTTGTGTCCAGCGTTAGCGGTAAAGTCGGTAGCGACCAGCGTCGCTCCATCTGCGGTAAAGTCACACTGCGGCCGATAAGATCTGCTGAAGTGAGGAAGGACGGAGCTTCTCTGCTCCTCGTCTAGGCTGAGCTGATTGATGCGACTGTCAGATTATTTAAGGGCCCTTCTGCTTTTTCACGACGCTCTCTCATTTTCAGAGACGCGACCTCTCTATTTATTCCCATAATTATTAGGCTATTTTGCCCTTCTCATTAAGTGACAAATGCAATAGCTGGCAAGGCTTCACAATTAACTGCTGTAAAAGATTACTTCGAAAACAGTCAACCTTTGAGATCGTAAAATATACTTGCTGGGTAATGTTATAAGAATGCTGCTTTTTTTCTTTTTTTTTTTTCCTTTTTGAGCGGATGGGGTGTCTTAAATTCTTAATGTATCGGTGTTATGATGTTTATTAAGCCATTATGTTGATGTATTTGCAGTTCTTTGGATTATGTAATTATGTGGTTGCTTTCTGAAGTAGCGGTGATGGCAGCTATTTGCCAAACACCTGTCACCGTGGCTTGCTTTTTCAGCTAAATCTGAATACTGTATATCGCTTAAATTCCTGGGCAAATGACCTGGATGAGGAGCCTCACCAGAATGTAACATTGCACCAACATGTACTTGTATTTATCTAGTTTGAAAAAAAAACCCAATAATAATAATAATAATAATAATACTTTGTACTGTTCTTCTGAAATTTTTCTGTAAACCAGAAATGAATGATTCACATTGTCTTACCTTCTCCTGGACTTCACCTGGCACTAACTGTTAAGGCATCTGTATTTTTTTTTGTTAGGTATACTTGCTAGTTTAGGTGAACCTCCTCTAAACAAAGTGGAGATTATATATTATTCCAGAAATAATTATTTGAGAATGAATATTATAGTATTTGTCTGTCACAACCTTTATATTAATAAAGTCTATGTTTTACTTTTTTTTTTTTTTTTTTTTAATCTGTGTGTCTAGTGGCATCTGAGAAACTGCTGTAGCCATGCTGTTTGTCCTGGAGATGTGGCCTTCCGTCCACGGAGATGGAAAAAGTGAACGTGAAGAGACCAGCACCCCAGCCCTACGCTCTCTGGCGAGCGGAGAGTCTTCCACAATGTGGCGACATCTGGTTGGGTTGTAGAACATGGAGTGAGAAAAGAGAACCGAGCTGGCCCACGTGAGGAGGTCTAAGAGGTCCAAGACCCAGGATGGGGACCAGCGGCCACACCCTCAGACGAGGTAAATAAACACATACTAACAACGGTTTGAATAGCCATCCTCTAGCCTCTTATCCAGGTCAGTGCAACAGTGGTGTGTGGAGCCTGGAGCACTGGGCACTAGGCAGGATCCTGGATGAGATGTCAGGACTGTTTGAATATGATGTATAATATTTAACGTATAAAAGGACCTGATTGTACATAACAGATGGATGCCATTCTGCACATTCCATGTCCAAATGTTGGAAACAAACCATCACTTCAAATTTAATAGAGGAATCTAACAGACCATTAAAAAGATTCCTGATGAACATGCAATATATTAGGGGCTACCTTACTCATATCATATTAAAGCAATACAATTATGTGGCCTGAAAGGTGTGGGTTTAGGTTTCGGTCAGAGAGAGATCCTTGTAAGAAGGACGGACGGCTAATTTGTTTATTAATCTGCTCCTGGAGCGCTCTGAGAAAATGCTGTGGAGCCGTTATGGCGTCAGACGCCGTTGACAGGTGATGGAAATTGTCCCATTGCGAGCAGGAGCCGCCCGCTGTAGTTTTAGGTCGATTGATAAAACAATCTTGTTT
>JAACJT020000095.1:16048837-16071916 GCA_009936485.2 Gymnarchus niloticus | reverse complement strand
AGACGGCCAGGGAGAAGGGACCCCAGGGGGGTTGTGGGAAAGAAACAGGAGGAATGGAGAACCAGAGGCCGGAAGAATTCCCCCCCCCCCCCCCCCCCCAACATTGGTGCAGAGAAAGCTCGTGCTGAGTTTTCCTGGAGAGCTGCGTGACCTAAAATATCCCAAAAGAGCAGACAAGTGGACGAGCTCTGCCTCAGATAGTAGCCCCCCATCCCCTGCATTTCCTGTGGAGATATTACTCTGCTGCCACCAGGAGAAGTGGCTGGCTAGAACAACCAGAAGAGGGAACCTCGCTGACCAGGAGCAGCAAGCATATTTCACCGATGGAGAAACACCAAAGATAAATCTGTTTGCATGCTGGAGATAAATAAAAAATTCCCGTGTTCCTGCTGACAGATGCCCTCAGAGGTACATGGCTGCTATTCTTAGGACTAGTGGCAGCGTCCAGTTCTGCATTTGTCCCAAAACGCCCAGGAGACAAAGTTCTGCCTTCCCTTTGCACGGCCCACTCTCAAGGTGGCGGAATTCTTTTTTGCCAAGCCTTCATGAGTGTTTACAAGCTAGTATTTTAGGTGTGGCAGGTAGCAGGGGGTGCTGTCAGATGTGCAGTATTACTTCACTGTCACGGAATTATGCTTATTGATACCCAATTCAAATCATTTCATTGCGTGAAATGGCTTGTGTCAGCCCAAAACACAAGCATTATGGCATAACCACATACAGTCATCTCCTCTAAACTCATCAGCAATAAATCAGAGATTCAATTTTCTGTGCAGCGCTGGTTAGGCAGGAACAATGTACATTGAAGTAACAAGTTCCCTTCTACACATACACCTAGCGTACCTATGTTACGGTGTGAAATTAGTTAACAGTCTTTCCTCCTTATACAACTGAATGCCTCACCAACGCAATTCAGTTTTTGAAAGACCCTTTAAAAATTAAACAGATCTCTGCTGAGGCTTTCAGGTAGCTAGTGTCAGACCCAGTACAAGGATCCTGGGCATCTCACTGTATTGAGAAAGGAAAATGATTGAGAGGGAGTCTCTGGATGTTTATAAACTAACTACAAGGTGATTTCTGGTTGAGGTCCTGGTCCTATCGAGCCAGTCTGCACATTAATTGTATTGAACTTGAAGGTGTTAACTTTACAAATACAACAGGAGCTGAATGACTGGCAGCTTCTGGTTAACGACCTGATTCTGTTCCCTTCTTTGTCATGTGATCTTATTCGTGTGAGTCACTGACATGGTTGTCCATTCCTGACATGTTTCCACTTCACTGTTGCAGGATCACATTATTCTGCATGCCGTCTTGCTATTTGCAGGTGCACCTTTAATTATCTGGCTCAAGGACGCCTTTCATAGTTGGTTTTGATGTAACAGTTCCTTCTCACTCCACCTAAAACTTCATTAGTCTTTGAGCTAAACAGAGACGAGTTCCTCTTTAAGATCAGCCACCGGAGCGAGCTGGAGACCGTTAAAACATTCGGCTCACGGTGATGTATGATAAGCGGCTACCCAAGCTCATTAGCGGAAATGCTGGGTAAATATGTAAACCACTGGACTGTATCGAGTTGGAAAAGAGAACCCTGATGGGCGATCTTGAGCATGGGTGAATGGCCAGCATCTCCACGCATGTGACCTTGTTCCTGCGTCCACTTTGTGAATGCCTCAATCCACCTGTGCCCACACTCTACTGATCCTACCACCATTTTTCTGAGTTCCTGAAAGTTCGAACCTGCTGAGTAATGGGAGCTGGAGGGCGAGGGAGCTTAAACTATGCTGAAAGGCATGCCCTGAATGGGATGCCAGTCCATCACAGGGCAGAAACGCATTTTAAAACAAGTCAAGCTGATATACACACAGCCGCAAACAATAAGTGTAAATGTATAATTATAAACAAATGTATTTTCGACTGCTAAAATTTATGCTATCAATATATCAGTCAAAAAGATAAAAATGAATGCAAAGACAAAATGTTTAGCTCATTTTTATGTTTTAATACTCTTGATTTCTTTAATATGTGAGTCCATGCATTTTTATGTTTTTGGAACAAGGTATTTTTCCAGGGCTCTTTCACAGACTTGGTGTAACTTGAGTAATACTGTATGTATGGCGAAGGAATATGGAATGTGTGTGGCCCTTTTTGTTTCCCATAGAACCTCCTTGACAGCAGTTTCATTTACACCCCAGGTGTCGTTAATGGCAGCCGTGCAGCTGACAGATGCACCAGTGACAGATTTCTACACTTACAGGGGAACAAATAATGTAAAAGTGGGTGTTTGGGCCCAGCTGAAGCAGCATGTATGTTTTGCGGGGGAAATTTATCATGGTGAGGGAGACTTCGATCGGCAGAGTGTGACTCCGCATCATGCAGATGACATCCAGACGCATGCATCCATATGCTCCATCTTCATGGTAAAGGCACCCCCCCCCCCCACTCTACCTCAAACAGCACCATATCTTTTGGGACAGCTCTCCACCATGAGACAGAGTATGCTGGGCTGGGCCATTTTGTAGCGGTCACTCCAATGACACACCAGGCAATCCCGAGTGCGTCCTACGCCTTCTAGACCGCCATATATTCCGGTCCCTCCCACTCCGCTCAGCCGAACGGAGTGGGTTATGTGGCTAAAGCTCCTTACTGTGTGACAGGGACCCATTCTTCATCCACCGAAGAGTCTCCAGCTTCTAATTGCTCTCCGCGATGATCTGTCCCTGTGGGATAAACATGTAACAAAGCCGTTTAGCTGCGCCGCTAACTCGAGATGACAGGCTTTCAGTCCTTTTTCCCAGAGTCCTTTGAAATTTTTATCACCCTCACAGCCCCCCATGGCCCTGTCTCAGACAAAGTATTTCTTAAACCAAACTTCTGCAAAACCGTGTCATCTTTAAATGCCATCAAACCCCACATTTTTAACTGTACTTGCCTCAGCTGCTACATAAATACTTTACCATTTTATCGCAAACTACAATCGTCCTATACCATTCAGCAAAAAATAAAATCTTCAAGGCCGCACGAGTTTAATCCTGTGATTAACGTTGTTCTGAGCGAATACATTTTTTGCTAAATTACCCTGAGTGATCACAGGAAAGAAAAGAGACTCCATTAGGAGGTGGTTATATATGAACAAATTGATAGCAAAATGTTCCTTTCTCTTGTACTTTCAATTGCGCGGACATTTCCGATTCAGAGAAGGTGCTGGAAACTGGGAAGATCAAAATAAAACTGCCCCTACCTAACGGAATGTGGTGGCGAATTTGCATTTTGTTTTAATTATATTTAAGCTCGCTAGTTGATAAGATGGTGTATCATCTTGAAGGAGGTGGAGACTAATTTTGTTCGCATCTGCTTTCAGATCTCTTCTGCTGGGGCAAGACTTCTCTAATTGTCTTATTATATTAACTCAATTTACATCATTGCGTAGTCACTTGCTGGATGTAGAAATTATGGTGCTATCATTAGTTAGTGCCAAGTAGAAAATGTTAACAGACACAAGGCCTAATGTCACGCCCACACCAAGCCAGTCCACCTCTAAACAACCTGCTTTTCAAGGCCGAGAAATGTGAGTTTGACCGTCGGAGTATCTCCTTCCTGGGATAAGTAAAAGGACCTGAGGGGATCAAGATGGAGGACAGCAAGGTCTCAGCAGTAAGGGACTGGCCAGAGCCTGGCACCGTGAAAGAGCTGCAATGCTTCCTTGCTTTTTCCAACTTTTATCGGAAGTTCATTTGAAACTTTAGCTCTGGTGCTGCTCACTTGACCACCATATTCTGAGAAAAGGCCGGTTGGCTCATCTGGACAAAAGAGGCACAGCTAGCTTTCCAGAACCTCAAGCAACTGTTCATGACAGCCCCTATCCTCAAGCAGCCTAACCCATCCCTTCCATTCGTTGTAGAGGTTGATGCATCAGAAGTGGGGGTAGGGGCCATCTTGTCCTAGCATCATGGCTCCCCATCAAAGCTACTTCCCTGTGTCTTCTTTTCACACAAGCTGTCTCCTGCAGAGCGCAACTATGACGTGGGAAACCAGGAGTTGCTGGCCATCAAACTGGCATTAGAGTGTGGCAACACTGGGTAGAGATGGCAACACATCCATTCCTGGTTGTGACATTCTGTTCATGTCTCAGGGTGTCCCTAAGCATGTCATCTGGGTACCACCCTCAGATGAATGGACAAACAGAGAGACTCAACCAGGAAATTGGCGTATTCCTCCGGCAGTGGTGCGCCTCCCCTCAGGAGGACTGGAGCCGCTAGCTCCCTTGAGCAGAACATGCCCAGAACTCTCTTGTCCATACCTCCCTACGTCTTACCCCTTTTCAGTGTCTCCTAGGTTACCAGCCATCGTTGTACCCCTGTGGGCTCAAGGCCAGTGATGTGCCAGCCGTGGGTGACTGGTTCCGGAGGAGTGGTCAGGTATGGGTGAAGACCCATGTCCAGCTACAGCAGGTGGTGCAGACCCAAAAGAACTTTGCGGATTGGCGCCAAACACCCACTCCCCTATTTCATCCAGGCCAGAGGGTATGGCTGTCTCCCCGTGACATAACACCATCACCCCTCCAGGAAACTCAGTCTCTGTTACATTGGGCCCTTTAAAGTCATTCGCCGTATAAACCTGGTCACATACCGTTTGCGGCTTCCCCCCCAGTTCCAGATATCTCTGACTTTCCATGTGTCCCTGCTGAAACACGTATATTACAGTCCTATGAATCCTCTTGCTACTCCAGTCGAATGCCCTACTACACTGGACATCGCGGTGGACCCGCCCTAAGCCATCCAAACCCTTCTAGATTCTCGGTGCCAGAAGGGTCATCTCCAGTACCTGGTCAACTGGGAAGGCTATGGTCTGGAGAAGCAGTCATGGGTTCCCACCCAGGACATTCTGGACCTGTCGTTAATTGACGAGTTCCACCATCTGCACCCTAGCTACCCAGCACCCCATCCACATGGTTGACCGCCACATCAGCTGCCTCGGTTTCAGGAGCTGTCCATGAAGGGGGGTTTCAGGAGCTGTCCATGAAGCCAGTCTACCTATAATCTGCCACGCCCAGCCTACTCCCATTCATCGTCCCCTGAGTACTGATCAGCTGTGCCTCATTCATTATCATCAAGTAGTTTCCAGCCGTGCCTTGTTCAATCCCCTACTTAAGCCCCGCAGTTCAATTGCCTCCAGGTGAGGTATTGTGGTTCTAGGGCTTCTTGTGCTTTGCTAGTGTATGGCTGTTTGATTTCTCTTTCTGCCCCCTGTGTTTGGTTCTGTTTGCTGTGCTTGTTGCTCTACCCTGGAATTGATCTATTGCCTGTGACCACAATTATGTTTTTTATGCTCTACTTGTTTTTGGAAATCCTACCTGTTCTGGTTTTGACCCTACCTGTATTTACTACAATTAAACTGTGATTCTGTAATTGGATCCTACTGTGTTCTGAATCATTACACCTAACATGATAGTTCAACAACAAATTGAATGTGCTTCACCTTTTCTTTTTAAGTCTGCTTTCGTTTACCAAAACCCATAGCAAAGATGTTCTGCAAGACAGGCCGAGAGGAAAGATCATGACCAGGTACTAAGAGCGGTATTTTTTGGGAGACCAGTGTAAGGATAGGATGCCCTCTTGAGTTTGGTACTCAACCTCAAATGTCAGCCCATTTTCCTGTTCAGTTTCTTCAGTAAACACCTAGTCTGTAAAATGTGCTTTACTGGCACAAGGAAAAAAGTCTTTCCTGTCAAAATGGAATGTGGTTGGTTTCACTGGATACTCAGCTATACAGATGAGTTACTATAGTATTGTATAAACAATGGGGAGGCACTTCGGCGAAGTCTGATAGAAATGTTTGAGGAAGAAATTTCTAACAACTCCTTTGACCTTTTAATTACGACAACCCTGTCTGCCCGCAGGCTGTCTCCAATCTGAGACACTCTCCTCACGTTCTGGATATATCAAAAGGAGTCATGGTGAAGTTTAAATTTGAAAGATTTTGTGGCTAACAATATGCTCCAGAACATGCATGAGGTGTTCCGCTGACTAAAAGTCCCCTGCCTGGTGTCATGTGTATGCCTTTCCTCTTTCCATTAAACACACACGTCAGTTATAATGAGCTTATTTAAAAATCACACTAGTTCAGCCTGGCAGTTGCAAATTAATTGTTAGATTGTCTGATTTCATGACACAATATTGGCCTGGGAACATAGCAAAAGTAGCATAAAAAACCAAGGAATGGTAAGATTGAGTGATTTTCTGTGGCAAGAAACAGTGAATTAAAAAGCAAGATTTATCATGACCTCCTCCTATCCTAATAATTACATTAAACTTGTAAGACCATGACTGATGTGCTTGCTGGAATCCTGCCAAATATTCTCAATCTTTTAATGAAAATCTTAACATTTGCTCTTGCAAAATCTTAATGGGTAAAGTTTAACGCTGGCCCAAGGCAGACAGAGGCTGTGACGAGACCGCGGCCCAGTCCAGTCGCCTCGTTTCCTAATTGCCCTAGCGAGAGCTGCGCGAGGGCGCCTGGGCCCCCGGTGCGGCCCATACTAGCACGTCGAAGACGTTTAGTATGCAGGAATCATCGGGCGAGCTGCTTCCCCCGCTGAGCTCGGGAGATTTGCCATTGATCAAGCTCGAGTTTCGCCGGCCAATTCCCGCAGGACACCGATCCTGCGAGGAGCACCGGCTTTTCGCGGGCTCCGTTTAACATAAGTACACTAATATGAGGTACACGGCGTATTGAACGGCTTCCATTTGATGCAGTGCCGGCAGTCAGCAGCCCCTTCGGACGTCCAGTAAAGCCGTTTGAAACGCGAACGTCTTGAATTGCTCCGTCAAAAGACGGTAATAGTAATTTAAATACCAGCTTCTGACTGACAAACCGAACAACACCCCCCCCCCAAAAAAAGGAAACACTGCCTGCAATGGCAGGTAGGAATATTTCACCGCCGAAAGGCGGAAGAAAAATGTTACATCTGGAATACATTTTACATATTTTACATACATGGAAAAAAATCGCAGGATAAAAAAACGCAAAATACATAAACATGTTTATTTTGCCTATAAAAACTAAATCATCGTTAGATACAGTCGAACGGATTTGTGTTTCCTGCAGTATATCCCAAGATATGCTTCTAAAATAGAGAATATTACGTAACATTATATCTTTATTCTGATCATTACCGGATTTTTCTGCCAAACAGAAATATAAACTCAGCATTAAATGTAAAACTGGCGCCCAACCTAAGGAGTGAGACTTAACTGCAGGGCTTTCAGAGAACAACCATAAATGTTTAATACATGCCTGCACCTTTGCATAATAAAAGGCGGCGTGTGTTCTATAATGACCAGGGATTTTTCTTTTTTCTCCCCTCATTGCGCTAATCACCCAGCTGGTGTGTCAGGAAGACGCGTTTGAACGAACAGCCTGTCCGGAACCCAGATGAGCTTACTCCCCATGCGCAAAATAGCCTTTTGTAAGTGGCCCCAAGTCGCCTTTTCCATCGCGTAATCCATGTTGTATTTACTGACTTGTTTTGTGCATTTCTTTTATTGTAGTTTTTTTTTTTTTTTTTAATTCCCGTGTTATAAGCAGGTATGATTCACTGTATTCAGCTAGGACTGATGTGAAAAGGTCATTTTTTTTTTCTTTCAAAGCTGTGAGGTGAAATCAAGTTGACTTGAAGAAACTGTTGTGCTAAATCGGTGTCACATTCAGCTGACCAAGAAAATAAAACACATTTGTATCTATAAATAGTAAAGGAGATAAATGCAGGCCTGTATGGAGAGCCTTGTATTAAATATAAAGTGGTAAGACTTGAAGATATTTGGTGTGATTTTGAGAAGTGTTCTTGAGAGCTGTAGCTGTCTGAACAGATGAAGTTTTGAAGTTCAGTGTAGATTAACCAAAAATGAGGACATGTCTCGCCTCTCTTCAAAAGTTCTACCAACCACTCCACTAATCCTGCAGCTCCAGGCACCCTGTTTCCTGGTGTGGGTGAGTGAAACTAACCCCTGACTTGAGGAGGTGGTCAGCATTTTGGCTCAAAGCCACAGCCCCATGTCCAGGTGCCCCTTTAGGTGAACCCGCACAAGTTGTGGCCATGTAAAGTGAAATAAAAACTGAGACGCGGCACCCGGTCAGTGTTCCAGAACGAGCTATGACTGGAGGAGAAGCATTGAGGCCTTGATGCTGAACAGCTCCCAGTAACAGACGGCCTCTCCGTTTTAACACCCCCCTACCTCCCGCTGCGTTAAAGGGATTTGTGCTGTGGACAGATGGGCTTGATAAAGGACTAGTGAACCTGCCTCTTTAAATATGCCGTTAAAGGGACGGCTCAATCGCAGGTGATATTCGTCCTGCTCCTCTTCAGGGATGCTCATCTGGGCTGGGCTTGGAGCCTCTTCAGGTCTCTCACTTTGCTCCACCACACGGGTATAACTGGCATGCCTTAACTGATTGTGGCAAGCACACACCTCCAAAAAATTA
Organism: Gymnarchus niloticus; assembly: GCA_009936485.2. Classification (NCBI taxonomy): domain Eukaryota; kingdom Metazoa; phylum Chordata; class Actinopteri; order Osteoglossiformes; family Gymnarchidae; genus Gymnarchus; species Gymnarchus niloticus. Next base: position 16,063,438 of record JAACJT020000095.1, on the reverse strand, counting down.
CAGGTGAGGGCTGTCTTGTTTTGTCATCCTGAACTTTACAGTTCTTTATGATCCGTTTTTGGTTTCCATCTAGAATAACAAAAGACCTTCTGATTACTGAGTGACTAACTTAAACATTTTTCATTTAGTATCCGGCCAAGTTCCTGGCAAGCTTAACAATCTCATGTTGTCCGGCTTTGCGAGTGTCAGTGTACCTCTGAGTGTTAATCGTGTTAGGCTACTTGTAATGAGATGGTAGAGATGACAGGTGTGTCACTGCCGTTTGACCGTCTTCAAAGTTGTGACATTTTCAACTTTGGGTCAATCTTCTGCCAGAGCTTCACAGCTGACATTCTTAATGTTCGGCATGGAGAACAAAGAGCAGCAGAATGATGCAATATGGCTTTTACTTTCACGCATGACCAGTTCCATTAGGATTTTTTTCTTAACAACGAGGGTTGCACTCATCTGAACGCAGAATACCACTGAGTGCCTCTTCCTCACGTGGCCATTTTGGAGCAGTGTCACGTTCTGTACCTGGTGCCTTTTAGAGGATAAATAAGGAGAATGGGTGGAGATCGGACAAGCCACTCCCCCTGCGGCACCAGCGTACATTCTGGATCTTTGTCACCCATTGAAGATGGAAGGCTGTTTTTCTCCCACCTCGCTGTCTGATTCATCGTCCATCATTCTCAAGGTTGTCTTCCACCACAACATGTCTAGGCGACATGGCAGAGAGGTCACCGGCAAATGTGAAGAAAGGGTCTACCTTGTGAACAAGGGATGAGACATTCCTGCAGATGATCCCTGCTTCGGTTCGATCTAATGTCCAGAGCCATGGCTACTAAATGTGTTGTACATTAAGCCATCGATACCTCAGACAACAAGCCCACCTTGGCCTCAGAATCACAGTGGATTTAAATGCATTCCATCCTCAAGAACCAGGAGTAGAAGAAGTAACTTCAAGATGATCTGCAGCAAGGGAATGGGAGATCATGTCTTCTCTTCAGATGTTTTCTTCTGACTCCTTGCACTTGCCTCAAAACTGGGTTTGGTTATGAACTAAAATATTTAAATCCCATAAATATTTACCTGACAGCGAGGACACTTTTTTGTGGGCATTGTTTCACACTGTTTAATTTCCTCCTCTGGAGCCGTGCCTTCGCTGGTTGCAAAATTAGAACAATATTTGACCTATCTCCATGGTAGCGGTTCACCCCTCATTCAAATTCAGGCCGCGTTACATTTTCCAAACCTTATACCCGGGACTCCTGTTGACAAGTCCAAAAACAATGCGTCATAAATATTTATGGCTGGAAAGGGCAGCGCGGCTATGCTGCGTTCTAATTAACGGCCTTTTTGCTGACCTCTGACCTGCCGCATTTGTTTTACCAGGACAAAGAGCTTGGCTGATTCCTACTTACTTTCTTCTAAATTTCTGGAGGTGTCTCTTGGTAATGTTTACTGTGGGTGCAGCACAGGCTGGGGGGTAAACGACAAAGTACACCGCACAACACGATTAACGGAAAATTACCTTTTTGAATGATGTTAATTCAATATCACCATGGTATCATCTGGGCATTTGAAAGAACCTCACGTACCTTTTATCTTACAGGATAACTTTCCTTAAAATACTCTCCACTGGCAGAAGTGTAGTTTTAGTGCATTTAATTGTATATCAGCTTCATGCATTTTGCAAAAATCAACATTCACAGCACGGTTTGGAGGAGATTTTCTTCTTACATGAGAACTGTTGCTTTGAAAGATGTCTGGCAATTTATGATCAGTCTTGACCATGACCACCTCACCAGCAGAGGGCATGTTGCTTAAGGAAGTGAATGCGTGGCACTTTGAAAGCCACACCAGGTCAAGAGTCCAGCAGCATAAATGAAATGTGAATGATTTGATTCCCCCTCCATCCAGAGGCTCTGAAGTACTGCTTGGTGGTTTCAACATGGTGGCCGCTGGCCTCACATGGAGGCTGTGAACCCATCCGTGGATCTAGTAAAATTTTTTTTCCCAGCTTCACCTTCATTGCTCCCAGCTTCCTCCCAATCCTTTGTTGCCTGGGGTCAGATTAGGGTCTGTTTGTTGAGCCTTAACAGAGCCTGGTGGCACCACATAAACCTGCAGGTGGCATTCTGGTAGATCTCAGACCCACAGGGGGACAGGGGTCATTCCCTTCCACTGTGAGTGCCAAGCCTGGGGTCAAATGAAGCCCCCAGTGCCACAAGGAGTGAGCCGCAAAAGGTCACCAGAGGGTCTGACCTAAAGGACGAAAACCCAGGAGGCGCATTCCTCGGCCAGAATTGCTTCGACAAAACATGCAACAGTATAAATAAAAATCTCTGCGCTTTAAACTGAATGTCATGTGACCACTGAAGTCTTTCTGCATTGCCTGGAGAAAAAGCATATCTCTGTGCGTGACAGGAGAGCGTGGGAAGCACCCAGGATGGAGGAACACTGGAATCAAGAGGATGAAAAGGACTTGTGGAAAAGGCGGTAGAGCCCGGGCAAAACCTGGGCTATCACAAAAGAAGTACAGACAGCCTGCTTTGTGACCGTGTTTAATTAAAAGTATAGCCTCTGTGATCAGATCGTTATAATCCACCGGTTCTAATCTGCCTTATCAGTCTGGGATCGATGTCAGAGAGCGCTGACCGTGGATCTGCAGTGCATTTGTTCGGTTTGACAGCGGCTTTGATGACCTCGCTGAAGCACATGTATCGTCCAATCAGCACTGGGCATTTATTTTACCTTCATGTCATCATTTGGAAACTCGTCTCAGTAATTCGTGAAGCTGCATTCACTAGGTGTCGGGAGCCAGGGGTGCTGTCATTTTGTTCTCCGGATGTTCCGTCCCGTCTCTCCTGGATGGACTAATGAATTTACTGCTACATTTCTTTATTAATAAAGACTTAACTTTGTAAGCTGGGAAATGCCTTCACAGACACAGAACCTCCCCCACAGCTGATTCAGTTGGACAGGGTGGCGGTCAGTATGACCATATAGACCAGTGATCGTTCATCATGCTATCACCGTCTCCTTGATGCTGGCTGGCAAAAGGTTTGCCAGTCTGTTTTTTGCATGATTGCCTTCGGATGTCGGGACAGGGGAACGGAGCAGTGTCTTGTCTGGTCCGTGTGACAGATGAAGAACGAGGTCTGCCTTTGATCACGCTGGACGATAGACAGGCTGAGTTATGGTGATGGTGGGGGGGGGACACGTATGCCTGCCTGTGGCTGGTGCTTTGGTTAAGTGGCATCCCACGTGGTTCTTCGTAGTTTGACTGCTGTTTTCACTGAAGCATGGGAGGTGAGTCAAAGGTGGTTTACAATCCTGGTGTGACCTTGCAAATATCACATAAGGCTATTTATTTGTTTAGTATTCCAATGTGGATTTCCCAAACCCCAGGCTGAGAGTTGTGTCCATTTTTAGAGCTTTTTGGGACATATTTGATAGGTCAGGGAGGTCTTTCTGTGGGCTTTCCTCCCATGCTGTTTTGACCGTAAGCTGGCTTCGCTGGCATTGCTCCATCCTCAGGAAAAACCAGCATATCATTTTCAGCAGAGAGATAATATGCAGGGTGCCAGTCACCCGCTTGGACAGCCTGGTTCTTATAGGGCTTGGGTTCCCCAGCAAGGGCACTAGGAACCAGCCTGATTGATGTGGAGATGGATTTTCCCACTTGCTTGTGGGCCCTGCTTCACAGGGCCTACCTCTTTCTCCACCAGCCGGCCTCTGAGGTTGAGAAGGATGCGGGGGGAGGGCGTTCTGTTTTGGTATTTACATGTAGCTCAGAGGCTAATCTCTTTAAATCCTGGAACTTCAAAGACAGACAGTGGTTGGTTCACTTATAAACGGAGACTGCAGTCTCCTCCGCCTCAAAGCTAAGTGACTGCCTGAGAAAATGATTCCTGTTCGCCTGCAATGTGGCCTCAAAGTTTGGTACGGAACGGGAGACCACAGCCCATACCGTGCAGTGTCGTGAACCTCCCAGGTCCCTGCGGCCTCTGTGCTGCCATGTTTGATAATCATAGGCCGGATCCTACTGGGCAGACCACTGGCAAGGAAATTTCACTGAGTGGTTCATTTATTATATGTTTCTTGGTGGTTTTAGAGAATCCTGCCATGTTTTACTGCTCTGGCATAGACAATATTGAGCCTGAAAGGGTCCCCAACTGAGAATTCACGGTGGGTCATGTTTTTTGTACTTGGTTCAGCTCATCCTTAAATAACATCAGTTGTCATAATTAATGTTTTTCCTTTGAAGCGGTGCCCCCCAACCCTGCTTCTATTGTACGGTTACTGCGTGCCAATTAGACTGCCGTATTTTTAAACCGATTCAGCTTTTTAAAAAAGGCTCTCACCTCTCGTGGGCACTGAGTTAGCCTCTGCAGCTGGTGGATCTGCATTGAATAAGTTATTAGCAAAAGTGTGCTGTGCTACTTTTATAATTAAAGGTATTAGCTAACATGATTACTGCCTGGAGCCTAACGAGCTATACGTAGCTAACATTAATCGCAACTAGAGCTAGCTATATTTACCAGGGTGGGTAATGATCAGCTTTGCTGTTACATTGTTTTTCAATGGCTATAGCTGTTTGCTTGTCTGCTTATTGAAATATGTAATCATGGCTTTACACTTGGCACCTTTTAGTTCATTGGTCTGTATGGTGTGTCAGGGTGTGTTCTCTCATGTGAGAACTGGGATTTTGAATGTTTTCTTTGAGTCATTTCATTTCTGGTTGCAGCTCAATCCACTTCAGCACGAGGTGGCTATAAGGAGGTCCATGCAAGGTGGAAAAAAAAAGTATCGCTAATTTTGACCAAAGGATCGTGGTAGGTCCACAATAAGGGCCTAATCATGTATATATACTGGGAGTGTGTACGGGAGGATTGATGTGTGTGTGGGTCCGAGAATGTAAGCCCGCAGGTAGGTGAGGGGATCATTGCAGATCCATTGTCAGCTCCTCACGGCTCATCTCTGTGGTTCAGTTTCAGTTCCCTCAGCATGACGATCAATTACATTCTGCCCTTAATCCTTTTGGATTCTATATGAACCATCGATCAGTGATCAAAGCATGGCCATTAATCTACGTATGATGCATTAAACTTCAACAGCATCCATTCATTTTCCAACCAATTATCCCATACAGTATAGGGCTTAACGCAGGGGTACACTCTGCATAGGACGCCGGTCCATTGCAGGCCACATGAACGCAGTCACACACTGTCGACCATTTAGAGATGTACAGTAGTTAGCTTAATGCAGGTCTTTGGACTGTGGGAGGAAACTGGAGAAAACCCGTGTGATGGGGGAGAACATGCAAAAACCTCACACACATAGAACAGGAACGTGATAGTACTGAGGTTTACATACTAATTAAAATCATAAATGAAGCTGGGGTTATTGTTTACAGTTTTACAGAGCCCTGAGCCATATTATCTGTGTATGTCATGAGAGGTTTTAATGTATTGATCATTTGTCTCATGTCCATATCTGCACTACATGGAGAGTGATGCTCAGCATTAGGGTAAGAATCGCACACCCACAGTGAGCCATAGAGACAACGTGCAGCTGTGGAAGCTGTTGCAGCTTTCAGAGTGGGAGTCACTCTTCCCTCCTCCCCTGCTCGCCAGTGGAGCAGTCTGTGTCGGTTTGAGTGGGAGTCAATCCTCCCTTGCACTCTCCTCCCTGTCTCGCCAGTGGAGCGGTCTGTGTCTGACAGTCACTCCTCCCCTCCTCGCCAGTGGAGCGGCGCGGCGCGGCGGACGCAGCGCTTCAATGTGCGCCCGTTTTCCCATAGAATCGAGAAGCGGCACCCATGCCATCGTGTCCCAAGCAGGGCATCGCGTCAGTACCGAGCTGAGCACGCAACAGCCAGACCTGCTGCGGTCGTCGTGTTACGGTCCTTATTGTTATTGTTGATTCTGAAGACACGTTTTTCCAGATCAATATGTTGTCGTTGTGGAGTTGTCCCCGACGCCTTGTTCTCACCACTCAAGTGTGGGGCTGCTTTCTCTCTCTCGCAGCGCTCCGGACATTTGCGATCCCGAGTAACGAAGGTAAGGCGCACGTTACTTTATTGAAACCCTACAACGCTTGTACTTAACCTGCAGTATTTAAATAGCCACATCTGTTCATCTTAATTATCGCTCTGTCTGTAAGCCGAAAAATAGATCAAAATGTGGACAGATCGTCATACCCCAACACGCGCCTTAGTCCCGAGGTTTGTAAAATATACGCAATTAATTTTGATAACGGGATAATATGTTTGGTTCAACTGGCATTTTTCGGTGTATCAGCAGATGTGCTCAAGTAGGGTACGGAATGCAACTGAAGAGCACCGCGCAACTTCAGCAAGCGTGCATTTTTATTATTGATGTCTGTACGTCGCCTTGTCATAAATTCGAGGGTAAGCTTGCAGTTTGATTAGTTGGATGACAGCCTGTTATATTTTAGGCACACAAGTGCGCATTCATTTAAGATGAGGTTAAAATCAGGAAAAAATAAATAAATAAATAAACGTCTTTGCGGTCTATCGACGCGTTCACTACAGCATCTTTACAGCAAACCGCCGACTTAACGTTTAAATAATCATTAGTTGCACAAATTAAGCGACCATTTAGGTACAGCGTCCCGGTGTCAGCATCACTGTCAGTGAGTGATTGTGAAATAGTTTTGCCGCGATGCAGAGCCGTGTGTGTCCTTTTAAATGAACGCGTCTGGCGAATTCTTAACAGTAGGCTACTACCTAATAATAATAATAATAGGAATGCATTGAACGAAGCTCCTGGATCGATTCCCTATTTTGAGATTGAATTACAATGTATAGTTACATATAGTTTTCACGCCTCCTTTCCTCTTCCGCGGGTCCGAGACAGCACTGGACCTGCAAGGAGATTTTATTTTAATTTTTTTTCGGACCGGGTACCAACACGCTACATGGACGGAGGCTGTGGGATATCCAAGAGCCGCTCCGGGGACGGCTGCGAGGGCGTGAGAGCCGTCGGGCTTCTCTTCCGCGTGTCCCGGCGCCGACAAAGTTTCGCATTGCAGATCAGCGCGCGCCTGTAGAGCTCAGGTGCACGTGGACCGCCGCTCGAGCGCAGGTGAACCGCACCGTGTCGCCGCCTCACCTGGAGGGAGCTGACAGGCGACCGTGTCCCGAAAGGCGTGAATGCATGACCGGCGTACCTTTGAGAAGCCTTTGGTTTCTCGGCCTTCATTTTAATTAACATCCCACTTAATAAATGTATACCTACACCGAGCTCGCACAGTATGAAAGAAGAGCTCTTACTACATTTTACATACCTCTCACTTTAAATCGATAAAAATGGATATGAATAATAAAAATAATATGTAAGTGTAGAATTTTGTCATAGGTCATTTAAATCAGACCATCGGTAACATAACAAAACGTTAAGAATGAGAAATGTATTATGTCTCAGTATTACGTATCTGATAATTACTATCTTAAAATAAAATTTAAATTGTAATCTAAGGTCTGTAATAAGTAGACCATCGCTAAAGCAGGTGGAGTGAGTGTTAAACGGTTTTGAACTTAGGCTCCTGTCTTAAATAAAACGTCAAAGCTGTCACGCCGGTACTGAGCAGCCTGAGTGGGATGTGAATGTGTTAGCTTTCCACGTTTTAACTGCTGGCCCGACACCAGTTTCATTTATATTTTACTTTCCACCGCTGTATTGTAAAGGCCCGACGATTTCTGTGCCTACGGCCCCTGACAGATGAAAGAGATTTATTAACGCGGGATGAAATTGTCTCCGACAGAAGACATTGTCGCTCTTACGTATTCTTTTTTTCTGTTATCTGAATAGAGACCTGTAAAGGTTCAGTCTGGGTTTTTTGTATCCTGTCTGATTATTTTTTATTTATTTATTTTTTTTGTGTACTGAATAATTGTTATATATGTAAGACCTCAAATCACAAAATTGTAAGCTATTAATTAATTTAGGGGGATTTATCATTCTTAAGTATTATATTGGCCAGTTATCATAGGCTCTGTCGGTTAACGCTCTCATTTGATGTTTTTGAAACATAATAGTAGTTAAAAGTAATATAAAATATTCTCACTTGCGTCACTGTGCGCAAATTATGTTTTTTAAAAACTCAACATTGGTAATGTCACTGGGATGAAAAAGGCTGTTCATTCCTAGGGATAACTGTCGATTTATTCATGCAGTAGTTTTGTGTGTTATGGTCAGGCCTGAATAAAAGAGATTATTTAAATAATATGAAACTGGGGTATTGTCGTGTAGCATTCGTCCATACTGAGAATTTTTTTTAAAGTGAGCTTGTTTGTTTATTTATTAAAAACAGTGCTGATGCTTGCGATATATCTTGCTTGTAACAAAAGCCTAATTAATGCGACCAGAGTTTTTTTTTTTTTTTACTGAATGCTTGAAATGCCCAGTTTTGTAAACATTTATTGGGAGACTAATGTACATTACTGTACATTACCACTAGTGTAGTAATGACAAATGATCTACACAAAATTCATGCAAAATTACAGCATAAAACTAATAATACTATAGCTCCACTGGCAAGCTGTACCCCTCATGATTTGACGAAAATGAATTGGGATTGTTTTTAGGAATTCCATATGAAATATGAATGCAGCGTCCACATGTCCGTATGTCTTTTGCAGATATTATTGAAGTTTGGCGATATTGTGATAATGTTGAAACAGGGCATGTGCTGCCCCTCGAACACTGGGGAGATGGCTTCCCACGCTGCCTCCGCTTAGAGGGCAGGACCACCGTCATAGTAAAAGGTTGGATAATGGATGGTGGCTTTTGTGCAGCGTGATGGATGACGGATGAGTTGTATGATAATGACACAGTGAAAGTGCGTATTGAGATGTGCTTTCCTGCCCTTGTAAAGGCCATTTGGGCCTAGGCCGGCTAAAGCTCTACCTGAACCCTTTAAAATCATGGGGAGTGAAATCGTCTCACTAATGCATAACAATACCTGACAAAAATGTCACCCATGAACGTGTTGTGGATTATCACGCTAAGAAATCACCTGGAGGCGACGGTTTTTGGCGTGTGATGAACTTTCTTCCAGCCCGGTCTTGCCTGCCCAACAGGGAGAAACAACACTGAGTTTTGTCTGTTTACTTTTCATTTCTCTAGACTGTTGTACCTGTGACTCAGTTTGCCTGTTTTTTAAACACTCTTGAAAAGAATTTTCACATGTAAATATGATGTCCTTTTGTTTCTATTTTTGGAAGCACGGTGTTGGTGGTAAAACCAGACTTTACTTCAGTGTCACCCGGCGTTTTGCTTACCGACAATGGCGTTACGGAAGATGCGTGATACTGAATGGGTATGCCGCGTGGCCTGTGAGGTCATCATCGACAGGCACTCATTGATCTGGGTCCCAGAACAGGGCCAACAGAATCTACACTGTGTCCTTAAAAGGATTTGTGAGGTTTTTTTTTTTTTTTAAGAGACATGGACTGGGATGGTAACACAGTGAGACACCCTGGCTTTTGGCTGGACAGTCAGGTGACATTAACCAGCCTGTCCTGCTTATATTAATGTCCAGGTCCAAGGAGATCAGTGCCATTCTTACTATCATTCAGTTGAATATAATTTTCCATTTCTTGTACATGTGGCTGTATTGAGCTTTTTAAAGTACTGGATTTGAAGTTAAATGTTTTTTATTGCACACCAGGTGATGAGGTTTGCCTGGTTAAGCAGCCAGTGTTGTGAAAAGCTTGCTGACGGTGATTGTGTGAGCTGTTATGTACCCCAGCCAAGCTGTGTCGTTCGCTGTCTTTGCATTCCTTTGTTCTCCATGACAGGAGTCAAGAGTGGCCATTGAAAAATAATAATAAAAAAAAAATACTGCTGTGAGAAGATCAAAGATACTACTTTGATTGTTTGTACATCATTGTTTTCTTTTGCGTTCTAAAAAAATCTGAACTCAACATCGATGCGTTGCAATAAGGTCATCGTTATGGGTTGGTCCGCTGGGATGTACAGGGTAGACTCAAGTTCCATGCGTTCCAGGACAGTCCTGATCTGCGATGGGGTCGCCACTGATGAGAGTCGATATGATGGACCATGCAGAGGTAGACCTGAGTTCCACGCATTCCAAGACAGTCCTGATCTGCGATGGGGTTGCTGCTAATGAGAGTCGATATGATGGAATATGCAGAGGCAGACTCGAGTTCCACGCATTCCAGGACAGTCCTGATCTGCGATGGGGTTGCTGCTGATGAGAGTCCATATGATGGACCATGCAGAGGTAGACTCGAGTTCCACGCATTTGCAGATCAGGACTATCCTGGATGGGGTTGCTGCTGATGAGAGTCAATATGATGGACCATGCAGAGGCAGACTCAAGTAGCACACGTTCCATATGCAGGACAGTCCTGATCTGCGATGGGGTTGCTGCTGATGAGAGTCGATATGATGGACCATGTAGAGGTAGACTCGAGTTCCACGCATTCCAGGATAGTCCTGATCTGCAATGGGGTTGCTGCTGATGAGAGTCCATATGATGGACCATGCAGAGGCAGACTCGAGTAGCACACGTTCCATATGCAGGACAGCCCTGGTCTGCGATGGGGTCGCCGCTGATGCAGGTTCGGCGGCTGTCGCAATGCGCTACTCGTTGTTTCGGTGTGATACTGTCATGCCTTAGACCCATACCTGGAGCCAACCAGCAGTAGAAAATGGACACACTCTTTATACATGTACGGGCAGATTCTCCAGAGGCTGCAGCGAATTCATCTGTAGCTAAAACAGTTCGTGTTGTGTCCCTGTGGGATGGACCACTTGCTTGTACTGTATTTCTCTCGTTGTATAATTACAATTTTGTGGATTTTCAATGTTTTCCCCATTCTGCTGTGTCCGGACATGTCTGAACCCTGTGCATGTCTGGTTTTAGCCGTGTCAGAGGTCCCATATCCTCAGAATTTGTTCTGAGTTGAAAAGCGGCTCCCCCACACACACACACACACACACACACACACACACACTTGTCTGTAACAAAGCCACTAAAGCAGTATGTCTTTGCCGACTTTTAGACTGCCTTTTTTCGTCTTTGCAGTGAATTTACTGGACTCCCGATCTGTGGTGGACGACCTGGGGTGGATCGCCTATCCCAAGAACGGGGTAAGTCTCACCACTGTAATCCAGCCATGGACTGCATTAGCGTGTTCCACTGAGGTACATCTCAAGGTCTGTGGCTCCCTGGGGCAAGGAAAAGAGATTTTAAAGGGAAAAAAGAATATATGTATAATGGTAACAAAAGCCTGGTCTCCCTAGTATGGGATGTCTGTAGGGAGACGAGCTTGTGTTCAAACGACACGGAGAATTCCATCATCCTAAAATTCAGACTGGGTAATTTCATAGTGCCTGAGAGCAGGAAGAATCCTCTGGGTCGTCACCATCGTTCGGAAATCAAACATGGAGCCCCCAAAATGTTTTTTCCCATGAGTATTCTCTGAACACGGGAACTGTAGCCAGCGCCTAGGTTCAGGGAACAGAGGCAGTGTACAGGGGTCCTTGGCGCTGGGATAGCAGACCCTGACCTGTGTACGATTCCCGTCTGGCCACAAAGCTGCGACTGAACCGTGACGCCCCCAACCTCTTCTGTTAGACACTGATGTGTGTGGGTCAGGGTTTGTGCGAGAGTGTCCTCTGGCCCAGCTGGTCAAGGTCATCTTCTGTTTATTTAGCTCTGATCAAACCTGCCACCCATGTAGACCCCTCCCCCCACCCCACTGCCAGTCTATCTGGAGCCTGCAGGCTGCGGGTTTTCCGGGCCATGAAACACATTAGTGTGTGAAACGGGAAGTCACTGAGATGCCCACTGTCTTACACCGCGGTCAGAGGACGGTAGGGCTACCTGGTGACCGTAATCTACCGACTGGTCAGCTAATCACTCTGACCTTAAAAATAGTCAAGCATCAGCGGGACAAGAAGCATATCCTGAGAAGATGGGTTATTGCTGTTTGCGCCTATGTACATCGTCACCCACGATTGGTTGATTTTTCTCGCCTTATTTGTGTCGTCGTTCTCTTAGGATTAAAATATCGGCTGTGTTCTATTGTTAAATCCCCCCCTCCCAGACCCTCTGTGTGTGCAGAGTTTGTGATAACCATGGCTGAGGTGTCGTCGTCACACAGCAGCTCGCCCCTGCCTCCTGACGCGAGGGAGAAATGCCCCTGCCTCGTTTGTCTCAGCGAGGGGCCCGTGGTGATCCATTACGTGGGCTGGGCATGTTTCTTGTTGTTCAGGCATAGGTCCGGTCTGGTGCAGAACCCCAGGCGGCACAGCTCCTGGCACCCATGCTTCTTTGTGCATTTATGTCCCGTTCGCTGGGTCTGGCACAGACCCACTCCTGCAGTTGCTGCGCATGAGTGCCGCCATTCCTGTGGTCCGCACCTGAATGGGCTTGTGTTCTCCTTTGGCCGGGAGAATCTGCCTGGAGTCGGCCCCCTTTTGGATGGAGTCACTCATGAGATTTAATCAAGGACTGTAGAGTCTGGCGACACGACGCTGGAAGTCTGGATGGCTGTATTACAAATAAATAAACAAACGTGACGATTTACCGTAATCCATGCCCTGTCTTTCAGCATCAGTCTTTGGGCCTAAATTGACGTGAGTTACACAAACGTTTCTTAACTCAGATGCTCCCTTGAATCAGAGCCTAAGTGTTCAAGGGATGCAGACATGTATGCATGAATAAGATGGATGCTTACACACATTCCGGGATAGATGACGGGGAGCTGTGCCTCCACTCCTGTAATCGTGAACAAGGACCCGTGAATTTCCTGGGTCCCCAGGGTACTGGCCGAGTTCTTCACCCTGCTCTGTTCACTCCCACCCCGTGGTCCTATTCTAAATGCTTTCCTACAATTTCTGCTTCGCGATTTTATTGCAGGTGCGAGTGGCTCAGTTTAATGCATCCACCAATCCTCATGGTCTCTGCCATTAAGAGACGATAGGCAGCTTATATTTACCTCATGGTAAGCAGATGCAATGGTCAGTTATTGTGCCGTACTTTAATAAATCCGTGATTCTATTATCTGAGCAGTCCAGCTGTGATTAACGAATTTGTTCCGGATTAAATTTATGAACAGTTAAACGAGTGTGCAGGTTTTTCTCACCGTAAAATCCATTTTATGTCCTGTTTTGTCAGAACAAAACATGTTAATAATGTCAGTAGCAGATGTTCTTGGCACCTTAAATCCTTAACTCTATGACTCCGGCAAAGAAGCACAGAATGCTACGATAATTTAAGACAGACACTTAAGTGTCGCGATGCGTTCATTTTAAACGGGGAAAAAAAAAAGGTCTGTGAAGATTTGTTGACCAAATTTTTATGTTTAAGATAATTAAACAAACAATGGAAATGATCGCAGTTTGAAGTGTTTGGTGCAGGAAGCACTTATATTAATTTGGTCTTGCAGGGTCCTTGGTGTTCACACAAATGACCAGATGTGCTTGCTTGTGAACACCAATAGCTCCCGCATTTGCCATATAGGCGTGCCGCATTATTGGGAGTGAAGCCCTCGAAACCAAGATGGGAAAAACAGCTGCGAAGCGGCCAAATGTGAAGGGGATATTGCAGCATCTACCTCGGCACTGAGAGTGACCGACGTTCGCCTGCCGTAGGCCTGTATCAGTGGAGAAGCCCAGCTTTTGTAAATAAGCAAGAAATGTATAGGGACTCAGCTCACAATTCCCCCCGCCCCCCCACTTCTGCATCCACCCTTTACCTTAGCCCCCTCCATCCCCCACACCCCCTGCCTCAGCTCTGAAATGAACCTGAACTCTGAGTTTGGGCAAATCTTGTAGCTTTGCCTTTTCTGTTTTATTTTTTTCTTTTGCTGGCAGCTGAGCTCATTGATTTTGGGGTCGGCAGTGCGTGTTCTGGACAGGAAGCTCCTGGGCTATCCTGCTCTCAAAGCTGCCAAGTGCCACTGAAGTCTGAACTTGACCTGGTGTTTAGGTGTCACCTGGGAGGCTCTGTTTGCCAGTAAGCACAGGTAGTGATTTCACTGGATGGTGTTTGGTGAAGATCCCCAAGGTAGTGCTCTGTACTGAGGGTCGGTCATTAGATGGCAGGTTAAGAGGTGGAGCTCAGCACTGGCTATTACATGCCATTCAATGGACTAATAAACCAATGGGGGGGTGGGGGTGGGCTGTTGTGATGTCAGTAGGTTATCCCTGTTGAAGTGAAATGGACAAAAAAGGGGGTGGATTATTCCTGTTGAAGAAATGAGACTAAAAATGATGAATTATCACTACACAGCAATCACCAAACTGTCTTTACACACCTTTACACCCCCTATTCTGGTCTGTGTTCTATTTTACGTTTTAAAAGAACAAGGAATGAAAAATGAACCACATGGATGGATGGATGGATGGATGGATAGATATGGATGGCTTTTGTCATTGTATTGTAAATACACAACAAAACTAGGAGTGCTACTCCTGTACAATGCAATAAAGGGGATTAAAAAGAAAAAACACGTCATACACAAATTGTGTGTGTGTGTGTGTGTGTGTGTGATATATATATATATATATATATATATATATATATATATATATAAAAAAGAAGTGTGTCATAAAG
>JAACJT020000095.1:16017900-16048737 GCA_009936485.2 Gymnarchus niloticus | reverse complement strand
TGTGTGATATATATATATATATATATATATATATATATATATATATATAAAACAGCAGTCTGCCATAAAGGCAAGTAAAAGGATTAATATTTTATCTCTAGGTATGGGATCACTACAGACTAATATTGTACACAGATTTATTTCCTGTTGTGGTTTAGTGATCTTATGGCCCAAGGGAAGAAACTGTCCTTGAATCTGGAGGTGCATGTTTTGAAGGACCTATAGCGCCTACCAGAGGACAGCAATTCAAACAAGTGGTGTGCAGGATGGGCAGAGTCTCTGAGAATGTTTTGGGCTCTAGAGAGGCAACGGGAGCTGGCGATGTTTTTTTTGGGCAGAATTGATAACCCTCTGGAGGGCTCTCCTGTCTGCAGATGAGCACCTGACATTTTGCTCTCATTGATGTATTATTATGACGTGTTGTTAAATTTAAAAAACGTACAATGACAGATACAGTATGGACATTTTATTATTCCATGCTAAAGAAAACCAGGAGTTAGCTTACCCTCCACTGCTTTCTGATGCATATTTCTAGCATCTGGCCATCTTTCAGTTTAATAAGTTTGGCTTCAGATTCTTTACCAAGTTCTTGCCATATTATCTCTGCTAGGTGTCACATGCAGTAATAGCTGAAATGGGTTGCAGTTAATTGCCTGTGGAGAGAAATGTATTCCTCAAAGACCTCTACTAATAGGGTACTTACCTGAGTGTATGTCGGGAGTAAAGACTTGATTTTAAATAAGTGTACGGCTGCCGTTATGAATTTGTTCTCTACTCTCCTTCAGCTGGTATTAAAAGAATGTGGAGAGGGAAACCTTTTCCTTAGAGCGTTTCTCAGATGCATTTCTGTTGGACCATTTGGTGAACATACGCTGTCTCAAAGCCAGTCTGTTGTTTTCTTAATGATTTGTGCTCACTAATAGGATTTTCCCTGGAAGGCCGTGAGTTGGTGGATGCGGCGGAGATTCGATCAGGCCAAAAACACGTGGCTGACATTTTTACCCCTTATACTTTTCTCTTACCGACTAGAGGACGCGTGTTCCTTGATTGCGAAGACCTTCTTATAACCATAGTAGTGCCGTCCTATCAGAAGCAACAGACTGCCGTGTTTGAAGGTACTGCACTGACTTTTTCTCCCTCAGCAAAGCCATCGTAATTGATTCAATATGCATCACTCAGGGCCCTTGAAGACTCACAACCTACATGTATGTAAATGGCATGTGTAGAGGATTATGCTGAATGTATGTGAGCTACCTAGAGTGGTGATGTCACACACACCCCCCACCCCCCTAAAAAGCCAGTGATCAATTTGATATCAGTGGCAGAGTCTTCAGTACTTAGTCTGGGTGATTAATCCTTTTGCTCAGTAAGTTGTACCAGTTTGCATGACACAGGTTCAAGCCCTGCTGCGCACACAGGTCTACATACAACATATAGTTTGTGTGTATCTGCATTTATATGCATTTTACCTTCCTTTTGTAATCTCTGTGGGTCTTTTTTAAATAGAGAAAAAATGGATAGCGAGATAATTCATATAGATATTTAAATGGATGTGCTTCCCTGTTAAAGCATGACAATGTACTAATTACTCCGTGAGAGTGTTTTGTCTTGAAGATTTAAGACACTAGGATTTTTCTGAGCGATGGCCTCACCCCATCTGTTCTCGTATTGTGTGGCTTAAGGGTGAAACAGCTCTGAATTAATCACTTGCGAAGCTTTTTAAAAATATATATTTAAAGTGAATTATTTTAATCTGAAATCATTCTTGTAACTTGTTAACATGCTCACTTGCTTAAGGGGTGTTTTACATGTTAATGCTGTAAGTGTTAGAGGACAATGGCAAAGAAAGTCAGAGAAATAATCAATGAGTCAGTCAATTAAATTTTTATTCGTTTTATGCGTTTTCGCGTGCGGTTTTTGAAAGCCCTTTACACCCGATTTTCCAGAAGAGATTTTAAAAAAAATCTAGTTTGCCCATATTGGAAAAAATGTTCCATAACCACGCTGTAAGAATACAATCGGAAAAAATACTCCTGGAAAATAACGTCTATAAATAATGTCTATAAATAATAATTTGTAATATGTCACCGGGGCCCTTGGACCCGGGTAGTGGGCCATCCAGGGCAACAATATGGATGTAAAAAATTGCCTATGACCATTTAAAGGTGAATTTTTAAGGTCCCGTTTACTCAGAACTGGAGAAAATGGGGCTGGTTGTTAAAGCAACAAAGGAAATAATCATGAAATTCCCCTAAATAGATCAGACAAGGCCTTCCAGAATAATAGAAAGCTTGCCAAGTTCATCGCCCTTTAGAAGCGCATGAAAACGTTTTATTATGTGATTTATTAATGAAAAATAATGTGCGATGCAATCTTGGGTTAGGCAAAGGCGCCCAGGTCAGCGGTAAACTGCGGATAACGTTGTGGGCCGAAGGTAACACTTTAAAGACGAATTTAAGGTCGGCACTTCGCACGAATAGCTGGAACTGCAAAGTGCAAACCAAAGGCATTTGCAGGATGGGAGGTAGCTGTGTTGTAAGTTGTGGTTCAAGGGGATGTTGGTGCATCTCTTTGAAAAGAACCCCAAAAGGTTTATTAAACTGGGCATTAGTTAATTACGCATAAATCATTAAAGCTCAAAATAATTTTTCAAAGCAACGTGACAACTTGGCCGAAATGAAAGGAAATTTTGCTTGCCGATGACATTTCCAAAAAAAAAATATAAATATATAGTCGTATCTCAAAACACTTCATGGACTTTTAAAATATTGTTTAAAATATTTCTCTCTTTTTTTTCAGGTACAGTCATAAAAACAGCATGTAGCAACCCAAGAAGCGGTACCGTCCAAGTACTTTAAAAAAACATTTCTTAAAACTCGGGGAAGTTCGCAGTTATTATTTAACAATCTGTCGGTGTGCCCTGAAGTTATTTTAATGTGTTTTTATGGCTTTTATGATCAACTTATCAAACCGAAGGCGTAGTTTAATAACATGTATAAATTCATGCACCGTGTACTCGCACAGCTCGTAAGGTGTGAAAATGCCTTTGGAGAGCCTGGGACGACTTAAAATACATGCAGTATTAATTACTAATATGCATTTCCTATAGTTAATCTGACTGACTTTTAGTTAACTTGGAAAAATGTAGCGTTTGCCTTCCAGAGAAGAATAATGTGGTGTAAATGACTGATATCTTTAATCAGGTCTTTCTTAGCAGGTTATGCGAGAGAGAGAGAAGAAAAAAGAAAAAAAACTGCAGGAGATTTTAAAATAATTTGCACAATTATTTTGAGAGCTCTTAAAATCAGATCTTATCTGCGCATTGGGCTGTATAATGTGTAAATTCAGAGGGAGGAAATAAAACACGCTATGGCTAGGTTTTAAAAACTCAGCAAACGAAGCTCCACGTTCGAAAGTGGTGGGAGAGGCCGTGGAAAACTCGTGGCCGCCACTTAGCGCGTCTTCTGACAGAAGTCGGTCCAGGTTTGTCAGCCCCGTAAGCCAACACCTTGGACTCGGCATGACGGGGTCCAATTATGTAGAGGTGCACCGGCCCAGGGAGGCCTTCAGGCCGATGGTAGCCGTTAGCCCCTTATCTGTGCAAACAGTCACAATGCGGAGAAAATTCTGCCCAGGGCAACGTTTTCCCCTCGTCAGTATGGCAGCGTATCTAGTTTTCATTCTTTCCCCGAAATACGTTCCTTTACCGTCAACAATGTCTTTGTTTGCAGCGTCACTGCCACAAAGCATTAGAGTGAGATTAATGAAAGGCTTCGACTTGAGTGTGAGGGCTATTGTACCGTGGGTGAAATGCGAAACCTGCAAGGCAGAATGCAGCCATGGCTTTTTTGGAAACTTAGTCCAGAGTATTAATGTCTGCTTTTTGAATGGGCTTGGCACACACCAACGGTTGATGATTTATTCCTGTGAAGAACATGGCCGCCGCTCCCTTAATTAAACAGAAGCATCCTGACAAGTAATTCAAACTAGAACTTAACCATTTAGGTCTCCATTAACTGGAATTAGATACTAATTACTTGCCGCAGTGCACAAATAACCAATTAAAGACACATGTATTTGATATTGTAGTGTTATTTTCACTGAAGTTGTAATTGAATGAATTATAGGCTTCGGTATCAGAATCAGTAAACGATTCGATTAGAGCCGCACAACAAATCCATTTAAAACCACCGATAGCAATTATGCTCATTGAGGTTGCTGTCCACATGAAGAGAAGTTATTCACAGTCATGATCTTGCTGAAATTGGGTTCTGTGTTTCGTTCTTCTCCTCACAGTGGGAAGAGATCGGGGAGGTAGATGAGAACTATGCCCCAATTCATACGTATCAGGTGTGCAAGGTGATGGAGCACAATCAGAACAACTGGCTTCAGACCAACTGGATCCTCAATGAGGGGGCCCAGAGGGTCTTTGTGGAACTGAAGTTCACCTTGCGAGACTGCAACAGCCTGCCGGGGGGGCTGGGAACCTGCAAAGAGACCTTCAACATTTTCTATTTCGAGTCAAACGACAGGGAGAACCGAGGAATCCGTGAGAGTGACTATGTCAAGATCGACACCATCGCAGCCGACGAGAGCTTCACGGAGTTGGACCTTGGGGACAGGGTGATGAAGCTCAACACGGAGGTCCGGGATGTGGGACCTCTGACCAAGAAGGGATTCTACCTGGCCTTCCAAGACGTGGGTGCCTGCATCGCCCTGGTGTCTGTGCGCGTGTTCTACAAGAAGTGCCCTGCCATCATCAAGAATCTGGCCCTGTTTCCGGATACCGTAACTGGGGCGGACTCCTCCCAGCTGCTGGAGGTTTCCGGTAGTTGCGTCAACATGTCAGTGGCAGAGGACCTTCCCAGAATGCACTGCAGCGCAGAGGGGGAGTGGCTGGTGCCCATCGGGAAGTGTATGTGCCGGCCAGGCTACGAGGAGCAGAACGGAACATGTCAAGGTCAGTCTGCGTCCTCTCAGGATACGTATGTGCGTGCATGTATCAGTACAGAGAATGTGTGACCGACAGTCAGTCTCATGCGGGGATGTTTTGTTTAGAGTCATATTTACAGTCAGTCATGAGACTGTAAATACAGCTGAACATTGTATTATGTCATGCCTGTTTGTGGGACTGCATTGACTGAATTTACCACCTGGTTCAGTGTATAGGATTCCATGTAGGGGGTATGGTGGCTCAGTGGTTAGCACTGTTGTCTCACGCTTCCACTGCTATGGGTTTGAATCCCACCTCCACTCTGTGTTCATGTTCTCCTCGTGCTTTGTGGGTTCCCTCTAGGTACACAAGTTTTCTTCTGCAGTCTAAAGGCATGCAGTTTAAGCTGATTTTTGTTTCCAAGTTGTCTGTAGTCTGTGAGAGTATGTGTGACTGTGCCCTCTAATGGGTTTGCACCCCATCCAGGGTGCCCCCTGCCTTATACCCTATGCTGTCTTTAATAGCCTCCAGGCCCTGCCACAACCCTGCATAGGATAAGTGGTTTGGAAAATAGGATGAAAGGATGGTGCATGTAAAGAGTGTTATTCCACAGAGTAGGGTTATGGGAACCACAGCTCTATAATCCGTAATATTATTTAATAACTGAAAAAAAAAACACAGTGAGCTTTACTGGGCCTAACTGTCTGAAGACAGATGAATCACTAAAATATACATCTTTCCAGTATAAATTTAAAATGATTATTTAGTGATGGATGGATTCACAACTGCATAAGTGCCATAATTAATGAACAGTAATTATACAGCCAGTTCCGGATGTGTCACTCACGGCGAATAAATCATGATTACCTCGTTAATCTCAATGCAGTGAGCAGGTCCGTATTGTAATTTGTCCGGTGAGCTTGGTGCTTTTTGATTACACATTAACGAACTGAAGACTGAACTGGGCGGGACATATGTGAAGCTGCCATGTTGGAGCTTTAACCTGATTGGAAGAGGTTATTCCTTGTTAGCCCCTCCCTATTTCCATTACTGACATGCGGTTAGACAGCGTTGCATGGTATAGCTGTGAGTAGGGTAACAAAACTTAAAATTGCTTTCGATTTCATGCATTCGATGTGATTAGTCAGCTCTTTTGCATAGATAATGCAGGCATATAATAACAGCCCTTTGCTGAATATGAAATTAATTCATAAACTGAGATTCCCCTCAATTGCAGGCTTCAGCTGCCTTGCTTGAGATTTTTGGTAAAACACAGAAGGATCTCCAAAGCTACGAATATGTGTTCTGTGTCGTTGTTTCCAAGCTATTTTCGATCTGGGGTAATATAAATCACATTCTTCTCAGTACCAGCGTTGTGTTTCTTGAATAACACTGCAGGGGTGAGTTGAAGGTTGAATGATGGATGATCGCATGGCTGGATTTTCTTCATACTACGAGCCCATTTCCAAAAAAACTTTGGACAGTAGGCCTATGAAAAATGCAAATTGTACAACAGAAAGCAGTGATTTGTAAGTTGTCTTTTATTTGCATGTAATTGAAAACCTTACAAAACCTGGATACGTAAATTTTAAACAATTCATTTATTTTTGAAAATATACACTTTTCTAAATGTGATGTCTACAATGCGTTCCAAAGAAGTTGGGACAAGGGTGTGTCTACCTCTGCGTTACATCACCTTTTCCTTAATAGCATTAAATAATCGTTTGGCAACTGAGGACACTAATTGTCAGAATTTTGAAATTTGGATTTTTCTCCATTTTTGCCTGATGTAGGACTTTGGCTGCTCAACAGTCTGCAGTCTTCATTGTCATATTTTGCACTTCATAATGGGAGACAGGTCTGGACTGCAGGCAGGTCAGTTTAGCACCAGCAATCCCCGACTACGAAGTCACACCGTTGTAGTATGTGAGGGCTGTGGATTGGCATTGCCTTGCTGAAATAAGCAAGGATGTCCCTGGAGATGTTGTTGTCTAGATGGCAACATATGTTGCTCCAAAATGCATTTTATTACCCTTCGGCATTACTGTTGTCTTCACAGATGTATAAGTTGCCCATGCCGTGGGCACTAACACCTATACCATGACAGACACTGACTTTTGAACTTGCCGTCGGTAAGAATAGGGATCATCCTTTTCCTGTTTGGCCCAGAGAACACGTCGTCTGTTTTTTCCAGAGGCCGACTTGTCAAAGTACGGCATGCGTTACCGCTTTGTGTCGTTCCATCGCAAATAAGCTTGAGCCCATTGAAGTTAGAGATGTCTCTGAATGTTGCTGACTCTTAACTTGCATTTGTAGATGCTCTGAAAGACTATTTATACTGGCAGCAGTTTTCTGAGGTTCTCCTGAGCCCAGCTGATTACATTCATTACAGAAGAATGTCAGGTTTTTAATGCAGTGCCGTCTGAGGGCTTGCAGATCATAGACATTCAATATTAGTTTGCAGCCTTGCCCTTTATGCACAACGATTTCTCCAGATTCTCTGAATATTTTAATGATGTTATGGACTGTTGACGGTTGAGTCCCTACATTCCATGCAATTGCACATTGAGGTATGTTGTTTTTAAATTCTTGAACTCCTCCCTGATGCACTTCTGTGCCTGGTGGTGAGTTTCCACTCATCCTAGCTTGTAAACGGCCGAGCCTTTCATAGGTGTTCCTTATGTACCGATTTACATGTGGATTTGTTAAACGTTTACCGTTCCGTAGGTGCCAGTCGCAACTTTTGTGGAAGATGTTGCAGACATCAAAATTTTATAAGTTTATAAGGTAAAACATGAAATATCTTTCTTTGCACTGTTTTCAATTAAATATAGGCAAAAGAGAATTTCCGAATCACTGCTTTCTTTTTTTTTTTTTAATATGTATTTTACATACTGTCCCAATGTTTATGGAAACATGGCCATACTATTTTCTGTGAAATTTCTGTTCTGACAAATAATTGTAATATTAGATATTCTGGCAGCATTCTTCACTGGACGACTGTGGCCGAGAACGTCAAAGCATAGGACCGTTAACAAAAGTTTCCCAAACCCACGGCCTTGTGCTAAAGCTAAAGCTAATGGCACCATTATCCGTCAGCGCAAATGCTATCGCTGACCTCAGCAGATGCGGGCGGAACAGCTACGAGGTAGGTCGGCAGGCTGGATGGGTACCACTGCGTTTACGCTACGTGATTTTTACCTCAACTTTACCCCGATTTGCAAGTCGGCATCTGTCGGTCCTAGTTTGCTGATTCTTGAACAGTCAGAGATATTAGTTGGCGCAGACATATTGCCTAGTGTATGATGGGCACAGACTCGAGTCTCTGGTCTTGCCACAGTGGTTCCAGCGAATTGTCATCTTTCAAACATTTGAATTTCACCACTGGAATCTGGAACAAATCAGCTAGGGTCATGTGGGATGACACCCGGTCATGTAGTGTGTGCTTCCCGTTACATAAAAAATCCACACAGATCAGTCGTTAAGTGTGAACAACTCAATCTTTTCAGAAAACGATCCAAAAAGTCATATAGTGTAGAGGCACCCTTAGTGAGTGCCAGTTGATGGCGTGTAACGGGGTGGGCCCGTCTGTGTGTCACACTTCGACCTAATGGCTGCGGTCACCATGGGGCCTACCCTGTGAAGGCCTTGACCACCAAGAGCCATTAACTAGTTTCAACCATAGCTATTTGACATTAAAGGAAAATACAGAAACATTGGGACAATTTAGATGATTATTACTCCGGGGTAGCAAAACAAACCTGTCTTCACCAGTGAGGGCCTGGAATGTTCGTGAAACAATTGTGGGGGGGGGGGGGGGTTGGAAAAGGAAGGCACTGGGCAGACAATGGGCAGAAGGAATCAGTAGGGCGTCCCTGCACATCCGTCATAACGCACAGAGGCATGATGGGAAGGAACTGACAAAGCAACAGCTGGCCGTCGGCGGGAAGGGGTGGGGGGATGGAGGGTCGCCATGTTGATTAATTAGACGAGGGAACAAAAACATCTCGAACTGAATGAGCCTGTCACTGGCACAGCTTGGCTCTGACACCTTTTGGGCCGAAGCTTCTGGGTCACGCTTTGACTCGAGCCACTAAACTGCAGACGGCCGCTAATTGATTTTATACGAGCTAGTTCGGCACCCGGATATTTAAATTCCGGGTCCATGCGGAACCCGGTAACCTGGCAAAGTCCGAGCTTTGGGTGATGGTGATTTATCGACACGATGCAGCCGAGCCTCATGTCACCCTCGTCGTTGGCGTCATCTTGCGTCGCCTTTGGATGAGCCGCAAGCTACAATCACAGTGTCGCTGCTCATGTAAGCGGTTGAAATTCAGCAGATTGAGACTGTGGCCGGACAGTGATCCACGGTGCATCTCACACTCCTTAAACACACACACCTGTGCTGCTTTCTTCATCCTCTGGCTCTCCGCGACTCTGTCGGCTGCTTTTGTTCATCTGTTAGCTTTGAAGTGAGCCAGCGACTCCCTCACATGAACCGTGTATGTGTACCGAGCCACTTTAACAGTGTGTTTTAACACCCAGCCAAAGTTTCTGTTTTCCCATGTTTGTGTCTGTGGCCTACAGTAAATAGATCTTTTTGCCAGTTTCCATGGTAACCCCAGACCTCGCTTCAATCTTTGACATTCAGATGTATTCAATTTAAAATTTTTCTTCAGTTAGCTAGGCAGAGCGTGCAGGATTAGAAGGGCTGATTCTCGTAATGCTAGAGTTTTTTGTTTTGTTTTTTTTTTTTAAATTAAGTGTTAGTACATTTATAACAAAGCATCAAATACTAAATATTAAGGTTTGACCTTGTACAATCTGCCTATTTATGTCCTTGTTGTATCATTTATTTGACATATACCAAATTAATTTGCTGTGTATTTTTTATACATGATATATTAAAGTGGCAACTGTTCCATAAAAACATAATTGTAAAACAGACTATTTCAGTGTATGTGGATTCTTGCTGTGAAAATTGATATTTATATAATTTTTTTTTTTTTTTTTTTTTAAATGTGAAATCAGGTTTACCCGGGCCAGTTGTACATCCACTTGGTACGGATCCGTGTCATTGAGTGCTCGATGCACTGTGAGATGGTCGGCCCCGGCAATTTTCCGCACTCGGTCACAGTCCAACGTTTTTCAGGATGACGTGGAGATCGCCACTGGTGTCCGTCCATTTACCATCCAGTATGGTACAGGCTGCTGGGCCTCTTGGAGATGTGGGTCGTCATGCGGCGTCGGGAGCGGGCTCAGGTGACAGGGCCACGTAGGAGATGTTTACGCACACACTTAAATCTACACTTAAATCTACCTGGAAATACTCATCTTGGTGGGTCATTGAATTTTGGTGTTCGGGGCCTTCCAGCCGCAAATCATAATGATATTTGTTTTGTTTTTCACCCATCTGATTGTATTAAAATGAAATTTAAATTGTATTAAACGTACCATGAACTGACAATCAGTTCTTTATTTTGCTGCTGTTTCAATGTCTCTGCTCGGTCTGCAGAGGCTCTGAGAAGCGTTGATATCTCCTTGTTCATTTTTCGTTGATGTGTCCTGTCCGGTACCCGAAACGACGGGCAGTCCTCACCTTTCTAGGCATGCCTCCGAATAGACCACGTAAATAGTCTTTTTGGTTGCGGAAATCCCGCTGCAAATTCTTTTGCCTGTCATTCAAACACTCGGGAATTAAAAAAAAAAAGGAACACGCTACCAACACTGTCCAACCAGATCATCCAGAGTAGATTCTCACTGTCATGATAACGAGGTAAATTTGAGGTAAAAATGATGAAACCAAATGCGAGACGATGGCCATTTGGAGCCCTTATTGGACAGTCAGACAGCCGTTGTTGGAATTTTATTGTTATACCAGGCTGTCTGTATATGGCTTAAATGTACATTAGCGTCTCTGAGGAGGCAGGATCTACTAATGAAATGGTTTGGTTATATTATGCAGTAATTGTACGACATCGTCACGTTTTGCTGAGTATTAACTGCCCTGTTATTTGTTTAAGACGTGTCACAAGCTGTTGTCCACACGCTGCTTCTGCAGGCCCTGTGGGATCTCTGGCTTTGTATCGCGTGCCTGTATCTCTGCTATGTGTTTTTTTTGATCAGCAAGAGCCCCCCCCCCCCAGCCATTCTGAGAGACTACCGCAGGTGTAGCTGGAATAAATTATGGGCTGTATGCTGCATTTTCACAAGTGCAGAGGGAGCCTGGATTTAAACAATCAGTCCTGGCTTTGACCTTTCGCTTTTTGTGCGATCCATTAAAAAATGCTAGTTTGGAATCAATGTGAGGAGTCGGTGAAGGCCTTTAATATCTCCGGCCTTTGTAGACGTGGGGGAGATGGAAGGCCTCGTCTGCCGTTTGCCTCAGTTTGCCGGCCCCCTGCTCCTGAATACAAAGGCTCGCATCGCCAGGAATGTAGTGCTTGTTTGGAATACAAATGTCATTCGTAGGCCGTTTAGCGTGATAATTCAATTTTTACACACCCAGATCTGCCCAAGCTGGGTTGCCATAAAGCAATTTTACCCACACGCATGCTGAGAAAAGTTTTGGATTAACCCAAGAGGTGAGCGTCCTTATAAATCCCAGTGACGACTTTGGGGAATTAATTTGAACATTTGGAGTGTGTGTGTGTGTGTGTGTGTGTGTGTGTGTGTGTGTGTGTGTGTGTTCTTGCCTCATGTTTTTACAGCATTTCATTACATCTTTGAGTTGAACCGTCTTCATTAATAAAATAATCGATATGATTCTCATTAGCTTTCATTTGGTACAAACTTTAATCCAAATAAATGTTATTTATAAAAGGAATAATGAAAAACAGTTGCACTAAACTAAATAAAAAGTAGACAATTTAATTGATTATTTTAAAATGATTATTTCTGGAATGTGTTGCATGAATAATTCCTCTCACCCGAAGAGTGTGATAAATAAGGAAGTTTTATGACCTAGTTTTAGAGCCGGCCTGTAGTCTAGCTGTGAAACAACAGCTTGTGTTTTAATGGCAAACTGTGCCACTTAGTCAGTGTCCTGAGCCGCTTCAGCATTGTGCTGTTGAACGTTTCGCGCAAGTATCATGGCTTTCAACATAATTTGGCTCCTGTGTCCTTTTATGTGGAACAAAAGGCTCCTTTATCACCAAAGCTGAAACAAATGACTACATAAATGTATATTTAAGAAGAAAAAGGGACAGTGCCTCAAAGAAACTGCTTTTCATCTGTGTTTGGAGCACGGGGGGGGGGGGGAAGAAACTGTTTGAACGGGGAATTGGAACAAACTGATATCAATTTATAAGGCAGAGTCTGCCATTTTCAAAGGACTAGGGTGGGAAATTAAGCTTTATGATACACAGGATGTTGTTGTTGTTAAAGCCCTCTAAAATCAGAAATATTTTTAATTTCCTATCATTTGTATCATGTTTCTCAATGTGCTGTTTAGAATGTGTCATGAAAATATAGGTTAGATCACCGGCGACATCGGTGGGGGAGGGGGCCATTTGGCAGGCTTAGGTATCTGTCCCGTTCGTGATTGTTGCTCGTCTCACAGGAACCACAAACCCACGACCCCTCCCAGATTGCGGTAACCGCTGTCCTTCCGTCAGATTAAATTGAAGGGCTGATTCTAAACTGTAGCATAAGGGCAGCAGGATAAAATAAATCCTTGAACACATCGTAATGCTATATTTACCTTTCAGTCGCATCAGACGCTAAATACATTTACCTTGCATCAGTCACTTGACTGTTATCGTCGTGCCTAATTTATCGCTATTAGCATGCGAAGAATACACGGCATTCTCACCGGCAGCTTATTGAAATCAAGGAGGATTAAGTGTTAATTAGGTTCAGGAACGACTGCTCTCCTGCTCCCCCGTCAAGAGCGCCTCGCAATATCGGCGTGTCATTACAATAAGCTGCATGCTCCTTCAAGATGCTGACTTACAAGGTCGCCAGTGAAACAAGGTCAGGAATGCTTGGAGTTTAGACCATAGATATGGTAGTCTAGAGACAGTGGGTCTTCTAACTCAAAACACTATTGGCTGTTCATGAGTTTTAGCCGTTTGGCTACATGTTTTAGGCTAAGAGGGCTTTTGCTCTAGTCTCGGGAAAATTTAGTCCAAGAACCATTTTTCCGAAAGCCCTTGATCTCCTGTGATCTCCCCTTTGTTTTCATTCCTGTCGTCCGTGGCTGCAGGAAATGTCAAACTCGATCTGGTCAGTGAAGTGGGCAGCCGATGGGAGGAGCCTCCACTGCAAAGAGGCTCGAGTGCAGAGATGTGAGAAGGCCACCAACCCAGTTTCCAAGACCAAAACATCCCACTGTGTCCTTGGGGCACTGTGCTGCTGACTCTAAACCCAATATATCCTATAATACGTGTGCTCTCTGCTGCTGTCGTCTAAACTAACATCTGACATTCTGTGGAATTTTGGAAAAGTGGATTGTTTTCAAAGCAGGAAATTCTAGAATTTCTTGAAGATTCCGAGGCACATAGATTTTATGTATTTTTGCAAAAGCTGCACAGTAATATGTATTCTCAAATTGTTCATTTTGGTAATGAATCACATCACATAGCTCGACAATAAAAATCTTTTAATAAACAAGCATTTTAAGGTAACACCTGAGATAAAAATGAATGAATTTCATGTTTGGAAAACAACTGAATCCAGAATCATCATATTTTTACGAATGGAAAAGTTTCAGTCCTTAGTTATGCGATTCATCATTGCTGTACTGTTTCAGATCCACCTCGCAAAGTAACAAAAAAAACAAAACAACCAAAAAAAAAGACTTCTGATGGCAAACCACAGTTTGCAAGGAGGGTTACTGATCTATTACCCAAAATGCTATTCTGTACATTTAAAGGAGGGAATCGTTCAGGAGCCTGATTCATGCACCATTAAAAGTTCAAGGCTCCACAGGGAGACTAGACTCCACAGAGTGCTGTAAATGTGGGCTCTTTTTTTTAAAAAAGCTTATTTATTTATTCCATAGTGGCAGCTTTACGGAGCCGTGCATTGGGCTGATGCCCTGCGGTGTGAGGGTGGGGAGTTACAGCAGCACTCTAGCCAGACCAGATTTACGTCGTGTTCATTGGAAAGTGAGGAGACCCAAGTACATCGCAAACACAGAGGCGGGATCGCCGGAAACGGTTTTGTCTCCATGGATTGGGCGTGGACGAGCCTATAGCAGGGCCATAAATAGACAGGATGTGATCGGCCTTGGGATGGAAACCTTTCCAGCTGTAGTGATATTGGTGCTTTCCTGTTTTACCTTTGAGCGAGACAAGCCATTAGCTTCAGTGTCCTTATCCCATTTTGTAAACACGTAGTGTGTACAATGGCGAGCTCATACTGTATATCCTTCCTGCAGAGTCGCACGGCGCACCGGCTGTGTCCTGCATGGAGCTGCTCGCCAGCCTTTTTAATTTGCTCGTTCTGTTCTGATGATTTAAGTACTTCTTGAAGGCCTTGCAGACTCGGGACAGTTAAACCGCAGCTCAGATAAAGTGCTTTCCTGTTTTACCCGACCCACTGTTGGTAAAATATTTAATATTTTGCTTTTATTAAAGTGCCACGGCACTCACGGAGACAGCAGTGGGCTTCCTCCAGCCTGTGGCCGTGGTGATTTTGGCTCAGAAAACAGAGCTGCCCTCTCTACAGTCAAAACCATTTACCCCAAGCAAGGTGGATGTTTCTGGGCATTCATGTTACATCTGTGTGCCTGATGCTGGACTGCCATCCCATGCTATGTCCTTGACTAGGACAGGCTCTAGCCATCTCCTATGACCCTGTTCTGGATAAGCTATTGGGCTTTGGTTGGATGATGTCTATACACACAAGATCATAAAACTTTAGTATGACTTTTTGCATTATACTGACAGATGAAAATATATGACGTACTTGTTTAATACATTCTTTCTAAAGGGTATATAATAATTGTTATAACAATAACAGCCACAATAATAAATATTATTGTTGCTATTATAATACTGATGGTTAATCGCCACAGAAGTTGCTTATCTTCTCTATTATGGAACGTCAGTAATTTTTTCTGTACATTGACCTACAATAAACAGTGGATATACTGGATTTATTTCCCTCACAATTATGTCCCCTAGGCTGTCTTCACATTAGTTGTTGTCGACCGGTACGAAGTCTGCCTATGATGGAGTACGTATAATGGCAGGAAATGATGTTAAACCAAAATGTCTACAGTTAAACCAAATGTCAGATCTATTGAAATAGTATAACTAATCCAGCTTAAGAACCAAAATAGTAATGATGGAGCTCTTGCTCAGATTAAAATTCGTAATATTTGAACAGGAGAACCTTTTCCTCGACTCAAAGGGCAGAATATTAATATTAATTGCCTCTGCGGATTGCTTGATCTGCGCCGATGATGAAGGTGCGTGTGTTTTATCCGGACTCGCCCTTGTGATCCCGCCAAAGGGATCCTTGTTATGATGGCTCTGATTTATTCCTGCTGGGAGCAGCTAACAGCTCTGGATTTAAATCTGTTTGTTTAACACCGAGGGATCAGCCAACGGGTTACTGCTGGCAGACGCCGGCGGCAGCCGAGCGACGCTGATCGCCCGGCCCGGATCGCTCCTTTTCGGTCGGAGCTCCAGTTGACTAAAGACCGTGATCATCATTACACCAAAAATCCCTACAGTCAAACTGGATTAAATATAATTTAATTCATTACTCTTTCTCCGAAAAGACATCTTAATTCATAATCTTTGCTGTCTCAAGTCAGGGAAGTCAGTGCCTCGTACGATACCTCAATGAATAAAATGTTTATTCGCTGAGAGCACGTGCTAAGTAAATAAATATTATAAAGGATAAATTTAGGTAATCTAGACAGTTTTCGCTATTTTGATTCTACTATTTATGGTCCCGATTACCAGAATTCACCCTAAATGTAAGAGTTACAGACGAGTAGACGACGTGATGCTTGATTGAGTAACTGGGATGGGCAGCAGGGGGTGCTGTTTCTGAGCATGACAGATGTCAGTCAGCCTAGCCTTAATCTGCCTTTCCTTCATCCTTTTGCATAGTTTGACGGCCAGCAGGATTTTTGTAAGCACTGTATGTATGTAGATATGTATGTATGTACTTATTTTTGACATTGACTATACACATGCCCCCTTCCATAAGCGTTTGCTAAGGAGTGTCCTTGAAGTGCCATGCACAAAACATGTAAGAAATGCAAGAAAATTAAGAAAATACGGAAAAATGAGAAAAAGCAAAATAGATAGATTGATAAATAAATAAATAATGTGGAACACTGAGAGAACATAGAACTTTTAGGAAATGCAAAAACATTCACGAAAGCTCAGAACATTAAGGAGGCACATAACAATTAAGAAAACACAAAAAACAAAACAACTTTGTGTTTTCTTCTTTTATGGATTTCCTTTATAGTACATACAATTTTTGTTTTATTTGCAAATGAAAATGAAACGGCCTTTTATTATCTTTTGCATCAGGCTTAAAAATGCTGCTCTTTAACAGTGGTACGTAAAAACCAGACTTCTATATTCAAGGACATCACCAAGATTTTATTGCCTGAACTGATCTTTGTTTGGAAAGATGCCATTGTTGAACTGCATGTCTCTGTGGTGATGAGTGAGGAAATGCAGCAGCATTCCGAGCGGTAAAATGTGATCTAATCAGCAGACTAAATTTCAAGGCTAGACCTCATCTGGATCTTTAATTGCATGGCCTTCCAATCTGCAGGGCAGATTAATTACCCATTAGCCTTTGGGTAGAGTATTCAGAATGTCACTTTCTGCCTTGTCATCAGAGCGACACTGCATCTTCAATGTTGCTGTCTGGGGGCCCTGGGGCCAAACCCCACCCCTCCTACTTCAGCGTAATACAAAGGGATTTTTATTGAAGATCAAAATATGCAATCTGATTGGGTGGCATGATGCACAGGGTTTTACTGGGAATGTACAGGCTTGCACTCAGCCCAGTTTTGGGGCTTGGTGGGGGGGGTGTTTAGTGGAACTGTTACCAGGCAGTAACTCTACCTTGTCGCTCCTGACTTTGGGGGTTTATGGATCCGAGACACCACTGTTCTGTAAATCAGTGCAATCTCCCGGTAGTGTTGTTATCTATGGTCTGAGTATGCTGGGAATGGTTAGGGGAGTGGGGGTGGGGTGGGAATTCTGTCCCTTTGAAACTGAAACCCCAAATGTTCTGTAATGCGCCAAACACCCGCCCCAGCTCTGGCAGCTTTGGCATGATGAAAAAACATGTGTATATGTATGGATGTGTTTGTATGGCCTGCTGCTGTTGAGGGGTTACTGCCATGGCTCTGAAACAGTGTGCTGAACAGCCATCCAGGGCGTTAAAAGGCACACTGTGTGGAATCTGAGGTAATAACGAGCCAGCTTGCCGGGTGAAGGGTGTTGCCTCTCACAGCATTTCAGGATGCTTCCTTACCGTATTACAACATGATCTGTCCCTTCATTTCAGGCTCACCTGGAAGTCTTTTCTGTGGTTCATTTAATCGGTTTGTATGGGGGGCAGGGGGAGGGGGTTGACGTTTGCAAAGGGGAGAAAAAAATTTGTCTCCAGGGAAAGGCTGAATCATTGGGAATGTGAAAAGGGGGCTTGTAACCTTCTGTTGTTTCTCCTGGTAATGGGAAGATGAGCCTTCAGCAAAGATGCATAAAGAATGCCTTCACTTGGTGGCTCTGCCTCCAGGAATACCACATGATGTTCCCTTATTTAGGCAAGGCTGCCCATAAGTGATTAGGTGATATGGGAAAGTTTTTGAACAGAGGGTGAGTGCGATGTGATCTGGGCAGAGCACCCAACCGCATTCTGCCGCCAACGCCAGCCGTCATGACGAGGAATTCACGCTCACAAAAGTATTTATTGTTTTTCAGAAGTTTTCATCTTAAGACCTGATGATATCTGTAGCATAAAGAAACTGCAGGTTCTAACCACTGCTTGCACCCATCGTTGCCCAAATGGGCCACAGAGCTGTGCCCGTGAGTTCTTTGTGAAGCTACCATGTAGCAAGGTCCTTTCAGAAAAACCGCGACTGAAGCTCCCAGATGCTGAGTAACAAAAGAGTAATGAAGTCGCCCTCTTCCTTTCATGTCATTTGGAGATAGTAATGCTGCGCCGGCAGAAGGCGAGTGAAACGGCATGAGCACGTCTCTGCTGGCTTATAGACAGGCCACTGCAGAGGCAACACGGGATCCTCTTGAGGGTGGGCCGGGAAAATTTCCTTTCATTTCCTCAGTGTGTCTGATGGAGGCTGTGATTGAACTGCCCTCCCTAGGAACTAGATGAAGGGAAGAGAGATGGTTGCTTGGGACCTGTTTCAACAACTAATTCTCTTTTTTTTTTTCCGGTTGTCTGGGGGCTGTGGGACATGATGTCGTACAGGCTGCTGATGGGGGATTTGCTGATGACCCGCTTCAGTCCAACAGCTGCTCAGTATCTCCTCTCTGTTAGTCCACCTGACCTGCTGAGTGTCACCTCCATTAACCAGTCTAACTAGCTTAATTGCCAATTACCTGTCAATCCTCCAGAGCATCTCCATTAATGCATCTAACCGCTTTAATGTAATCTCTGTCAACTCAGCAATCCTCCTCAGTCTCATCTTAATCATTAATCAGAGTAAACCAGCTAAAGAACCTGTTAACTCACCTGTCCTCCTTGATGTCATTTCCATTAACCCATCCGACTAGCTCACTTCCATCTCTGTTAACCCAGCTCATCTGCTCACTGCCATCCCCATTAACCTGCCTGGCACAGTCTTTGTTGACCAGGTGTCTCCTTTGACCTGTCTAAGCAGCTGACCTCTCTGATAT
This sequence comes from Gymnarchus niloticus, assembly GCA_009936485.2. NCBI lineage: Eukaryota > Metazoa > Chordata > Actinopteri > Osteoglossiformes > Gymnarchidae > Gymnarchus > Gymnarchus niloticus. Next base: position 16,029,957 of record JAACJT020000095.1, on the reverse strand, counting down.
CTCCCCAAACTCCCACTGTTAGTCCACTTATCCACCTCAGTATCCCCTCAGAAGGAGGGGGGAGGCTTGCCCACAGTCAGGGAAGCACTTTTCTCAATCTCAGATTGAACTGAAATGGGATTAAAAGGTTGCGCTCTGATATCTTTCAGGTGAAATGCACATTATTTGACTTAACATGAACAGATCCTACCTGACTTTAGATGGCAGTTACTTTCAAGATACGTCAGGTATAACATGTGACCAGTTTAACACTATTAACGCTCAGGGCCACAGCTCTGTAGTCTCTGCCTTTCTCCCTTCCTCTTTATTTATCGGTGCACATTTGCAGCTGGTTTGGATCTTGTATCTGCTAGCTGCCTCATGGTGTTAGCCGCATGGTGATGTCGGGGGTGTGGAAGGCTGCATCAAATCTCACATCGGTTTCCCTGCTGTGTGGGTTTTGTGGGATTTTCTCTCTTCTTTTGCAGTTACCTGAATGTAATTTTCTTACATTCAACTGTACCGCATTTACATCTGCATGTCACAGACGCTTTCCCATCAGGCAGGACGGCGAGGGGGGGTCTCGGAACGGGTAAGGGAGCTGAATCCATCTTCTGGTTCCTGAAAGGCCGTTCCCAGGCCCGAGCTGAGCTGGATGGCAGCCGTGACCAGGCTCACAGAACCTGTTTCCTCGGGTTTAGCACCTGGCATAAGCAGCGAATGAAACAGTGTGCCTTCACAGGCCGTGTGCCCATCGAATGCTTTAGGAGATTCGGTTAAAGAGGCCCCGGACGTGTGGAAAATTGGAAACGGTCATCGCGTGCTGTGTTTGGAGTGCGATTCAACCAGCGGGGGGATAAAGAGTTGCGTGACGGCGTGGCCGGCAAATGGCTCAGCCTGGCTAAGCAGTGAGTGGTACTTAATGCTCCTGTCAGGGCCGACAGGATGCGGACACCTGCTGGGCTGGCATCCAGCACACGCATCTCCCCTGCTTAATGCCCCATGACGGGGGCCAAAGGTCTGTCGAGGCAAATCACTTGCCACCTTATAGAGGGATCCACACTGGCACCTTATTTACTGCTGTAACCATGGTGGTTGGGGGGAACAGGAGGCTCAGCAGTGGGGAGCACAGGAATAAATACTTAGATCCCAGTTTTGTGATCCATAGTGATCTGGTCTCTTGCATTTCTCATTCCCTTCTACAAGGTTGATCCTTTCAGATATGGTGGAAAAAAAAGCTGGTCTGAGGGACAGGGGCAAATAATCTCAGGCCAAGAACCCCCCCACACCTTTGTTAAAAGATCTTTTCTGGTGCCATCAGAGCTCTGCTGCATGTCCTCTCCCTCCCCCAAGACACTTAATAAATGAGATGTTCTTTTGAGATGGGGGTGGCTCTAGGACCCTGGAAGCGGCTCAGGGCACACGCCTCTGATAAACCGAATATGAACTGTGGGTCGGGATCCGAGGGGTGTTGATTAAATATCAGCGATTCATTGTCTCGGAGGACGCTTATGCTTTAAACGCCAGTGGTGTGGAGTTGCCTCCAACCGCTATGTAATCCAATTGGTTACCTGCAAACCACATTATTCCACTCTCACACAGACTCTTATTTAATTTGAGGTGGTCCTGTTTACGTCCGAGCAGCCCGTTTCACCACAACGCCTCCTGTTCAACCTCTGGTGTTCTATTGACTGAATGCTGGGATAGTGCCCCCAGCTGTATTATGGTGGAAGAAGACAAAGGTGCTAAAATAACACGGGCAAAGGGCTTTTAATTTGGGGGGGGGAACATCTTTATTTCAGGAATGCTGGTTGGTCGTTTTCCCAAATGAATCATTGCAGAGAGAGAATAAGATGATGAAATAAACAGCAATGCTAAATAAACCTGACATTATCTTGGTTTTATAAAGGTAAATGTAGGTGGGTTGGTGATGCTGGGTAGGCTGTGCTGCCTCTTTGGACAGGACTTGTGACAAATAATTATTCTGAGAGGGACATCAGGTACACATAGCCAGCATGGGAGGGGCATAAAATGGGCCTGGCCAATCAGAGAGGGCCATGAAGCAGCTCAATAAAACAACAGGTCCTGCTAATGCAACAGGCTTCAAAATATAATTTAATGTGTGCATATAGTGTCACACACTGTATTGCAGTGCATAATGGGCCAAAAAAACAGGGAATAAAATTTTTTGATGCAGCCAGAAAGATCTAATATGGTTTCAGAAGCTTCTAACTGTGCTCCCAAAGTGAATCCCTGCTATCGGGGTGGAATGGCGCGAAGGTAACAACTCGTTTCAGCGTCCCTATTTCAAGAGCGCGTCATGTTCTTCTGCAAGGTGCCAGTGATGTAAACCCCCGTGTTGCAGTCGGCAGGACCCGTGGCAGCCGTGTCACCCGGTCTGGCAGCCTCTCAGAAATAAACTGTATTTCCATTAACAAAGGACTGCATGGGGCCTGTCTGAAGGGCCGTTTGTCAGGTGACCCAGCAGGAGAGAGGCTAATGGTAATTGCAAGGTCGCTGCGAGCACCCGGCGATTTGAAGTGGATTCCTTTTACAACACGGAGCTCCTGACAGCCCATTAACAAACAGCCAACCCTGGCAGAAAGGCAGTGTTGATGGGATCCCGTAAGGGACAAACTGTTCAGGGTCCCAGTTGTGTTTGGAAATCAGAATCTGTTTGTTTAGCCTCACACCATTCGTTTTTTAAAATTGGGGTGAAGGAACACACAGTATTTCAGAAACAAACCGGTAAACCACCAGTCTTTATGTATTCAAGCTCATTGGCCAGGTAAAGGTAAAAACCACAGAATTTTGGCAGATAGAGGGGTTGCAATCCATCTCAGCCAACAATATCTTTTATAATGAAGCCATATCCCCAAAATGAATTGCAGAAAAAAGATTGTTTATGGATTAGCCAGTCAGCAATAGGCAAAAGTACATTTTTCTTCCACATCAACCGTTGACTATTTTGGGAGAGCAGGCGTAGGTCATTGTTTTGAACCTTATTGATTTTTACTGTGAAGTTAAAATGCCAGCCAGAGCCTCGAGGTGTGACGTGAGTGTTCGGCATTGCATCCACTGCTCCAGCGTCGATGGGGGCAGACACCAGGAGTGGGCTGTGTGGGAGTGGGGAATGTGGGAATTTTGTCTTAGCATTATATGCATGAGGGAGTTGGAGGTCAGAATGCTGACGGGGTGTCCTCAGAACCTGTCTGGAAAGGAGCATGCCGCCACACCCCCCAAAGAATGGAGATGGAAGAGTTCAAGTTGGAAACAAAACCCTTGTTTACTGAGCCCCTCGCTGCCTCAAAACTGTCCAGCATGTCAGAGAGAACCAGAGACCAGAAAATTCCCTGCAGAAAAAATACACGCCTAACACCAGCTATGCCAATTAGAGTAGAACACAATGAAGCATCGATTTTACAACACATGGCGGAGAGTTATTTTTATACTGCACCGATCGATGGCCTGCGAAAATTTACCGATAGCAGTAATTTAAACATTAAATTTAAAAGTGCAGCATCACACAGCTGGTGTACAAACACACGTTTGGAAATTGACATGTGGGTGAAGTCCAGAGTATCGGTAAGTCTGATTCCCTTTTCCACTTCCTGTTTCATTTACATGTTTGTGTTCTGAGTTGCATCCCGTTACAGACGCTACACTAATTATTAATCTTAGCTTGATTTTGTAGATGTTCACTTAGCTTGTTAGTATAATTAGATACTTAAATGAAGAAATAGTATAGCCGGCAGTCTGATCTATGCATTCATGAGGTGTGGGGTAACCCGGCCGTGTCTTTAGGGGCTGGATGGAACCATGTCAGAGGCAGACGGAGTGAAAGACCTTCCTGCTCTGAGCGATTCGGAATAGTAGTGCTCCAAATGGTGGACTTCAGATATCCTGGAAGTGCGATGAAGCAGGAGATGCCTGAATGAGGCGGTAAATGATTAGCTTGTGATTTCAGACAGACAAGGCTAATGATAGCTGACATACAGCCGGATCTTATTTATGCTTTATGACAGAACATTTCACAGACTGTCAAAATGGAAAATGATGCGCAGATTATACCCTGGCCATCAGGCCCAATCTCAACACATTCGTATTTCAGTGTGAAGGTTTATTTACGCAGACCGTAAGCGCTTAACATGTCAACGCTTCTCAAGGACTGAGAGTGGAGCTAGCTGAAGAGCGGTGCCCAGCTCACACAGGAAATGCCACATGAGCCTGAGGACATCAAGTGCAGGCTGAGTGGGACTGGAGCCGGGCCCTTGGAGTGGGGAGCTAATTGAGCGATCAGAAAGCGAAAAGACATGAAAGGTCGCTCTGCAAACATCTCTCCTGCATTTGGGGGCTGACGACACCTGGCGATTGAAGCGGGAGGGTCAGACTCTCAGTTGATTGGATGCGCCTTTCCGAGCGGGCAAACAGAGAAAGAGAGGGCAAGGGAGACCTCCATCAATGACCAGGGCTTCCATGGCCAAGGGCATCCAAAACACCATAAATCCAACTGTGGGTAGACTGTGGTTTGAGTTTTGACTGATGCCACAGACCACCCCAACCTTTGGCATGGCAAAGGATCAAAGGAGTCAGGTATTAAATGTACAGCCTGAAACACTCTGAAACTTAGTGTAAGACACTCTATGAAATGTACAGCATGAGACTATCCATTAAATGTACAGTGTAAGAGCCTCTATTAAATGTATCTCTTGAGACAGTCTATTAAATGTACAGTGTAAGACCCTCCATTAAACGTAAGGCGTGAGTATCTGTCTGTCTATCTATCTATCTGTCTGTCTGTCTGTCTTTCTGTCTGTCTGTCTGTCTGTCTGTCTGTCTGTCTATCTAGTATGCTGACCTCCCTCTTGTCATTTTTGCCTCTGTCAGCTGTTCTTTACATTTACTTTCCACTCATCCACACCCCAGAACTCTTGTTTTATACATACTGTACATCATTAATTTGACAGCATGCACTGTATTGGTGTAGTCACCCTCATGCAGATCACATTCTGCCCTCAACACTGTGTGTGACGTGTTTAGCACTCAGGCCTCGCGTTCCCGTTACCGTCCCCCACGCCTCCCTGCGCGGCATGGGGTGTGCCGGCAATCCATCTTCTTTTATGGCGGTAAATGATCCAGATTTATTTTGGCTTGTCAGGAATGCTGGAGTCCCTGCTGTCAGCACTGAAATTAGCACACGGAATGTGCGCCTCCATTGCCAGCTTGTGATCGATGTTTAAAACCTGATAATTTTATTTTTAAATACTCTCCCAGCACCAAAGGACGCGTAGGGAGAGAGAACCGTTTGCCATGTGGAAAATCATCTGGCCCTCCGTCGTTTTGCAGCCAAAAACACGGAGCTGATTACATTCAGACAAGCCCTTCAAGACAACGATGTTCGTAGCGTTTGATAATCATGCAAATCGCCGCTGTTAAATGCTGGAACCACCCTTTGGCTTTTCAGACAGCTTGTTCCGGTCTCATATCTGAAAAGTGAGATTGAGGACGGATATCATTTTTACAGTTATGAAAGGCATATTGGGTTTGCATGTTACTGAAATCAAACAAGCAATCGCCCTCACGTGAATATTATCTTTAAGTGTTGACGTGCTTTTTCTTCATTTAAAATGTCATGTGAAGTGGAAAGTGAGACGTATAGCCACACTTCTCACTGACCTAATATTATTCTTATTTTGAAATTGTGACTGTGCAGTAATTATATTAAAAGCAGGAAAACATGTTAAATGCACACGGAGCATTTAGGAAGCTGAAGTATACTGATATCAACACAGAATGATTGTTAGCTGTGAGCAGACCGCCCTATGCTGTCCCCTCAGACTGACAGAAAGTGGAGCTTATAGCCATGCCTCCACACCCCCCACCCACCCTCCATTGCTGTTTACCCTAGCTGACCACAACCCATCTCTGCCCCACAGTGTGTAGACCAGGCTTTTTCAAAGCCTCTGCTCAGAGCCCCAGCTGCAGCAAGTGTCCCCCCCACAGCTATACCAAGGCAGAGGCCTCCACCTTCTGCCGGTGTGAGACCGGCTACTACCGCGGAGACTCTGACCCGGACAGCATGGCGTGCACAAGTAAGCAGGCGCCGTGTAGTTTGGCTCTTGCACACAAGAGAAATGTCAGAGATAATGGCGGGGTTTCATTTTACCCTAAAAAAACAGCAAATCTCTTTTGGCCTTTACATCTGAAGTGTCACTGCTGTGTTTGTAGCTGGCACTTGGGGCATGGAGAAAAGTCAGGTCAATCACATGCAACCAGTCAGTACTTCTGTCTCATTCACTGGCCATCACCCACGTTCTCGCACCCCTCCCCTTTCCACAGAACCTCCGTCGGCCCCGCGTAATGCCATCTCCAACGTGAATGAGACCAGTGTGCTCCTGGAGTGGGCACCCCCCGCGGAGACGGGCGGCCGGCGTGATGTGAGGTACAACGTGGAGTGCAGGAAGGAGGGTTCAGAGCCTCGGCACTCTGAGGAATGTGGTGCTCACGTGCGGTACCTTCCGGGCCGGACGGGCCTGCAGAACTGCTCCGTCATGGTGACCGACCTGCTGGCACACACCAACTACACCTTTGAGGTGGAGGCTGTCAACGGCGTGTCCCAACTTGCTACCACTGGCCGACAGTTCGTCAGTCTCAGCGTCACCACCAACCAGGCCGGTGAGTCGCGTGGCTGAAACCAGGTCGCCGCGTGTGTTTCTGGAGCCCCTGGCGGGACACTTGACACGGTACCAGGGTTCGGGTAGCGAAATCTGCTGAAGCGGGGCCGTGTTTTGACTTTATCGTAAAGATGTGCCTGCCCTGTCCACAGATTTGCAGGATGAGTGCTACGAGTTCAATCAAAATTTTCCTGAAGTCAGGGCAACTATTTTTGGAATTCGCATGCTAGTTTCATTCGCATATCCACTTTTGATGGCGGGCTTGAAAAAAACCTTCCTCGTTCACCCTTTCTGTTTTCATGTTAATGGAGGTGTATTATCAACAATGTGCATAAAATTTTTCTTAGTTAACATTTACAAGTACAGATTTTTAATGAAGCCAAATGAAATATTTACTGCTGACTTTTATGTACAAATGCTGTGAGAGATTTTATTTGCTACAAATTTATCTCCATAAGATTGTACGAGATGTCGGGGGACTATTATAGCTCAGCAGAAATGTTAAATCTTAGCAGGTTTCATAAAATTTTTAAAGGCAAAACCTTTCAAAATAATGGACTGTAAAGTCTTTTCCTATAATACCAGTCTTGCTGTCACCCAGTCCTTGACATCCTCACACTGGCTGTCCTTTTCAGGATTTTCTACTGGCACAAACTGAGGACACGTGACACAGATGGCAGCCCAGACCCCCCTGGCTCAACCGTTTAGCAGTTCCTCCGTTGGGTTAATATCAGAATCCCCCAGCTCCCTGCTGGAAGGCCAAGCTGTTGGCACTGAAGCGGAATTAGCTTAGCTTCACAGCCGTCTGCACGTCAGCTCTCAGCGCAGGTTCATGAAATAAGGGCGCCCCCTGCAGGGCGGGCTGCTCTGCCCTGCACAGCAGGACAGCCTGGCAGTCTAGTTCAGGATCCATAATTGAGGCTTTAACATGGAACAATCCAGATCCTTAGTGCCTTCCAGGCGTGTGAGAGTCTCTACGGGGAGCCGTGTTTTTGTTGGTAATTACGGAGGAAGAGATGATAGTAATGGTCAGGTCATACTGGTCAGTTGTTTTTCTCAGAATGCACTCAGCACGAGTTTGGTCAAAGGTACAGTGAGTGGTGGGAGTGGAGAGTTAGCGGAACAGGGGGAGTCAGTTATTACAAACTTTTCTCTCTGTAGGCAAAGGAAACATAGATGAAAAAGCAACAAAAGTGACCTTAGCACAGCGAGGATGGACTCTTCTTTGAAGATTTCGGTCTCCTCTGAAGGCCGAGATACAACCCACTGAAAAGGAGCGAAGGTTCACAGGCCGGTCGTCTCTGCCGCCCCAGGCACGGGGGCTGCCCTCACTGTAGGGGGCCGTGGAAACTAGCAACGACGGTAAAGGCGGCTATTGACTTTTCGTTAGAGGACTGCTCCTAATGTGCCTGATGAGTGATCTGCTTTGGCTGACTGATTACTGTCATTACCGGTATGTCTCTCTTGTGCATGAAGAGAGAGATAAGGGAGGCATTTTGCCAGCTTTCTTTTAAGGCTGAAATGGATTTACAGTCTTTGGTGACATTAGCCTTTATTACATTACTGCCAATTATAGTGCTACAATTTTCCACTAATCTTTTTATTTATATTGACAATAACTCAGGTCCTTTTGTATTACTTGTTTTTTAATGCCATCGATATTTGTCAGACTTGGGGCAAAAAAAAAGAAAAAAAAACAAACATTCTCATATTAGAAATCACAAACCTTTTCACCAAATGTTTTCTTTGCTTGGATACTAAGGGCTCGACAAAAAAAAGATTTCAGAATGCATTTATACTGTACTTGCCATTTGTTTCTATGATTTTATAAAGTGGTGATTTAAATTTCTCGGGTCAGTAGCCTTTCTAAAACACAGCACGCTTTGAGGCAACGGCGCTCAAAGCAACACAGAGAGGTGAGGAAAGCGACGATGGTAAACTTTGTTCAGGACGGATTACCATTTCAAACGCATAAAAAAATAGAAGGACTTTAGAGGAGATTTATTATCAACTGGGCATCCTGAGGGAACAATTTCTCAGAGGAAAATTGCTCGCTGGAATCACACTGTCATTAGAGCGGTTAGGGGTTACAAGCAATGGTTCATTGGTGTGCTGTAACAGGGTTCATGTTCACTCGGATTAATGTATGTCCATGTGTTTCTAAACCTCACACATGGGTTCCTGGAGGGAGGGTCACGACATTCCGGCGGTAGAAAATAGACAGAGGGTCAGGTATCAGCAAGGACGATGAGGTTCATGGGTAAAAACTGTCTTAGAACTAGTACCAGCTTTTCTAGCGTGAGGCAGTATCCAAGTTGGCGACTGTCGATTTTTAACATGTGGGTATTGAGATTCTAAACAAGTAGTGTAGGAGTATGTCTCACAGCAGCATCCCATCCACTTTAAAGGGCACCTCGCAGCCAGCACTGAGATCCGAAACACGCAAGGCTCGTCTGTGTCCGCTTTCGTCGCTTCTCCGCCATGCCATGGAGGCTGCAAGCAAGGAGCTGTTGCTGTGCGGGCGCTTCATTGATCATCCCGTTAGGCGCCGCGATGTAAATGTCATGTGAATATGCAGCCCGACTGGTGGACGCCCTTTTCGACGGGGTGACATAGAGGCTGTTTACTTCTGAAAGGGCTGTTCATGCTGCGCCGATCATAATTAACATCTTTTTATATAATTTTTGCTGAAGGAGCGAGACTTTCTTTTTCATGCTTTCCGTCTGAACCAGATTGCCTCACTAATTCAATGAGATGCAGGTGCAACTAATTGCTCTTTTCACCCCCCCCCCAACTACCGAGAAGCTGTACTGTAGACATCAGGGACGAACACCCCGCCCCATGATGATGTGCTGAGTTTGAGGTAGCATCGATCTGGCCCACCCTTCCCCAGGATGGCCTTCCTTAGTTGATACCCCTAATTACTCATTAGTTAACTGGCCTTGTTGGCCTAACTTGTTGTTACTTGGGGCTGTAAAGTGCTCGCCCATGTGGACGTACGCTCGATCTGTTGAGCTGCCCGGGAAAAATCGGGGAGCTGCTGGGGATTTCGGGGAGCGTCTCCAGATGGCGGCCCCATCAGCGATGTCAATAAATCACTTCCAAACTAGTGCCTCCCCGCCTGCATGCCGCCTGCCAGTCGCCGGCGGCTTTCCCGTGTCAACGGGTCAGCCGAGCCACCTGACAAGCCTTTGTGTCACAGTGGATGTCAGACGAAATGTGGCCCGAGTTTCGGGGGAACCCAGACAGCCGTGCTTTCATTCCCGCTGACAATGGCCTTAAATTTCTGTCCTCGGATGCCACTGCTCACCGAAGGCCTGGGAACGTGAACACACAGGAAAAAGCCAGGCCTGGCTTTCCCGAGGAAGTGCTTGAATTCCAGGCAGCATTCAAGATCGTGTTTGATGATGATCATAGTGATATATGTCATAAACTTTATTTGTACAACACCTTTCAAAATGCCAGAAAAAGGACAAGTAATTCATAGCATGCTTTGGGCATTTAAATGTCTACAGTGTTTGTACGCATCCCCATTTCTCTGTTGTAATGGAGTAGTCTCTGTCTGCTCAGCAGGGCCCTCACTTCCCCGTCTAATTGGGGGCTGCCCGCTTGCCTGTGAATTACTGCTCTTCGCCCCCATCAGCTTTCTGTTCTTTCAAGGTCTCCCTGGGCGAAGGACCAGCTTGGAGGGGGCTGTTCTTGGGTCAAGCCCTGGCATGCTCCCCACCTGGCAGAGGACAGCGGGCGTCCTGCTTTGTGTACTAACCAAAGAGCGGCTGGGGGCCTGGAAAGCGACGGTCCCGGGCTAGACAGACAAAAGAGCAGCCGTGTGGAGGCACGCTGGACAGGAGACATTTAAAATTCATACTGAAGCGTGGACTATCTAATAAAACAGACTCCAGTTCAGCAGAAGGTGATCACAAGAACCTTCAGTAACAGTTTCACATCCTTCTCTCTTTGTGGCAAAATGGAGGTTTGCTAAAATAGATTAATTAGAGTAGTGTCTGCACTGTCTAGGAAAAAAAAAAGTAAAAATTTTACCCTACTGTCTTCAAATTTTTATTTTGGAAAATTTTTGGTGTTCCAGACGACTGGAAACTGTTTACGCAGTTTTTTTTTTTGGCACTACATTCAGAAGTTGCAGCACAAAGTACAGACTGACTCGTCTGTAAGCTTGTAGTTTACGCCTTAGAATAAACTCGGTATTTCTGTACGTGCTTGAGCTTCTGAAGCAGAAGGTGCCCGGTGCGTTTCGTTGACACGCGTTGGCCTTCTTTACGAGGACGTCTTCGCTTTCTCTGAAGCCGAGAGTGTTGGGGGAAGAGGCGAACACCAGAGCCAAAATTTTCTGTTTATTTCAGCTTCACATTCTTACAGTTGCCAGGAATTCCTGCGGCTCACGTCGCTGCGCAGCGAGCAAAGCGTTCGCTTCTTTTTTTTTTTCTTTTTTTTAAATGGCCTCGCGTCTCCATCGGACGCCTTAATTAGTGCATTTTCACTTTGTCACTTTTCCCAGGATGCGTTTCTCCTGGAGTCCAAGTGTTCAGTCTGCTAATTAACACGAGACCCGGAACGGGGAACGAGCGCACGTGCCGCACGTGGTTTACGCAATCTCGTGGATGTGGCGAAATCGTTTGCACGCAATTAAACCAAAGTTTTGCTTCCCTTTGCTCCTTTGTGAGAAACGTGCCTAACTATGAAAGAAAATCAGACTACTGAGAAAATGAATGAAATAAGCTTTTCACAGCTGAAAGGAATTTGTTTATAACACTGCCTATTCGTACAATATATGGTCCGCTATAACGCTCCCCATATTTATGTATGTGTCACGTAACACTGTACCTTAATCGGGTAGTACATTTTCATACGTACGTCATGCCTGTCTTTTTTCCCTTTTGATCTTGTGTTGCGTTCCTGTCCTTCTTCTCATAAGAAATTTCTTCAAATTTAGTTGCAGAGTTGGATGATTAATATATTAATGCTGATTCATTTTAATATCTATCTATCTATCTATCTATCTATCTATCTATCTATCTAGGTTGGGGATGGGGGGGTTTCAAGTAATTGGTGGAACAGTGGCAATTTAGAAATCCCAGCAGGACTCATTTTTAAATCCCAAAAAGACAACATGTTCAGGAAAAAGAGGGCATATGGTCACCTTATTATGTACCTATATGTGTATGTATATACTAAGTTTATAAACCAATGTTTTGGCTGGTGTGCCATGTTTTTGTTTGTTTACCTCCCATCATCAATCTTGCATGCCACTGAGGATCAGCATCTCTGCAGCCACATGTGAAGGTCCTTTCCCAAAGCTGTCGCTCAGACCCCCCCCACACACACACACACACACACACACACACACACACACACACACACACACACACACACACACACACACACA
>JAACJT020000095.1:15980730-16017800 GCA_009936485.2 Gymnarchus niloticus | reverse complement strand
CACACACACACACACACACACACACACACACACACACACACACACACACACACACACACACACACACACACACAGGGGGCTGTTCCGTATGATCTTCATCGTCTCCATATATTCTCATATCCCTTTACGATGTATTCTGTTTCAGGCTTTTAAGATAGCGGTGATTGTCGTGTGAGTGCGAGTGTGTTTTTACCTCTCTTTCTGGATGGGGGGATAGGGTTACCATTTGTGTGGAAGAGTGAAACTGAACGTCTGCCTGGTTTACTGTAACATAAAGGCGGCCGAGTTGCCAGTTCGGGTATCGCATCTTCCCCTCAGGGATCACTTGAATGCACTTAAATGCTCTTTATCTCACGGTTACAGTCTGACACTTCCTTTGAGATACACAAAAAGGGCTTGAATTTCAGCATTCCTAATTTCGCCGGATGGGGAATCTGGCAGCTGCAGTCTGTGTGGTGAAGCCGAAAAAAATAGACCAGAAAATATTTTTCTGGTCGAGGTATGGTCTCCATGCTCTGTGGTGATTGGTTGCAGCACTACAACACTTTTAATAAAATTGATACAGTGTAATATAATTTATTAGTTAGGGTGCAGTATCCTTTTAGTAATAAGAGAATTCTAGTTTAAATATGTCAGTTTATTTTGATTTCTGTTAGAAATTAGACATGGCGCTGACTTTGGCTTTCTGATTAATGGACACTTGAAACTTGCCCTAATCAGAAAATAATAGATAATGGGTTTAGGGCCAGCGTGCTTCAACATGAAAGTTGAATGTCATGCTCAACAGATCTCAGATCATTTTCTTTACTTGCCTAAATGATGCAGCTAAACAAATGCCAGTATGAGTTCAGTATAATATCACTGAGGAGTGGTCCTTCATCATTAGTTGTAACATCTAAAATGGCTCTGAAGCCATTTTTCTTTCTAAATATTTTTTTAAACAACCTAATTAAGACAGGAAATCGCTGTCTGTCGTAGTAATTTCGGAATTGCGTTTGGGTATTTGGGGCCCCTGCGGGGCGTAAACCACAAAGCATCTGGCAGAGGTGTGAGAAGTATCCGGAAAAACCTCACGCACCGCCTCCACTTCTTCCCAGCAGCTCCCTCACTTGTCAGCGTGGTGAAGAAGGGGAAGGTGGCCAAAGACAGCATCGCACTGTCATGGCAGGAGCCTGACCGGCCCAATGGCATCATCCTGGAGTACGAGATCAAGTATTTTGAGAAGGTAAGCGTGTCCCTCGCACACATTGTTCTGCCCTTAAAAAATGAAGAAAAAAAATAATTAATTAGCAAAGTGATTATGATAATGACTGTGATAATTGCATCTTTTTTGGAAACCAGCTTGCTTTTTTATCCATCCATCCGTCTTCCAGCCACTTATCCTACTAATGGTCAGGGGGTGCTGTTTGATATTTTTTGTTATTTTCTGTCAATGGGGTGTCATATTCAGGTTCCTGGGTTCCTATTATGAGATGTGTTCATGGGCCCAGTTACCCCACCCTCAGCCACAATGAAACTGGCCCGCTGCCCGTTTCTTGGCGCTACCTTTATGGGCCCACGCACATGGAGAACATGCATGCCTCACTGTGTGCAGGAAGCCAAACAGCTCTGCTCAAATCACACGGCAGAGGCGGGAAATGTTATCCTTGTTTCTGGTTCGTTACTTTGATCTTTTGAAGCATCTTTATTAAGTAAACCCCCACCTCTATACTATATATGATAAGGCTCTCATTAGAAAGCAGGATACAAGCGCTGCTTCTTGCTGGCAGGTGGTTATAAGGTTCATGTAAACTTAACTGCGGTCAAAGCTGTTCAGGACAAAGGCGGGTATCAAAATGTTGTTGAAGTGCCGGTTGGGTGCAGTAAACCTCATAATGATGTCATACTTCAGTGCTAAGCTGGAGTTTTTCTTTTTAATAGAGAATGACTTAAGCTCTCTGTGTCCACACTAATGTCAGGGCCCTTTTAACACAGTGAAGTTTAAAGGCCAAACACCAATGAAGATTCTGGTATCGGCGTGTCCTAAATGTTTGTCTTTTCTTGGGCCTGGGTGAAAAGGATCAGGAGACCAGTTACACCATCATCAAGTCGAAGGAGACCGAGGTCATCGCCGATGGCCTGCGGCCGTCGTCCATCTACGTGTTCCAAATCAGGGCACGCACCTCTGCGGGATACGGCGGATTCAGTCGGCGCTTTGAGTTTGAAACCAGCCCCTATCGTGAGTACAGCACCGAGCACATCCACGCTTCTGTGTGTGCGTGTTCTTGTCTGCCCGTCCAGCCTGCACACCCTTGCTCTGCAGTGGTGTGCAGAGTATTATTATCAAAGGGAAGAAATTTTGTCTGTTAAAACAAATACAGCAGGTTCTTCTTTAAAGAGAGTTTAAAATTCACAATTTCATAGCCTTTTTTGTTTTTTTAATCAAGTGACAAGAAATAAAATAAGGTGAATTATATAGTTACACCATTTTTGTTAACTTTTCAGTGGGGGATTGTTTAAAATTTAAAATGTGCAGCTTATGTAAATGGAGAACTCTCTGTAGCTGACAGCTGATCATCCTGAAACCCAGGACCATGTCCTTTCACACAGGTGTTATTTACAGATATAGATCACATAGGTTTCAGGGCAGTAACACATCCCTGTGTTTCTGCGGGTAGACTTGAGTTATTTATATGAAGTACTGGATGAGTTTTGCGTCCCCTGGAGATGAAGGGCTCATCTGAGAGTCTGCTCTCAGGTCCATGGACAAGAGTCATTATCCTGCATGCTCGCTGCAGTGAAGAACCCTTTTCTGTAAAGCATCACCATGGAGAGGCAGACTCCTCTTCCAGATGAGGGGGTCGTTATGTCATGGGCCACTTCTCCACATTCTGACGTCACCGTGGAAACGGCGGCTCGGCCCTCGACTCCCTTCGGCTCTTATCAGCGAATAAGCCCGACGCTGCAAGTTAGGAAACCCAGGCTGGGTGGGGGATTGCGACGGGATGTCCGACGGGTTCCTGCGGTTGTAGTGCTTTTTATAAAGGTTGCTCCTGGGAGCAGGTTGCCATAGAAATGCATACCCACAGGCAAGCACTGGCCTGTTACATAGTCACCGGCCAGCCCCCGAAACAGAAAAGGGGGCATTTGATCACATTGCTTTAGTCTGTGAACCTGACCCCACAGATTTCTTAGCTAGGACCAAAGAATATTTCAAGCATTTTTAAAAATATAAAATACATACACCTTATGACTAATAATATGTGGATACCTGCCTGTGCAATGTCTCATTCCAAAACAAAGGATATAGAGAGGAAGTCGGTCCTCACTTTGTTGCTGTAACAGCCTCTACTCTTCTGTGAAGGCTTTCTATTTAATGGTGGAATGTTGTTGGGATTTGCTGCCATTCAGCCATAACAGCATTAGAGAGGTTGGGTATTGATTTTGGGCAATCAGGTCCCTTTCTGTTTGAGTAGTCTACACCTTCAAAACTGAACTGTTTATGAGTTTTCACATCATAATCACTTCGCTTGTAGTTAAGAACCAGGGCAGTTTGATACTGACTTTTTGGAAAGGTGGCATCCCATGATGGTGTCATGTTGAGAGTCATTAACCTATTCAGTATGACCCAATCGGCCACCAGTGTTGCTGGAGATTGCATGGCTGTGTGCTTAATTAGACACCTCTGAGAAGACTGAGTATGGCTTAATTAGCCAAGACCAAAAGTCTGTGAACACCCCTTTTAATTGGGGTTCACATACATTTGGCCATAGTGCATTTTTAATTTTTCTAAAAATGATGTAGTACTGTCCATGCCGTGTGTGGGATCAGAGGCGAAGCCTAGTGTAGTGTTGGCATTAGCATTGGAATTAGCATTAGCATCAGCATCCCAGTCACGGACGATTCCTTTTCCCGTTTCAGCAGTAGCTGCATCCAGGGATCAGGGCCAAGTTCCCGTCGTCGCAGTGGCCGTCATCATCGGTGTGGTCCTGTTGGCACTGGTCACCGGCTTCCTGCTGAGCGGAAGGTAGGCCGTCTCACCGTGCCTTCCCAGCCCGTCTGTTAGCAGGCGCCTCGGGGCTGCCTGCACGTGCCGCGCATCACCGACTGGCCCTCGTTAATTCGCCACAGGCCCCTGGGCCTATTTTCTATGCTCCAGACGAATGATTGGCTGTCAGCATCTTGAAGAGAATAAACCTCTGCAGGGGCTGAAAAAGCCCTACATTTTTATCTGTCCTGGGAGGGGCCAGTGTCCGTGTAAAAATAAACAAATGGTAATTCACATTAGTAAGTTTCCGTGACATCTACTTGATGCGTATTATTTGTTTATTGATTATTGATGTGTATGGCACATCTGTATGTATACGACCTGCTGCCCATGGCTTTATGCTCTCATACACACAGATCTCATTTCAGCTTCTTTCCCTGACCATCATTGCAGTTGAATTAATATAGTTGACAGTTGCTCAAAGTGATTGGCTGAACAGTGATCTGCGATGATTGCAAATCGCTGTACACAAAGCCATTGTGGTTGAGGTTACGGTCTGGGGTTAAACACCTGCCTGGCTGCTCTGGTGTTAGACGCTTACACTGCCAGTTTGGGGTTGAACTCCCGCAAGGCTAGTATGAATGTCAGCAAGTCGGTGAGTCAGTATACGAGTAAAGCACGAGTCGATTTTCTTTGTAGGATTGATTTGATAATTAGTCCTGTAACAGAATCTGGTACTCAGACAGTGTCACAAACTCAGCAGTGATGTAATGGAGCTGTGTATTTTGTACCATGTGACCTGCCTTCTCAGGAAATGGTTTGAGATTTTTGCACAGTGGTTCTGTAAAACAGGATGTGTCGTGGGTGGAGTTTGTGTTAAATTTCGAATTGTCGAGAGAGAGATGGACCTGTTCTGTGCTCCTGTCTTCGCTTTCCCGCCTTTTTCTGCTAAATGCGGTTATATCGTGGCCAGCCTGTAACCACAGGAACTGGCATGCCGAATGTCTGTTGCAGGCGCTGCGGCTACAGCAAGGCGAAGCAGGATCCAGACGAAGAGAAGATGCACTTTCACAGTGGCCTGCGTGAGTATCTCGGGACGCTACACCACAGGCTCTCATAGGGTCAAAGCAGGCAGCTCATCAGACACAGCACTTGAGCAGCCATTCCTGGCCAGTGTAGGAATGAGTTTGTTTGTTTACATACAAAGGCAGGGTTGCTCACCCTACTGCACCGTTTGTGTGTCACTTAGACAGGACGACGTTTAAATGGCTGCTTTTGAGGGTCTGTCAGAGCCCTTCCTCCACTCTGCTTCCTGACTGTTCCATGCATGTGAATTCATTTTGGATCCTGTGACACTATTTTGGTGACATTCTTAAATACTGACACACATTCTCCCTCTCACAGTCCAGTTCCCCGGCGTGCGTACCTACGTCGACCCCCACACCTACGAGGACCCCAGCCAAGCCGTGCATGAGTTTGCGAAAGAAATCGACGCTTCCTGCATCACCATCGAGAGAGTAATCGGAGCCGGTAGGTATTATTTGGTTGGTGTACCGCATGTATCACTGTTACCCTTGGTTTTTAGCATTTTTAACAGTAGATGGCACCTTGGTTAAGAATCTGACCTTAAGGGTAAAAGGCTCCAGGTTCGAGCACCTGAACCTGCTCTGGCGAGAGCTGTATCATCAGAGCAGGGGAAATAAAATACGTATAAACTGGATGTTTCTTTGGCTGAATATTTCAAATAATATTGTTTTTGTTCTCAGGGAAGGAAGAGCAATGCGTTTCTGAGGAATTTAGTGCGTCTCGTTTTTTTTTTTTTACTTTAAAGAAAACGAGTCGGAAAAATTCCATAAACATACAAACACAACAGCTGCAAAAGAGAAGTATTCACGAGGGTACTTGTATACTTACATCTCAAATAGTGGCAAGAGAGTGAAACAAGATGGGTAAACGTGAGGTACATTCATCAAACGCCGCTTAAAGCTGGTGTCCCCTTGGTGCAGTATGGCGGTACTGTTTCCAGCAGAAGCATAGTGTTATTTCAGTAAAATGGCACTGGAAACCCAGAGCCCGTGTGTACCATGCAGAAATGATGGCAGTGGAGACACGCTTGTGCGAGTGTGCAGCACCGTCTGGAAGTCTGCGCTAATGACATGCAGATTGGAGCGGGTGTGTGAGATCAGGCACACTTGAGGTGAGGCATGCTGAGATTAGTCATGTTTAATGCATACTATCAGACGTGTCCCCCCTGCATGCAGACAGCCTTCTCCTTGCTCAGTGCCGCTTTTGCCTGATTGTCATCATCGGCCACTCCACTGCACAGTTGTCCACATCACACCTCGCAACCCGCTTATTCCTCACCAAAGCCCCGATGGCTCTGGGATTCTGGGTTATAATCCGTCCGGCATGCAGATTTTAGCTTCTCGTTCCAGTGCTTGCTGGTGGAAGCGGAGAGCAGAGCCTTGGGTCGGTCATTTCGGGGTAACCTCACATCGCTAATCATGTTCCCCGTGGTTAAAACTGGCTTCTCAATTTTTTGGATGTCGCACGGACCCGATGAAAAGCTTTCGTGTGTATTTACTGAGCTGTGCTGCTTTGCAGTCTTCATGTGGTTAAAATATATATTTCTTCTGAAAGGTCTCACCTTCTGGCAACATCTGGGTTACTTCTGGTCATGTCTTTGGTCTAAAACACCTGCACATCATCAGTATTTTCTTGTCTCCTTGCAATTGACCGCTGCATGTATGACTAAAATAATGATAATCCCCTGTCAGTTGAAACCTTCCTTTGTTGTGATATTTACAGCATTAAAGAGGATCTCAATCTCCAGAAAACAACACACACTGCTAATTTCATCATTAACAATTATCCAGTTATAGGCAGGCAATAAATGTGAAAAGCTAAATCTTTCCAGGCACCTTCTTGTCTTGGATTCAGAGTAAATGTCACATTTTATCTCTCTTTTTCTCACATTTTCTATCTCTATTAAATAAAGCATTTTATCTATTTAAAAATACTAACAACCACTGAAATATTAAGGATAAATTTAATTTGAAACAATATTAGTATTTTAATGTAAAGCCATTTAATAAAAGTATGAAGAATTGCATTGGTAATGAATTTAAGATAGGCCTTGTAGAAGTGATAAATCAACTTTATTTTCTACATTTAGCGAATGTGTTCTGAAATATACTTTTGTTCACCTGGCTTCGCCGTAGGTGAGTTCGGTGAGGTGTGCAGTGGGCCGCTGAGGCTGCCCGGAAAGAGGGAGATCACAGTGGCCATTAAGACCCTGAAGGCGGGCTACACGGAAAAGCAGAGGCGGGACTTCCTGGCAGAGGCCAGCATCATGGGCCAGTTCGACCATCCAAACATCATCCACTTGGAAGGCGTGGTCACCAAAAGTAAGTGAGCCTGCGGGCAACACCCTCCATGGCTAGTTTAAGCTAAAGCTGTCCCCCTTTCCACACCCATCAATGGCGAAGCCGCCCCCCTGCAGCTAGCAGACTGCTGCCATTATTTGTTCAGATTCCTGAATTAACAGAGAACACAAATTACAAACCATCAGAAACCACGGTGCAGATCTGGATGGCAGAGTCGGGTCAACAGAGCAGAGTCAGCTCTTTATTCTGAGCCTGCAGGCTGAGAAGCTTCTGAGCTAGGGCCTAGCTTAATCGTTATTTGCCCTTTGTTTTGTTTCCCACCCAACTGCCGGTGGCGAGCTTGTACAAACGACACAGACCCGATCTGCCGCTCTCAGTCGGCGTGCCTTTGCTTCTACTGAAGCCCTCCACGTGGTGAATGTCGGGATTATCCAATAATCGCTTTGCTGAAGTGATTGGGGACTTTTGCTGCAGTCTTTTTTTTTTTTGGGGGGGGGGGGGGGGGGCATGTGACCTTCTTAAAGGGGGGGAAAAAAACTAAAAATTAAAAAAAAAAAATAAGAGTCTGACCTTCCCTGAACATTTAGCCTATTAAGGCCAGCGTAGTTTTTAGGAAGGGATTAACTAATCCAAATAAACGTAGTCTCTAAGGTATGTTCAGCGCTCCATATGTTTACGTGTGTGTGTTTGTGTGACCTTGAGAAGAGGCCACAGGAGTTTGACCGTCAAGAGGAATAGCACAGTTGAGGTCTTCTGGGAAATTCCTCTGACAACAGGAGCGGAGAAACGAGGACTCTCATGGGACTCTGGGGGGGGGATGATAGATTGTTTGGGTCGTCTCCGTCTTCCATTATCACACCAGTCAGCAGGAACGAGATGCTTGAAAGCCGCTGGGCCGGCATCTGTTTGAGGAGGGAAACGGGCCACTTGTGCCAGAGAGGACTGAACCACCTTCTGAAATAAAGTAACACAGCTCTGCTCAGGACGTCGGCAGCCAAGTTACCCCTGTTTGGTTAGCCTGTTGTCAATGGAGCGCTGTCACTTCCCAGTTAGTTGTGTCGATCAGGCAATTGGCTTATTTGTCTCTGTGGCGGTTGATTGTGAGTTGGTATGGGGATTATAGGTAATGCAAAGTGCGCCAGCAGTTTTTTTGACGTTTCCCCATCTTCTGCCAGTTTGGATTGGCCAATTAATCCTCCCGCGGTCTACGCCTCAACGTATGATGCCCGTGAGAGACGGGTGCTGACATACTCTGCTGCCGTGGTGTGCGCCGTCAGCCACCCTCCCCTTTCCCCTCCATGAGTTTCCTCGAGCGACACGGAGCCGCTCTGTTCGTAGGCACCCCGCTGACTGGAGACAGGAAGGAGATGTAATCTTCGCAATGGGAGGCAGCCAGTTTGTTTCCTTGGGGCCTCGTTGCGGACGGCTAATTGCGACACCACAGGGGTCGAACCCGGTTCCCGACAGTGTGGCACACCTAGCTCTGCACTGATGGGTAGGATCCGTGTTGGCGATACGAGTGCGAAAGGCTGCTTTCACGAACACATGCTGATGTCACTCTCAGGGTCTGGGCTGCTATTCCAATTCTCAACTGAATTTTCGTCTACCATCTATCAGTTTATTTATACAGGTCTGCTTAGAAATCAGTATAGATTCTTGCCATTGTAATTTACTATCCAAACTCGGCACTCTATTACATTTTATAGGCCAATTTTTGTTTTTAATTTTTTCAGCAATTTGATTCACTTTCTCTGGTGAAACTAATATAAGCCTGCCACAATGCCCCCGGTCTCAGTTTAGTATTGCCACTAAATTCCATTATCTCCCTACAAATAACCGCTATTGATTTGTAATACAATTATGCAGTCCTTTAGAGCATTAACATCGAAATAAAAAGGACACATCTTTGGAGATTTGTCTGTTAATTAATCTTGTGCCACGCTGGCAAGCTGGTGGAAAATGAAGTATGAAAATTCTTCTGTCGGTGCGTAACTGGCATGAAATTTGTTCACGGTCGTGGGTGATAATTAAACCGGAAAGGTGAAAGCGCGAATGTTTGACTGTATATAATGCGAGGTGTGTCTATGTTAAGAGGCGCTGAGAAAAAGTAAACTATACATTAGGTGCTAATTCCTGCCTCACGCCATCTGCCCTACTCAGGTAAACCTGTGATGATAGTGACAGAATACATGGAGAATGGATCACTGGACACCTTTCTGAAGGTACGTCTCTCCCTACCAGAAGTCATTCTCCATCCAGAGCTCATCAGTGAGGATTTGTGTGTGTGTGTGTGTGTGTGTGTGTGTGTGTGTGTGTGTTACAGATTCTTTTGTTATACCCCTTGATTATGCACAAATTCCATAGCCTTCATTCTTCACAGTCAAACATTCAGAAAATATCTGCAATTGCTTGCTGAGCTGACACTTTTTTCCATAGCGACTTTACGGATGTATGGATTTAAGTAATTTAGACCAGGTTTGGTATATGGGTCAAAGGTCCAACATCATGGTCCTCCGCATCCATGTCTTTACCTCCTCCCGACAGCCATTTTACCTTGTCTTTACCTCCTCCAGACGTCATACCTTAAAATTTGTGCCCTCCAATTCCTGTCGTTACAAATTCAGAGGATGAATTAGCCTGTGCAGGACATCCTGGAGGCAGGCCTATAGGGAGATCTCATTTGTGTATTAAATTTGCATAGAAATTAAATCACATTTGACAAAAACAAGATTAAACCGTAAGGACAAGATTTTCTGCTTAGACTTACATCATTAGACTCTAAAATCTTAATTCCGTCACGTGAGTCAGTGAGTTACACCTAATTGTAATGTTTTTATGTGCTGTTGGCTTTTGCTTTGACAGCAATTTTAGGATCATTCAAAACATGTACACTTTTTGTTAAAAAGCATTCTCTTGAGAAATCTCAACGGAAAGTAAGTTTAAGTCAGTAATGATGAAAACAGAGCAGAGTAAAAGGGCATGACACGTGTAAGCTCACCTTAGAAGAGGTCAGAAAGTCATGCCAGAAACCCACGTCAGCACATGGTAGAAATCCCAAACGACGAGCGATGACAACCTGACTGTCAGCCAATCCAAGCAGCTAAGAGGATGACGATTGACTGAGCAAATTGCACCCTAATCGGATATTCCCCGTTTGATCCTCCCTTAGAAGAATGACGGGCAATTCACAGTGATCCAGCTAGTGGGTATGCTGAGGGGCATCGCTTCCGGGATGCGATATCTTTCCGACATGGGCTACGTGCACCGTGACCTGGCCGCCCGCAACATCCTGGTCAACAGCAACCTGGTGTGCAAGGTGTCCGACTTTGGTTTGTCCAGGGTTCTGGAGGATGACCCAGAGGCAGCCTACACCACCAAGGTAGGTAGCGGCCGACTCGCTGTGCCTCATCTCGATGGTAACCCCTCTGGCTCATCTTTGTTAATTACGTACACTCTCCAGTAAGCCTGTGACTGGCAACAGTGTCGCGGCAAACGCAGCAAGACTGGGTGTCTGAAAGCAGGACAGCTAAATTCTCTCATCCTGAGAGTCACGTCTCGTGCCGGATCTGTACTTCCTGTCAGTAAAATAGCACCTCCTCTTCCCCCCACCAAGCCCAGTGGTGAGAAGCTGCTCTAGTGTCTCCATTCCTCCCCTGCAACCTCCGCTGCCAAGTCGCGTCATAGAGACGTGCTTCGCGGAGGTCCGGTGGACTCCTGTCAGCACTGCGAAAGCGGAATCTGTCGGAAGCCCAATTAGCCACACTTCCATCTGAACCCGCCTCCTTACCTCCTTCCAGATGTGCTCGCTGTGTTCCGTACCCTGACTGAGGGTGGGGCTATTATTCTGAAGGTAGCTCTTAAATGATTTTCAGAGAACTCCTCATGTGAATTTACTTTGTCGAAGGGCGGGAAAATTCCCATCCGATGGACAGCACCAGAGGCCATCGCCTTCCGCAAGTTCACTTCGGCCAGCGATGTGTGGAGCTACGGCATTGTCATGTGGGAGGTGATGTCGTACGGCGAGAGGCCCTACTGGGAGATGAGCAACCAGGATGTACGTAACTGCCAGCATCGCAGTCTTATTAAATCATTCAGTGTCTCCACACACCTGACATGAAGGTCCATGTGTGTATGGTTGCTCAGACGACATGCTGTAGGATACGTCATTAGCCCAGGTTAGCCTTTAGCACCAATTCACAAACTGAGCATGATAATACTGTACGAGATAAATGACAGCCGCTCCGACTCAGTCCTTAGGAAGGTGCAGGGACCCCCTAAATGTTCGCCCGAAGTCTTTTTTGCCCCCCCGCCTTGTTTCTGACCTGTTAGCATCTTTAAGATGCAGTCACAGTGCCAAGTCTTAGTTTTATTCTCATCTCCACTGAGTTAATACATATATGTGCTGGAGTGGGCTTGCTGACCCTTTTATCCAAAGGGACTCGGACCTCGACCGGTTTATACAGCTGGGGCATTTCAGGTTAAGTGCCTCATTTACGGGAACTATGGCAACCAGCATAGATGGGCATACAGGCATTTGCTGTTACCCTCCTTGCTGGTACCTGCAGAGGGGTCCGCAGAGAAGCTCACATTTCGAGTACTTGGTACGGATACTGTGCCTGCCTCCACCTGAAATGTTTTATTTACCTCTGGAGGTGGGTGGTGCTGAGGTGCAAAACCAGCCTTCATATTTTCTCCCAAGCCCACACGGTGCTGTATCATGCACGGCACGGAAGGCGAGCGAGGGCAGGTTGGCGGGTTTTCAGAAAGCCTGGAATATTCCGGAGTGTCTCCCTGAAGGAGGTGCAATCTGCAGTCACGTCTGTATCAGACCGTGCCCGCCTGGGCCCCCCCTCGCCGGAGCGTGATGGCTTCATCCCAGCGTCTGATCATTAATTCCGCTACATCATTAATCCTCCACAGCGCGCCAATGGAGGGGGTTTGGGGGGGTGTGTGATGTTTTATTTAGGGCTGCTCTGCCGATTCTTCTGATCTCCTACACCCTGGGAGGTGCTGGCTGTCCTTCGGGGCCCCAAGTCTGAACTTGGTTTTAGGAGAGGTTCTGCATGGTGGAGGGAGGGGGAGAGGGCTTGGTCAGCTGACCTGCCTGGGTTAATGTCGTCACAGATCTGGCCATCTTTGTTTTGTTGATTTTAATTTTTCTTGGAGGAATAACACAGAATTTCCCACAGACAAGAAAGAGCAGAAGAACAAAACAAAACAAAAGAAATGCATCAGATGTTACGCTAGGGCATAACTTAGTAACACTGGTGGGTGCTCTGTGCGGGGGTGTGGCCATGGGAGGACAGCATGTGAGCTGTTGTCATGGCAACTGAAAGTTGGCACAGGAGTGAGAAAGTACAGTAATGGTGGTCTTGCCCCCTCGGCCCAGGTAATCAAGGCGGTGGAGGAGAGCTACCGTCTCCCAGGACCCATGGACTGCCCGGCTGTGCTCTACCAGCTCATGATGGACTGCTGGCAGAAGGACCGCAACAGCAGGCCCAAGTTCGATGAGATCGTCAGCCTTTTGGACAAGCTCATCCGGAACCCTGGCTCCCTCAAGACCCTTGTCAACTCCTCGGACAGGTGGGTCAGTGGCTGTAGTGGCTTTGCACGCCCAGTGTACTCCGTGGTGTCCATTAAACCCCTACCACAGTTACACCACCCGTGTCTGGAAGCCCACCACCGTGGTGCAGCGAAAAACATTACAGATCTCTTTCTCATGGTTGTTTCTAAGTGCAGATCAAACATATACAATAAGTGAACAGATATTAGTCACTCATCTTCAATATTTTGCGTATATTTTACTGATCTGGTTAGTTTCCTTCTCCATCTCCATCTCCATCTTCATATTATAGTTTCCTTGCGTTACTGAAGAGCACCATTTGTACAATGGCTTTTCTTTGAAATAATTTAATATTTATAATGTATTTTCCCGAGGGGTTTGACAGCTACAGCTTAGACACTTACCTTCTGTCTGGTGAAATCTCCACGCCGAATCCATCCGTCCATGTACTTCCCGCAGTTTGACTGACACAGGTGCCCCTCCCCAAGCCAGCTCATCGCTCACTGGTTTTTCTGTCTGCAGGGAGTCCAATTTGCTAGTGGAGCCCAGTTCCATAGACAGCTCTGTCTTCCAGTCTGTGGAGGACTGGCTGGAGGCAATCAAGATGGGTCGATACGCAGAGACCTTCATGGAAAGTGGGTACAGCACGATGGAAGTAGTGGCCCAGATGACCCTTGAGTGAGTTGACCACCTGAGACGTCGTCCACAAAGTTGGCAGTGATGTCGGCGCCAGAACAGCAAAAACATTAACTGTTGGCTAACGTGAAATCTCTCGGCTTCTCTTTTTTGGCAGTGATCTAAGGAGGGTGGGTGTGAATCTTGCTGGCCACCAGAAGAAAATTGTCAGCAGCATCCAGGAGATGAGGGTGCAGATGATGAGCACCAACGTAACGTTCTGAGCCACCCGTTGCGTCTGCGACAAGGGACCCGGCACTTTTTCCACGTGTGAATCTGCACTCATTTCCTGGGAATGTACAGAAATAAATTAAAAAAAAACATGCAGAAAAAGAGATGAGACATTTTTAAACAGCCATGAGGACAGGACGACCCATCTGAGTCATCAGGAGGAGCGGGCATACATTGTCAGAGCAGCTATTCCAGAAGGCTCCGTGCACTCCCGGATTCCCAAAAGTAAACGTCTAGCCACCTTCCCGAAATCCTGAGTTGGTTGAGACAGACTTGCAGCAAAGCCAGAGTCCCTGTGTAAGTCCTTTAAAATCAGACTCTCACAGCAAGGTGTTTCCAGGATCATACGTTACAGAAACAGCCGTGTATCAGAAAGCAATATATTATATTTAATGTCTGTTTTTTTTTTTTCTTATTCCAAACAGGGAGATAGTCACAGTATTGGTGTATTTGAAAAAAATCCATTTAAAAAATGTAGAGTTGCCATTAGTCTTTAAAGTACATCGAGGTGTAAATAATGTACAATTTGGTACAAATTTGCCTCATTTTTGAAGAGGTTGCTACTTTGTACATTGATATATATAAATATATATAAATATATAAAGATATGAGCAGGCAGGGAAGTGGGAGTGTGTTTGTTCAGTTAGACAAAGAGGTACAAATGTAGCTGTTTGTGTCTTAATCCTGGCCTGGAGGGTGTTCCTTGTTGTTGTTACTTTGTTAAATTTGGCTTTCCGATCAAACGTGCAGCTGGTTTAAAATAAACGTAAACTAAATACATAGATGGGGTCTGAAGGCCGATCGTTTGAATGTTTTAAGGTCTGTCAAGGCTGCTGTTAGGAATTCGGTATCTTAACAGTAAATGATTTTCACAATGTGTACCATAAAATACTGGCAGCCTGCAGTGTTCATAATTTCAATTACTGATGACTTAATCCATAAAAAAAGAAATGTGTTGGGCTTACTATTTTCTTTAGATTTGTTTAGCTAATTCTAAATGAAGTTTAAAAAAGGCCTCACCTGACCAGTCTAAGCTGCTAAGAGGAGGCAGACAGCTGCCCCATCAAGGCCCCAAGCAGACTGTCTTTTCAGTCAAGGTACATAAGTAATGAGCACAGCTGGAACAAAATCCAGGGACAAAATCCTAGGCAGCCCCCAGGACCCGGACTAAGAAAGCCCGGTTTAATCTCTTAGGATAAAACGCTTTTCATCTTGTGTGAGAGAGACTTGTAAATTGGAACTGGTCCTCTGCTTCGAAATAGGTTCAGTATTTATTCTGCATTACTGATTATTTATAAATGTAGTGTAATTGCTGATTATATATTGTATATTTGTAGTTTTTTTTTGTTTTTTTTTTAGTTTGCTTTTTATAAACAGGCAGGTAAATGGAAATTTCCTGTTTCTGGGCTGGGACAGATTTGGTTCAGCGTTATAAGCACATAAAGACATTAGAAGACTACGGGGTTGGTTCCCGGGTTTATTGGGACAGCCCTTATCGGGGGGGCTGAAACCTTTTCTCTATATGGACAATTGTTTTTGTATATCAGGAATTAATTTATTGCTTTTAATGAGTGTTTGCACATATACTTGTTTAAGAGCACTAGGTAACACCATTTTGCATGAGAAATGTGTACTATGAGCATCTTGGGTTGGTTAAATGGGACTTGATGTTATTTTCAGTCAATAAGGTTAAGTAACCACTTTGGTAAGCATAACACAGCAGGTAATATTTTGTGTAAACGTGACACGGTTGATGGATTACCACTCCGAGATTTTATGTTCGTAATACCCAGATCATTTCCTACGTTGATTACAACAATTTCTTAACTCAGATTTCATGAAGACAAAATAAGGGTTTTCAGTCTGACCAGAGTACGATTTAAACGTAAGAGTATAGGGGTACATTGTTTTGATATTTATATGAATTAAAAAAAATCTGTTTTGTAGTCAGAGTAATGGATCCCTTGTGAAAATGTTAGTAAAACCAGAGGAGAATCAGATTTACATGACTGGATAGGTTGAGTAGCTTGTCAGACAGGAGTTGAAATATTTCAACTGTAGTATAGAATGCTAATTGTTACTATTATGACATGATTACGGTCTTGCATGACTAAACGGTTGTAAATTTCCGGAACAACTGTTGCAATGTCCGTGAC
Organism: Gymnarchus niloticus; assembly: GCA_009936485.2. NCBI lineage: Eukaryota > Metazoa > Chordata > Actinopteri > Osteoglossiformes > Gymnarchidae > Gymnarchus > Gymnarchus niloticus. Next base: position 16,001,822 of record JAACJT020000095.1, on the reverse strand, counting down.
TCAAGCGTGAGATGAAAAAGGAGTCAGCAGCTGAAAAACGCATCCCGCTTGGTTTATGTCGGCTTATTCCACGTCATCTCAGCCTCGATCTTCTTCCCCTTACTATTAGCGCGTGTTTTAAGTGCCTCCATTCATTCTCTTGCCGTGAGTTGCGTGTGTCTCCATGACGATTCAGAGTAGATGGGCTGAGGTACTTCTGCGCGTCATCATTGATCTCTTCTTCAAATGTAAGAACTTGATTCTATCCCCCAGCCCCAATGCCAGCTGGGAGAATAACATAAAGCTAAAGCTAGTTTTAGGAAACACTGAAAAGCCTCCATCTTGCTTATTAAGATGAAACCTATTTAAGTTGCCCTCACTCATCTCCTTTTTAAGTTGTGTGCTGTGAGTCAACACATTCCATTCCCTTACACACTGTGCTGTGGATTAGTTAGTCCGACCTTGTTAATGCATTTTTTTTTCCAGTCTGTCGGTCATTCATTAAATCACACTTTTACGGATGCTATATTAACCACGCACAATTTAACACCAATAAATTAAGGGAACTCATTAATACAATGGGGCCTTTTGAGGTAACTGTTAGCGAAATTTTTCCACATATTGTACTTGTCTGAAAGTAAGGCTTTGCTTGAAGACTAATGACTCTGGCTTTATGCCTGTGTATTACATATGTTATTTATGACCACCTATATATAATTTTCTGTTAACAAAATAATTGTTTCATTCATGGATACGTGCATCATTATGACTTGCTTACACTGTTCTTACTTCCAGTAGCTGCGATTAAAGATAAAACAAAGGTTCCTGAAATCAAGCACATGAAAAACGCCATTGGTTGGATGGACAGACTAGATCCGTCTCACTTTTTTGTTGCACTTTGCTATTTTGAGACTGTTTGGTAAATGACTTGTGGCTGTACATTAACACAATAACAACCAGTAACCATGGATTGGCTTCCGTGAAGATTGCTCTGCTACAGCCAGTGAGTTAATACAGCTTTGATAAAATATATATTTTGCTGATGCCAAACAGGAAATGAAGATGTCTGCTGCATAATCTTTTGCCACATACATACTTGCCAAACACTTTTTAAAAATCATTTCTCCTGCTTTATTAATGTTTATTAGAAATGTAAGTTCTTATTGATGAAGCTATGTCTCAGTAATTTTTTTCTTTTCTATAACTATTTGGTCTGTTATATGAAGATCATCTCAATGACACTTAAAAAAAAAAGATGTGAAAGACGTACTATGTTTTTGTGTGATGCTATATTTATTTTTATAACTCTAATAATTTTTTTCTTAATTTTTATTTTCTTGTCCCCTGACTGTTGAACATTATGCTATCATGTCCGTTTTTCCATTCCTGTTGGTTAATAAAAAAAAAAAAAATCTAATTCTACGCTGGTCTTTCTGGAAAATGAACTCTGAACACAGGCAACTCTTACAGTGGATGCAGGCAATTTGTTGACTGGGACTGATTATTCCGTAAGGTGTCGTTTTGTGGTTTGTGAGCAGTGCCAGGATTTGGCACTGGGAACTGTGCCATTCAAAAGATGAACGTGGCTCCAACCCGATTGACAGCAGGTCAAGAGCACCACCGTACTGACTTCTGCAAAAGCTCTATTTATACAAGCCTCAGCTCCGGCTACACATCAGTACTCCTCCTAACCTTCACAAGGAGCAGAAGATCTTAGAAAATACATACCTGTTGTGTTTGTCAGCTTCATAAAATTGTATGTGTATTTGGGTCGTGTTCCTGTTTTTGTAGTGTAAGATATGAAATTTTATATTTTTTCATAAAAATAAAAGCAAATGACACCATTTCTGGTGTGTGGAGATCTTTATTGGTTATTGGTTTATTACACTTAATATCCACACAGGCAGGGCCGTAGCTAGGAATTCTGGGCCCTCAAAAATCTACAGCTGTGTGGAGTATACGGTGCAGCATATTGTGTGGGCCGCCCTCCAGCTGTGTGGCCCTAGAATCATTACAGCCTTTCAGCCCATTAGCTACAGCCCTGCATGCAGGGCTGGGCACTGCCACCTCCAATATAAAGGCGTGGTGTTTTAGTCAGGCATGGAGCCTCTCCATGTCACTAAAACAGCCTTGATGCTCCTGTGAGAGGACAGCGAATACTCTACCGTGTCCTGCTGCAGCCTTGGCAATAACACATCTAGCCCGTGCTGCGCTAGCTTCCCGTCAAGCTTCTTCCGTGACGCTCCTGCTTCGTGGGGACCGCCCGTCTGTACGATACCATTTTGGCTGTGGCACGCGCTGTCCAGCTTATAGGTGTCCTACGTCAAGGAGACAGTCCCCAGGTTTTCAGGTGAGACTCGCATTTAAGAACACGGTCTTTGTTCGGAAGAAACAAGCTGCTAAATGTGTTCCGCACATTTAAACGAGTCGATTTTGCGATCATTCTGAAGGTTAATGAGCACACCAGTGCAGGAAAGCTTCAAATTTAATTTTGATTCACTTGTCAAGATCCTTTATGTCCGGGAAGGATGGTTTCTAGAAAATTTAAATGTTCATCTATTACAGAGTGAGTTCATGTAGCATATTACAGATTCATATTCATTTTTTAACAGACCGAATGCCCAGGGACTGGAAATTACTACCTTGCTGTGGAAGGTATGTCGCTGTACCTGCAGTGCCTCTGCTTCATGCACTGATACAATATACTTCTCAATCCCAAAACAATCTTTGCTGCCTCCTTGGAAAATAAGGATGCCTGGCATCTTCAAGCACTCTAGACAGGAGTCTCACAAGGAGCCGGCAGCCTGACAGAAGTCGCCAAATACCGGCCCCGGTGCTATTTTTGGAGGTGCCGATGTTGACAGCATTTGGTGGGGAGAAAAAAATTGCAGCAGGTTACACCGTTCTCCGATTATAATAATAATCATCGTCCAGTGGAAACTGCCGATAGGGGGAAACTCACAGGGATTAATTAATATGCCGGTCTACAGCTCCACATAATTGCAGGTTCGGGAGTCTGGCAGCGGCAGTCCAGGTAGTGCGTCCTGGGGGCTCAGGTTGCCGGGGCAGATTAAATCACCCTGCTGGAACATTTCGGGGCATTTCTGTGCGGTGCCTGATGGGAGACCTCACTCTGTATGTGCCAGTCTATCCTTTACACCTCACTAATCTTTATGGAAATGACCAGGACAGTTTAAAATGTATGTGCACGCGTAATGCTAATATCCATATTTATTAAATAAAATCTCAGAGGGATGAATCGCCTGTGAATGATTTCAAAACATCAAGACTGTGTGGTCCTGTATTTACGTTGTAGGCCACACACGATGCACAACCACTTCTAACAGATGCACACATCTCCATTTAATGGCATTAAGCATAATTAGTTCTAATTCTCAGAGGAATTAAATACTTTTGTGCAGGACAATTAACATAACTGTTGCCAGGAGCTATCAGAGGCTAAACAAATGACTATACTCAGTACGTCAGTGACAGTACGAAATATCCCTAATAAGTGACCACGACTTGACCACAGGCCGCAGACATTTCCCCTGATTTCTCCTTCGATTCGGAGGGAAAGGCAGCCTCGCAGACGAGTCTTTCTCTAGCCCCTGTAGATCGCAAAAGCCCGTAACGCATTTCGCGGCACGCTTCAAAACCCACTCGTTTACAGGCCTCATTAGACCTTCGTCGCTTGAGGTGACATATTATTCAGGTTCAACTGGGGTGGTGGGGAGGAAAAAACACATAAGAATGTGCCCACTGACTCGCACGCAAAGGTCGTACACATTTCACTGTCATCTAAATGTGTTATTGTCTTTAAATATTACCATTATGTGCCTTGAATGGTGTCTTATTTATTAAAGTTTATTTAAGTTCTTGGCAGCCTAGAACAGAAATAAGCTGAGAAATCATTCTGAATAACAGACAACTGCTATCTTTGTTTACCGTAAATATTTAAAGGTTAATTACATCAATTTTGTACTCTTTAGGAATTTCTCTACTGGTCAAAGCTGTTTTTTTTTTTTTTTTTTTGGTAGAAATTCTGCATACTGTTTTGAATGGTCCCTGTTGCCTGAATTGTAAAAATTGGTATGGGAAAAATTAACTGCATAAAAGCTCAGAATGAGACACTCTTGGTCACATGAGAAATAAACTGAAATTTTAACCCAAGAAGTGTAGAGGTCAGGAGGGGAAGTCGATATCTTCCATGTAATCTCGTTTTAAGGTGTCCTGAGATACCTGCAGTGGCCCTACAAGGAGGCTTCGTGAAGACCCTGCAGGGATCTGCTTTTCAAATCTGGCTGGGCTTTCAAAGCTGCTTTCTCACAAAAAAATGGAGAAATCCGCATTGGGAAAACCTTGGTTTTATCTAGAATAAGAATGGAAAAGCCACTTAATTTTTCTCTTTCCTCTGAATATGCATCTAAATTTAGTTTTAGTAGTTTAAGCTGAAAATGTTTGCATTTGACTTAACAGCCAAATGGAGAAAATGTTGTGATTGACCCCCTCAGAAAAAGAAAGCTTTGCCTTTTCAGCCAAAATCAGACGAGTTAGACTAGTCGCCAGATGCCGCTTTCTGTGTTTTGTGCAGGCAAATTGAATTTTACAATCCTTAAAGGATATTTTTGTCTGCTGCGTTTCTTCTCAATATAACCACACAGAAGTAGAACCAGGTCAGTCTGCGGATGGACATTCACACCTTATGTGGGTTTTCTTGTTCCAGAACTCGATAGATTAATTAAAGTCATCGTTTGGACAGGAAAAAACAACATAGTCTGGCTTTTGCAGATAAAAATGAGTGTCTCAATTGGTAAATTATCCACACCTGCAAAAGCCAGGTGATGTTATTTTCTATGCAAACACTGATTTTAATTAATCAGCTGAGTACGGGGACACAGTGTAAATCCACAGACCCTGTGGCCCCAGTAAAGTAGGGAGGTGGGGGGGAAACAGTCACTGATGCTTTTGTCTGTAGATAATGTTTTTTGCCCGCCTCAACGCTGCGTCTTTTTTGTGCTTTGCAGTTTAAAGGTGTAATTTTGTTGTGAAGGGCAGATTTTGCAAAAACAATATATAAATTCATTCCAGTGCAGATCAAGCCTCGATGGAGGTCCCATATGCTCAGGACTCTTTGGTTCAATATGACGTATCATCTCATTATCTCTGTGGAGAATCCCTTCGAGCACTGCTTTTGGGTGATAATTAGGATCAAACTGAGTCCTTTTCACATCCTGGGGGGAAATTAATTTCTTTTCCCAAAGATTTCATATCAGCAGCATTAATAATGACGCTGGAGAGTGACCGGTAGTCCGCCTTGGCCCTACCTCACACACGGCACCCCCTGATTGTTCTGCTGAAGGTTCCTCGCTCCAGGCTCAAACTGTCTGGCTACTGGAGTCAAGCCAGTCCCGTGGCAGCAGCGCTGTCTGGTAATACAATTTCCTTTCTCACATTGTGCCGATTGCAGCGGCGTTCCCCCGAGTCATAACAAAACCACGGCGGTCTGATTTTAATCATCGTGCCTGACCTTCTTCAGAGCCTCCTCCCATAGCCCGTGTAGCTAGTAACACCAGATGATCTGGGGCTTTGGATTCATCGAGTGTCTTTTTCATTCCTCGCCGACATAGTGCTCAAAGTCCTGCTCTGTTGAGATCCGACGGCCTCCTCCTTGGCCTGCCTTCTTTTGCCATCCTTGAAGTGTGCCACCATAAAGGTAGAGAAGCTTCCAGATTTTGGGTGCATCCAAGCCCGTCAGTTCACCATCTTCGAGGAACCTATTTTCGACAACACAAGGAATCTGTCACATTTCATGGCATGCATTCTCACCACAAGATTAGTCTTTCTTTGTCTGAATTTATTCAGCACTATGACATACTTTATACAATAGCTGAAAGACAGAATCTTGTTTTTTACCATGGTGTACTGAAGTCTAAACAGTTGAAAGTCCAATTAGTTTAAAATCAAGGTTGCAAACGTATTTAGATTTCTTTTCATAATGTATAGCTATGTGCATTTGACCAAACAGGACAACTACCTGGAATAGCTTGTATGGAAAAGGATGACGTTCAAACCAGTGATCTACAGTCAAGGTCATGGATAATCCTTGATTGCAGATGAGACTCAAAAGTCTTAAAAAGCATATTCTCTCCCTCAATTAGCATTTATCCTGTTCCAGCACAAGGTCTGCTTGTAACCCAATGTGAAGGCGGGGCTCCAAGTGGCATGGTGCTTCCCTTGTTGTTGAAGACTAACACATTCACAACAGGCAATTTAGAGAAGCAAATAAGCCTAGATTGCATGAGGAAACCATAGTACCCAGAGGAAACCCACAAAGCACAGCGAGAATGTACAAAATACGCAAACACAGCAGAGGCAGGATTCACAGCCCCAAACATGGAGGTGTGAGGTAACAGTGCTAAGCACTGGGCCCCTGTGTGCCATCATCAGTATATAGGGCTGCCCTTTGACATCACTGCATCAAAGCACTTAACAAAGTTTAAAACTTTACTAATTAAGGTAGCCGCTTACACTGTTATAAGAGGTCAATACACTGAACTGATTCCATCCAGGGTATACTCCAGCCTTGTGCCCTAAGATGGACTGGCATCCCATCTATCGTGTACCCCAGCCTTGTGCCCTGAGATGAACTGGCATCCCATGCAGGGTGTACCCCAGCTTTGTGCCCTGTGCTCCCTGGAATGGGTTCCAAGGCCCCCCAAAACCCTCACCAGTATACATGGTTAGACAGTGGAAATACTGTATTATGGAGGAAAATATGTATCAGCCTTGAGGGAAAAAGGGGACAGCCAGTCTTAACATGTTTTGACTTTGTCTTCAGCTGGGAGGTCTCAGGTCAGTTATGCTGGCTCAAAGACTTTGGGACACCCCCAAACGTCCTAGCTCACCAGCCTAGGTGGCCGGTAGCAGGCTTTCCCCTCAGTTGGGGGGGGGGGGGTCTCCCAAGATCTCTGAGGCCTGAACTCCTCATGACCTCGGAAGGACAAAAAAGGCCTTGGTCAGCAGGAAAGCCCTCAGTGCTATTAGGTAGCCTCTCCCTGGGTCAGCCAAGGTGAAATGGAATGCTAGTTAAACTGCAACTCCCAGAGCTAAGCCGTATTAATAACCTCCACTTCTCAGCACTAATATTTCAGTCTAAAGAGGACTGTCACCATCTCTTTATAAGCACAGAGGGTGTTTTTCCACTAGGCCACCCCCCCAAGTCAGAGTCCATTGCGGACTCCAGTAAAACCAGGCTGGCCTAGACATATCATAGACTTTCATTTTTCACAGCGCCACATCTGTAAGAATACATATGTATACACTACGTAATATTGATACCATGGAAATAAGCTGGTAAAATATGAGCAAAAGAGATTCTTTTACCAGAATAATTTGTCATAATGGCTTTGTGAACGTTGTTCCAATTTTAAATCTGCACATATAGGGACGTGATAGAAACCCAGCAGGACAGACATTCCCCACAGCCTTTCCTAGCCCACTGTAATCAAGCCCCTTCTTTGGGTATTTATTCATTTGGTAGAGGGACTTGTAAACAAGCCATCAAGGTGCGTCACCGGACTCTAAAGAGTATTTGAACTTAATCATAATACGCTCATTTACAAAAGTCAATTACAAAAGATTCTCTTTGTAGAAGCTGCTTTCTGTTAGTACAGAATATCGAAAAAAGGTGTCTCGTTCCCCAATAATGGATTTTTGAATAATAAAGCCATATAGGAAAAAGATCGTATGGTGGAAGAGAGATATTGTGGGGGCCTCAGGAAGCTTAGCCTTACTGGTGGTACTGACCCCTGAACATGTGATGGTGGACCAATCAGAACCAAGCTCTCTGCCACACATCCATTTATCTTGGGCAAAGTTGCAGCTTCTCAGCAGGAAGCCCTGAAACCCAGGGCATTCTGGGAAGGCCACGGGTTTGCTTTTTTAAGACACGGGAGAAATCAAACTGTCGCTGGTGCAGCAGCGTTCCCCGGGGAGACGCCAGTGCCGTTTGTCATTTGGCCACACGTCCTCTTGGTGGAGTCACCTTGCGATGGGGTTTCCGGTACCAGTGGGGCGTGACAGGGTGGAGTGGGGGGAGGGGGGGTGACGGCTGTTACACACTATGACCTTAAACAAAGAGCTTCTTCCTCTCCACTCTCATTAAGAAGCCCTTTGTACCATTGTGGAGTCAACAAGATATTGAATTTTTTAGCACTGGAAGGGTGCTTTTTATTGTTCCCCTGAGTAAAATGGTATACCATATTTATTATTCAGGGCTATGTTTCAAAACTTGCAATAATTTCCCAAAAAGCTACATTGCTTATGTATTTTATAGGTTTAGCAGACAAAGTTAGGAATGTACTCTAACTAGAATATCCACAAATGGGTGTGTGAGATCGTGTGAGTAAATACCATAGCACAAGGCTTGCGCTAAGCAAACATACTTATTACATGATGCTCAGCTGGCTCCAGAGTGTTCAGGGGTAAAATGGGCCAACTGGGCTGAAGAAATAGCCTGGTAAACAGCACAACACAGTTGTTAGACCTAGACATTTGTTTTAGTCAGCCTTTTGATCCTGCTTTTTTGAACAAACCCAAGTGGACTGGCAGTTTGAATCCAGCCTTGTGGCCACTTCTGACAGCTGGTGAGTGCGTGCCTGCTGCCAGAGCATTAGTGCAGTATCATCATCATCATCATCATCAACCCATCGGCCTTTTGGCGCCAGGCCTATGGAGGAGAAGTACCCGTGAGAGGCCCACGAAAGCATTGCCCAAACCTCCATGATGAGATGAAGAAGCTTGTCACCAGTCAGCGTAATGTAGAGATTGTTGCTGTGTGTGGACTCATTAGTGCCTATAATTACTGTAAGAAATCCAACAGGGCGTTCAGAGGGGTAATTATCAAAGAAGAGGGAAGCAAACCTTTCTCCCTTCATTATTCTCCAGGGGAGCTTTGACACAGCAGCTATGGGTGACTGAAACCAAAAACCTTGGTGCCTGACAGATGGGGTTGGGTCCCCAACTCAATTTCCCTTCAATCCATAGACCCCCCATCATGCAGTCCAGTGATTTTTTTTCCCTACCTTTGATCTAACAGTGAGGTAACAGATTAGCACCCCACAGACCACCCTAATGCTAACCCACAGTCGCTTCACCTGCTAAAAATGTTCTTAATGCAGCTTGTTTTTTTTTAATGGCTGTTATTTTTTGTTTTCTGCAAACACAGTTTAATGACGTAAAACCAGGTCAGTTTGTGTTGTGTATATTTTCCCATTATATTTTGGTTTACATTTCTTGTGTGTTTGCTGCCAGGCTTTCTGTGACCTGCGGTTTTCCGTAAAAACTGACAAATGACCACATTTCAGGTGCCGTGGTGCTGCTGGGGAGGGGGTGTAGGTACTGAACCGCAAGACGGTGGGGGGTGGGTGTTATGGGACGCACAGGGACACATCCTTTAGCCGCGACCGTCCACCTAATTCACCTTGAGCCAGCTGACAGTGAAAAATACAGCATAGAATGCTGCAGCCCAGCCCAGAATGGCTAACCTTTTATCGGGTACTTGTGTACTCTGTGCTCCACCGAGGCTCCAGTAATGACTACAATCCATCAATGGTGTGAAGGGGGACACTTTTACTCTACACAAAAAATATACGTATTAATTATGTCTCTATCCAGCAGGAATGGAAATAAAAAGTCTGAGAACCAGGTCCGTAACGGTCTTCTAATGAGCCCGGAAAGACCAAGATGTACCATGTGCACGAAAATGGTTTACAGCAAGACGCAAGAGGGCCAGCAAGCCTACCGTGTTTTTACTGCCCGCTGGCTTAAGCGGAACATTGAAGACAGGTCGGTAAGTCGCCGTGTGCTGTCACTAAGCGCTTGGCAGTGTAGAGGTATGAGGTAGGCTATGTAACGGAGTTGGGGGCAACGCGTGCCGTTACGGTAAGGCCTCCTGGCCCCCAGGATGACCCGGGGGAGGCCCTGAAGACACACCCTGTCACATGCTTCACTGCACTGACATGACAGGGCAAGACGGTCCACCGGAGTCATTGAATCCGGGAGTAAAAAACGCACCAGTTAACCCTGCCGTGGTTTTACAAGACGCCCCCCCATGTGTAGGGGTAAAAAGGATTAAGAAAAAAAAAACCTGGCCTACATTTATTTTCGGGTCTGCTTCCTTGCATCGGGGGCGACTCCTTGGGGTGCAAATTCTGTGAAATCAAAGGCCAGCCAGCACACTGCAGATAGAGAGCTTGGTCACAACCTGTCGACTCCCACATAGCTGAGCCCCTGCTCCAGCAGCAGTGAGAGACACTGTCGCTGTTCTGACTCCCGATTAAAGGCACACTGCAACGTTGCAACATGTTTTTTTAGCTTACACTTGGGAAAGAAAGACTTGCAAGAAGCTAGTAAGGGAGTATGGGCTTTAAAAAATGGTGCAGATAATTATCATTGCATTTGTGTCATTAAATTGTGGGGTAATTTGTGCTGTGGGCTAATCAGTTCTTTTTAATCTTCGTCTCCACAATAGGCTTTAAGAGTAGATGTGAGAGAGGAAAATTCTGTTGTTCCTGGTGGAGTCTTATTTGTATGTGCCTGCAACAAAAGACGTTCCAGTCTCTGAGAATAAAACAGGCCAACCACTGCGGCGTTATGAAAGCCCTTTTAACAGAAGATGTTACCTGAAGACAAAACCGCTTGTCAGTTTAAAACAAATCAGTAAACAAGCTTGCATTCCATGCTGCCCCCATGGATCAAACTGGGACCCAAGCCAAAGCTTCTTAGCAGGAACAGGCTTCTCTTCTCTGTTTTGTGTTTTTAGAGACTTGTTTTATGGGCACTTTTCTTTCCTCGAGTTTTTCCAGTTTTCCGTCCTTGCTGTTATTAGGGTGTTGGGTTCATCTCTGCAGGATTGCTTGTTTTGAAACTGTAACGTTATGAAGATCAGATGCAAAGAGCAGTGTTCTCCTAATCTGTGACTGGACCTTGCGGCCATCACCTGACTGTCTGTTCATTGCTCTGTTTTTTCATAATCCCCTAATTTCATAATCAACTGAGCATCAGTGTCACTGGCCAACAGTTGCTGGATGCTAGCTCAGAAAAAGAGTCTTCTCTACTGAATAACTCCCAAATAAACATTTTGCTTTCATTTGATGGTGTTTGTTTTGCTATAATACTTCAGTGTTTTCGTTTTTTAAACAGGAAGCAGGGATTGCCAGGTGAAGGTATTCCAGGTGGGTGTGCACAGAACTCTGCCCACAGAAGGGATTCTGCATAGTATTATTTGGGAGTACCTGTTAACAGAATAAGTGGGTTTTGATCCAATAGGGAGGATCAAATCAACACCTGGCTCCTCCTATTAGTGTGTAGCTCCTCCAATCAGTGCCTAGCTCTACAAATTAGCACCTAGAAACTGGACCAATTGTTTCACTAGGTGAAAAGCAGTATTGCGAATAGGAAGGGTACTATTCAGTCAATATTAATATTCACATGCACTTGAAAATTGTCAAAAAAGTCAGCAATATTTGCATATTTTTATTTAAATTATTCATTGAAAAAGTATAACTGATATAAATTAGCTATTTCTTCTAGCTTATTATATGCTTTATTTAGTTCATGAAGTGTTCATTTTAAAAAGGTTTTTTTTTTCACTGTAGATTATCAATTTCACTAGTCTCATTAGTCCCAACCCCCCCCCAAAAAAAGAAAAAAAAAAAAACAAATTAGTCCTTTTTATTTCCTACAGAAGCAAATTGCCTCTGGTAATTTTAAAAATAGCCAGGCAATTTTCAGGCTGCGAAACAATGCACGAACGTGGAAGCGGTCTCCCGGATCATCGTTTGTTAATTTCAGCAGGAAATGTAAAATGTGGCACAGTGTAATTACAGCGTGTATTAATGACGCGAGACAGCGGCAGCGCGGGGGCTGGATTCACAAAGGGGGTGATCATTTTGTCAAAAGAGTTAGTGATGTGGAAGCCGATACGATCTCGGACGGAAGCGCGTCTCCCCCTTTTTTTTTTGGGGGGGGGGGGGGTATTTCAGGAACAGGTTAAATACAAGTAAATGAATAAATAAACAGATAGATTAATAGATTAATAAATAAATAAATAAATGATGTGGACGCGAATGAAAAGATGACATGAGTTTACTGTCACGTGATAAAGCTTAAGCCCGTTTACCGCAGCTGAGAAATTTACCTCTTTTCCCTATCTTCTTGTTCCCTTCCCATAAACGTAAGAGAGTGAATTCTAAAGGGCTTCGATCGTGAGCCAAAGACAGAGCATAGTGCTGAGATGCACACCCCGGTGCCTTCCGGTTCACAGGCCTGGAACGAAAAAAGCTAAAACTCAGGTCGTACTTCCCTTTTTTTCCTCACTGGATCGCAAAAGGGCTGACAAGAATGGCTGGTACAGATACACAGAAAATAGGAATCTGGTGTGGAAACTGCCAGTGCCAGGTAGTGCCAGCCCACGCTAGGGCTGGGTCATATTTTATATCTATATATATGTGTGTGTATGTATATATGCATTAATCCTTTCTGAACAGCAGCCAAAAGTTGTTTGTGTAGAAAGTACTTTCCTTGCAAAAAGAACATAATCTCATCTGAAAAGGGCACGACACATTGTACAGTGGCAAGGTTCTGAGACCTGTTTAATATAAAGTGGGTACTCCTCATTCAAAATATTTCAGCAAGTAATATCCAGTTTTTAAACCTATATTATATAAAATGTACTGATGAGCTTTGTAGTGATTATGAAAAATATTTAAAACCGTAGCCCCAACAACACCAAATGTTCCTTGTGGAAAGAGTCGCAGATTTAAGTTGTGTTATCACCCAGGTACCACAAATGGTTGAAATTATATGGATTTGGCATCACTCTGCACACATACCCCATGCACAGGCATCGCCTTTAGCAGTGGTGAGGTAGCAGCTGGTGTATCAGTCAAAGGCTCTCTCTGGGGACCAAAAGGTTGTCGGTTCAAGTCTTACTGCAAGAAAATGCTTTTGTACCTTTGGGCAATAAATTTTCTTCATAAAAATATAAACTAGCTGTAGAAATAGGTATAGTTGTGATGAATATATTTTTACAGCTACAAGCATTTTATGAGCAATTTTAGTTGAAGCATTTCTGTCCTGATGAATCTGTCCCTCCTCATTCTCTCACATCATACTCTATGCCTCTGAAATGGATATAGATCCCAAGGCAGATCGATAACCTTGCATATAAATGCCCCCATTGACAGAGAAGTCTTTACCCTTTCATTTAATGATAACGACAATCCCTTTAACCCTGTAAATAAAGGTCTAGCTCCCTATGAGAGCGTCATCAGACTGAATCATAAAGCCGTCCACTGAGGCCGCCCATGTGAATGTGGCAAGCTTGCCGTGATTTTATGGGACTGGTAGAGAAATTCAAAAAAACAGAACTTTACTTCCTTTCAGACCTCACCCGTGCTCACCAAAGACTCCAATTCAAAACGGTGAGAAGCACCAAAATTGCAACATTGAGTGCTTGGCCACAGCCAAGTCTATTAAGAGGACCTAAAAATATTAAATAATGCCACAAGATACAACTTTTTAAAACCACATGGACAGTTTGCCTGTCATGTCACTGTCACTAAGTTAAACTTTATAAAAATGGAGCCTTATTAAACTCAAATAAATGGCAGTTTTTGATTGCAGCCTGAATGTTAAACATTAGGCTAATCTTTTTTTTTCATAAGTTGGTTTGAGGGGCAAGAAACTGCAAATAACTGGAATGTGACTTTCATGGCTCTATACAATGGTACAAAAGGGCACTGATTTTACAGAATAAGTCATGCTGGCAGCCTTTTAGTCACCTATAGACCACATTTGTGATTTGCTGTCCCTTTGCAGTTTTTCTCTGGGCCTGCTTAGCTTTGTGCCGGCCCGGTCCCAATAACACACCGACTTGGTGTCTGCGGCACCAGCGCTGAATCCTAACACTGCCCGAGACGCCTGTGAAAATGCAAATGCGCTGGCGTTCGTGTATTTAAAGCCTAACTCCATAACCTAGCAGCGACTTGGGGAGAATGCAAATACGGAAACCTGAGCTTTGAGTTTCTCTTTCTGAGCTTTTTTTCTCCTGTAAATGTCATGTCTGAGAAGCTGGAGGAGGCTGCCGACTTCAGCATGACAGGATTCTCCTGCGGGTGCCCTCACACTCGCCCGCCCCGCGCTGATGGGAACACTGGCAGCCAGTAACCCTCGGCTGCTCTTTCAATTATCCGGCCGCCTTCCTCTTGACAAAAGCGCCCCCACCCCGCCGCAGCCATCTCCGCGGCGGCTCTCCTTTCCGCCGATCCCCCGTTGGTCCCTCTGCGGCCGACTCCCGCCGGCTGCTGGAGAGATAATGACCCGTCTGTGAGCGGGGATGTGCGAGAGCGCGCCGTCTCGCCCGCTCGTCTGCCGTTCGCCGCGGCAGCCCCGTGCTGCGGGGACGGCGCTCCCGCTCCGCGCCATCGGCTGACAAAGCCGAGACCTAAAGTGAAATCAGCGCTCCCTGTCAAACACCTGACAGCTCTATTATTGATCCTCCTTCCCCCCCTCGGTACGCCACCCCCTCATCCCTCAGTTCTGCACTTCCATCCTCTGACACGGAATCAACCCGCACACACTGCAGGGAGGCGGGAGGGCAAAAAAAAAAAAAAAAAACTAACAGAAGAGGCGGAAAGAGACGGCCGAAGGAAGCAGATGCAGCTCTCCTGTGTACTTGGTGCATCTTTAAACACGGTAAAAGACACGTTCGAGCCGCTCATTCTACCCAGAAATGCGTAATTAACCACAGGAGAGGCTTCGTGGGTCTCTACGTTTATTTTCGCCGCCCGTGACTCGCGGCTCCTAATGAACGCCGTTGAATATTTCGCGCTCCCTGGTTCGCTGCCAAACTTTGAGAGTCTGAGTGATGGCTAAGAGAAGCCTGAAATGCCGGCGAACAAAGCTCCGTTCCGCGAGGGGGGAGGGGGTCCTTTGAAGTGTCCCGTCAATTATAATGGATAAAGATTTCACGGCCCCCCCGGGAGGCAGTTATTCACCTAGAGTGGCGTTCATAAAGTGGCTGTACGCTTACGAACGACCTCGGTACACTGTCTTCACATTGGCTTTGGTTTCTTGAAAACATCTTTCACACGCTTTAAGAGGACAACAGGGAAGCGTGTGGAATGTGATCCAATGGCATTTATATACACTATAAAAATCTCAACGCAATATGAACACAAAAACAAACCCATTCATGGAAACTTCTAGATACAATCCTGTTAACAACTGCTAACATTTTTCTAACAGCCACACGATGTTCTTGCTACAAACTGGTGATGGGGCGGGGGGCCACTCTGATTGATGGGATCTTTCAATCCCCATCCCCACAGTATAGACACACACCTGATTATGTGCGTGTTAACAGTACTAACCTGCTAAATTCACAGGCCCTGAAGTTAAACCAAGCGGCCACAAAATTGTACAATAATTTTAATGTCATGAATATCATTGAATGGGGGGAGGGGGGCTACGACTTCCCTTCAGTGGCCGCGGTGGCAGGACTGACGAAGGCGCACTCGAGTGCTTCACGTTGGACCACCTGTCTCCTCACACTAGCATATGGATGGGAGCTGCAGATAATAACAACTGTCCTGGCAGGGACTTCGGAGCGGTGTGGCAGCCATCTGCCTTCACATATTGCTCTGAATAAGAAGGACTCTGAGTCAGTGATGGGCAAAAAATAAATAAATAAAAATAAAGCACTTAGTCTGGCAGATTCTGCCTTCTCGATCGCATTGCTGCTCGACAATTAGACGGCATTCAGAGAGAAGCTAACGCCCGTCAAACGTCTGCTACCTCATCCGCGAAACGTGCAGACTGCTAATTTCCTTAGCATTCCACTTTATGTGCGGGATTAATCCGTAGCCTGCCATTTACCCACCTGACTGTGGCGACACTGCGAGCAAAAGGTCCAAGATGAGGGCAACGCCAAGCAACCATCATCCCACATAGTAAAAACTAGAAAATAAAGACGAGATTAAAATGACAGTTGACGATCGCAGGCAAAAAAAGTAACCGTGTTTAATTTTAAGTACCGTCGGAAGCAGATGGCTCATTTGCATAACCATGTACAACTGATTACACTCCCTGCTTCCGATAAGGCAAATAATAGTTTTGATTCTGAACATTTGTTTTCTCAAGTGATACAGGACCGACAGCGGGAGACAATTGTATTAAAAACAGGGAGGAAGGCGCTGGTAGCAGAACGGACAGGTTATGGGGAATTGTGCCAGTTTCCCGTAGTGAAACTGGCATTCTAGTTCTTTGAGAGTCTTAAATCCGGGCTATGTTTATGTACATGTGAGTGTGTGATAACCACAGTTTTTTAAGATTCCAGTGCTGTCACATTAGCGCACAAGTTGGAAATGCTGGTTAATTGGTTAAAAAAAGCATTCGCTATTATGGTTTTGTAGGTGCAGAAATATTCCTTTTCCTATGGGGTCCGTATCAATCGGCTGTCAATCTTGAACTCCTGGTGGAGGATGGGCTTGTTTCTCCTGGGATCTCCCTTTCACATGACTTGCGTTCCTCTCTTCAATGATATGTACCTGTTCGGTGCGCAAATCCCAATTTCCCGCCACCATCATTAACGAATCAGTCTTCGTGTCGCGTAAGCCCTGGCACATCCACCACCCAAGGGAGACCAGGGGTCACTCTGGGGTTCGCGCCAACCCGCTGCCAAGACTGCCGCAGGGGTCGAGAGATCTGTGGACTCCAGGCGGGTTTGCCTATAGGCGATGGATGGCGCCTTGCTGTCACGGTTACATGACAGACATGGACTCCTGACAGAATGCCTTGATGTGGTCGCTAAGCAGAGCTGCTGCCCGGCAACAGGCGTATGGTGAACTTGTTAGATAGTCAGGTGTATATCAACTTGCCTTTCTGACTCTGACCTTAACTTGAACTCTTGGGGGGGGGATCTAATTTTCCTTGCCAGAGTTTCATCCCAGAGAGGCAGCTTTTCTCAAAGAAGATCAAGAGGAAATGTGGGTTTCATGTTTACTTGTTTTTTTTTTTTTTTTTCTCCCCTGGATTGGCTGAGTGGTTCTTGGCCTGATCACAGAAGTATACGCCAAGATTTTTATACAAGACTTTCTGAAGATGTGCTTCTCAAGATTTTTTTTCATGCTCTGTTAAAAAGAGCTTCCTTAGGAAAAAAAAATTAGTTTTGCCTCCTGAAGTCTGTAACGGATTTCATTTTAATATTAGACTTATCCCATGCCTGTAGGAAAAAGTGCCATATGATCTGTGAAAAGCATGCAGGGAGGTCATCCTTAGAGTCCTTCCAGCTCTTCTGCACGATTGCTGACATACACGTCTAAACTTTGTGGGTGGTTTACATTAACTTTCTGGGCCCCGCTTTTGCTATTGTATCTTTATTTTTGTATTTTATTGGGGGTGCCTTGGGCAAGATTGTGATATGAACCTTCTGCAAAGCCAGCCAGTGCGTTTTCATGGTTTTAAAGAATTCGGGCTCCAAGACTAAAAATATACATGTAAATACCTAATTCATTTTTACACATAAACGGCACGAAGGTGACAAGCAGTCCTCTGTGACAATGAACTTCCTGTGACCTGTTTAATAAAAGCCTCCTCTCTCTAGGAGACCCGCCTTCTTACACACATACCACCCTCCCCTTAGAAGGTGAGGCATTGAGGGAGGTGACGGGCAGTGTGATGATCATATCCATGTGCAGGCCTGGCCCTGAGAGTTGGCTTTATTATCAGGGTTTATAGGCAGGTGGGGATCATGGGACTTTACAAATTAAGTTTGATTCATCTGGGAAGATGTTTTCACTAATAACCAATATTGCCAAATTACGAATGACTAAATTACGGTGTCACTTTTTTGTGGGTGGGGTCTGTTCTGAAGGTGTCACACTGGTCAGTGTGTCTGGGCCCTTTACTACCGCAGCGGTTTGCACTAATGCACCCCTCTCCCCGATGACAATTATTATTATTAAAATTGTTGTTGTAGCTGTTGCTGTTTGTGTGTGGCATTCGAGTCTCTGCGGATATTGGGGCTTGGAGGACGCGTCTCTTCATCGGCATGCAGGGCACGATGCTGCATCAGCTGGCTGGAAGTGGTGAGCAGGTGGGGGAGACGACGGGCCCCAAATGAGCCGTTTCGCTCTCGACGACGAGAAGATCGAGACGATTAATTTTTCATTACGTGCCGTCACCGCGCATCCCGACTGGCTCCACAGCTGCTGGCTTGTGTGGGGGGGTGCTAGAAATGAAATTTGCCCGCTGTTCACGCACGCACGGTTGAGAGGGTCCCTATTGGTCACCGGTGATGGATTTAATAGGCAAAGACCCCCGTCGCTGAAGTGACCTGGGTCTAGTCTTCCTCTTTGCAGGAAGTGTGATTTTCAACATCTATCCATGGAAGATGATGTACAAATGGATATTTACAGTGCTGGCAGCTTATTTACTGGTATTTATGACATAGCAGCTGGTACCTGCTATTTAGTCATGTAAAACCATTACTCATAGTGTATAATACACTGTAAATGTGAGAAATGGAATTAGTCATTAGCTACATAATTTTGTGCCAGAATCTGTGTGTGTCATTTATGTGAGAAATAATAACAGTCCAAGTACAGAACCATGTGGTACTCCAGTGTCACATCCAAATGGAAACTACCTGAATTCCAGATGTTTTTTCTTTCAGTTTTGGTCTCTTATTGGGTAGCTTTGTTATCACATTTGATGATCATAAGATATGTTTTCAAAAATAAAGTTAGGCAAGAGCTGGTTTGCCTTAATCCATACTGACTATTTAGACAGGCATTTTTGTACTGTAGTTTACTATAGAAAAACAAATCACTTCTCTCTAGTGTGTCTTGTTTTTGCAACTGTTATATTCCCCGGGAAATAAATTAAAGGGAAGGGTATTGTCATATATATGAGCAGTTCAGGTCGCAAGTTTTCAGAGGAGACAAATGGAATGGCAGACAATATGAGTTATTTATATTCATGCTGTCAGACCATGGGTTGTTATTGTAAATCTCAAACTTACAACATGTTTGTGTGTGTGTGTGCGTGCACCTCTGTCAGCCAGAGAAACATGCCGTCTTCACACAACCAGTCTCATTTACGATGCGGTGATTTTTGGGAAGTAATGGTAGCTGATTTTCAAAGCATATGTACCCATGGTCAAAGGCTTGTGATCTGTGTGTGTGTGCTTGTGTCTGTGCAGGGTGAGCAAATTAAGACAAGCGAACAGCATAAGGCTGCTTTTTATGCCAGACGGAGCCCAGAAAAGTCTTTGTCCATTTTAGTGGAATTTATTTTCCATTCTGATGACAAGGCCTGGACCTTTTTTTTTTTTAAAAAAAAAAAGAAAAACGTTCTTTTTTAATCCTTTTGTTTCCAGTATTGGACAAAATAAATAAATAAATAAATCTGATCTGACCACTGAAAGTAGACAGAAATGGAGCATTCCTGTGAAACCTTCACAGACATGAAATATGCTCATGAAATTCATGGACATGAAAACAACAGATAATAAACAGCAGCCATAAATCCAACTGCTCTGATGTCTCAAACGGCTGAACCAGCCTCTGCTCTCCTCCAGGTGCATAGACCCAGGGGATTGGTACCGGGTCACCTGTCCCTGTGGGATCCGCACGGTCCAAACATTCCCCGCCATCTGCATTCGGACCGCTTGCGTCCAACAAGAGGCAGGGTAGATGGGAAACGAGGAACGTCGGCGCATCTCGCAGCACGGGCGCTCATTTGCATGTCTAGTGCCGCTGGTGTGCGTCGGCGCCGTCTGCAGCCATCTCATGAATGCGGAATTAGCAGAAGGCTTAGCTTTAGCAATTAGGATGCTGACATTATTAATTTGGACTACGGGTATAATTATAACTTGAAAAGACAGCAGAAGAATTAATAAAGAATAGATAGAAGAGAATTACGGGGTCACTTTGGCAGCGTTTGAATTCCATTTTATTTCAGTAGCCTGTCAGGAAGCGCTGTCATCCAAATGGACATTTTGCTTTTAATTTCACATGTCAGCCACCGCGTTAAAGATTGTGCAAACGCATGTCACTTGTACAGAGGGGAACATTCTTCACCGATAATAACTTTGACTTTGATAATAAGTTCGTTATGTACTTATTGGTATTAACTTGCAATCTCATGAATATAAATGTGATGTCCCTTAAATAAGCATAGTATACTGCTCATGCCAATCTGGTACCTAACTGTTGACAGTGTTTCATTAGTCAAGAATAAATTGAATACCCTGGAAATGTCTGATACTCGAGGTCTCATTACATCTTAGTTTTTGGCCCTTATGTGGAAAGTGCTGTTGCACACCGGTAGAGGGAGCTCCAAAGGTAATCCTTTCACTTGAGAATAGCCTGTACTAATCGTACAGGGGCATGTCTTAATTTGCATTCTATTATGTTGCATACTTACCCACTGTTAATACCCATTCAATACCAGCCCGCTGTAAAGCTCAAATTACTGTTGATTATCAACATACTTCCACATTATTTTTGTTGTTTCAGTGAATTGTAAGTGTTTTTTATATATATATATATATATATATAAACAATTTACCAAAACAAGCATTTATAGCAGCACAGGGAAACTGAAACATCAGTGTTTGGTTGACCTTGAGGTTGACCTTGGACTATAGGCACAACCCCAGGCATCCAGAAATCGAAGATTGGGCTTGGGATGGAGACAACTCCCACACAGAGATTTGCCATTTTGCGTCATGTGACTGCGGCTGCAGCATCCCAATTGCGTTTCGGTAATGACCCATTGAAACCTCATTCACTTTCAGCATATGCGGTATTCCTCAAGGACTGTTCCAGAATGTGTATTTTGCTGGAATGCGGACTAAGACATGAGCCCAATAGTCCATCTGCGAGAAGCATCTTCGCTTGGATGTGATTCAACGTGTGGCATGCTGGGCAATATCCATCATATATGCCCGCCCCCCCCCCCCCCCCCCCCCCCTCCCCACCCTTTCTCCTTCGAGTTCTTTCCTTTTTCCTTTGCTCCTTCTCACTTCGCGGAGCAGAGAAAAG
>JAACJT020000095.1:15956659-15976007 GCA_009936485.2 Gymnarchus niloticus | reverse complement strand
TATGTCTCCAGGGTTACTAATCATACTATAAATACAGCTTATAGTTCAAAAGGATCTCAAAGTAAATACCTTAAACACTTGTCACATTTGCTTTTTAACTGCAAAGCTTGGCAGCTGTGCTTGATATTTTAATAATAATGGCATTCGATATCATAATTAGCCAAGTACATACTAATTTTTAGATGTGATGCATGTAACATCAATATGACTCCAACATAAAAATATGCTGATGCTATTTTTGAGCTGTTTGATATTTTTCTTACCACACTACAGTAATTTGTCAAGACTGTTTTGCTTCCAGTTTACACAGTATGTGCTGAGAATATTGACAATTTATGCATTATTTGCACACCATACGCAGGTAATTAAGTGTGCCAAAGAAACAAGTAAACGTCTATTTTGAGTCAGTTCAGTCAACCGAGTTTTTAACATCAGATCTGAAAGGCAGCTACGTTGTGCATGTGTCGTCCTTGCTGATTCACAGCAGTCATGCTACCAACCACTGACCAATCAAATGGAGAGGAACTTGTTTTTTGCCATAAAATGACGTGACAGTATGAAACCAGAAGCTATTATTTCTCTGCACAGAGGAAATAATTCTATGTATCATGGCCTAACTATTAAGTCCTCTCAATTTGCCATGTCTTTTCTAAATCTTCCATTTCGGGTAAAATTAACCCTGATGGCTTAAATGGACCTTTTCTTTTTTGTTATTTTATATAATTTGACAGAAGTATGAGCTATATCATTACTAAATTGACTTAAAATATTTCACGTAGCTAATTAGCAATCTCTCTTTAAGAAACTCTGGCAAGAACCCCAACAGCTAACTAAGCTAACAAACCATAGCATTAGCAGGCAAACTTCTCAGCTGTATTAATAAGCTACACATGGTGTCCCTGTTAAGATGCCTACATTTCTCCACACATTCCCACCTCTTAAATGTTTTTTTGTGAGTTAGGTGGGGTCTGGGCTTGTATCAATGTCACCTTGGCAGGCCCGCATGCCCAGATGTAAAAGCTCTGAAATATTTCAACTTGACACCCAAAAGACAACATTGATTTTGTGTGTGTTGGGGGTTGGTGCTTGTTGAAATTACTAGGTTCTTTGGCATGTGATGGAATTTGCACAAATGGTGTGAAATGTGGATTAGGGGGAATGGTGTGTGAAGAGCAGAGAGATTCACACACTTTTTGATGCATTTCACTTTTAAATACTGTCAGTGAGCAGCTTTTCTCCTGGCAGACCGGAACATAGAGACCATGTTAACTAATAACTGGCCTTTTAATGGCACTTTTAATTTGGGCCTTTAACTCATGCTCCTTAAAATTCCAGTTTCTGCAATGTTCATCTGCAACTTGAAACTCAGCCTCCATGTTTTGATTTGCTATGAAAAACATTTTACAGATAAATTGGTGAAAAGGAAATGTGTTAAACACAACGTTCGGCAGTTTGAGTTCAGGTTATGGACTCACTTTGAAGTTCCAGTATTTCTGCTGCTGCAAGAATTGTTGGAGGTACGACTAGCTCAGATGTTTTTTTTCTTTTTTAAATAAGTATTTCGAGCAAGTATTAACTGTCAAATAGCAGTTACATCGGTCACTCACTGACCGAATAATTAGCTACATATCCAGGTATCGGTTGGCGTTGCAGTGCAGAGCAGATTTTTCATGTGAGAAACACTATTGGTTAATATTGATTATTGTACTCTAGAACAGTGTTAAGATCAAGGTAGGGCTTAGAGTGTACATTTCATTATTGTCATCATCATCACCATCTCAGACATTTTCATCGTCATGACCTTCATCATCACCATCATTATTATTGGGTATAAGGCCGTAGGACACCCTGGATGGGATGGCAGTTAATATTATTGTTGTTGCTATTGTGAGAGGGGCGGTCTGATTGCGGCCGCAGTGCCTTCAGGTGGGCTTGGTCCGTCACATCTGTTCTCCTGCTTTGCTCTTTCAGATCGGCCGGCCCCCTCGTCCCTCGGGTGCTTTATTTTTCCAGCCGTATGCCTAAGCGTGAGTTCTCAGCACATCACAGGAGTCCCTTCAAAGATTCCCCTTTGTTTGTTTTAAGTGGCCCCTGTGTCGACACTGGGACCCCAGGTCTCGCGGCTTTCCCATGTGTTAAAGAAATCTTTAACACTCTCCTTTTGGGGAGGGGGGTCACCTATTTATTCAGAGCATGTGGGCCTGGCCCTTGGCGGTGCAATGTGGGTGCTTCTTCTGCTGTGTGCGTCTCCTCTTGGGGTGAGAGGTCAAGGAGGGGCATGGAGTTCGAAGGTGGCCCTCGTGACTTCACATGGGGGCAGGCTCTTCCCCCGTCAGTCTGCTCCGGTCCTTGGCGAGTACCAAAAAACCAGCGCTGCAGTTGTTGTGGCAGCCAAGCTGAAACTGAGGAAGAGGCGGGTGTGTGAGGATGCTTGGGGCGTATGGGGGGGAAGTGTTCTAGCCAGCGCCCCCCAAGACACATGCTGACATTCATTCAAACCCCATTTTAATAACGCCTGGCTTGGGGTTGCATTTACCTTGTGTGTAGGTTCGGTAGTGTGAGATGACGCTGAAAATAAAACAGGAAACAGCTCAAGCATCCGTCTTTTCAAGTCGTCTGGTTCTGCTTGGCATCTGAAACAGGCTGCTTTTCTTCTGCACACTGTAGCACAGTTTAAAAAGTAACATGGAGCACTTTTCAGAAATCTTGTGTTAATTAAACGCTGATAGATATATGTGTTCCAGACCGAGCTTTAAGCACCAGGTCCATATCCATGTATAATATCTGTGGTCTTCTGGCTGTTATCAACAAGCTGGCCCAAATCGACTGAGTTGTTAATAAGAGAAATATTGTGGCCTTTCTGGTTGCTTTAGGTGACATCATACCATACTCTTTTGTGGCGGGATTTGTCCAGAGTAATCACATTTAATTCTTGAAATACCATAGGCAACATAAAATGTGACCCTCAGGCAAAAACCACCTGATGTAGTTACAGGGTGAGTCACATTGTTTCTTTTTCCAGAATTTTCAAGGTATTCATCAGCTGATTGGTCACTTAATGAGTGGCTCACATTAATGGTTTTGTAGCATGCAAAGTGGAGTGAGGAAGTCAAAACACGCACACGTTTCACAGCTGCATTAGTCAATCCTCTTATAGTTGTATCTTCCAAGGCTTCCTGGTTTAAGGGGAGAATTTAGCACTTAAGAAGTCGGGCCTCTGAACAGAAGACTTTTGGTTTGGAGGTCTTGTTGTTATACTGTACGTAGAAGCTGTTTGTGATGTGTGAAATGTGTTGTGGTTACTATGCATGGTTTAGCACATTTTAGCTCTTTGCTCAGTCTTATAGTTTAGTTATTTGCTGGGTCTTATGTCTTTATGCTGTGCCATTAAGTGAGAAAGCAAAAAGCAGCGCAAGCAAATAGCACCATCTTATAATCACACCAATACGTATAGGAAAATGACAAAATGATATTGTAATGCCGTGGCACACGTGTGCGTACCGAACCGTCGGGGGCGTACCGAACGGTTCAATAATGTACCAAATACCGTTACACCCCTAGAATTTACTTACCCTTGCACTGGGTATTACATTTTTTATATAACTTTTTTTTAAAATAATTTTTACACCACCATATCAATTTAATATTATGAATATGTGGGGTTCTGTAATTAAGATGCACCTTTGAGTAGCTATTGTTTAATATGTTACCCTGGCTTTTCCATAGTTCGTTACCGTGTTAGAGAAAACATCTGCACCCTTGTAAGCCAAAATGTATCCTACCAATTATCTACTTGAAAATGAGTGGCGTCAGCCAGTCATAAAGAGATGATGTGTTTGAATGCAAAGTGTATTGGCTGTAAAGCACAGGTAGGTTCCACTGCGTTTTGAACAATGGTCTCATTGTGTAGCTGTCGAGACAGGCCAAAGTGAAGCCATCCTCTAGACATCCCAAGAATTCTGGACAGGTCGTGCTGCACCTGAATGTATCAATTCCAGAAGGCATACATTTAATGGATTGATTTGAGCCCCTCTTTTCGAACCTCCCCCTCATTTCAGGCAATGCGAGGGCAAATCGTTACCAATAGCATAAGGCCGAATGGCCCATCTTTTTAACTTTTATGTTTTTGAATGTTGTCTGATTACGACTGACATCCCTGGAGTGACCTTCTGCCATATCAGACATTCCCCATCGGTGTCATGCAGGATGCATTCATTTTGCAGCCAGTGAAAAATTGCCAACAGTCCCAAGAAAGGCTAACAGTAAAAGGCCTGAATAAAGAGGAATGTATCTGGCCTGGTCCATGTGGGAGTGCCTTCTCTTCCTGGTAGTGGAAGTCAGGGGAGCCGTGCTTCAGGCTTGAGTGATGGTTTCCTCCAGTACTGGTTTTTCAGCCGCATTTACAAGCAATGAAATGCAGGTATAAGAAAAGCTTAATAGAGAAGAGTCCATCAGCAAACTACAGTTGACCTTCTGATATTCCAGCAGTATTGTGGAGGGCGGAATGAAAGAGGCAGATGGTGCCTCTTCTCATAGGTGCAGTAGAGCTTCTGAGCACACGAAGGTCCTCTTCTTCCCCCTGCTCTCGACTATCTTTGCATGCACTGCAGTAACTATAACAGAAACTTTCACCAGACTGAACTCCACAGTCCATACCTGTCGAGCAGAATACATGTTTGTGTCCCCAATAAAAAGAAGGAAGTTATTTTTAGTGAAACTTTCAGGAAATCTGGACATGCGTGCAGATTTTTTTTTTTTTTCCATTACAAAACTGCATGAGCAGCGTTCTCTGCTTGCGATCGCTATTGCAGCTGACTGAAAATATACCTGTCTTTCCGTTTACTGTCTTTGCAAACGCTGTCATTTTTAGGCATCACAGTGGTTTGACATAGAGTACTCTGATAAGACAGGACTGTGCAGTGTTTATATTTCTGGTTTTTGGGAAAATCTGGGTTTAAATCTCTGGAGCTGCAGTTATTTAGCTCATGTCCTTTGACACTCAGGTAATTCAAGTTTTGTAGTAAAATTAAAATAGTTGTATCACTTATGTGAATGCTTTCTATAAAATTCCCTACTGAGAGGCAGTTTGCATATTTGGCCATTGTCAAAGAATTCTACTTGTCTGATTTTGGAGTACCAGACTTTATCAGAAAACACTGCCCTGTACAGACCTTCACAGCTGCCGGTTAGACTTGTGAAAAGACCTTTCTTAAAGTCTTCCAAGGAGTACAGGCTGTATAATATAGTCACAGATACACGTTTTCCTCCTTGTGTCCTGTCTCGTCCATCAGCGTATCTGTGGTAACACAGATGGCAGCACTGGCTGAAACAACTAGTCCGGCTTCAAGAACCTTACAGAAAATTATGCTTTACCTATTTTGCTAGTGTCAAGAGATACTGGCAGCTGTGTGTGACATCAACATTGTTTTCTTACAGTGTACACTTTTATGTCACGCTGTCAATGCTTGGTTTCAAAGATTATCTTTATTAGTTTACATACTTCACTAATTAAATTACAACAGTAGCTTCAGTAGACATTGGTGTGTATTGTTTGGTGTGAAAGTTTGTTTGCTTAGTCCTAAAGGACTCATCTCTTAACGAGAAGCTGGGATGCAGCTTTAATAGAACATTTTGAGAACATTCTCTATAAGGAGGCAAACACCTTCTTACTACACTGTTCAGAAGACCTTAATGCTGAATCAAACTTTTAAGATATTCCCACCATTGTTTCTGTCTATAAGCGTAACATCTACCTCAGGAAAACAGATACACCAGTAATACTTGCAGTACAGATAATGACCTACTGGAAGATGAAAGCAATATTTTAACTTTTAAAAGAATGTAAAATTTACATTTAAATGTTTATATTTTTTAATTTTAAAATGATCTTTTCCATCAGTTTCAGTATTTTTTTTATTGCATAGCTGTATTCTGTCTTATTTGAAGGCATGAGATAATCTCTGCTGCTAACGGTTACCGACTGTGGTGTCACTGGGCTGTACCATGTGCTTTTCTCAGTGTGGGGGTGTTTTCGATCCATGCCAGATAGTGAGCTCTCCAGCTGACCAGTTTACTTTGGACCAGGGAAGAGAGAGCTTCTCATGACTCTGCTGAATGAATGGCTGCTGTAATGAAAGCGCTGTGGTTTCTGGAGGGTGGTCTTGTCGACATGATGCTAAAATTGCTTTTTTGTGACCTACATTTAAATAACGAAGCAGTTGGCCCATGGACGTTTTAAGCACAGACCCCCTTTTGTGTGGCCCGTCGGATGAAGAACGCTCAGAGACCTCCAAGTCTACCAATAAAGTGATACAATCTGTCTCTGAAATCTTAGCGGTTTTTTTTATGTGATCATTGAAAATTTGTCACCAACTCAGGGAGCGTTCAATACAAGTTGCTGACGTTTCTACTGGTGACCATGGGAATAGTTTTGGTTCTCCTTTCAGCGACCCTCACGGTCCTGAGACTGAAAGCGGCTTGAACGTAAATAGAGGTGAAGCTGGTTACATGGGCTGGCTTTCGAGTGTTGGTATTTCTTGAGTTTTTTTTCCCAGCCACTCGCATCTCTGCAAGCAGAGAAAAGTCTTCATGTGTCAGCCGTGAACGTTCCGGTTCCCCGGGCATGCAATGACGTGACGAAGACTCCGGCCATAGAGTTGGTCTGGTTCCCGTATTCCCGTATGTTTTTCTCTTAAAGCCTGTGTGCGCCACGTTTCCCAAACTCTTCCCGGTTTTTCTGCACACTGAGCTAATTAGCTGGCAGTCATAGTATGACACATTTGATCACGTGTCGAAGCACCTAACTTAGAATTTCCCTTCCTGAGACTTGATTAACTGTTGCTTTCGTTTCAAATTCAAGTTTCCACATTGTTGCTAATTTTCTAGACATTTTGAAACACCATGGTAGTAAAAACAAAACCTAATGATTTCTGCAAGACTTGATTGTGGTCCATTCCACCGCAATATGAGTGTCCACTGTTGGCCGGTATTGTTCTGTATCGCTCATATGTGCAGCGTACAATTTTAGAACCCTGTGGCTCAGTGTGAGCGTGGAAGGTTGAGGAAAGATCTGACACTAATTGCCAGGCAGCTGTAGTTAGCTAGCAGCGCTGAGGGATTTTTACTAAACTGGCTAGTAAGCTATGAACATTAGGTACCCACACCCCGACTCTGAGTCCTTGGTTATAAAGCACTGGAATAAAGATGGACTCAATGGCCTCATATGGGCAACACCTTTGTAATTAATTAAGTCGTCAATTAATAAGTCCTGTTGGGTATCTATTAATGTAGCATGCGAATATAAAATGCTAAATGCATATATACTGCCCTAGCACTTCATAATTAGCTTGCCAGCATTTCATTTCAGCACCTACCAATCAAAATAATTCAATTTGCACTTTCGTGTTTCCAGGCAAATATTTATTTCAATTCTGTGTTTAATAAGATGTAATGAGCACTGAATCGAGGATTGAAACAGCTAGGTAACAACAAGAGTAGGACTGCTGAATGCCTGAGTCTAGAAAAGCTCAGTAGCCCTCTTCCTGTTCTGGAGGAAGGGCAGTCAACCAGTCCACATGAAACCTATCACAACTACACCAAGCGACATGCTGAGAGAGAATGGCACACTGAGGGTGGCGTTGCTGGGTCCTGGTTTGTCTGCCCGCACTACATCCACACTTGGCGGTGGACTTGAACCCCCCCACCTCCCTCATCATACACTGGACCAGCATATAGAATGGAAAAAGTGGTGAGTTTGCGGTGCAGGATAATGAAGGCATCTTGGAAAAAAGTCTTTCGTACTTTGTTTTGGGGATTATTGTTGCTTAATTTACTTGCTGGACAGACAAATGTTATCTGAAATATACAGCTTACAGTTGGACACATTGCCTGTTTATGCAGTTGGCTAGATTGACCTTTTCTCAGGTATGGTAGCACAGTCATTAATGATGTAAGCTAGAGGTGGCTCCCCCAAGTCTGTATGGAAATTGCCCTGAGCAAAAGGCTAAACCTAAATTACTCCAGTAAAAAATAAATTGCATTGCTTATTGACTAGAAGCAGTAGTTGTGTTGGAGACAACAGGTTCTTAGCCAGCACATGGCTTTGTCGGGGTATTTGCAGATCTCTACGTGGTTTGCTCACTCAGTGGAGCTGTGTGTCCAGGCACAGGGCCATGCTATAGTGCTGGCCTACCACACCCTCCCTGCACTTCAGCTGTCCACACTGACCAGCTTGCTGCCTTCTGAGCCACCAAACCTGCTCTGATTGCTGGACTGCAACCTCCAATACCCTGTTGTCCTCCTGACTGTTACAACATTGTTCTTATTCGTATTAATTTGTCTGTCCTGCCCGGTGCCGGCCAGAGGAGGATGGAC
This sequence comes from Gymnarchus niloticus, assembly GCA_009936485.2. Lineage (NCBI taxonomy): Eukaryota > Metazoa > Chordata > Actinopteri > Osteoglossiformes > Gymnarchidae > Gymnarchus > Gymnarchus niloticus. The sequence goes on along the minus strand of JAACJT020000095.1, from coordinate 15,967,634 downwards.
TTCTCCCTTGAGTCTGGTTCCTCTCAAGGTTTCTTCTTCCTGAGGGAGTTTTTCCTTGCCACTGTCGCCTTTGGCTTACTCTCTGGGAACCCTGTGCCCGGGACTATGCCTTGTTAAAGGCGCTATATAAATATAATTGAATTGAATTGAATAGTGAATGGTCAGTACTGTCCTTGTGGTGTGATGCAAAGAGCTGTGGACATGGGCAGAGGGACCTGGGAAGGATCATGTTGAAGAAAACTACCATGTCTTGACACCCAGTTACAGTGAAAGTGTGGACGTTGTGACATTTTACCAATCAACTTTCTGAACTGCATCTCTTAGCAAAGATCTCATTTTGGCTTTTGTTATTTCAATAATGTAAAACAAGCCAGTGACTCTCCATTAAAACAGGTAAATCTTACTGGGAAAAAGTTCATAGACACGAACAGCACAGAAGATTAATGAGAGAATAACAGGTACATCAAGAAGTGGAAATCAGTGGATGAACGCCCCCCCAAGTAGTAATTTCACCTAACTCATGATCTTCTCTTGTTATCCGCAGGCAACAGGCAGACACTATGGATGAAGGACAGTGCTACTACAACGAAACGATTGCCTTCTTTTATAACCGCAGCGGAAAGTTCCTGGCCACCAATTGGGACCCGGTCAACAAGCTAGTAATGGGACTGGGCATCACAGTGGGCATCTTCATCATGCTGGCCAACCTTCTCGTCATGGTGGCCATCTACGTGAACCGCCGCTTTCACTTCCCCATTTATTATCTCATGGCCAACCTGGCAGCAGCGGACTTCTTTGCTGGATTGGCCTACTTTTACCTCATGTTCAACACGGGACCCAACACGCGGCGCCTGACCGTCAGCACCTGGTTGCTTCGACAGGGCCTGATTGATACCAGCTTGACGGCCTCGGTGGCCAACCTCTTGGCTATTGCCATTGAGCGTCATATCACGGTCTTCCGCATGCAGCTGCACACGCGAATGAGCAACCGGCGGGTGGTTATAGTCATCGTCATCATTTGGACCATGTCCATCATCATGGGTGCCATCCCCAGCGTGGGTTGGAACTGCATCTGCGACATCAACACCTGCTCCAACATGGCTCCGCTCTACAGCAACTCCTACCTGGTCTTCTGGGCGATTTTCAACCTGGTTACCTTCGTGGTCATGGTGGTCCTCTACGCCCACATATTCATGTACGTGCGACAGAGGACCATGAGGATGTCCAGGCACAGCTCAGGTCCGCGGCGGAACCGAGACACCATGATGAGCCTGCTAAAGACCGTGGTGATTGTCCTGGGTGAGTGCCACCAGCCAGCACTGAGTTTGAAGATGACCATTATCTCATATTTTAATTCTGCCTGCTCCTTCGAACCCTGATCTTTTGTCCATATTATGTGGTTTTCCATGATTCACAAGATTTTTCTTAGGTTTTCCATTTATTTGTTTGATTTGTCTCTTCTATTAAGCAAACAACCTTTCCAAATTGGAATGGCATATGTTGAGTATAAGCGTTTCCCTCCTCTAGTTGGTGTGGGTCCTATTAGGCCAGGAACCTCAGCAAAGTTGTCTTGGGGGGTTGGGGGGTCCTATAATCGGGATCCACAGCTGTTGCCAAAAACCTAGTGCAGGCTTCCAGAGCAGTTGTGATATGTACATGCATGTAAAAGTTTTCAACAGTTGGCCATGAAGAGCACATGTCTAATGGCAGATATAAATGTTGGTGGAACCAAGCTGAGCTAAGTCAAAGTGAATGACCTCAGCCTGATTCGATACGGAGTGAGCAGTGGGGACCCGAAACGAAAGCTTGAGCATCCCCAACTGTTTGGCACTGAGCTGCTCCACTGGAACGTGCTTAAAGAGATGCGCCGACCAGAAGCACATCCCGGCTAGGTGTGGACAATAGAGCCATTGACTCCATGGAGGGGCTGACGTCAAGAGAAGGCTCACTGAGTTTTTGTTGTCAGTCCCTCTAGCTGCCTAGTACGACGCCGCAGCCGCGTCCATGCATCTTGATGGTGGATACGGCAACTCAGCTGACCCTGGGTGCCAGTTGCTGATGAATAAGCTTGGGGGGAGGGGATGAGGTCATCAGGGTTGCTTGAAAACCAAGGAAGTTTTAAAAAGGGTTATGGTACTATAGTAGATGTCCACCCTGAGTGAATCTGAGGATTAATGAAACTGGGGAAAAAAATGCTGTTTTTAAGGTACCTTCCCACAATAATGTTTGTGTTCCACAAAAATAGAAAACAGGCACACGACATAGCTTTGAGCTCAAAATTTTCAGTGAGGGAACTTGGAGTGACACTATGAGGTGAATCTGTAGACGGTATACGAGGCAATAAACGATGAAGGTGAGGCTTTTGCTTCCAACTATGACTAATTGGATCTGCACGTAGCTGATGCAGCTGACGGAGTAACGGAAGGTGGAGGTCAAGCCACCAGCAGCTCCATACCCAAGTCGTGCCACTGCAAAATATTGCAAACATTTGTTTGAACTTGATACCCAGTTAGGGTAAAGCTGTCTCGCTCAATACATTTGACCCGGCAGATGTCAGGTAAACATCTCTGTTTCCTTTGCCAATTTACCAAGTAAATAGTCTTGGCGGATCAAAATGTTTATTTTCAGATAAGCCTGGCCCTAAAAATATCGGCAAGGAAGTAAAATGTCTTTCTTGTTGGAGCAAGCCCATGGAGGTCCAGCCTCAGAGGCTCTTCTTCTTCCCCCCCATCTCTGTGAGGATGCTGGAACTGTTTATTTTTTTTAAGCTCCGTTCTACTCCAAGGACGCCAGTACGGAATGTCCCCCAGAAGCAGTTTTGAGAGTACGGCGACCATCCGCGGCTTAATTGGGAACAGATCACGTGACGACAGACACCGCTGGATCCCTCAAGCTTGGAGGCCGTGTCCTCTGAGATTGTGGTGTACGCCAGCACTGTGGCCGTGCAGAGCCGCAGGGGACGGGCTGCGTCTGCCGTGACCGGGTCAAGCCTTACAAGCCTCACATCCAGCAGCGTGTTACTGAGATATTGCACATCACTGTAAATCTCCAGGACGCCTTCTCGCCAAGTTCGCGATGGAGACGTCCGGATGATCGCTGGCTGCTGTTCTAATATTTGCACTTTCGAGTTGTGGACCCAAATCTGCCGCTTTAAAAAAAAAAAATTCCTGCCGTGACTTTACACAACCTCCACCCTCCAAATCGCAGCTGGAAGTCGTTTCTGTCCATCTGTTTTTCTTTTCGTTTTTTTTTTTTGTTCCATTGTTAAAGGAATTTAACTATGTTGAGATTAACAGGCCCAAAGGACAAGCTGAGTACGTCGTTTCAGTATGAATTCAGGGTTGAGTAAATACTTCATTTTCAACCCCGCATTAAACCAGTGGCACACTGCATGTAACATTCAGTGCACAGGATGTTCCCATCTTTTCGTTACTTCATGTTAGCCCCCAAAAAGAATGCTGCTCTTCTGATCCTGGGCTCTGTGATATGCATTATTCTCCAGCAGAAGAGTGAGCAGTCGCCATTAGATTATCCAGAGATTCCAGCACGGTCACTTGTGCTTGTTGCATAGGGTCCGAGATGCCATAGTCAGTTTCCGCTAGCATGAGAAACAGCCACATGCCCCGTGGAACACGACGGGACGCTTGCTGGCTGTCTGGAAGTGTGCTGAGGTTAAAAAGTCCCTGGGAAGTGGATCCTTAAAGGTGCACATGTGTATAACAGATGAGAAGGTGGCTTCAGCTTCTCAGGATGCTGTAAAGTAAGTCATTCCTATTTTCTCCTGGGAGCTTCTGTCATGGAAAATGGCTGGAAAATAACAGGCTACAATTGGGCAGTTGTGGGGGGGGGCAAAATCACCCAGGCTTTAGGGAGACAAAAAGTGTGAAAATGGTTCCTTTATGGTTTTTGGAGCATTTTGGAATTAAGAAAAACAGATTTAATGTTTTTGGATAATTTAATGTTTCCTTACAAGTAAGTTTCCAACTGCTGCACAGTCATTTTTATTTATTTTTGGATTTTCCAGAAGTCAAAATAAATGCACAAAGCACTTTTTTTGGGGCAAGTGCAGGGCATTATGGTACTCGAGCTCGCACTGTTGTTCTTTCACGTGTTGACAGTTTCAGCTTCCCTCGTCAGACAGACCGAATGAATGGGAGAGGATACCAAAGCGTCTCGATATGTCCTCTGGCATAGACATCGTCAGCACTAAAACACGCCAGGCACGCGCTAAGCCGTTCCACAGGTGGCCCGATTCCTTGACCCGGATTCCCTTAGCTTCCCAGCCGTGTCTGTAGGGCCTATTGGACGGAACGGACACAAATTGCCGGGTTCGCTTCAGCAGGCCACTTACTGGTGCATGGAAATTTGGCAGTTTCCCGCAATTCTGATGAGATGGATCAGGAATACTGAACTCAGTACAGTGCTTGTTATGATAAAAAGCACATAATGCTTTTGAAAAGTTCTATTTGTCTGAATGTTCAGACGCTAGTATAGAACAAAAAAAGTGAATAACATCACGCCGGACACATAATGACTTGTGATACAGATCGCAACGTAACTCCACTGATAAAACTGAAATATTACCCATAAGGCCTAGCAGTGCCTGTCAACACCCTGAGTCCTCATATGCATGCAGCACAACACACGTAACTGAACACACATGCTGGAGACATGCTGACATGTGCTAGGACAATTTGATCATTTCAGTGTTCAGACCTCGGCAGCCTGTGGGGGTCGGCTGTAACTTGTCAGTCTTGGTCACAGTGCTTAATTGTGTATGGAAAGCTTTAAGGAAGTCATAAATCGAGACCCTGCAAAGCACAGGACTGAATTCTTTAAATATTGCATGCCGAGCAGCTGCCAGGTTAAAGACGTTCACAATTCCTGCTCTGTGAATAGCAAACAAGCCCCCCCCTTTTTTGAAGCCCCCCTCCACCTCTAAGTTCAGCTGTTGTTGTTCATACTCCAACAAAGTTCAGGTCTGTTAAGAACATGGTGGAGCCTTGGTTTCGTAGGTGCACTTTCATCCCAGTCAGGTGACAGTTTTACGTTTATTTTCACCGAAATGGTTCAAGTGAAGTTTCTTGTTTTTCGGTTCACCTGTGAACCCAGTCTTATGTCCTAAAGTGATGTCCTTGGGCTCCAAATGTTCACCCTAACCACTCTACTACCAACTGCTGTGGTTATCTCTGTCAGTTCCCCCTTGTTATGAAATACTGTCCGGTTAAACAGATCGGAAAAGAAACCTTGATTTCTGTGTCGCAAAGTGCCATTCTTTAAAAATTGTCTTGTATTGTCTGATCTCTGTATGTGTTATGGCTTCCTAAAATGAATGATTAAATTTAGAATTTCAGCAAATTTACCGATTGGCCAATCGTCATCAAAGCTTTCACATTCAAAAATATCTGAAAATCACATGACGTTGTGCTGAGTCAGAATCATGGCGACTGTCAAAGATTACATTTTGTTTTGGAACGAGAGTGAAAATGTGCTTCTCCAGCTGTAACTCCCAAAATGTCAGAGTCTTGTGGGAATCGTACCTGATTGCCAGCATACCAGAACTGAAGAAGTCTGTTGCTTGCCTGTTTTGGGAACTAAAAATAGATGGCAAATTTAGAACAGGGCAGAAACCGGAATTTCTGTGCTGTTCCACACTGTTTACCTGTTTTTTTAGACCTAAGCTTATGCTTGAAGTGAAAGACGCGTGGAATCACCATGATGCATATTCTCACTTTGTTCAATAACACAAGAGAAGGCCCTGTGTAAACCTAAACCCACAGAGTAATTGTAAATTACACATCTGACGGTCGCCATGGCATTCCATCTCTTTGCACAGATGTAGGGTTTTACCACAAATCGCCTCTTCAGCTCCCGGGTTTGTAATTTCTGACAGAAACCTCTGTTTGGTCATTAAATCAGATTAAACTCCGAAGTCTGAAATACGCTCGTTCTCTCCTCTCTACGAAGGCCAGATTGGCTCCATTACAAATTAAATAAATGCTCTCTGAAGCCGTTCAGTGTTACTTTTCCGAAACCATAGAGAAGCCCGCTTATTGGGAAGCGGGAGGGCGGGACCTGGTTCTTTGATGGACACTGTAGTGGATGGTGCTGTGACATTTACGCAAACATATTAAGCAATGGAGGAAATTGCATCTTCTAATTTGTCCCTCATATAAAATAGATTACATCACGGCCAGATCACACATATCATACCTGCTTTAGTGAAGCTTATAAATGCTTAGGGGAATAGGTGTGGTTACTGTACTCGGTCTTTCACCAGCCTTCCAATTTTTCATCTGTTGTGTTGTGAAAGGTTCAGTGAAGAAATGGTAAGAAATGGTAACTGTACAGTGCCTTTATCCTACTGTTTAAAAGAAGGAGCTGGTTACTTAGGAGTTCAGTGGTTTGCTTGTTGTGCTTTATGATGCTTACCACAGCATGATGGTCATGCCGGGCATGATGTAATAACACAAGGCCTCTCAGGTTGTTTAATGCCATGACAGCCAGTGAGCGTGATTGTATTGTAAACAATACAGGGAAGGGAGCCTCATTTAGCATCTTTCTATGATGCTAATTTTCTACTAACACAATGACACTGAACATTAGCTAATACTCCAGACCCTGCTGATGCCACCTCTTTCAACATCATTTGACAATACGAACCCTGATAATTCTCCCTGGCTCTTTTTAGGTAATGAAGCCTTTGACCATGTTTGTGTACTGTCTAATGTCATGTCTTCACGTAGTCATGGCAACTAATGGAGGCTGAGACCCCTCCGTGTTTCTGTCGGTGGTCTCTGTGGTTTTGCGCTGTGTCTAGCCAAAGTGCTTTCTGCCGTGGGTTTGTGTGTACAGGCATTTGCATTTCCGCAAGGCCACCGTTGCATCCACAGGGCTGCTAAGTCTGTACTAAGTCTCGTTACCACAGAGTGCATGGGGCGGAGCTTAATTCGCTGCATCTCCAAGTTCATTTGGAGCCCAGCTAAAGGTGGCTGTCAGTGACATCAAGGAAAATGACTGTCCTTTTGATTACCTGTGCATCCATGGCGGCTTGAGAGAACCAAGACATCAGCATCCAATCAAAGCAAGCCAATCCCATGAGTTTGAGGTTCGACGGAGGAAATTAAACTTGCTCTCATAAGACGGAGAGCTGTCTAAAATTCTGTTACAAACAATCCTCATTCCCTCCCCATCCTCTTAGGAAAGCTGCAAAAAACTGGGAAAAGCTTCGCTCGAAATGGCCTGTGTGGGATTTATCTAACTCCAGAGAGTCTTTCCATAGCTCCACAGTGAGGTAAACACAGACTGGAGCAGCTGGTTCAGCTGGGGAAGAGAAGGGCCCTCAAAGACCCTCTCCTCTCACTAAGGCATTTCTGCAGCCAAAACGAGCTTTCCCCTCTGTTCCCTGATACGGAAGAATTAAAAACAAAATGTGTGCGGTAGGCCAACAAATGCTACATCTGTGTAGGCCTTCAGGTGACCTTCAGTCAGTCTCTAAGTAGCTTCATAAAGCATGCAATATTAAAGCAGGCGTCGGGGGCGTTTCATAGTCAGACACCCTCCAGATTGTGGAAATGTTGGAATTATTACTCTTTTTTTTTTTTTGACCGGTTTCTGATGTCACACACTGTAGGTAAATACCGAACACAGATCCAGCATGCTGGCATTCCTCTATTACCACTATGTTCCCCAGGAGAGGACTCCATTTTGAAGTCAGGTGACTGACACCATGTCCTCCCCACCTTTCTTTCAGGTGCTTTCATCATCTGCTGGACTCCTGGCCTTGTTCTGCTCCTACTGGATGTGTTCTGCAGCAAATGCAATGTTCTGGACTTTGAGAAGTTCTTCCTGCTCCTGGCAGAGTTCAACTCGGCCATGAACCCCATCATCTACTCGTACCGAGACAAGGAGATGAGCGCCACCTTCAGGCAGATCCTCTGCTGCCAGCGGCAAGAGAACGTCAACGGTACGGCAGAGGGCTCCGACCGCTCTGCCTCCTCCATCAACCACACAGTGCTAAGTGGACCACACAACAACGACCACTCGGTCGTGTGACCATAAGGAGGGCGTCCGGGGGCTAAAAGGCAAAGAGTAAAAATAGCGAAGGAAGAGAATGTAAATACCATGGTGGCATAAAATAAGGCTTCCCTGTTCTTTTGGAGGCCAAGAAAGGGGCATTTTGCCAGCTGGGACGGCACTGATGACTTGTTAGCTGCATAGTTTTTGTCTGCGCTGTTTGTTTTGCGTCTGTCCATATTTAACGGTGCTATGGTGGTGCCATCGACCTTCCATAAAATATCAAAGAAGGACTCGCTTAAAACATGGAGGACATGCCAGAAAACCACCAGACATTCCACCATCCTTGCCGCGTGCCGTCGACCTCCCCGGTGCTGAGTTCCCTGTACGGCGTCCTCAAGTATGGGATGCACCAAGGTTCATAACCAGCCTGCTGCTGAGCTCGGTTTATACACACCATACTACACGAGACAGTTTCTCATACCGAAACCACACTATGGTTTTCATCAGGTAACAGGAGTGTGTAAACTTGCTTAACGTGACGTTTAACTTGTCTTAAAGCTTTGTTAATGAAATAGTGTTAATAATTATTCATTCCACTAAGAACAACGATCGTGCAAGCAGTGTTTGGGTCTGTCCCATCAGCATGTGTGGGGAGCTCCAACCTCTCTTTTAAAAGACTGATCGCTTCTTTCTTACTTACATACCCCATTACTGCCATTAAAGTGTGTTTATTTTTTCGACTTCAGTAAAAAAAAAAAAAAAAAAAAAAAAAGAATAAGGAATAATGTAATTTGAGGTTAGGCTTGAAACCAAAAAAAAATCAGTCTGTGTTGTACTTCCTATATCCACTTATGTATGTATGTTTGTATATAAAATATATATTGTCAAAGTTGTCACTTAGTCATGAAAGGATGTCTTCTTATGTTTACGGTAAGCAGTCCTTTCTGGGTCACCTCCATGCCAACAGCGGTTTCACGGGAGCTGTTATCAACCCCGACTGACTGCTTTAAGCAGGTGCTTCTATTCGATGTGTGACTCGCATAATGCTATTTGGGAAACAAGAACAACATTCTCATCTTTTGTTTTTTAATAAGTCATATTTGTCCAAAGTCTGCTTGCCATGGTTGAGGATGAGTCACAGCTTTGGTCACCTCAGTTAGGGAGTCACGTGTTTTTCACATTTCCTTCAGTGCCACAATATTTTTTCTCCATACTTACGCAAAGTTGAAATACGCAGTAAGGTGCACTGCTCTCTGTGATCCACAGTGAAGGCATTTCATTGACGTCTTCCAAAATGAAATGAAGTAAACATTTGTGAAATTTGTTTCCTAATGAAATCAATAGCTTCAGCTCATCTTCCTATCTGTTCCTGGTGGGTTGATGTGTATGTTGCTGTGAATAAGCTTATGGATGAACTCAGAGGTACGGTACTCCATAAGTCAAAGACTACCTTCATAGCCGTCTGCGGGGACCCCTGAGTGCAGAGACCGGAAGATCAGTCCAAACCTCACCACCTGAAAGCGCAGTGAGAGTCAGAACTGCGGAAACCAGGCAGCATTGACTGCACATTATTCACCACGGCCCTTATCCCACCAGCAGGAGGAGCCTGTCAGCTCGCACCAGTTACCAAGACACCCATCCAGAGTTATATCCTTTTAAGACTGGATTTGTGTTTGTGGTATTGGATGGTGACATGGGACATTTGGTTATCCCGCTTGGCTGAGTGGTCAGACTTTTGTGTTGAAATGAAGCTGTTATTTGGAAAAAGCCAGGGCTCACCCATCCCTGTCTGACAGATTGATGGGCCAGCCTTTCCTCTGAGTGCCTGTCCAAGTGCCCCCCTCCAGCCACACAGGAAGTGGCCTTGTTCAAGGCTCTGTCTACGTGCTGAGGGAGAGGGATGTGACATTGTTGGGGAGCAGAGGCACTGCCCCGGTATTGACCCCCCCCAAACATGGGCACCGAGCTGAGGGGGTGGTGTCTAGAGAAGGCTAGTAAGGAGGAGGAGTCCCACCAAACAGGTTTTGTATTTTTGAAGAAGTCAGGAAATGGTTGATGTCTGATTCCTGTCTGGATGTCGGGCCAGGCTGAGTTCCTGGACGGTGGCGGCTCTGAATTGCTTGCCGCCCTGCATGAAACCGCCCTGAAGGGCAGTAAGCAAGAAGAAATTTGTGCAAAAGGGGAGGAGGGGGTGGGTAGAAATTTGTGCGAGCAGGGAGGCCAGCAAAAAATATATGTGGGGGTGTGGGGGGCAGGGGTTGTGATAAGAAGTTTGTGCAAGGTAGCAGCAAGAAAATTCTGTGCCAACCCCTGGGTCGATGCTGCCCAGAGTGTGCGTTGGCTCATCTCATCCATGCCTACAGCTGGAGAAAGCTCTTGGCCTCCCTGGGAGACCAGGGTGGTGTTATTGTAGCTGGCGTCAGCTCCAGTTGTCTCACCACGACTGAATCGTAATCTGATCTGCCTTCACTGAATATACGGTGTACATGAACTGTTTATCTTCACATTGTGGAGCCAATCAAATGCCTTCAAGTCTGTAAGTATGCAGGGGGGAGCACTGACACTGCAACACTGACCTCCCCCTGCATCCACATAGCACCAAAGCATCCGTTGTCATTTTTTTTTTTTAATCCTTCCTTAATTCCAACCCTGGCTGTTTTATTTCTGGCACCCGCTGACACAGCGTCTTTCTCCGTCGACTTTACTTTAGGGAGTTGATCCTGCCCTGAACCTAAATCAAGGTTTTTAACCCTCCCCAGTCTCGTGGTCCAGTCTGCTGTTTTCAGCTGAGCTGAGCTAGCAGGTGATAACGCCTGGCAAAATGGAATTGAAACCATAACAGCACTCCCTGTGAGCGACGGCATCTTTAACACATTTCACATCACGACCAAGTACGAATCCCATTTCATCATTCTCCAGGGTGGACTACTTCCTCTATGCCTGGTCACATAGGCCG
>JAACJT020000095.1:15940584-15956559 GCA_009936485.2 Gymnarchus niloticus | reverse complement strand
CCCCCCCCAAGCTGCCATCTTTATTTGGCACATAAAACCAGCCACTGTGATGCCTTCTGTAAACGGTTCAGGCATGGCTGAGCTCCCATCAGTGGTGGTGCCTGAAAGTGGGAAAGAGGAAAAACTTTCACGCATTCACTGCTGCCTGCTGATGCAGTTCAGCTTACCGGTCCCCTGTTCTAATTGACTCCCCCTGCCTCCAGCATCCAGAACATTCCAGCAGGACAGACCTATGTGTAACGTGGGGGGGTAGTCAAGTCATTCAAAAATGTGGAGACTTACTAGGGTTGCTCCAAGTTCCAAAGTCTGCACTGAGATCACACAGTCCTCATTTAACCTCCTTTCGGCTCTCTAGCCGTCCCATCCCACTAGGAACCCAGTGCTGAGCTCCAATGGGCCATCAGCGCTGCCACATGGCCCCCCGTCCCATCTCGTCACCTGCAGCTGTGGGTTTGTCACTGAGGAACAAAGGCGTGATGAATATCAGCCTTTGTCTTTTCCTCATTTCTGCTCTTGGGGAAAGGCACGAGGCGGATTGCGTCACGCGCCTGGCAACGACACCCATCTGGCCCCTGGTGGATTCTAATGAAACAGCTGGCCGGCAAGCAGGGTCGGGGGCGGGGGAAGTTTATAAAACCGTTTCCCAATGCAGCAAAGGAGGTGATTGATAAATACCAACAAAGACACAGAAGGCACCATCCTCTGTTTTTCTGCCATTTTCCTCAGCTGGCAGATATGGAGAGTGAAGCTGTGAGAGTCCGTCTCCAGTAAACATCAAGACGTCAAAGAATTTTAATCACAACCATGAATTAATCCGAAACTTTGTAACGAGATAGTCAAGAAACTTAACAGCGAAACTGCTTCTTACAGAACTTTATTAAAAGTGGTGAAACAGTGCCACCTACCTGACAAAATCAGGTCGCCATTTAATCGATATTATCCACGTGCCAGCTATAATATCTAGAGTATTCGGTGTAAATAACCGCTAACCACAGCATAATGCACAGAGATATTACAAAAGTAGTATGATCACTCAGTCACTCAATCCACATAATAACCCGCTATAGAGCACAAAATCGTAGACCTCACAAATTCCAATTTGCCAAATGCTTCAAGAATCAAAATTAATTATTATAATAATGAGAAATGACATCTTTTGTGATGTCATCGTATATGTGAAATTTTTTTCTTCGTACCCCATCACACCTTCGCTTACAATCTCGCCTGCCCGACGCTACCTGGAAAACGCTGAGGCTCGGCAGAAATACAGCGTCCAAACCGGGACTCGACCATCACCACCTTGCGGTGCTGGTCGCCGTTCACACGGGCTGCGATCGCAGGAAGGCTCTCACTGAAAAACTCGCACATTAAAACCCGTGCAACGCACCGCCCAGCGCTATTTTCAGGTAACTGGAAAATAGCTCGTCGATATTTGCATAACCGGTAGTTATATTCAATCATGAATTTAAAAATAGCACATTGAAATGTCACATACTGTGCAAACTTGGTGGAATGGTATCCTGCATGGTTATTTAGCTTTTTGACCTGATAAGATTTATTTCAAGAATCTAAACTCACTGTGCTTATGATTATCAAAGCGGGCGGCAGTTTTAGGGGAACACATCTGAACCGTAAACCCATGACCTCCCAGCCTGCTTTCTTCAACCCTGGCAGATGATGTTTAATCGACCCCGTTCACAGAGCTCCTACTTCAGAAGGGTTCAGGTGTAGGCCTGTATGTTACTTCACATGCATTCATGTTATTACCAAAAATAATAATTAGAAAAATAACGATAATTATGTGATTATCTGGAATAACACTTAAAAAAAAAAAGCGACATAAAAACACAAGATATAAAAAGAAAACAGAAGTGATAATGTACCACTGTGGAATATGTTGCATCCTGTATAGACGATGGCATGTTTGTTCTGAAATTTAACCCTAAATACACATGCCAGGCGGGGGATCTACGCCTTTGCCTCCCCTTCCAGTTTCCTTAGGGTTTGATTTTCATTACTTCCAGGTGTACCCGCTTCAAAGTCGAGCAGCGGGCGACTGAAGGCTTTTACTAAGCAGGCTGACGCAGTCGGCGAATTCCCCAGCTATTTAACCTGTAGGCTGTCGAAAACGGGGGGGGGAAAAAATCAACTTTACGAACCGTTCCTCAGTTTATGAATAATCTGAAGGTGTGGGTAGATTCTTAAATGGCAAAGGACGCTTTTAAGTCCCTACTTATTCCTGCTAGACAGTAAAAGAGTTTGTCTGTTTTGAACAGAAAGTGCGATTCGGTCGATACTAGTACTAAAATGGTTGGTAATCAATAGTTTATCTTGTCAGTTATGAGGTTGGACAGCGTCGTCGTAGTGAAGGAGAAGGTGAGAATAAACTGCATGTGTAGCATAATTTTGCAGATGCTGTTAAAGCTGAATCAGCTTTTTAAATTCAGCTGCCCGGACTGCATTGGTCATTTTTACAGGGACTGCAGTTAATGGGATGGAAATAAGATGTGTTGCAGGGGGTGGGCTGTGGATTCAGGACCACCCTTGTTTCCAGAGGGAAACGCGAAACATGCTGATCGTCATCTCCAGCTGAAGGACTCACTGTGGTCAAGGTGGACCACCTAGTCCCATCGCCACGTGATCCCCGTTAGAAAGACTCTGCCCCCACGCCTTTTCTCATGAAATACCTAGCGTTAGGAGTCAGGGCAGGGATGCGTGCAGCATCTGACTGTGCATTCGCTCCAGGATACGGTGGATACTGGAGAAGCTGGGCCGGTCAGAGGGATGACTGCTCCAGCACAGCCGCATGAGGCTGTAGAGCTCCAGGGGACAGCCCTCGGGACAGCCCAGGATGTTTCCATCCCGCACATAATAGATGACCTCCTCATGGGCCATGCCATAGTAGGGCTGCATCCCGTGGGAGAAGATCTCCCACAGCACCACGCCGTAGGCCCAGACATCCGATTCGGTTGTGTAGCGGTTGTAGAAGATGGACTCGGGTGGCATCCAGCGAATGGGGATGGCGTCGTTCTCATTGGCTTTGTAGTAGTCCGCCGAGTAGATGTTCCGGGACAGGCCAAAATCGGCAATCTTCACCATGAGCTCGCCACCCACCAGGCAGTTGCGGGTGGCCAGGTCACGGTGTACGAACTTGCGCTCTGATAGGTAGGCCATGCCAGATGCCACCTGCTTGGCGATGAAGAGCTGGTCAACGCAGGTGAGGGCTCCGCCCTCTAGCTCAGAAGCGAAACTGCGACCCGACATGCTGGCCTGACTCAGGCTGTGTCGTGGGGAGGGGCTGTTCCGGCGCAGGTATTCATTCAGGTCACCGTGGGCCATGTACTCGAACAGCAGGCACATGGGTTTGCCCACTGCACACACTCCTGGGGGGGGAGGTGCAGAGGAAATGGCGGTCATACTGTAGCCCTCGTGTGATGGAGGCCTTATTGTGAGTTATTGTTAAGGCAGAGGTGAAACATTTGAGAGGTGTCTCCTCTTCACCTCTCACTGCATACATGTGAATGGGCAAACTTTGGCTAAAATGGCTATTAGCTACTTCTAATCTGAGATATGGCTGGTTTTAATCAGATTCTTTTATTCTTATGTGATGTCAAAACAGTCATTAAGCTTCGCTGATAGACTACTGCAGTAGTAGATGTGATCAGTTTTCCTAACCGTTGGCCTTTTCACCTGTTTTCCTTTTAAGCTGAGGCTAGTGAGATGCGAAAGGAAGCTCGTTACAACTGTGTTGTTTTTGTACTGCGTGCTGCTACTAAACTATGGTTTTAATGTTTAAGTCTTTCTGTGGTTTTTCCTTGCCTTTTTGGGGGACAGATTTTAAGAGAAATAAATCCCTAAAAACGGCCTTATGGAAAAAGACACTGTGATGATGTGAATGTTAAGTATGTGAGGGGGAAAAAAAACAATAAAGATAAGAAAGTCTGATTTTTAGGTTCTTTTGTCTGAGAATGTCAGTCACATCGAAGTGAGAGATGGAGAGGAGACCAGTCCAAACGTGTGTCATCATACCAAGCAGCTTAACGATGTTGGGGTGGTCAAACTCAGCCATGAGTGCAGCCTCCCTCTGGAAGTCATTCTGCATGTCTGCTGAAGCCTCCTCTTTGAGCATCTTCACAGCCACCATGGTGAAGGGCTCCACCGGCAGCAGGCCTGGGGCTCTGATTGATGGGGGGGGGGGGAAGCCGTCTCACTTAATGGGCAATGAAATGGACTTGGACCGCTGTGATGTTCTGGAAGGTTCCATTGATCTTTTGCACGTAGTGTGAAATGCTTAAATTTAAAATCGAGACTCCTATTTATACACGTTATTACTGAATGTGTCATACTACACATGAACTTAAATAAACATGTCCGTGAAGAAACATGATCTGCATTTTATGTGGTCCCTGTCCAACTCTCATTTATTTTGTTATATTTATATTTTGGTCTTGTGCAACATTTGAAAGCTGCTGCTTGTCAGTTAAACAAAACATTTCCTTTGGAAGGTTCTGACTCAGACATTGGTGGTGACCCGGCATTTTCCAGTTGCACAGTCTCTGATGTGTTCTGCCGTTATCTCTCTACCCTCCAATGACCTCTCATCCCTCTTGGACACTCCACTGAACAATAAAGCTGTCCAATTCTAATACAGAGAGGGTTACAGTGAAATGTGATGTTTCAGAAACACAGTATTGAGCTAATCTCTTCTGGACTAATGGGAAAACCTTGTGCAATGTATGTTAAGGAGATACTAGAGGTACAATTTTCCAGTTATAAGTGCAATAATGACCATTTTTGTTTAGCTTTTAACATGCTGATTTGTAGTTTAGAGACAGTTTGTTAAATCGATATAAGCATTCAGCCTTTTTGTGACTGAAATTATTTCACCGAATGAATGTGCAACAAGACGTGCAGTTGCTTTTAGAGCAGCGATACTGTATTAGCCATACTTCACATTCAACACAGGAAGCACAGTCCCTAACGGGTAAAGGCTTCCATGCTAAATCTGCATCCTGGCCGGCGGGCACACAGCTGAGCCAAAATGGCAGCCGCTCAAGAAAGACTTAGCATTCCAGTTCCCCTTGCTTCCTGTCGTGGAAGCTCCGGAGGACCCCAAGTCTTCCTGGAGAAAGTAAACATTTCGCACCCTGGCTAAAAATAGCCCCCTCAGCAGTTGTGGGCAATGCAGCCGCATCTATGGGGAAGCTTCACCCCAAAGATACTGGATGGGTGCGAGCACTTAGCCTCATTGCGCTATTTTGGGATGTTGGTATGAAGGTTACATATCGCTCACTCATCTTCCCAGGAGTCTCTATATACTTTATGAGATGGGTTTGACCGATCTAGTGACTGTCAGAGGAATATATAGATGCTGTTCAGCTATCCATTAAATCTTGTCACTAACAGCGAAAAGGTCCTCTCAGTGTTTTGTCTATCTGCAACATCCATCTGTCTACTGGTTAATATATAAATATCCTGTCTACAACAAGGGCCATTTTAAAAAAGGTATGATTTTGTTTTCTGTGGGTCACAAGTTAGCACCGTTTGCCTCACACCTCCAGGGCTGGAGGTTTGAATCCTATCTCCAGTCTGTATGTGATTATGCACGTTTTCTCTGTGTCACACGGGTTTCCTCCTGCAGTCCAAAGACATGCAGGTATGGAGTATGATTGTGTGTGTATGTGTGTGTGTGTGTGTGTGCTCTGTGTGAGTGTGTGTATGTGCCCTGAGATGGACTAGCATCCCATCCAGGGTGTACCCCAGTTTTGTGCCCTAGAGTAGGCTCCAACCTTTCCTGCATCCCTGACCAGGATTGGCAGTAAGAGAATAGATGATTTTGTTTTTTATGAAGATGCATCAAAACAACAGATAAAATACTATAAAATTCAGTTACTTTGCCTCCAAATGCTATTTCAGTTTGGCTATTTTTATATGAACACTTATTTTTGGTACGATCCTATTAAAAATAGCTAGCAGACAGCTTACAGTACATATGTAAATAGAAATCCCACGTGACATTTCGAATGGACTACTGGTGGGACGGATCTTGTTTCAAATTAGCCAAATGAAAAATAATAAGTATCCTTCAAGAACTCTGGGAATGAGGCGTGCTTCCTTTGGTTTTCTCTCAGCAGGTGACATTGGTGGCTGTCATTGGTGCTTGGATTAAGGTGATGTGTTTTGTAGTGATGGGACATACAAAGCTTCAATACCTCTGGTGGGTGGGAGTATCAGTCAGCGCTGGTGATAGCGAGCGCCAATGTTGATTGGTAGTTCGGGATGCTCCCACCCACCATGGGTTTTGAAACCTCGTGTAGCGTCAGCATTGATTGGTTAATTCAGGATAATCCCATCCACCATGGGCTTTGATGCCCCATTTGCTCCATTACTAGTATTTTGCGCTCTATCCATAGTCTGAAACATTGAGGTAAAAGCATCCTCCCACATAAAGCATCCATTGTTGGATGCAGACCTGGTGTCTTGGTGGCAAACCAGTTTTGCACTGTGATGGGTGGGGCTGAGAGCCATCATAGTGGCCTTTGAAAAGCAGACCGTTTGTCCTTTCCTGGACCTTACCCTGAAAATCTGATTAATTACTAGAAGAACTCAGTTTGAAATCATAATGACATAAAGTCAGCGAGGATAAAATTATCAGCTAATTATTAATCCAGCAGACTTAATGTGATCGATCTGGCCGCATGGTAAATGGGTATGACGTTATCAACAGGAGATGATGTCAGCTCTCACCTGGCTTGGAAGACTCGTCCAAACGCTCCTTCGCCGATGTCCCTAACGTACTCGATGTTGTTTCGGGGGTACTCCAGGTTCAGGAGCTTGGTGTTGAGCAAGAGTGGCAGGCGTTGGTACATGGGGTTGGGGTGCAGTCGGTCCAGCAGCAGCTCTGAGGGGAGGGTGGTCAGCGTAGGGGTTTCCATTACCCTGGGAAAAATGCCACAGTAACACCATTACTGAAGTCACACTGTAGCACAAAAATCTGACCATGGGATGGGTTCCCCAGAAGTCAATGTTTATTTGATGATTAGTTGGTTCATTTATAGTATTCAGGCAGTCATACGTGTGTCAAAAGTGTAAAACATTGGGCAAAGAGGGCAGAGGCAAATCCTGTTGTGATAACGGTCTTCCTCATCATCTCTCTACAGTGACCCCTACAGGGCTGAGGGTGGATGTGAGTAGACCCCACCCTCCTCCATGTGTGGGTCATGTTACATGAAAAGGGGTGGGGGGGTCGACGGTGCATGTTTTGGAGGAGGCGTGTCGGCCTTCATGCCTCCAGTATGGAGCTCAATTTTAAGGGGATGGTGTATGGAGAGAAGAATTGCTTATTCCAGACTGAGAGCAGATTGGGGAAGATTTGAGAAATAAAGGTAACCTCTTCCTGCTTTTCCACAGCTTCTTCCTCCTCCGACACATGAGCGCGACAACGATGAAGAACGCAGACACAGCGAAGCCAGCCATGACCAAGATGATGACGCTCATGGAGTACGTAGGGGAGACCGGCTGGGGGATGTTTGGGGCCAGCTGGCGGGGGTAGGTGGAAACCGGGCCGGAAACTGTGCAGAGAAAAAGTAGAGGCCCCTGAGCATGATGGGAAATTCTGACAAACCGGTAAAATGCAGATTAGAGTTAGGGCGTCTGGGTTATCCTGCAATTTAAAATAGTGCTCAACATAAATGATATAGAAATTAACATGTGAGCATGGCACACCATCTCCACATCTGGGCACGTCACAGTACTCCCATCTCAGGTATGGGTTCACGGTGAAGCACCAAGGCCGTTCGTTCTCCCCTCCCGGGTTCCGGCAGTAGTTCTCCCCATTCTGCAGCTCCGGAATGACCTCTGGGGAAAGCCGATGGGAGTGGGGATCCTTTGTTGGGGGGGGTTTGAGAGTAGAAAGAGGTAAATGGGGCTTTGCTGACGGTTCCACACAGGCTCTGCTTTACATGATGCTGTGACACGAGAGTGAACACTAGTCACATGGCTGAATCGTAGTGGAGGGTCACCGGTGATTTATGGGGTGCTTATAGGGCCACGTTTTGTGTATTCTGACATACGTAGTGGTGCTTCCAGAGTTCACACTTACCATTTGCGCACTGGAGTGAGTGATTATGGCTTAACGTGCTTTTGATCCCCTCTCGTAAACCGTTCAGTTTGCGAAGTGTCCATGACAGGAACACATGTCAGACGGTGCCGTAGGTTCAGAACCTTCCAGGCTCCTCCGAATGTGAGGAAGATTCTGGGTATTTTATGGAGCTATGTTATATATTTATCGGCATCTTTTTGGTGCCATTCTGGTACAGAGTGAATGTTTGTGGGGGTTCACTGCAGTTTCGGCAACCCCCCCAAACCGGTCCTGACCGGTTTGTCAGGGTACCTTTGATTGATTTGTTGATTTAGGTGCTCAGCTGCTTTCATCCAGAGCAAAATTATGTCTTGTAGTCTCATGGTAGTTTTCCATGTGTAAGATGTAATTTTATGTGCTGTGATGCTCCCAAGCTGAGTTAAACGTTTTCTGTAAAAAGGATGTTGGTTCCCATGGGACACGGATCCAGCCCCTTACCTGTCGGCTCCACTTCTGGCATGGCACGCCTGAAACTGTGACATTGACCGTTCCCTGGTAAAACTGACCCTGGTCATTGTAGCATTCGGCTGGAACAAGGCAATAGAGCATCAAACTGGCAGAACAAGCTGTTATAACATTCTTAGATAAGACGTATTGAAAGGAAAGGGTAGAATCTATAAGGAAGACAGTCTTTTTGTGGCTGGGCGTAGGACGGAAACACTTACTGGTAACTTGGTCTTTCTTGAGATCTAAAAGAAAACAAAGATGTTACAGGGTGGATCATGAACAATTTGAATCTCACACATTCGCCGACAAGTTACAATGGGAGCTGACACATTTTGACCCATGAAAAATGTATCGCTGCAAAGCTAGAGATGTCAACCTGTGCAAATAACAGGCATCCTGTGAGGCTTGGGGAGGACGGGGGGCCAGAGGGTGGGTCGAAGGAGAGGAAACGGAGCTTGGAAAACTAGGCAGCGAAACGTTTACTCAGCTGTGGCATTTTACACACTGATCCCTCCCTCCATTTTCATTGGCAGTGGACTTTCTGAAACCGGGGCGAACCCAAAGTGCTTGATCCTGTGGGGGGGGCACCCATTTGACATGTCAAGCACCCTACTTTTCTGTCCCACAAGCTCCAAGCAATGCAGGAAACTGCAAACTCCGTATCCTAGCGTATTTTACCCTAATTATGTATCTTGGCCGAGTGCCAAGTTAACTGTCAGTCCATTACCTGGTTATATTTTTTTTGCCAGTCTGTCTTAGCTAAAATCTGCAACTGAGTAAAAATATAAATCCCAGTTACATTATTGTACTCAGCAAAGTGACGGGTCTTTGTCAAAAATTTCCATTTAAAATGTACTAGATATTATCCAAGCTGTGCACTGTGTGAAATTGAGGTCCTATTGTGATTCAAGATAGCCTTCCTTGCCAAAGGCATCTGTTTGTGTCATTGATTAATTTTATGGTTCACAACTTTTGCCTCCCCCATATACACCAGTGGATGATGTGTGAATAGGATGTGCTGTTAACAACTGCCTTGGGCCAGCCAGGAACACATTAGGGCATCACATGCCAGCCAATGGGACGTTGCAACATCGCATGTTGGCCAATGGCATGGAGGGCATCCTCGAAGGTGGAACTCACCGACGAATGGGACCTCGGTACAGCCCAGCTGGTTTTCCTTCTGACTGGGCAGGTGTGTGCAGTCAGGTAGGGTGATCCGAGCCCCTGAGGAGTAGATTCCTTTGCGAGTGGAATCCTCCATGAAGAGCGATTCCCTGTGGCAGTACAGGTCCCTCACCACTAGGCAGTGCTCTCTGGAAAAGGACAGCAAATCTTCAATATGTGACACTGCTTGAGTCAGTCTGATTCCTTTCGTTTGTAACAAAGGTCCTGCTTATTTTCTGTAAAGCCCTTCCCAGTAGAGTTCATCCCAGCAGACATTTAAACTGTTCATTTTTACCTTATAAGATTAACATAACAGTTTGGACATACACAGATCGTCTGCTTATTATAAGACTTTCTGCTTTTCAGATGTTTTTAAAAGCCTTTTGAAACCAGTGCTTCATCACTGCAATCAGTACTCATTCAGCGAGGTATCCTGGAAGCAATTATTCTGACATGAGATCGAATTGTAAAAGGCATGAATCTTTTCTGGCTGAGCGAAGTAGCAGTCGGGTGGGGAGGAAAAGGACACTGAAATTGTGCAGCACCCCCACCCATGTGTGGCCATAAGAGAACAGCATTCCTGCAATTGCAGCCTTTTCTGATCGTTTGCATAAAATAGAGTCATTAAAGCAAGCACTGCTTGAAGAGTCGGTCGGAGAGCCACGTTGACCCAGGCAGTGAGATTCAGCTCCCCCTTCCATGTAGGACCCCTGCTTGCCTGCACACGGGCTTAGGCACTGGGCCCAGGCCCGAGGGGGTGCAGTCCTGGAAGGCGTGGTGGCAGAGCAGAGCACGTGCTGCTGGCCTGCAGAGCGCGCTAGTGCTGTCCAGCTGGGCCCAAGCAACCTGGGCCTGATGCTCCTGCATGTTCTCAGGGTCGCTCAGCGAGGCATTGAAGAATAAGAGGGCATCTCGACGTATCAGGCCCTGACACACCTGCCCCCGGTAGGTGCCGCAGTAGCCAGCACTGCCCTTGTACAGCCTGTAGGGGGAACAGTGTATGTTGGATGTGCTGGGTACAAATGTACCTCTGTAAGATAATGTACTCAGTTTTTTGCACAGCAGTTTACAATACAGTTAACATGCAAAATATAACTAAAAATATCAAATAACCCTCCTGTCCTCGATTATGACAAGTGGTTAGAAGATGGATGGATGGATGGATGGATGGATGGAAATCTAACATAGCTCTGTAACAAACTAAACATTCTAAACAAAATGAACATGCTTAAACTGACAGTGGGCCTGTAATAGAGCCAAACATGACACAGAGCTCAGCATGTACCCCCACCCGCAGAACAGATAACCCCTACATGGTGTGTGAAACTGATTGAAAGGTATCAGTAGGTAAGATGCATTTCAGAAGTCTAAACTGAACAAATATGTCTCAGACCTCTACAGACACAGATTTTTGTGTCAGAGTGCTTACTCAGAAACACAGCGATTTTTCCCCAGAAGTGGCATTTTTCTCAACTGTAAAGTACTCTGTGAGTCACTTTCTGGTAAAAAAAAAACATCATGCTAAATACATAATAATCTGACTATTGGATTCTATGGGTAGAACTGGTGTTCTCTCCAGCAGGACTGTCAACAGGCTCTGCCGTTTAACGCGTTTACTGTGGTATATTAGACGTGCTGTCACATGTCTAAAGAAAAGCAGAAGCATTTTTCAATACAACTCGCCATCAGACTTTCTGCTCCTCTTGGCTTTTCACTTGGAAACACGGTCACAAACTCTTATGCGTGCCTTCCGGTCCCTGTGCCTGTCCTCTCTCAGACTCCCTCAGCCGCACCAGGAGCGAATCAGGCTAGAAGTTTGGTCACAGAAAACTCAGGATACCGACAATGGACTTACCTCCACTCTATGGGAGAGTCACACGACCCAGCCAGCACCAGCAGAGCAGGACCCAGGAAGAAAAGAAAGGCTTTAGAGCATGCACTTGAAGCCATTCTCTGCTGTGGGGCTGCTCATACTTTGTTTGAGGGGTGCTTTGTGCTGGAACAGGTGTGGATTTTAGATGGCAGGCCATGCCCCATCCCCCAAAGGGATGTAGGGGAGGGGGACATTCTCACCTCTGCCTGTCACAACAGACTTTTACAGTTGAGCTTTGCATGAAATTCTCTTACCCCAGACCAAACACACGTCTGTGACAGTAACTGATAGAAATAGACTGTGATTTTAGACAGCTGGGAAGCAGAGCATAGACGTGCTCATCTGAAATGTACTGGCCCTTTAAAAAAAAATAGATGTTAGCTCAGCAGAGAAGGGCTGGTGTCCATGTGAAACCCATTGAGCAGGCCTGCTTCTTCAGCACGAGGAGGAGTCAGCAGACAAAACAGCACGCCTGTTTCTTTGAACGTACGGCCCAGGTTTTCAAGCTCTGACCAGAGCCTTTCCATCTGTTGTCCATTCCCCTTAAGAAGAAAAAGCGTCTTTGTTGACAGATGTGTCTCCCCCTGACAGAAATGGAAGGAGGGTGTTTTATTGACGTGTGTGTAAGGCGACCCACAATAGACACTGGGACACTCTTGATTTATTTGCATCCCTTTCAGAGAGCATGATGAATAATCAGGAAAGAAAGGGCAGCTGTATTTATATCCAGCTCGACCTGGTTATGAGGCCTTGAGACATGTATGAAGGCTCTCTCTATGACACTGGGCTACGGCAAAGGGTGTCTTTAGCTCTGACAAAAATGCCTTTCAAAACTGGGAGCTCTTAACACAGTGGTTATCTTTTTAAATCTGCCACAGATTTTGCCATGAAACTGTTTTGAATCCAGGCAAATATTCTTGAACCACAGCCTTCTTTCTTTACAGTTTTACTAACATAAATCACAGTCTTGGGGCATAACAGGGCTGTAAGTGAGGGAAACATTCTCACCTCTGCTCTTCACAACAGCTCTCAGATTTTTATAGCTGAGCTGAGTTTTACAATAAATTCATGAAATTCTTCTGCCACAGACATAACAGGCATCTGTGGTAGTAACTAATAGTTATGGACTGAGCTTTAAGACAGCTGTGGACCAGCACAGAGGCATGCTCATGCTCAGCAAAAATACACCACCCTCTTAAAAAAAGAAGTCCCCTAGCAGAAAATGGCTGGCGTTTGGGCTCACGTAAGTCTCCTTCACTGTTAATCTCAGAAACTGGTATCAGATTTCTGGGGATCTAAAGTGTGAGCATGCCGAGGGCCTGTTAAACACTAGTTCTAGTCACATTTCAGCAGTGTCAGTCTACAGGTGTTGAGACGATGCCATGAGGTGTGATTATGTCACTGAATGTGACATTCCCGGGTTCCAGGTGGCCTGGGCGGTAAACGAACCACCTGGTTTGCAGTTGGGGAGGCGGTCGAGGGGGAAAGCAGAAAAAAAACCTTGGGGTCCTCTACCTGAGACGGTGACCTTGGCGGTAGCTTTGGCCATGTTGGCGCCGCCGCTGGGCCGGTTGGTGGCAATGCAGGTGTACAGAGCTGGCTTGTTCACGACAAGACGAAGAACGGAGAAGACCACCTCACCCACCAGAGTCTCCTCCACAGAAGCTCCAGAGATCTGGTATCATATGGAGTGAAGATGATAAACTGAAATGAACATGTGGGAAAAGCCATAAGGGACTCTCACTTCTCTGGCTGTGAGGAGAAGATCGATGTGGCCTCGAGTATCTTGATAAGCAGAACGTTTATCTGATATTTCACCCGTCATGTAGTAATACACCTCTATCCACTGACCATAACTGCCTTTGTGAACAGTCTTAGTGAATCGTAATGCACCTAAATTACAGTTCCTACAGTGAGATTCAGGACCCTACGTTTCAACCCTGGCTTTGTTGAATGAATCAGAGACTCCAGCATGGATTATACCACTTGATAACCCTTCATCTGATGATTAAATATACAGAGTTAATATCTCAGAGACGGCAACATGTTGGTGCTCCCAGCAAGCGGTCTGTAAAAATAACATCAAGATATAAATCCTGGATTTACACCACAACGTTCAATTTAATCATATTGCATTGTGAAATATTCCTTTTAGAACTGCGCAATTTGGGAAACTGCATTTCTCAGGAGTACCCATATCTCAGACCTCCAGTTGGCCACACTGAAGACTTCTCAGATACCACTGACCTCTGATGTTTCAACTGATCTTTCTCTGCCTTGTTGGAGAAGCCAAGGATGTGACATGACAACCCCCATCCAGTTTCGGCAGAATGGGAGGAAGGTATTGAAGGAAGCTTACTGTATTCCCGTTTTCCAGCCACGTTATCGTCGGGACCGGGTTGCCAGTGGCGTTACACTCCATCGTGACCTCAGACCCAAACGGAACCCGCTTCTCCTTTGGGACCTTCAGAATCCGGGCAGGAGCTACGGAAGGGGAGGAGAATTAAAACACTACGCTGCTTATTTTGAATGTATGCCCCTCTCCATGCCATGTGTCAGGGTTTGGGTTTGAACCTCATTCATTGCATGGAGTTACGGCTCCACGTACATCTTCAGCATGAAACATACAGGCTTCATTCTTTATATCACTGTCCTGATCCCCATCCCAACATAAACAAGGCTTTATTTAACAGCAACATTTATTGATTTTACTCCCCAATTAAAGAACATCACTGGTTCTTGTACGTTCACTTTTGGCCTCATGTCAAATAAGGTAATATGCACACCTTGGTGAATGGAGAGGTAGGTCTCTTTTACCACGAAGCCAAGCTCTCAGATCTGGAATCGGTAATACAAAGATGCAAGTGGCGCAAAAGGTCATTGAGCAATCGCAGGCCCATTGACTTTGCTTTGCTAGTCAATATTTATTGGGAGAGCAGCTCATCCTGAAGTACCTTTTACCATGGGTCGTTCCTCACCGTGTCTCTGAGTCAGCACACCCATACCAAAGTTTTCCTGTTAGAGTCCCAGGAGGGGCACTGCTGTTTTACCCTTGAGCGAGGGAGTACCCAAGTGAAATATCCTCCTGTATATCCACCCATCTTGTAGCTGCTATGAATCCAGAACAGGGCCAGCCTGGGGCCTATTCTAGGGAGCATAGGGTGCAGCCAAGGGATACATTGTCTTTGGGGGAGGAAAATGAAGTAGCCAGAGGAAATTTTCACAAACTCCATGCACACAGGCCAAGGGTAGTACTCCCCCATTGCTAGAGTTATAAGGGAACAGTTCTACCCATTGAGCCAGTCTCTGTCTGTACAAGTGGGTTAAATCTGAGAGTCACTATTGAATGTGAATTTTTTTAGCTTTTTAAGCAGCACAACTGGTGTGACTAATTTGTAAATCTGTCTTGATTAAGCTCTGCCATTCCAGAAATTAACTTGAACGTGACCCCCGACACACATATACTTGGTAAAAATATGAAAGTTAAAAATATTTTAAAAATCCACCAGGAGCAGAGCAACAGCCCCTGGGGGTTGGGGGCAGGGGGCTATACCGATCAGCTCCATCTCCATGGTGATTGATCCCCAGCTCTAACCAACAAGGTAAAGAAAGCCTGCTGACCCTGATTAGAGTTCCAACTTCATCAGGAATTAAACAGGGTCAGCTGGGAGGATTTAGAAGGGATTTTACAGTATGAGGTGTCAGGAGTTCTTTTGTAGGTGTGAGAATTTGCGAGTAACACTTCTTTCTTTATGTGTTGGTAGCTTTTAGGTCTTTCAGATTTGTATTTTTTACTTTCCTAAAGTGATCTTGTCCCCATTTGATATTCTCCAGTATAATGGCAGACTCCTATCTAACAACCTACCAAATTAGTCCAAAACAAATGGTCTGGTGATACAAGCTGTTGGAAAAACCCTCTTTTATGTGAGTCTAGGTCTGAGTCAGGAGTGGGGTTAAGGCTCATGTGGCAAGCTGGGGGTACCATGACTTCCTGATCATCTGGTTGTCAGCAGTATAGATGGCAGTTCCTTTAATTCTGAACCATATTCCACAGAACATGTGTGGAGTGTGGATAGCGCCATGGCTGGAAATGGACTGCAATCAGTTGCCTTGAGGAATTTTGGAATACCACAGGGGTCAGTGCTCGGACCCATATTGTTCTCTATGTACTTGCTACCACTACCCAGCCAATTTTTGGTTAGCAGAACATTTTTTAAACATTGTTTATAGGTTGTTAGAATGTTTTTATCTCTAGTTTTCCCGACGTTCCAGGAACGGATACAAGACTTGTCCTTTTATATCTATTGTTCTACTTGGACTCATTAATTTGTCCTGCCTGGTGCTGGCCTGA
>JAACJT020000095.1:15924721-15940484 GCA_009936485.2 Gymnarchus niloticus | reverse complement strand
CTATGTAAAGCGCTTTGTGACCGCGCTCCGTGTTAAAAGCGCTATATAAATAAAATTGAATTGAATTGAATTGAAAAAAAACCTTATTTTAAAAACATTCCTACAACGCTCTTTTCTGGTTAATTTTCCTGATCCACATTTTAAGAACGTTACATGAACGTTAGTTTTATAACATTGCAACAGAACCTAATGAGAACGTCATTGAAAGTTGTTGGAACGTTCCCTGTTTGCTGGGTAGGTAATATAATAAGGAAGCATAATGTACACTTTCCCACCTATACCAGTAACATCCAAATCTATATTTCAGCTTTACTTAACGATGCCTCAGCTATTGTCACTTTAGCTAACTGCTTTAATAAAGTGGATGAGTAAAAACTTCTTCTCCTTCAGCATCGACAAAAACTGAGATTACTGCTTGGAGGCAAAAGTACAGATAGGTCTGCTAAAATCTCTACCCTCCACACCCAAGGCTGAACTTCCACATCAGTAGTTTGGCTTGTAATCAGGGCATCATTTTCCACTCCAGCTTCTCATTCAAATTACATGTTGATGCAGCTTTGAAGGCAGCCTTCTTACAGTTGCAGAACATTGCTTAGCATATTGCTTTCTCACTGTTAAAGATACAGAGAAACTAACACATGTTTTTGTGTGGAGTCGGCTGGATTACTATAATGTCCTACTGTCAGAAAGTACACACCACACATTAAACACCTTACAGCATATACAAAATGCAGCAGCCTGAATTGTTACTAGGAGTAGAAAGTTTGAATGTATGACCCCAATTCATTGTTGTCTCCACTCACTTCCCTCCAGGTATAGAACTGACTTCAAAGATCTTCTTACTTATAAAGCATTTGAAGGTCAAGCCCCTGCCTACTTGACTGTCTGATTAATGTCTATACTCCAAACCATTGACTTTGGGCTGTTTTCTCCCATCAGTAGCTCAAAGTCTGTTTTCCGCAAAACTTTATACATGCTTCGCCGCTACACGTATTCGCTCATCAGCTGAAATACTCCACCCCCAGCGCATAACTTCAGAATGAGGGTGGGCTTGCAAGAGAGGGAGTGCAAACTCAAAAACTGACATCAAGGGAGAACGCCCATTGAGATTTTGCTGAAAGTAAAACGTGGAACGTAGCAGGATACGGCAAGCATGAGTTTGAAACTCTCTGAAGGCACAATGAGGCAAAGTGTTTGACACGCAGATGTAATGGGACGGTTGATCAGAATCGCACGGCTTTTCCAATGGTATGTGGATGGTCCCGGTGCGACTAAGTATGAGGGACTTATGCCATTCAGAATGGAAATGTGACCACCTGTCGTTTTATGCATTTGTCTAAAGCTGGACTTATTTTCTGCCTAATAGCAAAATACAACACAGCACTGCAAACCTGTAACTTTACATTTCATAACAAAAAGATATGACACTAAGCTTATTATTAGGGTTGGCACTTGTCCCATATAATATGGGATTGCCCGGGATTGAATGGTAAAATGCTGTATCCCATTTTAAACCAACAGGGGATGTGATTTTTCCCTTATTTTATTACACTTCATTTCATGCATGTACACAGAGTACACTTGTGGTATTCAGCCCTAGCCTGTACCCCCCCACCCCATTTGGACACTGTTTTAAATGCATTGAAATTCAGATAGTTTTGCTCATCCAGAATTAAATTAATAATTTAATTAATAGTTAGTAATAACAATAAATAATAATAATAATTTGATTACATCAGTTATTTTATTTAATCGATAATTTGATCAATTCCAAGGCTTTATCACAAGTCAGATGTGAATTGTAAGTTCCCATTGTATAAAAATGTAATTCGACACAGCACAATTTGTTCTGTTATTTGATGAAAACAGTACAGTACCATATTTTGCCATGCAGTGTTGCTTAACTTAATACAGGTATCAGAGCGTATGAATGTAAGATGTTGGTAAATCGACTTAAGTCGGGGGAAATATAAGTAAATGTAAATTTACATTCAACACACCCACATTTTGGTCTCTCTCCACCCAAAGTGCATAATTTGCCTCAGGGCATGTAAGTTT
Organism: Gymnarchus niloticus; assembly: GCA_009936485.2. NCBI lineage: Eukaryota > Metazoa > Chordata > Actinopteri > Osteoglossiformes > Gymnarchidae > Gymnarchus > Gymnarchus niloticus. Next base: position 15,938,426 of record JAACJT020000095.1, on the reverse strand, counting down.
GCACTTAAGTCAATTGAGAGAATACACTTAAGTGAAAAACGTGTGTAGCTATGCACTTTTATGATTTAAGTCGGTGGAAGAATACACCCTTGGTTTGCAACAACGAGGTATTCTCCTTATCCCACATGTAAATAAAATTACTGTTAGGATTAAAACCTTTAGTTATAACGCCCCTAGATTATAGAAGAATCTTCCTGCCCATGTACAGGATGCCAAGTTGGTGTCATTCTTTAAATCACGACTAAAGATTTGCTACTCTTCAAACTAGATCTTAAGAGGAAAAGTAAGATGAACCGCCTGGCAATAATTTACTCTTTGACTGTTCCTGCTCTGTATAATAGTGACATGCCCAAGGGGGTGGGTGGCTAGTTGACCTTGGACCTGCAGAGGTTTTTGGTTCCTCTTCTCCATTGTCTTCTGGCCTTTTTCCTTTTCCCTCTATGTACATTGTAATTTCCACACATTCCTGTTAAGTGCTGGGGGACAACTGCGTTGTGAAAGGCACTATAAAATTAAATTGCTTTGAATAAAGAAGATGAGATCAAGCTGGAAAAGAGAGATGACTGATGGGCCTATGCAGGATGACCCACCAGGGCTGGCTGGACCTTGGGAGTCAATGGGGGAGCCCACTGTCCTTCTGGACTATGTGATGCTGACTGGTCCCACCTTTACTTCCATCTGCCTTGTATCTACATTAATATCTGGTGTTTGTCCTGCCTTGACATTTAATAAATGCAACTACCCACAACCCTAGTGGTCCATGTCCTTCCCCTGGCAGCCAGTCCTGATCTAAATAACACTTTGGTGGGCTTTGCTCACTAACCTTGCACCTCGAGCGTCACAGGTTTTGAGACGGCCGTCCCAAAGCTGTTCTTCGCCACACACCGGTACTGTCCGGCGTCTTCTTTTTTGACATTATGGATTTTCAAAGAACCATAGTCCAGGATGGTTATCCGGTCACTAACCTGCCGGTGAACATGAAACAGGTTTAACTGCTATATCAGTGCTAAATACGTCTTCATCACACTCTAAGGCAAGCTGTAGTTGTCACGCCAATACCCAGCCAGCTCTGCCCAAAGTAATCTGCAACCTAGAATACTAACCAGCTGTAAATCGTTATTAATCACATTTTAAATACCCAAATCTCAATTGTTCTCGAAGTATTGAGTGCTGCCACCATACTGAGCGATTTCCTTGAGTTGTAGAACATTCCGTGTATGACCTTTTGCTCTCATTTCTGACTCCCTTTCTCCTCTTTGTCTTTTTTTTTTGGATTTACTTGCCTCTCGGATTGATCGCCGCAGATTTTGAACTTTTTGCCTGTTTCTCTGAATGTGATTATTGGATAACCTTCTCATTCTAAAACCCATGTTTTGATTCCCCTGGTTTGACCATTCACCAGTCCCTGGCCACCCTCACTGTTTTCATCATTTTATTAAAGCTTCCTCTCTTCAAGTGGATTTGTCCTCTATGTAATCATTACACTAGTGGACAAATCGGAAGGAATTTTCCACCTGGGCCTAACAGAGGACAAATGGCCACGTAGACCAGGGACACCAGTGACTCGCCAAAGTCGTGGCCTTCCACATCCTTTATTGATTGGTTAATGTTGTTGACCTCAAATGGCATGTAAACAGAGACCATCTAACGTGTATTCCCCTCACAAATAATGTGTCACCTCATCAGCCTTAAAGACGTTATGGGGAGAGTTCTTGTGCAAAATGGCTGTCCCACATCTGAAGAGAGAGAGGATGACAGGCACGATTCTGCCTGTGGCTACCTTGACAAGATCCTCGTTTTTCATCCAGACGACATCTGGTTTAGGGTTTCCCAGTGTCACACATGGCAACACAGCCTTCGATTCTATGAGCAGTGTGACGTTGTTTGGCTGTCGCTTAATTTGGGGCTCTGGAAGACAGACATTTCAGAAGAATATTCAAGGTGATCCCCCACAGGTAACACATCCACCTAACTAAGGAAACGCCTGACGTTTTCTTATAAGTGAATAGTCCTACAGGATATTATATGGCAGACGTGTTGAATCTGGTTGAAGTGTCAAAAATTCCAAATGCCGAAATTAGACCTGTCATCGGCTTTACGATTTGCTCTGAACAAGACACAAGATGTCTTTTTCATCCTCCAAATTTCTGAGAAGTAATACTGTGAAGGTCAGGGGGGAACAAAGCCCCAGACCCCAATGCTCATGGCTTCAGTGGGACTCACTCATCTTCAGCTGCAGAGCTCCACAGCTTTTGGCGGGTTGTCCGACACCGTTGCTGGCTGTGCAGCAGTATTCCCCGCTGTCCGAGTCCCTGACATTGGAGATGACCAGCATTTGGCCATTTTCTCTGGTCAAGTAGCGGGCATCGTAGGGCCTGTGGCAGGATGAGGATGAAAACGACATATTGTAGCACAGACGCTTTGTCTTGTTGATACATTAACTCCTGAATGTCTGGTGCTTAAAGACTAACAGGTTCTGTGATGGAAGCCAAATTCTCGATCGGGCGTCGTCAGAGGTCGACTTAGGGAAGTGTGTTTAAAAGGACACCTTTACCCAATCTGAAGGTTGTTTCGTGTCCATGTGATGTCTGCAGTGGGAAGGGCGTCCACTTCGCAGATAAATGTGGCATTATGATCCGGTGGCATGTCCAGAGTGTCCAGTGAGGTGGTGATCCGAGGAGCTATGGAGAGATCTCAGTCAGTCAGTGCTGCCAGTGGAATTGTGATTCTCTACAATTACAGTGTTCTCACCAGTCTGTTCTGCCAACGATGATAAGGATTTTTAAAGTGATTTTGTCAAGACTGAGTATTGCGGTTTAAAAAGATAACTTCAAGCTGTTTATGTGAGGCATGTTAAGCTCTAATTTTGGTGGCAGAAATTTAAAACCGCTTCATGCAAACAGTAGCTCAAGAGATTGCCACAGAGGTTGAACCACATGCTGACTACGACAAAACTGTCCCCTCACAATATGACAAGGCATGTGACAGAAGTGGGACATTTAAAGGAAATGTGTCTGTTTTTTTGCACTATATTTTAATTCATGGATAAATTTAACAACATGTGAACCCTCTTACTACTGGTGCCACGCGACACCCTGCATCAGAACCCGTCATGTTCTTCTCCGTTTTTAAGAACGACCATGTGGTCCTGCGGAAACAGAAGTTTCTAGTGGCTTTCTGGAGGTCATCTTCAACAGGTGACTTGTCTGGCTGTAACCAGCAGTGGCTTTTTGGCAGGGCAAATGTGACGCTAGATGTCTGATGACCCTGAAAGTACAGCTGACCATCGTAACTCCTGACTGACAGCATATAATGACTTTTCTGAGACCACAGGACTTTGACTCTGACCAAAATATTGCAGAGACGGATTTTGTCTGTTTAAAGAGGCGTGTCAGGCACAAAACCAGGATATCAAAGGATGCCACCTGCATCCAGTTGTGCTTCTGCTGAGACAGTCTCCGGTCACCTTGCCAGTAGAATATCTGAACGTGCAGTCTCCCATAGCATGAACCAGTCACGGCACAGAGCCATCATTTTCCATGGCAGCACCACCAAGCTGGCTTGTTGGGGCATGCGGATTGTTAAATCATCCTGGTATTCTAACCTTTGTTAAATGGACAATTTGACATCTGCCATTTCCTTTTTGGTCCATAGAAGGGATTGGATACAGCAGTGAACCTCACCCTCTAAACTAATTAGCAGCAAAAATATGAGATGTCGCAGCAATTTTCCGGTTGCCCGTTCGTGCTTATTTAATTAACAGTTGATAACCACAGCCATCTGCTCAGAACTGTGATCTGGGTTAAACCGCAGCAGGTCACTGTCGGACACACTGCCAACGCCGTGTGGCCACCATCTTCAGAGGAACCCCACCCTACCTCCCGATCATCCTACTTCCGGTGATATTTCCTCAGGAGGGCTGACTGCCAAGTGAGGGGTGGGAAGGCCTTGGAGGGTGGGGAAGGTGGGGGATGGGAGGGGATTATGGTGCTGGCCGTGAAAATGAGGAGCATCGCAATCACATGACATGTATGTGAAATAGGTAATCCTTGACTCTTGACAACTGAGCATGCATCTCTGTACCACTGTGGGATGCACAGTGAGTACATCTGAATATGGCTGCTCTGTGCTAATGAAAAGCAAGTACATCTGAGTACAGCTGCTCCCTCCTAATGAACAGTACATGTATCTGAATTACAGCTGCTCCTTCATAATGAACAGCACGTGTATCTGAATTACAGCTGTTCCTTCATAATGAACAGCACGTGTATCTGAATACAGCTGTTCCTTCATAATGAACAGCACGTGTATCTGAATTACAGCTGTTCCTTCATAATGAACAGCACGTGTATCTGAATACAGCTGTTCCTTCATAATGAACAGCACGTGTATCTGAATACAGCTGTGCTTTCCTATCAATAAGCGTATCTGTATACGGCTGCTCCTTTTTCATGAGCAGTAAGTATATCAGTTTAGCCAGTGCCATAATGAACAGTTAGTATATCTCTAGATTATCATTGCATTCTTTTTGCAGGACACCTTTTTTAGAGTTTGAAATAGGCCCTATACATAAGTGTTTAATGTTAATAGTGGTGTTAATATTGTTAATACTGTTAACAGTATTTATTTTTTAACTACTGCCTTTCTGTTATTTATGTGGGTTTTTCACTAATTGGTCACCACTAATTCAGTGGACCCCAGAAACCTGGAACGCAGTTATGATTCAGGCCGTCAGTATCAGCATATGCCCGTTTGCATCTCGGGCCATAGACACGCAGGGTGTCTTTCCTCGCCGTTGGCCTGTCTGTCGTTAAAGCGAGCCCGGCATTGGCTGCCTCAAATGTCCACCCAGACCAAGCTGTTTAATGCTGCTGAATAGAGTGGACTCTTCTGTGTTGTGAGAAGTGATACAAAGAGATCAGCCATGCACAGAAGCGTTTTGGAGTATGCTGATACCTGAAGCAGTCACCAGCAGTGGGAAAACAAGCATGTAAATGTCCCGTTTATGTAACCGACCTTTTTGCTGTCCGATGCTCAGACCGAGAGCCGTCAGGAGGAGGAAGGGTACGAGAGGAATTCCCATGATTGACCTTAAAAAAGCAGTGTCTCAGGTTCTGTTGGAAGCCTCCTCTGTCAGAGTCATTTAAGAGTCTCCTGTAGCTACGAGGTTCCCACACACCCGCCCGTGTCTGCCTCACTCCCGGCCATGCTGTCTGTTGCCGTCTTGGGGGGGCCGGTGGGCCGGGACAGCAGGCGAGGTCTTTTTTCAGCAGCGTCAGGATGAGATTGACGGTGGCAGCTGCCAGACTCACAGCCAGAAGTATGAAACATCGCGAGGAAGCGAGCCTGTTGGAGAAGGCTGGTGAAGGCCCGTTACAGTGTCGCTCGGGAGGGGGGGCGTGGAGGGGAGGTAACAGGGAAGCCACCCCAGGAGGATTCCTCGTTGGAACACACTTATGGAAGGAAGAACATCAGCAAGAAGAATAAAATTAAGATTGGTGAGAAACAGCTCTGTCGTCATGGTATCACTGTGTCTGCGACGGCCACATTGTAACAATGATGTGAGCGAGTGAGATGGGGAGGGGGCTGGGGAACACGCGGGGTCTTTGGGACGCTCCTGTCGCTTTAGTGTGGCCCCACCTATCACTACACCACATGTATTTATTTTAAGCTGAGAATGGCATTTCACAGAGTGTTTGTTTGTGATCAAAAAAAAATGCTTCAGAAGGGGGTGGGGGTGGCCTAGGAGCAAACAAAGAAATATTAGCGAGTTGTTTTGACTTCACCAAATACGCATGTCTCACTTTGTCCCTTGACGTAAGCTGTCCAGCCAATCGAAATGTCCAATCCTGTTTCTCTTAGGTTGAGCGTGGCGTCACCTACCAGGGACAGCATCGGGGTCTCGGCTGTACAGTCGCTCTTTACTGACGTTGACCCTTGGGTTGGAGGGTGGGGTCTAGAAACAGCTGAGAGGTCACTGACAGGCGACCTCCAAATACCTCTTTCTCAAACATGACTGGGGGGAGCTCAAGGTAAAAAAAAAAAAAAGCAAAGAAAAAAATTAGTCACTCCCATGGCATGTGATGGGGTATTTAAAACCAACAGGAAGAAGCATGGAGGAGGGGAGCCTCGCCTTGTACAGAAGGACGTACACTTAACTCGCATTGTGCCAGTATTGATAAATAAGCAACAAAATTGATACCGTGTGAAAGACAGAAGAGAAAATACAGTTCTTTGTAACCTTTATGTTCCAATGATGATGCCACTGGCAACCCGGTTTTAATACTGTGTCCTGTGTTGATGGTGCCCTCTGCTGGTCAAGCATGAGAAATTCAGCTGCATTCTTTTTGGGTTTTCTGGAATTCGCCCTTTGACACACACATTGGGAATAGATGGCAAATCATGGCTCTCAACAAAAAGCAAGAAGTTTAGGTGCTGATCAGTCCTGAATGCTTATGTGGAGGGTCAAACGTCTTAACAGGGCATGAGTTTCCTTGTCTGGCCGATACACAAAACGTCATAACGTTGCCGGGCAACGGCATGTGCTGCTTTGCATGATTGTTCAGGTTGATTGTCAGCCACAGGGATATCATGTTTCAAAAGACTTTGTGGAAGAATAGGAACTGGTAAGCCTGCTTGTTTTTAAAAGGCCTTTTTTTTTTATTTACTCTGTTTTCTGTTTAAGGTAATCCAGAGTAAAATAGTCTTTACATATACCTTACAGGCAGATGTCACAGCTGTGTGTAGAACCTGATCCCTGTGGAAAGGAAATGGTTAAACACCTACTGGGGGTGTGTAACTCTCTGTGTTTATACTGTATTCACTCTGCACCTAGGCAAACATTCCCAGCCTGCACCGGGGCAAGGTAAGTCATACAGACCCTCTACTGTGCTATGTCCACAGTAACAGGCAGCTGCCTCCCCGCTCCACCTCAGACAGCCGTGACGGGGGGCCTCTCTGACAACCCCCCACCATGGTGTTAGAGGTCATGTGGGGATAGCGTGGGATTTAATGGCCCAGCTTGGAAATGGGTAAGCCATCATTGCCGTGTTTCTCCTACAAATGATTACCCACGGTAACTATCAAGCGGTCGGTCAGGGGGGTGTTCAGGGGTGACGAAAAAGCGATGAGTACATGGGTTGTTCTTGGCAGTTGGTTTCATTTCTCTAGTTAAACAGAAAACAATGTGCAGGTAGCTTAACCTCTGGCGGTTTCATTTTCCAACCTCTTCTCCAAAGGTGTATCTGTTCTGGTCTCAAAAGTGTGAGCGTGAAACATGAACGGACCGTTTGGCAGTCTCAGTAGGCTAAGGGATATCGCCGACAAGGATGGTTTTGTCGTCATATCTTATCACATGGAGTCAGCAGTCGCGATTTAGTCTGGAACTACAGCGACGCTCTGAAGGATGAGACTCTGTCCCGTCATGCCTACCCCTCGCCCCAGGCGGTAGATCATACATCCAGACCGACATGGCGTGTGGGGGAGGGGCTCCCGCTGGTCACATTTCAGCACTTTCAGAAATGGTTATCAGAGCAGCCGCCCTGTTGTGTCATTGTTATGCAAGCCCACTTTACATCACCTTCAGCATTTACATGATTCAAATCGATTCATGGCATGAAGGTGGCCAGCATCAAGCTAGCCTTCTGGGTAAAGCTTGGGACAGAAAGAAAGTGAAACTTGAGGCAGCCTGTTTGACGAGTGAGTAGCCTGAGTAACCGGGCATCTTCGAGCAGAGACTCAGTTTAGTTAAGTCTTCATGAACTAGTCATCAAGCCTTTAATTACCTGAATCATGCAAATGTGCCCGGCAGTCCCCAAGGAGAGATTCACAAGCCTCTGAATTGTAGAGGGGCACAGAAGGTCATCCTTTCATAATCATCGTAAGATGAAGGTGACATTGTTTCTCTAAACACAGGTGACGGCAGGGTCAGAGAACTGCAATCGACCCCTTCAGTGAACATGTTGGATGGCCCCAGAATGGCCTCGCCATCATCAGTCATCCCCTTCAGAAACAGAAGATCGATCTCCAGGTTGGAATGGCGAGCTGTAACACACCATAGGTTTAGTCACAACGAGCAGCCGGCGATGAGCTCGACATCCCTTTCTTATCAGACTGACATTGTAAAACTGGACTCTGCCCACAAAAACACATGTTGACCCACTCTCATGAGCAGAATCACGTGGCATTGAAGAAATACGACATTAACGTAAAAGTAACGATCACGCCCAGCAAATCTTGGGTACCTCAGGTCAGGTGGTTGGCGTTCATGTGGGACCTGTGGAAAGCAGAAACAGGAAATTATCAAGGCACTGATAAGAGTCGATTGGACATAGTTGTGTACTACATTGTCTGGAATGTTACAAAGCCACGATATTATCTAGGTAAATAAACCTTGAGTCTGATAGGCCCAGATGGAATTGAAACTAGAATGGCATACTCAATATAAATGTTCATGTATGCAAACAGTAAAGATTGTTCTCTCTCTGTCACTTTCAGGGCTGAATTATTGTCTTTGCTGAACACATACAACTGTTTCCTAAAAGATAACAAAAACCAGCACCTGACCCTTTGTGAGGTAAAGGGGTACAGACCAACAGTACATAAAGACATCTTTTTTAAAAGTGACTCCTACCAGCGCAGTTAATCTTGACGTTTCTCTAACAGGAAGGAAGCGACATCATGCCAGAAGGTCCCCTGATGATTTTCTGGGGCGTGCGCAGGCCCATTTGCCTCAAAATGCAAGATGAGAAACAAAGGCAAATGTCTCCTGCATCACCGGACCCCACCAGCCCTTCAAGGCCCAAGAGGTCTGTAAACTGAGCTATGAATCCAGATGGGCAAAAAAGAAAATACACACGGAGTTAAATGTGAAGTCTGGAATGTAACTACTGTTGTTACTTTATCTCTGGAGTTACAATCATACCGTCCACTTAACAGAAAGCAAGACACCGTCACTTGACTGCCACTTTTCAGGGGTATGACCAGATGGGGGGAGTTTGATGACCTTCTCCACCTTGACCAGATTGAGGAGGGTCCTTGTGACCCTGACACAGGTGAGTAATAGCTCCATAGTGGATGTCTCACAAGGTCACGAAGCATACAAACTAATGTGCTGTAGGGGGCGCGTTCTCTCTAGGGCCTGTAGAGTACAAAACCAGCACATTAAGAGTCCAAAGGCCGAAGCCTGAGCTGGAAGAGGTCTCCAACCTGTTTCGCACCATGAGCGATGCCTCGTTGGTAGAGAAGAGGGGGAAGGGCAGGAGGATAGATGCACACCAAGCCCAGCAGCACCGGTTCTCCATCAATGGCCACTTCTACAACTATAAGGCAAGTGTTGCTGGCAACCGTGGGCCTTTGTTGAGGAGGAAGTGGTTTCAGGTTCAGCTTTGTGGGCGATATCAACACTTCACAGTAGTAAGGGAGGACCATGGGCTTCCATTTAGGCCAGGGAATCTGCCGGGAGGAACAACAAGACCTAATACAGACAACAGGGCCCGAGCGTGTGACCGTGTTCTTTTATGCCTCCCAGACATCGATATTTACACCATTGTTTGGGACACCAACCAGTGTACGAGTCAGCGGCAAGATGACAACTCATGAAGTGATAGTGCAGCTTCTTCAGAAATTCAAGGTGAAGACCCCCCCCCCATCAGCTACAAGCAGAAATGTTAAAGCCTGAAGAGGTCTTACTACGTCAGTGCTGAAGTGTGGGGTGAGGACTGATTGCTGTCCTTTGTTTTTATGCTGCAGGTCGAAAACGACCCTGAGGAGTTTGCCTTGTACTGCATTCACCGGAGCGGAGGTACATGACTTACTCTTTGTCTGCTCTTGGGTTCCCGTCGCCTTGAATAAGGACAAAGCAAAACAGGTCCTGCTAGTAGGAATATGGAAGCACTCTGTTCTGATTAGGACGTTTATACTGGGCATCTGGCAGCCTGCAGTATTAGAAGTTAGCACTAGGTGTCACTCCAACAAAGTACAGGCTTAATTTCAAGACGTCAGGCAAATAAAAACACGAGTCAGAACTTTCGAAGACACATCACTGGTAGTCTTGCAAAGTGAATTGATAAATAGCTAGATCTCCCACGTTGATTTACACAGCACGGCCTGTGCACGATTAGACAATCATATCTAAAGATGTTTGTGACCATTTTGGTGCTCCTTCACCACACATCACCAACACATACATGTACAAAACAGGACACAGTTGTCATCACCCTTCGACTACACAGCAGGGCCACCAAACAAAACTGGATTTTGAGCCAAATTAAAGACAATTAAAATCCAAAATAAATAAATGTGTGAGTGGTGAAAGGAATCGGACTGGGAACTTAAATATGTGAGCTATACGTTATCCATCAGAGAGCTAAGGGTGCACTAAAATATATAAATGAATTCAAAATCCAGATAAGTGCAACAAACAGCATTAAACTAAAATAGAAAATGCAAACAAAATGCCTCAGTAAGCTATAAATTGAATGAGCACCAAATACATTAAATTTCTCCGCGAAACTAAATGCTAATAATGTCAGACATAACACACTTTATTACCATTAGTATGATCACTTGTTAATTTGGTGTTATAACAAATACTGTAGTGACGCTAAGTGGTGGAAGCCGCAGAGTGAAACATAGATTGCACAATAAAATGCTTTAATTAAAATCAACAGTCAATATAAAGGCAATTAATTAACAAATGCAAGCACAGCACATTATATGAAAAGCGCATGGAGCGATTCGAGACGTAGTTATTTACATCATGGTGACATACTAAATGTGAAGGAAAAAACACAAGTGCAGAACAATTAAACATGGATCGACTATGATAACTAGTTTAAGTGAGGGGGAAGGCACAACCCACCGAAAACACCCGATGAAGAGCGGAACTCTCCCGGCTGGGATCGGGCACGCAAATGACTATCGACTGACGTCACTACCCTGCCCCATTTCTGGTACCCGATATTACAATATTATTTGGGGAAACATGCATAATTTGGGCACTAACTCATTTCCAGGGTGCCAGATGTTTACTATGGAACGCCAAAGTGCTCAAAATGAAATAAATAAATATATATTGAAATAAATAATTCAATAAATATTTCAATAATTCATGAAATGCATCGTTTTATTTTGAAATAGTTCAATAAATGTATTTTATTTCAGAATAATAATGTGGCTTCTATGTTAGATCTTTAAATTGTATTTAATAGTAAAGTTCCAACTTTTCATAACGACGTATTTGCAAACGACGTTTTACCGAATGACATTTTTCATGAAGTTTTTCCAAATGACATTTTAGTGAATGACATTATTTCATAATGTTTTTCCGAAAGACGTTTTAGTGAATGGCATTTACCATAATGAAGTTGCGCTCTGTCTATCACTTTAAGGGGGTGGGACCAACTCCAAATAGCTGTGATATCAGCCCAGTCATCAGGAGGGCATGGAGACCATCTAGTGGGATGGTACAGAGTGGGCAACCTGTGTGACTTGAAGTGGTTGCTGTGTCCGCATGAAGCCTGTGTTCTAAATCCCACAACATGGTTACGGCTTCTTCGTCGATTTCTGTGTCACTAGCTGCACTGATTCTACAGAGCGCTTCAATTACACTGTCAATCTCCATTAAGAGGTCCTCTTGGTTTAAAGCACCTCTTTGTGTTTGCTCAGCCATTCTGCATATCCAGCTGCTAAGCTCCTTTACATCCTCCATAGCTTCTCTGGACATTTCAAACTACTTCCCGTATCTGCTAGGCCAAAAAATGGATTGCAAAGTATTAGCAAATCACAAGTTTGGTCCCGCCCCCCCTCAAAGTGATGGACAGAGCGCAACTTCATTATGAAAAATGTCATTCGCTAAAACTGCTTTCGGAAAAACATCACGAAAAATGTCATTCGGTAAAACGTCGTTTGGAAATACATCGTTATGAAAAGTTGGAACTTCATTATGAAATACAATTTAAGGATCTTACGTAGAAGCCACATTATTATTATGAAATGAAATACATTAATTGAACTATTTCAAAATAAAATGACACATTTCATGAATTATTGAAATCTTTATTCAATTATTTATTTAAACATTTATTTATTTATTTATTTATTTATTTATTTATTTATTTCATTTTGAGCATTTTGGCCTTCCACAGCTTACTCTGTTAATTAGACGAAATTAGCTCTCTAGTTGTCTGATAATGACAGTAATCCAGGAGATAACATTAAAACTGTATCCTCATACTGAACTCTCTTCCTCCCCTTTTCTGCATTCTTATATTGCACTCCGGAGAGCTTTACTCTTTTCATATTCGAGCTAGTATTCTTTTTTCCCATTGGTCTTCAGTATGTCAGTACTGATCTCTGCTTGACCTACCTGTCTACGCCCCTCCCCCATGTTCACGCTCCATCTCTTTCCCCGTCTGCTGTCAGTCTCGCTCAGAGCGTCACAGATCTGCACGCAGAGCGCTGCTTGCGAGGGCAATCTGTGCAAAACTGTCAGCTGTGTTTAGTTAACCGCAAGAAAATGTGTGCGTGGAATGCACCTTCAACAGACACTAAGGGAGTAAGCGGATAGATAGTAAATCATATACATTAATCGAAAATGTCCCTCCTGTTTGATGAACCTATAGCTGGTGGTGCCCTGTGTCAAAAAAACGGCCCTGATCGTGTTGATGTATCCTTCAGAGAAGCGAAGACTGAGCAACGGTGACTTTCCACTGTGGGAGCAGCTCCTCCAGGGGCCATCAGAGAGCATCATGAAGATGTTCCTGATGGATGGGGATGAGCGAGAGGTCAGCAGAGACGTAAGTACTCCACAGGTGCCACTTTGCACCACCACAGCATGACGGCAAAGGAGCGGGAAGCCGGCACTGACAGAAATTGGCTAAAATTTTGACTTCTGCATCTTAACTCTTTTCTACATGAATTATAACTGCCTGAAACAACCTTTTTTTTATTCTTTTCTATTCTCCTTTCAGGAGTAAAAAAATATTCTGAAGTGATTTTACTCTAGTTGTACATTTTAAAAAGATGCATGTTTGTACTGCATGTATTTGAGTACTTCACAACAAGCAACACAGATCAAATTACTAATACGTCTGACAGCAAGTCACAACTGAAACCTTTGCTCCTTTTGCGGCAACAACTCCTAAAGAGGATGCCATGCAACCTATTGCTTGAAAACAATCCATATTTTAGAAAATTGATTTAAATAGTTCTCTACTGTAGTAAGCACGATACATGAAAGGGTGAATGACTGTAGTAAGCACCATACGTGAACGGGTTAATGACTGTGGTAAGCATGATATGTGAAAGGGTGAATGACTGTAGTAAGCACCATACGTGAAAGGGTTAATGACTGTGGTAAGCATGATACATGAAAGGGTGAATGACTGTAGTAAGCAACATACGTGAAAGGGTAAATGACTGTAGTAAGCATGATACGTGAAATGGTGAATGACTGTAGTAAGCACCATACGTGAAAGGGTTAATGACTGTGGTAAGCATGATACGCGAAAGGGTGAATGACTGTAGTAAGCACCATACGTGAAAGGGTTAATGACTGTAGTAAGCATGATATGTGAAAGGGTGAATGACTGTAGTAAGCACCATACGTGAAAGGGTTAATGACTGTGGTAAGCATGATATGTGAAAGGGTGAATGACTGTAGTAAGCACCATACGTGAAAGGGTTAATGACTGTGGTAAGCATG
>JAACJT020000095.1:15909486-15924487 GCA_009936485.2 Gymnarchus niloticus | reverse complement strand
AATGACTGTAGTAAGCACCATACGTGAAAGGGTTAATGACTGTAGTAAGCATGATACGTGAAAGGGTGAATGACTGTAGTAAGCACCATACGTGAAAGGGTTAATGACTGTAGTAAGCATGATACGTGAAAGGGTGAATGACTGTGGTAAGCATGATATGTGAAAGGGTGAATGACTGTAGTAAGCACAATACGTAAAAGGGTGAATGACTGTAGTAGGCATGATACGTGAAAGGGTGAATGACTGTATTAAGTACGATACATGAAAGAATTAATGACTGTAATAAGCACGATATGTAGAAATGGTTAATGACTGTAGTAAGCACAACATGTGAAAGGATTAATGACATTTGCATGAATGAAAAGTAGTTTGCTCTTTTTGAGAATGGTGAACACTACAGCGATAATAATGATTCCGAACTGATTACTCATAGATTCATCATTCCTCATAGATTACTCTTGATATTGTTCCACTTTACTTTTGAGCCAAATTTAGTCAAATGGTCTGCCAATGTGTATGACCAGAGCAGGTCGCTCCATCTGTTACTACTCGGTTGAAGTCCAAGCCTGTACTTTCTGCCCCTCCCCCGAACTCACCCATTTCCCAGGTGGCCCAGTACCTGAACCTGGACCTGCCTTTTCTGGAGGGGGTGTTGCGCCGGTTAAAAGAGGAAGAAAGCAAAGAGATAGAGAGAATCATCGAGAAGTGAGTGTAAATCGACAGATGTGACCCAAGAAACGGGGGTTCCATGTTGAAATGAGGTCATGTGCCATCAACAGGTACAAGCGGCAAGAGGTCCTTCTCACAAGATGCCTGACATCCAAGGTCACATCCAAGGTGGAAACTACTGTGTAGCATGAGACCGCAAGATGACAACAAACTCCATGTCCTTTCCTTATTCAAAAAAAAAAAACAAAGATTCCTACAACAGATAATAGCAACCTTCCCAATAGCTACATAGGTGCTATAAGTAATAGAAATCTATTTTCTTACGTTTTCGGTTAATGGTGTGATTTATTTGTTGCGAATGAATAAAACTGGATTTGAAGTGATTTCTTTGGTTTGTGGTTCGCATATGTAAAAATGATGTCTGTGGAATGTAGTCCCACTTCATTTGGTTTTGTCTGCCTTAAAGAGATTCAGACATGTCACCCGCCACAGCTCCACCCCTCGGATGGAGCAGAAACCGAGCCTTATGCGGAGCCACAGAACACTAAGCCAGAGGCGTAGGCCAAGCAGTATGCCAGCACTGACCAGGCGCTGGTTGCTACTGGTTACCAGGCGTCGTCGGGACTGAGAAAGAGCCGTCATAGTTAAAAATAACACAGCTGGCGTGCTGAGCGTCCCTCCTCGCAATGCGTTTTTCAAAGTCTTCTTTGTTCGGGTGTTTTCTTTGGCTGGGGTCGGGGTACGTAAGTACGAGATCATCCAGGGGAATCGCTTTTCCCCGGCTGCTCCTGAGAAAAAAGCGAGTAACTCAAAAAAAACAGACTGAAAAACTTTTATTACTGATTTTAACAACACCATGAGTTTCACAGACATGTGGCAAGGATGGTCCCACCCAGGTCTGTTGCTGAGGTCACTTTCTGCACTTGGAATGGACAACCTCGTGTCTGTTTGTCCTAGGATCAAAGGTCACCTCAAAAGCACAGGAGAGATGCTAGAAAAGAAGGGGAAACTTGGAAAATTGCATTCTCAAAGAGCAAAATAATTAAAAAATAACATCTACTTTGTAGTTCCAGGGTCCTTTTTCTGTAACACTTTTAAACTCATTATTGGGTATTTCTGACAGGTCAAGATACGGATGGACAAGAGGAGACAGCTACTGAGAAAGCAGTGTACCTTTTTATGCAGAAGGCAAGATTCCACGTCAGCGTCTGTAGATTTTGGGCATTTTGTTTTTCCGATCGTAGCTTGCATCCTGTACGTGATGAGATTCGTCACCTAGGAAACGGGTACAGAGATATCTAAACAATAAAATCAGAATAGGAAATAGCATGGGATAGGATAAAAGCAAAAGCGAATACATGCAGTTTCATGAATGTCATGCTTGGAAGAACAGCGTGCATATGAGAACATGGGTCCCAGTCGGCAGAGGAGCAATGGTGACATTGCCTTGCCTGTGCTTCGGCTGACGTCACGTCAAGCAGTCGGAAAAGCTTCTTGTAACCAGATTTGGAGTTGAACACCTCCACGGCTTTCCGGGCTGACTCCTGAACCTCGGGACTCTGGGGGTCCATCGAAAATGGAGCACCGAGGCGGTGGGAGACACCTGCAAATAAGAAATGCCTTATGGCGCCAATGCATCCAGCCGTGTGCTTCTTTCAGGCTACTTGTTTGTTTTCCCAGTCGCCTAGCTCCACATGCTATTCAGAAAATGTGTAGAAACCATAGATGATGGCAGAGAGAGAGAAACAGACATGCTGGCGCTCAGCAGATGAGATCAGCGGCATGCTCGAGTTTGACACGACAACTCAATAGAGCTGCTTTAGGCAGGCTAGCTGAGCAGCGGGGAAAGAAAACTGGAAGAAGCCAAGTTTCTTCCACAAAACATCTCTAAGCTGCTGAATGATCTCTATAACACATCAGGAGAGATAGGCACTAACTGGAGGGAAAAGAAGCGCATTAAACGAACGGAGGCGACTCACGTTTTTCTGGGAAAACAAGAGATGAGTGGTACAAAGGCCGGACAGCCAGAAGTGCAGGGAGGCATCGTACAGCCAGATGACTGAGCATGCTGCATACTTACTGGGCGAGATGAGCTCTTCCTCACTCGCTTGGACACACGCGACCAGCAGCAACGAGAGGACCAGACCAATACGGAGAGCCATGGTTAACTGAGGTATTTCCGAAATGAGCGACGTCCAGACTTTTACCGAGGTCCCCTCCCTCCCAGGGGTGTGTCTCAAGGAATCTGGGTGGGACGTCTTCTCTCATCTGAGCCGAGCCGGTCCGTGGTGTTTAGCCCTGCCTGGATCCTACAAAAAACAACTTCTCAGCACAACTGTAAGTCATACGATGTGTCAGGATGGCTGAGTGGGCAGCAGCTCAGAGACTAATGTGACCGGACGTGTTTGTATATTATTGCTGTCTGCGAGGCTTTTCTCTCAAAATGTTTGTAATGGCCCTGCCAAAAGGCAAGAAGGTCAGCTGACTCTTGACAGAGGAAAACAGCATGGGGCTAGAAAGACTTTGGAAAGGAAGGCATAGTGCTTGACCACCACCCTATGGTTTGACTACATCTTCAAGGCGATCAGTTTTATGGTCAGAGATCTGCAATGTCATTGGTTTATTATTTAAAGTGACTCAGTCATCCCTCTGCCAATCACAACACGACTTGCCTAATGACATTAGGTCAGACGACGAGATGGAAGCCACCTACCCTGGAGGCATACAAGTCACAAGCACGTGTGAGATACTGAACAGACGTAAGGCATGGGTGACGCCATAAACCCCAACCACTAGGGAAACTCCCACTTCAGCTATTCATCAACAAAAATGCAGCCAACCGTCAGCTGGACAAGGCAACAGATGAAATTTACACGGTAATGGTCATCATGAGCTGGCTACATTTTGTATAAGGAGACCCGCCTTTTCAGAATCACTCTGTCGATCATCCCAGCCTAACCAACGTGACTGAGCATTTTTACTCCTTATTTCACCTTTGTATGGCACATTTTCATAAGGGTGTGGCTGATGGTAAGAAAGGTGCATTCCACCATCTACCAATCAGAAGTGCGCACTACGTACTGGAGATAAAGGAAGTCCTGTCTGTCTCTGTGAACCTGTGGCATTCATTCCTGTATTACCCATTTGGGCATAATGGAAGTGAATTTCTTTTTAACAGTCGATCGTCCAAGCTGATGAGAACCGCAAAGTGTCAGAATCGTCAGGTTTGTGAATTTCATTCAAAATCAGATGGGGGGGCTGAAGCCTATCCCAGGCAGCACAGGACCCAAAGCTGGGGCGCACACTGGACGGGTTGCCTTTCCATCACAAGGCACGTGCACACAGGCACTTACACACTGTAGTGAGGTGCAGGTGAGAAAGCACACCACAAACCACAATTAGCCTTACGTGAACCCTGGAGTAAAGAACCAAAAGAAAACATGATGCTGAAGCCAATGAACCACGAGTAGGAAAGAAACAACAAAAATCAGAACAAAGTCAAATTTGTTCCAGCCAGTTGGCGTTAGAGAGGGTCTTGGCAGCAGGCTAGCTGGCTCCCTCGGTGTTGGATCTCCCTGTCCAATAGGAGAAGTCCACACCGGGGAAAAGGAGGAAAAACCAGAGGGAAAACTACAAGCCACCAGGAGAGTGGGGCTGATAAACCAGTAACCAGTGACCTGGATCACTTAAACCTAGGCAGTTCTGTTTGAAATGTGGGGTACGGCACTCTCAACAAACATTAAAACAGAGATGTTTAGATTGCACCCACAGTGCATTCCGAGTGAATTCGTTGATGCGTGGCAGCAGATAAGGTATTTATCTACTTCTAGCCGGGTAAATGGGAACGTGTCTTTGCAGTTAGCTGTCCACAACACTGGTCCAGAATGTTTAACAAGTGGCCGCTGTCCAGGGTGTTATATACCGTGCACAGACACCTGTCCACAGGTTGGAGCGGTAAACATTGGGGTGATCTAAAGGTGCCCCTGACCCTTGATGGACACTGAGCACTGAGCTACCATGCCCCCCAAGCAAGCTAGGAGGTATAAAGACACAAATAAAATCCAAAACATCAACATCGTAGGTGCTACAAAATAAGATACCAAAAGAAAATGAGAAACCTGGAAACACAAAGGACTGATGGCACAGGTTCGACAGGGCATGATCCATAGGCCCATCGTGGGAGTATCATGGCTGTTTTCATGCAGTGAAATGTCAGTTTGGGTTCATTCTCTGATAGCTACTTTTAAACCATAGCTATCTTATAACACCTCCAGCCGTTACGGTTCTTTAAATGAATCACCGTCAGCCTTCGCGGAGTCAGTATGTTTAGGAATCGCCCACTTCAGTGAGGGTAAAGCCCGCCCACTCTTCCATCTCGTTGGCTGTGTCACAGAAAAGTGACGTATACAAACAGTGGCGCGCCTACTCAGAGAAAAGGGGAATCCCCTATACGCACGCATTACTTCCGCAATTTTCATTGGCCAGCTCATCGGCTTCCGCTTTCTAGCTGCGCCTTCAGTGGTGAGAAAAATGGCGTTCTTTACGAGGAGTTTGGGAGATGTTTCCAAAACGATTTTAAACGATGTTCAGCGGATCTTACGTTGCTGTTCTTTACGCAAGAGGGAAAGGGGTTTCAAACTCTATGTTTCGCGCTATATCGAAAATTACGAAGGAAGGTTTTCATTCATTCCGTACAGTAAAGTAGCTCACCTTACAGGGGAGCGCTAATTAGCGAGCTAACGTTAGCTGTTTGAGAATGGTGGTGCTTTGTAAATGCAGTGCAGTAAAGATATTATATGCCTTTCTCAGTGTGCAACAAGGATCAGGAAACAGGAGAGATAACCGTGAGGGCGAGCAGTTATACTGTAGGTCGATGAAGAAACACGAAAAGCGGTGAAAGCAGAGTTTAGCATAGCGCTGCACATTTTTATTCCAATTCTCATCCTCATTTCTACATTTCTGACGTTTATTAAAACATCGAACTGCTCCGGAACGAGGTATACGAGAGGCTTTGAAAGCCAAATTGTGGTATTATGTTAAGGGGAGATTATACTCTTAAGGTGAGCAGTAAAGTACTTGGCGCATTATTTTAAATGTCGTGTGCTGATGAGTGCTGTGACTACTGCCTGCGAAAGTCCTGTATAGCAGTGGTTATATTTTATCATTTTTGACCTTGTGTGGTATAAAATTGGCAGGACTGACCTCAGTTTATATATGGAAACTGCCCTTTTTCTAAATGTTTAATGAGTAGTTTATCAATGACCTTCTTACAATTTCTTAGCCAGCATATCTTTTACTGTGAGCAAAAAGCTTTTAAAAAACGTCGTTAACAGCTTCATCATGTCAGAATGTTCCTAATTTTTTCCAATTTTTTTTAGATTGTGTTAAAAGACATTCCTCATGTACCAACTTAACATTCAACTTTCCCTGAAACCCACTAATACAACTCATCCTTCATAGATATCCTTTTAATGAAATAGAGTTGTTAGAGGATATTGTTTTCTGTCCAGTAACTGTTCACAATTCATGTATACTTAAAAATAGATATAAATTGCAGCCATTTTTTAAAAATATTTCTGAATCGCTGTTGCAGTTATCTTGTCTATTATTGAAACCTTACACTGAAAATAGCACATCATTCTTGAAATAACTGGTCATCCAGTGTTTACTGTCAAGTGAAGAAGCACATGGAAAAACATGAAACAGTGCCGTTACGCTTAAAATTACATATCTGTCACTGATTTAACCCATTAACTCATTTAAAAAAATACCTGGGGTCTTTATGCTGAAGCTGCATTTGTTGGTTAGTCAGTTAACCTACCACATGAGATTCAAGAGAGATAAAGGTGAATGATATGAGATATTTCCGAATGATATGGGCTCACTAATGACCCTGAAACACAGCCACCGTCTGGCCTACTCGAGATTAAATACCCAAATGCCAAAAGTTTCGTGGACTGCCCTTACATCGGGCTACAGGATGGCACTCCATCTTTGAAATGTACACATGCATACTACTGGCAGATCCAGGGTCAGCTGTTGACATCAGGTTTGGAGTGGTGTAATTTTGTTGTGTATTCACAAGAAGACATGTTCATTCAGGGAATTCAGAGAGTGAAATTTTTAAAGAGATAACAGAGAAAGAAGACTATTTCTTTTTATGTCTACCTTTGTAAATATCTTTCCAAATAAACATGACCAAATAAACAAACTACACCAAATAGTGCACTTTCATTCAAATGAGATTATTACAATTCTTTAATACATGCATTTGCATTACCGTAGAAAGAACAGTACATTTCAAAATGGCAAAGACCATTTGTTGGTTGTTGGGTATAACGCTGTTGAAAAACATGGAATCACGTTATAATACTGAGAAAATTGTTCACACTGCATTCCAGACATCAAAATTACATGTGTTTAGAAGTGAGGCTTATGGGAACTTGGAAGAAATGGCTACTTTTGTTGAAAGGGAAATGCAGGAAGTGATTGTTACAAGGTCATGGAGAAGAATTTAGGCGGTGTAGAAGAAAATAAGTACTGAAGCAAAACCGAGCCAAGGTCATATTTTTATATGACTGGATGGCGACAACGCATAGCAGGCTAATAGGATACTGTCGTGGCAAAATATTGCCTCAGCAGTGACAGATGACCAGAACAGTCCAAAACGGTCCATATGATATAGTTTATAGTCTCACAGGATCACCACCTGGCTGGAGGCCATACCGCTGCCCCTCTGGTGGCTTTCACCTGTGGGTTAATTCTGGAGAGAGCAGAAGAAAAAGTTCTATAGAGTAACCCATTAATCCATCATAAATTTTGGTTCCTTGTCCCTCTAGGAACCTACCAGGAACAAATTCTCCAATAGGCATCGGCCAATATCAAAGTCTCAAAGGAGGAAAGCCGATCCTCTCATTCCTAACAGGCTCACATGACATCTAGAATAAAAATTTGGAGAGTAATTTGTGAACCAATATAAACATCCCCCCTTTTGACACGTAGTCCTCAGTATTTGTCAACCTTGGAAATATTGAAAATAGCGCTGCGGGAAGGCATGGCCTACTTCCTTCAGATACCCAAGTTTTATTTACACATTCATTTAGCAGATCTCCATGTCTGCTTTTCTTGTGTGGTCAGCTCCTGAAGAATTTCAGGTCATACAGTCACCTTTCACATCCACTGTCTGTATGAATGGTCTGGTCAAGTCAGGCAGCCCTAAAGTAGTACTAAATCAGGGCTTGCAAAGGTTAATAGCGGTACAATTTCAATTGATAATGTTCTCATATGTATTTCTACGCAGGTAAAGAGCCTTGGTGTCATTCTGGATAGTAGCCTTTCCTTTGCTCCTCATATAAATAATATGTCTCGGACTGATTTTTTTCATATTCAAAATATCTGCAGACTTCATCCTGCTCTTTCAAAGTACAGTACTGAAGTTTTGGTTAATGGTGCAGTAACATCTCGCTTTGACTATTGTAATGCCATTCTTTCTGGTGTCCCTAATCAACTTCTTCATCGATTACCAAATATACTGACCATATTACACCTCTTTTGATTCAACTTCATTGGCTCCCTGTGACTTATCAAACACAGTATAAAATTTTCTTGTTAACAGTTAAAGCTTTATGTAATTCTGCCCCACCTTATCTCTCTGATTTGTTGCAGAATTATAATCCTTCTTGCTCCCTTCATTCTTCACCAGCAGGTTTACCGTCTTTTCTGGATATTAAACTTTCCACTATGGGTGCTAGAGCATTTTCTTATACTGCACACAGACTTTGGAACTCTCTTCCTCTTTATATTCATCAGCTCGATTCTGTAGCACAATTTAAAACTGCTGTTAAAACTCATTTTTTGTTTAAATTGGCTTATTCAATTTGATTTATTTGTTTATGACTCCTCACATTTGTCGACTGTACTCTGAGATATAATTTATATTGCTGGTAAATTCATTTTTAAATTGGCATAGTCGCTTGATTTTATTTGTTGAAAGTATATGGCTTGTTTTATGGAATCGGTGTTATTGCGTTTGGTAATGTTGCTGCTGTGAGGTGACCTTGAGTGTTTTAAAAGGCACCTTTTAAATAAAATGTATTATTATTTTATTATTTTAGTAGTCATAGTCAGGGTCGATTTGAGCTGCTGGAACACCTCCTCCCCCTGTGGTGTTCAAATTACCTTATCTGACGCCTTCTTGCATACCTTTCCGCTGTTTGTCGTTGTTGTCGGTCATGATGCTTCGCATGATCGAGGAGCACCACCAGGCATGCAGTGTCCAGGTTCATGCAGTTTCTTTCAACTGTCTCTCTCACTGCTGGGAGCAGTCCTTATCCACCAGATGTTCAGATCTTCACCTGGATCTTCACCTGGAAAATCCCCACCACTCTGCCCCCCCTTCAGTCCCATGTGAGGACTTCCCTCACATATTCAGCCCACCCGCTGTGTGTCTGTGGCCTTGGTCTGGCTTCACGTGTGCTCAGCAATGGGGCAGGGTGCCCGGTCTGTTGTCCTTGGGCCTGCATCTTCTGAGAGGGCTGGATACAATGAGGGTGTGGTTGGAGGCGGGGCTGCTGGCTGCATCTTGGTCAGAGGCAGGCTGCTTCATAGGCTGCAGGAGGCGCAAAATACTGCTGGTTGAGGAGGAGGTCCTCGATGGTGGGAATGGCCCACGATGGTATCGAGGTACTCGTCTTCCTGTCTGGGTTGAACTTTTACACACTGGTTAACAGATTGCTTGCCCCTGGCCTTAAGCTGGCTTCCCCCTCTTTTTCCAGCCAACTATTCCACAACCCAAATGATTTCCAATCTGGGCTGAATTTTAATTTATCAGTCTTTGCTTTAACTGGTTTAACTGATTCAGGCTAAAACTACCGCTTTCTGGAAACCCATAGTCTTTAATCCAGATTCTAAGTTGTGTTAGTGCCTGTGACCCATATTTATCTCGCATATATTTAGAACAACCCCTAATACTGCTCTTCTTCTTTTGGCTGTTTGGGTTTTGATGGCACTGCACCCCATAGTGTAAGTATCCTTATGCCTTACAAAAAAAAAATTGTTGCCATCTAAAGAACTGAAACAGATTTTTTTTTTATCAAGCTGCTCCAACTCCATGTCCAAATCACCATTTCCCACCACAAATTTGAATTCTACTATTAGCACGCTTACCTTCTCCATTCAGAGCTCCACCTGAACGCTCAGCCCGATCTCCAAGTCGGAACTTATCATTGGCATTGTCTCACTCACAGTCCAATAGTCTGTACAACCCCCGGTATTGCACATCCCAGACTGCCTGCAACAGCGTGTCCGTCTGTACAGACTCAACAATGCCAGTGGTGATTTGACTTGCATCAAGCCTGATCCCGGATCAGTTATAACCCATGGCACTTCTGTGAGATCACTCATATTGCGCGTCCCTGACTGCCCGCAATGATGCACCCACCCGCACAGGACCAGACGTCTTTAACATCAAGGCCTTTCACCACTATATCATAGCTCTGTCCTCTGGAATTTCGCTTACCCTGGGTTCAGATTTCGTACCGCCGTGCTCACTTGTCCTCCTGGTCTCCCATCTTCCCAGGCGTTGAATACCTGAGTCAAGGTTAACCTTTCAGAGTTCAAAACTATGGCTGTGCACAGACTCCCTATAAAGAAGTACAACGAGCCGCTGGCTGGGTTAGGAATCCTGGATGAGCCCCCAAATTGTTGGGGCAAAAAATCACCTCTACAGTCATAGATGACAGAATAGCCCAAAACAGTCTATATGATGTAGTTTATTGCTTTGCAAAGGAGAGGTCTCACATGATCACCAAGGCAATCCCTAGAGAGTTCTGCCCCCTTCAGTTACAATCCATCTTTATAGTACTTCACAACCGTTTCCTGCGTAGTAAACAGTTCCCATTCCAATGTCATCACCTAGGAGTGAGGAGTGAGCTAGGCTGCCTTGATGGTCCAGCCCGAGGAAAGCGCCCAGCCTGCCATCCTATTTATAAATCATCTAGCCACCCTGAACATTCTGTCCCAGTTCAAACTCCAGTGTGTCTGGCCTTGCAGATTACATTCGGGCAACGCAGTTACTTATTGCAGAGCTAACATTCTTTGCATTTTCCGCACATACCCTGTGTCCCCTTCTAAGTAAATCTAAAGTTATTATTCTATAACTACCATGGATTAATAGGGTCAAGCATTAATTGCAATCAAAATCAATCATTTCCCCCACACTACCAGTAGCTATATGCTACCACGACAGAATTTTCATGTGGTATTTACCATAGGTCTACACACGAAGTTACGATAAGGTTATTAAACTAATAAACGAGGACCTTCTCTATCGACTGAGGCTACATGCCAGCCTGAAAGCGATTCTGTCAGCGCACCACTCACGACAGCCTGCTTACATTCTCAAAATATATTACCACTAATATCGTAATGATTTCGACTTCATATTCTCAAAATCGATGTATTTTTTTAATCCGTGGCCCTAATACACTTCCATAATTGAAGACTTCTCAGAGAAATGGCAAGTTTTAACAATTTGTGGTTTACTAACATCAATAGTCATTTTCTACGTTTGCTACTTTGCTGAGTTTGAGTTGGACTGATATCCATACACATTCTATACATTATAGTATACATTTCTGTAATGTTCACTATACATTATTTTAGTATTCTTTTTTCCCTTTAAATTTCCCTTTATTTTTTATTATTTTTCATTTCTTGATTCCAACCTGCTGTCATCTTTAAATTTCATATATATTTATATCTATAATTGTATTGCAGTTTTAAATATCCAACTCATTGTATTTATAACTACATTTTAACTCATTTAAGTGGGATTTCTCAATTTTTATGTATTTTTAACTGTATCTGTAGTCGGCAATCTCGTAGGGATATTTGCTTTGAACTACATTGTACGGATGAAAGGTGCTATAGCCTGTATTTAAATGTTATTATCACATTTAAAGTGATTGTGTTAAGTCCGTCCATCCTCTAAACCACTTATCCATAAGGGTCATGGGGAAGCTGGAGCCAATCCCAGCTGACTTTGGGGTGAAAGACAGGGTACACCCTGGGCAGGTCACCACTCAACTGCAGGGCCAATACAGAGACAAACAAACACCCACCCACACCTGTGGGCAATGTAGAGTAGCCAACTAACCTAACCTATATGTCTTTGGAATGCGGGAGAAAACTAGAGTACCCAGAGGGAACCCACGCGGGCACAGGGAGAACATGCAAACTCTGCACAGAAAGGCCTTTTGTCAGCCACGAGGCTTGAATGTGGAACCCTCTCGCTGTGAGGTAGACATGCTAACCATTCAGCCACCATGCCACCCGTTATGTTAGGTCATGTTATTTATTATAAAAAAATATGCTGCTCAGAAATGAAAGAAACACATTTTTTTCCTTTATTTACTGGTATTTTTGCCAATGGTTAGTTCCAAAGCCTGGAGAAATACACTGCCCGGCCGAAAAAAAAGTTTCCATTTTAAATAAGCAAATACAGTCCTTACGAGCCAAAGGTCTGGTCTAGGCTCAGCAAAGTTATGCAGCGATAAAATGAAATAAACTGAGTACCTGAATCTACTGAATGACCAGGTTATCCCATCAATTGACTTTTTCTTCCCTGACAGCATGGGCATATTCCAGGACATAAATGCCAAGGTTCTTTGGGCTCAAATTGTGAAAGAGTGGTTCAGGGAGCATGAAGAATCATTTTCACACATGAACTGGCCATCACAGAGTCCTGACCTTATCCCAGGTGAATGACTTTGAGATGTGGTATAGAAGACGTTATGGAGTGGTTTGACTCTCCTGTTGTCAATATAAGATTCGATGAAATATGAATGCAAATCTAGGATGAAAAAAATGTTGAGACATTGCATAAGCTCATCCAAACAATGCCACAATGAATGCTCCTTAATAAAAGCTAAAGGTGGTCAAATGAAAGACTGAACAGTGTGATTTTATTTGGCTGGGCAGTGTATGTCACATCACTGCGTAAACTTGTAAAATTATTGTCTGTTCTACAATTTGCCCAGCAGACGGCAGAGCATTTACATGAAGTATCATGAAATCTTTTCTCAAAGCACATTGCCAGAATGTGCTTTGAGAAAGTGCTTAAAGAAGCTTCATCTCACCATCACTACAAAATGCAGAAGGAGAAAAATAGAGAACTAGCAGGGTTCAAACAGAAGGAAACTAGACAAGGTTCTTGGAACACTCAGTATAATGGTGTGGAAAATCAATAGCTCACACTGAAGTGAGGGAGCTTGGGGAACATAAAGGAACCAAATCATTGAATAACTGAACACAGCTGTTAGTACAGTGGGGCTGAGGAATGAAGGTATGTAGGGCATGGCTGGTTCAACTGGTTTTTGTTGTCTTGGTTGGCTGTGTCTGTTCATGATAGATGTTGTGCCCAGTGATGGGTTGACACCCAATCCAGGGTGTCCCCCACCTTTTGTATACTGAACTGCCCGTGAAAGGCTCCTGGTCTCCCTTGACCCTGCACAGCATGGGTTGTTTAGAAAATGGATGTTAATTGATTGCTGTGGTATCCATCCAGCCATCCATTTTCTATACCACTTATCCGTCAGGGTTGTGGGGAAACTGGAGCCAATCCCAGCTGACTTCAAGCAAGAGGCAGGGTACACCCTGGGCAGGGATTGCTGTAGTATCTAACCCTCCATTTTCTGACTGCTTAGCCAAAGCAGAGTCATGGGATTGATAAGTTGTATGATATGAAATAGGTGCAGGTGTTCCTGCACAGTGTCTGTCACCTTGTCGTAGGTGACCACAGAAGCCATGAGTGTCAGGAACTCTGGGTGAATCAATAATACTGTTAAAACACACACGAGGTGTAAAAAGCACTCTCTGCATTGCACCTCTCTAGAGCAGATGGAGAGCAATTGCATAATTCCTAAGTGTAGTTAATAATTAAACATTTAAATCTATAAAACCAGACTTTTCTCCTGCTGAATGGAGGTGATCGTCTCACTGTTCAATTTTTATTTATTTATTTGTTTAAACATTAGAAATATTTAAGCTAGACTTCCTAGCGTGATACCGGAGGTTAATGCTGAGTTTGTGGTGTTTTTTTTTTTTGATGACACTAAGGACGTCAATTCTGTATGTTTCATACTTGGTCTATTTACATTGCTCTACGGCACTTTGTACAAAAGTGTCTGCTAAGTAAATAAACGCAAACGTACTGTGCTACCTGGTCACAGCGGGTAAGGTGTTGCTTCACAGTAGGTAGAGACCGCGATTCGAATCAACCAAACTACCGTATACACAAAACTACCCAATGTATAATGGAACACGTTTAAATCCACAGTGATGACTGAAAATTAGGTCTATCCCCCTAATTTTCTTTTTCACTGAGAACTAAGGGCGTCTATTTCTGTTACGTAGTTAAACGCACAATCAGCAATCGGATTCGGCAGCTTGAAATTGTTAGTCTCAGGTAATCACCATTATTTGAGTTTTTCTGCCATCTGCTGTCCGAAAAGAGTATTACCACTGACCACACTAAATAGTGTATCGTTTTACAAATGGCTGACATCGGATTGTTTAATTCAGATACCTCCTTTCAAGAATCAGCCTACTGTATGGGGGGTGATTCCTGCCATTATTAAGATGCACATTCGGAAGGAAGACGTGCACGCGGAACACGCGCATTAACGTCTCATTCGGAGTGGGGACATGCACGCGGAACATTCACGATCGCATTCGGCATGAAGGTATGAAGATGCGCTTTCGGAAGGATCGCATTTGTATACCGGGTTCCTATGGATACTGAAGGCAGCCCAAAATTTATTGCGCGCGTTAATGCGCATGTTCCGCGTGCACGTCTTCCTTCCAAATGTGCATCTTAATAATGGCAGGAATCACCCCCTATATAAAACCCTGTGTTTGTGTATTGCAAAAAGTGACATGTTCAGTTGCAGACTGGTTGCAAAGGAGAAAATGTGTTTATAGTTTTGGAGACATGAGGTGAGGTTTTGCTCTCTGAGTGTCAGTTTTAGTCGTTCGCTTACAGCAGAAGTGGTAAGGGAGACAGCTAGAAAGGTGCTGGGTGTGACATCTGGTCAGAGGAAGGAAACCTGGTGGAGGAATGAGGAAGTACAGGAGAGCATACAGAGGAAGAGGATGGTGAAGAAGTGGGACAGTCAGAGAGATGAAGAAAGCAGACAGGAGTACAAAGAGACAAGGTGTAAGGCGAAGAGAGAGGTGGTGAAGGCTAAAGATATGGCGTATGGCAAGTTGTATGAGAGGCTGGACCCTAAGGAGGTAGAAAAGGACCTGTACCGATTGACTAGGCAGAGGGACC
>JAACJT020000095.1:15891599-15909386 GCA_009936485.2 Gymnarchus niloticus | reverse complement strand
ACTGAAGAGATTAGTGACTTTCAACGTGGCACCGTCATAAGATGCCACCTTCCCAACAAGTCAGTATCAAATTTCTGTCTGGGTTAACTGTAAGTGTATATTTTTGCAGATAGGTCAGAGCTGATTTAGAGGTCGTCACCACCCAAGGTTATTAATATTTTCTGAGCGATTTAAGTATAGTGTCAGATAAGATAATGTCAAACGGACTGGCCTGAGAAGATCCGCAGATAAATATTTTTAAAGTTACATTTTAATCAGACGTATTTGGCACTAAAGACTCATGACTTTCAGTTGACAGAAGGTTAGATCAGCTAGCTGTTAAATACTTTTCTCTCCCCTTTTTGTTCGATTCAGCCAGCTTCACCATATATAGCTATTTCCAATTTACATGGTTAAGCTAATTAAATTACCTTAATGTGCGCTTACTCATTTATAATGATGATGTTTACTTTGCAGAACGAGCCAAAATACACAGGCATAGCCAAAAGAATTCATATCCTTCCGCTTTATAAAAAAGATGCGCTCTTTTCCTGAAACTGACAAAAGATTTATGGCATCCACCATTCTTTATTCTATAGGGGCCTATTCCATGGCACAGACAAGTTTTTGGGACTAGTTAAAAGAAATAACTGGATTGTAGTAACATTGTAAGCTGACTACTTACTTACTTACTTTAATTAGTATCACTGGTGTCCTCAGTCTTGTAATCAGTCACTCAGCATATTTGATTAAAGAATTCATACAAATCACTGCTGTGTCATTGTATGGCTCTTAAAGAACATAGAGATGAGAAATTGAGAATGAAAGGCAGAAAGTTGTCAAAGGAGAAAAGGAAGAAGGTACTAGCCAAGCATACTCAAAATTAATGACCAGCGGATGAACCCTTACGAAGAGCTTCTCCCTCTGCGTCCAGTTAAGAGTTGATGTGTTGAATCATTAAATAGCGACATCTGGTGGAATGCACAAGTCATAGCAAGCATAATTTCCAGTCAGGATGAAACGCGCCAACTTCATTGAACGACTTTCAGTCTGATCTGTGGATAATAAATGAGTAACAACAGTACGTGTGTTTGTTTTCATCTTCTGATAATAATGGCTGTAGATTCAAATCGTGTAATCGTGTAAACATATGACCTCCAATAATATTTTACTATATGGTGCAAAATATTGTTACGTATATACTGTATGTAGACACATATACTGTATGTTTTCATTTAGATGCATTTGGAGAGTACGTGAAATAAAGATGGGTCAAGGAGGTGCACCAGCTCTCTAAAGGACTTACCTTCCACCAGTGTAAAAGGCTGACTGTCTTTAATGACCATGTTTACCACCACCTCATTCAACATCTCCTTTCTGGAAACTTGTGGGATAAAAAGAGTAATATTTGTGTCAACTAAATAATACGTAATAAACTATGATCTTAATAAAGCACTCAAGTGTGTTAAAAGAAATAGTATTGATCTGCCTGGGTTTACTGCTGAATTAGTCACAGGAGATGCATTCTCATGCAAGGCTCTATAAAGCATTGATTAGGTGCTGTTCATATAGACCATCTCTTTGAAGCAGATCAGGCACTTCACCTTCAAATTACACACAATTTCATGTGAAAATGAAAATGTTTCTGCTTCTGTTCTATCACCAGACAAATAACAACATGCAAAAGCAAAACATCAGGGGGAAAGTAGTGTCTTATTTTTATATGCCGGTTATCTTATTTGGTGCTGAAATCTCAAAATGTTCCCAAACAGGGGAACTTGTTTTCTTTTTGACAGGTTCCATTATTAAATGGTAGGGTATGACACACAATCATAAAGTCAAACAGCCACAAGCAAAACTTTTCTTAAACAGATTCAACTCTCCTCTTGGCACTAATGCGCAAATTAAAAAATGGGGATGAGATTCACTGTTACGTGCCAACACCTAGGATGTATTGGTCAAATGATTCTCAAAAACCTTGATATGGGGGTTCAGTGAAGGCTGACTTCTGTATTTGACACAAGCTCTGGAAACCCTGTATGAAATAAAACACCATTAATCAAGATAATGATTCTAAGATCATCTCCAAAGAGCTTTGTGTTCCTGTGGCTATGGTTGCTAATATTATCCAGATGTTTATGGTTTATGGGATTACAGCCAATCTCCGTGGATGTGGCTGCATGAGGAAAACTGACCTCAAGACTGAAAAGAAGGATAGTTTAAATGGTGGAGAAAAACATTGCAAATTTAAACAAATTCAAGTTTACTTCCAAGATCAAGGTGTACAGTTTTAAGTCGTACAATCCATTTCCCATAAAATATATCTAAGAGCACAAAGTTCAGAGCTACAGCAAGTGTTTGACTGCTGTTATTGCATCAAAAGGGTGTGTTACAAAATCTTAGGTTAGGGGTCCCAATAATTTTGTCCATGCCACTTGTTTTGTCACATAAAATGTTAAGTCAAATCGAAAGCAAAGAGTCTGTTCTATGGAATAAAGAAAGGTGGATGCAAATTACTTTTGTCATTTTTGACATTTCACTTCACATTTTTTTTTTTTTTTTTTAGGTAGCAAGATACCAATATGTTTGGCCATATCTGTACTTCCCCCTCAATCGTGCTATGGGGGGAGTCTGAAAACCTCTTAGTAAAATAGCTACATCTACTGAATGAAGGTGGTATTGCAGAAGCGGGTTCTGATTTTGGTTTAAACAAACTTCTCTTCGTAGCCCATAACCTTGTCGTTGAAAGAAGCGTATGGTGAAAAGGAAGCGTATTTCAGGAAGCACACAAATTGGATGACTAAGCGATGCATCCAACAATCATAACTCCTCACTGTGGGAGTAACATACGTGCACACGATGGGGCAGGAACAGAATCTATACGCTGGTTTATTGTGTTGGGCCTCAGGGCTATCCATTGAGTCATTTCAATAAAGAACTTTATCAGCATGTACAGCTGCATGATAGTGCATACCCACGTTTTCCGTGCGCTGTGTTTAGGCATTTAACGCTTATGTAACGCCTGGCTTTATGGCGTGACTTTGTCTCAGGCTACAACTCAGTTTAACTGCTGAAAATTACACAGCTAATGTGGTTACCAAATCGTATATGTATCGTTTTATCCATGATCATGTCCATCTTAGGATGCCTCTCCACTACACGATTTTTCAAATCTTGTAAGATTATGAAAACACTGGGTGATTTAGTGGAATCTAGTCGGTAAGTCGGTAAGTCTTTCTCTCACAGACACATTCAGACACGGCCTAACAGGCAATCTAAATTTATGCTTGCAAATCCACCTGGGTTGCTTTCGAATATCCTTGAGTAGTAATTATTTAAATAAGTAATGGAAAAAAATGAGTGATGTTGCTAACTTTTAGTTTTGATTCACATCAATGGGCCAACAGGTTCGCACATTCAAAACTGACACTAAGGAAAAGTAATTATGAAAGAGGCCAGTTAATCCGCCAGTTATATAGAGGCACTTGTCCAGCTGCTTTCAGGTGGCTACACTATAAAGCTAAGAGAGCGAGGAAGGACGCTGGAATTTTAAGGCCTTGGATGGATGGGGTTCTTGGTGGTTCTCCGCTTCTTCTACGTTATTTTAATTTTTTTTTAAAGTTTAATGGGTGTCGCCTTTAAAAACGGGGAAGCAGCCTTTCACTTCCCTGCTGCAACTTAGGGGAAGGCCCAGACCTGATTAATGAGGAGTCCAGGAAAAAAAAAATGCTCCTTTTTGTCAGAAAAAAATACGTAATTGCGTTTGAGCATCTGCCACGGCAATTCGGAGAACAGAGATGAAAAGAGAGCCAAAGTCACAGCTAAAAACCTTTGACTTTAATGAAAGAGGAACTGGACCATTTTTTTCTGGCTTATGCTTTCCTTTTTAGAAAGCGCAGCAAAAAAAGTTCCGTGACTGACAGATTTACTCAGAAAACGAAAGGGCACAAGTTAAAAAAGGATACTCGACTGTAGGCAGAAAAGCGATTTTTTTTTTTTCGGACAAACAGGGCAGTACGTCTTTTTGCCAGTAGGCGGCAGCCTGAGCACACTGAGAAAACAGCCTGCCTTAGCACGGCTGACAAGGCTCTTCACGAGGTTAGGAGGTAGTGGATCAATGAATGGGAACAGAAGAGGCTGTGAGGTTTCGGGGGTTACCAAAGGCTCAGAGTGCGTGAATCACAAGACAAAAAAGAAATACCTTGAACGGAAATAAGGTCCATAGGGACTCCAGTTTTTTCTTTTATTTATTTTTTTGGAGATTCCAAAGCTGCAAAAGGAACGATGTCATGGGTTCATCGTCAGTCTCTTGGAGGGGATGACAGTATGAATGAGTTGACTGTAAGACCTCTGCGGTAAATGCCTCCGGCACAAGAAGACTAAAAGGAGGCATTAAAAAATTATGATCTCATTCCAGCACTCTATTTTCTTCTACCGAATTGAAATTTGAATAAACAATATCGGCAAAGAGCACATTAATGTTCACAAGCTGAATGCAGATAAAATCATTCCTCTTGCTTATCCGTGCTCTCTTATTACCTCCTCGCCATACAGTTACGACGGTGATTCATTAAGTTATAGTGCGGTTTCGACGATGTCATTTCAGGGTTTGTTGACCACGGATTTGCCAGGAGTTGTCTTATCGATTTCTCAGGACCGCTGGTATGCTCTTCGCATGGCGTCCTTGGTCAGAGGCCCCCACAGAGGAGCTGCGGGGCGCGGACAGGCTGATCGAGTGTATGTGCCCACCAGGGGGAGCGCTTGTGCTCTTGAGTGGTTTGAGTGAATGCTGACTGTTATAATGTGTCAGGGTTGAGTTGGTGGTGGGGGGAGGTATCGTCCTTCCCTGGAGACATGAAAATGCCTGGTAAGTACCACCCTCAAGCTGGCCTTGCATTATTCAGCTCCCCCCCCCCCAACCACCAACCGTGTCACAGGACTCTCTAACCTATGCAGCATTGGAATCCTGGGAAACAGGCATCACAGGCTGCATTTCAGGACTCAGGAATGTCTTTGGGTGAGCCTGGCCATAAATCAATCCAGATAAAGATTTTCCTACCCCGTGACACTGCACCCTAACGCACCTCAACTGCCCCTCCAGAAAATCTACTCTCTAGACCAAGGAGACCAATATATGGGGTAAATAGGCCTGATAGTAATTAGCACCTAGCCCCTTATCCCACCCCATGACCCTTCAAAAGTTTATAGGAGTTTGAAGGTACTATACAAGAATGTTGCAATTCATCACTGGCACTTCTGAGTGTGCGTGGGGGCGTTATCTGTAAGGCAGGGGTGAAGGCAGATACGGTGAACCCCCCACTCCCACCCTCTGTTCCTGATTAAAGCCATGGTTTGGACTCAGCCAGCATCGGATCCCCCCTGCCCTCGGCGCTTTGTGCTTTCTAAACCAGACTGCATTTTTTTAAAAGTTCTGAAACCCTCCCACGCACAGATGTTTGTGATGCCATATTCTGTACCCTTGGTGATTTGGAAAAGCAGTGGGAAACATTATAGGCAATAAGGTGTGGAATATTTTGGGGTCCATCTGTACAGGTGTGTTAGCAGATGGTTATAAAGGGGCGTGGCTTTCATGCCGCTAGAATCGGTAAGAGATCACATCTAGAATAAGGACAAACTTGACCAGGTTGGTACACACCAGGTGACCCTGCCACACAAACCAGAGGTGTGGATGGCTGGGCCCAAATTTGTGTTTGGGCTTTTCTGCAGGTGTTGTACAGGTTCTTTGGCAGAAGCACAGAGCAGGAGGGTTCACCAGAGCCGAATACTTTATTGTGGGCAAAGCCGATAACAATTTTGTTAAGGCTACCTTAAGAACAGTAAACCACAAACTGATTGCGAGAAACCAAATAACCCACGGCATTGCCTCAGTGTGAGATGTTCCGTCCATGTGTCTTCCAGCACTCCTCCTGAAACCACCCAGCTGACCCCATAAAACTCTAACAAGGCAATTAGTCTGAGCCAGGCCAGCTGGCTTTCATTAGCTGGGTTAGTGGTAGGCACGGAGCTGGTGATCAGTCGGTGCGTTAACGCTGAAGATAACCCAAACTCAGCCGAGACAGGCTCAGATCTGCTCCTTCTCAATGCGACTTCTTGAGAGCGGCAGCTTGACACTCACTTCATTTCATATCCTCATTGCATGCTCTCCTTACCACTCCGGTCACTGGCTGCACTATCCAGCCCTACAAGTGCTCCACACCTAGCCCTTCACTCACCTCTCAGACATGCCAGCCACCCACTCTATTTTGTCTATTGCCCCGTGTTCGACCCCAGCCCGCTTGTGCCAAACATCCGAAATGCAGATCTCTGTCAGATGCACAGTGATTAAGCGCATCTGTTCCCACATGAAGCACGGCACACTGGAGGGAAAAAAGACTGCTGTGGCTCTGCACTCAGACCAGCTCTGGCTGTGCATGGTTTCACTGGGCAGCTACCTCACTGCCTACTGTGTATCTATACCAAACACACGTACGTATGTGAGGTTACATGCTAATATAACTGTCAGTGTGCTACGTCACGTGTGCTTAACCCTCCGCAATCTGCTTTTCATCTAGAATTCAGCTTGAGGGGTCTAGTGAAGTCTCAAAGTTTATGGTCGCTATTAAAACAGGTGATATCACATTAAATGCCATCTGCAATATTCCCAAGCCTATCTTCTGATGGGTCATTAAATTTGTAAGAGAATCCTAAAATAATGACATATTTTGGTTCCTGTTTGGAAAAAAGAAAAACAGACAGGCTGCTCCATTTTTTTAGACAAGTTGTTCTAAAATCTGACCTCTGAAGATCTGTTCAGAATGGCACTATACATCCTATTTTACCCAAACAAGAACATGATATCTTGTAAGCAAAACAAAAAATTGTTGCATTCATTGATATCATACTTTCACGTGAAGCCGGGGTGGTTAATGTCAGGCTCCGGAAAAAGAAACACTAATAAGCAAGTTAGTTAGTCAGTCACGTGGATCTAGGTAGAGCTGTGCAGTCACGGAAAAACAAGGTGCTTGTAGTCAAATAATTAAAAAGATTAATTTGACTTTCAGGGCTCAGGTCAGGGGATTTCTCTTGGAGTGCTGTAGAGATAGCTGAAATTAATTTGCCCCAGGGCTGCTCCATCATATTCATATAGCACCTCTTAAAAGGTCAGAGTTGTCATTAGGCGGTGGTGTGGCAGACAGCTCTGCCATGTCGAATCGATTTCTCTGAATCCACAGTCTCAGGTTTAAACTTTATGTCTGAAGAGCAGTGTCAAAACTTCAAGCCTCTTTAAATGTCTCAGTTGGAGTCTGCCACCATTTTCCGGCGCTAACGGTGGTAGCATCTTTAGCCTCGTCAAAAGCGGGTGAAAATGCTGGCGAGGTCGACACACGTGAGGATAAAGGGCTTAGGAAGCAGATACCCGCAGTGTGACAGGATCGAATGACCAGAGGATGCAGAACGAATTGCATGGAAATTCTGACTATTCTGGCCAATTCCTCTTATGTGGCATGTCTCTCTCTGCAAGGAGATTTGTTCTACACTTTAGAATTTATTTCATTTTTGTCACCAAGGATTTTTTTACTGAGTGTGAACAATGGCATTTAAAACATAAAGGAAAACAAATGGTTTTTGTTTAGTAAAGGCATTCCTTTTGTTTATTTATACTTATCAGCGGAAAACACAATAAATCGGGTGAGTAACATTTAACGTCTCATAGCCAGCCGATTACTTTGATTCCTCCTGTATGCCCCCCGTCCTGTCTGCCCACCTCTCTCCGGTGTGTTGTCAAAGACACTCTGGTGGCATGTGCTGAGCTGTAAGGGTGTTATCACGCTTTCTGTAGTCCAACGTGAATGTCTCACGCTTCACACAGCATTATTTTAGATCATTCCAGAACAGTCCAGAGGCTGTGTTCGCTCTTCAGAAGCTCTGTCAAGACTTGACTTCATTTTCCCTTTTTCATTTTAAAATAACCCCATTTACTTGTTTGTTCTCTAACTAACCCAACATTACCGTGATCTGAGAACAAAGCATTTTTCTTCGGCTTTATTACTCAGATCAGAGCCAAACTCAGGTGTGAGCAGCTGCTAAACAACAGAAAGCCAAGTGCTTCATTAAGCAGCCACCAGATGGGGGGGAGGGTTAACATGCATTTTAAGAGTCAATTTTTTTTTTTTACAAACAGTTTAGTCACATAGCACTGGAAGTGCTGAATGACACCCTACAAATTCATATTCGTTTCCTTGTTTTACCCTTATGAGTCCTTATGGTGTCAATGTCCACGAGTGAGGGTTTTACCCATAAGACCCTACAGCCACCTTTATTATTCCAAAGCATGTTCTGCATTTCTGATGGAATTGGGGCGGATACACAAAGGGCCAGAGCGTTTTTCATACCGTAAATGAGCTGGAAAGATGAGCTGGTACAGCTCCAGCATTTTCACCAAATGCTGATTGGCTGGCTGCCTGACTGCACCCCACGAGGCGGGAATGCTGACTCTCACCATGTCACAGGACATTTTCCGCTAGTTAGCCCCACTTGTCACGAATGACAAATGAGTTGACGGTTTCCTTTTCGTCAGCCGTTTGTCTTGCTGTTCTTCAGTCCTTCAGAAGGGCTCCACCCACATTAGGGATGGACAGAGCCACGTAGCCACTGATGGCAGTCCTGGGGCAGAGGTGGGTGAAGGGGTGGAGTACTCACATGTCAGCGAGACCTTGCGTCTGGCTGAGATGTCATCGCAGTGCAGCATAGGTGATGTGCAAGGAACCGTCCTGGAGGGTATACCACATCAGCATCCACCTGCCCTGAGACCTGAGGCAGAGAAGGCACCACACTGATGCATTGGGCGTAGGAGCCTGTAACAATGGGATTTAGATGGTAAATTGAGGTCTTCAAATGCAAGCATGTAGACAAAACACGTTTACATATCTGAGTTTTTATACAATAATGAAGAGGTAGCCAACCAGTCATGACCTTGGGTATTAGTGTGCTCCTGCAGTCATTTGACCCACATCCCATCCGCGGTCTACAACACGATGACTGAAAATACTGATGGACCTGGGTGTTGCGACGTCCCAGGTATCGGCAACTGTGTGGGCCAGCGTGCTTGGAGGGATGAGATCAGAGATGCTGGTGCGAGATTGACCCGTTCAGAGCAATGCGAGGAGAGAAAGCTCTGTGGGAAACAGAAACAGAAGAATTGCTCAGATTTACCCCACCCCATCCATCACCTCCCCCTGTCCTTTTAGGTTTCTGCAGAGCTCTAACGACCATTGGGGGGGGGGGGGGGGGGAATTGCTCCAAATATACAACATCAAGCTTCTGATTCATTTAATCTTTTTGCAGTAACATGTCTTAATAACTATTGGGACCTGGTGATTTCATTGGGATGAGTGTGTTTTCCACGTTGCCGTTGGCAGGAAAACATCCTTCAAATGGAGAGATGTAGATAAATGCAGGAACCGTAAGGGGCACTGTAGGGTCAGAAACAGTCTGCACTGCCTGAAAGAGGCCGATGTCTTCAGATGCCCTTGGCAGAAACCCATGCTAATGAGATTCCAGTCGTCCAAAGGTGCATGCAGTCATTATGCTCGCCTTGTCTCTTTCAGTTTGTAAAACCTTTTTTTTTTGTATGTCTGAGACGCAGCTCTCAAATGGCCTCCTGTCAGACGGCGCTCGCGGTAGATAAATATCGTTAACGTATCCGAACAGTTAAAAGCAGTCGCGGGAAGCACGCGTACGCTCGGCCCGTCCGTCGCAGTAGAAACGTTACCTTGACGGACGGAGGCCGTAAAACAGAAACGA
Organism: Gymnarchus niloticus; assembly: GCA_009936485.2. NCBI lineage: Eukaryota > Metazoa > Chordata > Actinopteri > Osteoglossiformes > Gymnarchidae > Gymnarchus > Gymnarchus niloticus. The sequence continues at coordinate 15,899,603 of JAACJT020000095.1, read as the reverse complement.
CCACCATCACGTTCCACTCGCTTCCATTTTCTGCTTTCTCTGACATTTAACAAGATGTCTAAGAAACACACCGCAGATTCAGTGAAGAAGATAAATCGAAAAAGATTTTTTTTTTTTGCCTAAAACAAGTTGAGATATCTGTAAATCTAACTACAGGAGCAACAAACAAACAGGAGGGAATGAGGGAAGCTGGCGTTCGTTGTGAAATGGTCACATTTAATGAACAACTCCTCATTTTATAGACATCTATAAAAAGAACCCAGATACCGGTTACAAGAATCTAACCCTAATACATACATTATTAAATAATAAACTTTTCATGTTAAAGATACATATCATTGTTTACAAAATATGATCGGGGGAATTAAGCAATTATGAGGGTCTGTAAAGCTGAGATCCTATATGTATAATTTCATTTAATAATAAACAAATACATAAAGCACAACTAGACGTCTTGAGTAACATAATATCAAGTTGTGCTACTGATTATAAGAAAATTGTAAAAACACTTCGGCAAAGGTGATAGAGTCTGAAAGCAAAACATGTTATTTCCAACCAGAGCTTATTCAGATTGAGTATATTGCCTCGTATTTATGGATTAAAATAAACCAAAAAGTGTAGATGATGAAAGAATGACTTTCAATTTTGTAACGTTTTCTATAGCTGGAACATGTGATAACTGTACAGAAAATAATAATAATAAAAAAAAAAAAAACAGGTAAGAAATAATTACTAATTTCCCCCCAAAATGTTAGTTCCTCTCTTTCCTTGTCTTCTGTGTCGCTGGACGCAGATTCCTGGAATTGGCATTCTGGGATTCGTCCTCGCCGCAGAGGCACAGGCATCGGGAAGCCAAAGATTCTGGGAAAATGTTTCCGAGACAGGTCTTTGGCATGGAGAGTTAGCTGTATGTAGCTGCAAAGTATGACAAACCCAGCAAAAGAAGGAAACAAAAATAGAGGTGTTCCTGGGCCTTTTGGCTAAGTATCAAAAATAATCAGTAAATCGGTCGATTCAACAGAAGGAAGAGTGATGAGACTTGTTTCTCTTTGTGTTTTCGGCAAGGCATTCCCCCCAGAACTTTCGCTTCCTTCCAATGCAAGTCCTGTGTCTGCATGAGCTTTTTGTTTTTTTTTTTTCTTCTTTTTTCTAGAAATTCTCATCACTTTTTGTTTGTCTTTATGCTCTTCGTGAGAAATTTGAATTAAATTATTAATGCACTATATCCATTTAACATGTGCAAAATAGACAGAGATGTTCCTCAATTTTCTTCCACAGGAATGAAACACTGATATCTGGACAGAAAAAGAAAAAGAAAAGACCAGTTAAATGACAGTGAATGATGATGGAGGCCTTCCCTGGAAACGCAACACATTCATATATAGAAATAACATCCATACAACCAGACACATTATAGCAAGAAGCACATGGCAGGTAAAGCACAACATAAACATAAAGCATAACGTTATTGTCATAAACAGTTTGTTTAGAGCATCTCTTAATAAAAGACACAGATGGTAAAGACAGGAACTGTCACTTAAAACTGTCAGCACGAATGAACTAAACCGTGTCCGTCACCCTCCAACCCGTGTCCCACAACCTAAATCAACGATTCATGGTCTGGGGTCTTAGGCCGAAAGGCCTCTATCTGACGGAAGCAGACATTACACTTTAGGGTTTAAAAATCCAACTTCTGATGGGTTTTGCTGAACAGAACTTAATTTGCAGTTTTATCTCCCTTGCACACCGTGCTGAGGCAGGAAGCAGACTGGCAGGTCCCCCCGTGTCAATAACTCATTTTTAACGAAAGCGCTACTTAGAAGAGCATTATTCCAAGGTCAGAGTTTGACGGCACCCCCCCCCACCCCACGGCCTGTGAAGCACTCCTGGTAATTATCCTGGACCTGCTCACTCTTATTTCACATCTCAACCAGAGGAGATCGATGCACCTCCATGGTCCTGGCCACTCGGGATGTGCTGTCATGGCAGACGGACGGAGGCATGACGGCACAAGCCCCCCCCCCCCCCAAGCCCCCCAGGATCAAAGGCACAAAGTCACAGCCCTCTCAGCAACTGGCCTCAGCATCTGGGTCAATCCATTGCTGGACTTTGAAGCAGGAAGACTCTTCATTCTGTCTTCTCTCGTCAGTAATTAGCAAAGGAGGAGGCTCTGGGTTAATAATGTAACGAGAAGTCATGGCTTGAGAGGAGAAGAGGACTGTCAGGAAGTTTGGCCAGATGTTGCCCCAGTTGGACGCCTAGATCAAACCGGTCCAGCGTTGAGATATGCTTTTGATATGGTTAACTCACCACATGACCGACAGCAAAATGCACGCCAGGAGCAGAAGAGACGAACAGGCCAGGGCAGAGCAGCCATCCACAGCCGCAGAGAGCTGTGGCTTTGCTGAGGGTGGAGCCGTAGATGGGGTGGTTTCTGAGTAGAGAAGAAGCAGGTGTGAGGCCTGTCCAATCACTGTGCAGGTAAATGGAAACACAACGCATTGGGCAGACAAGAACTAGTTAAAAAATGAATCAGAGCATTAAACCACAGAGTTGACTAGGGCAGCAGGTGACGTCACAGTTAAAGATAACTGCAAAGCTGGTGTACATCTAGAAGAGACCAAACTGTTGTACCTTTGAGTGTCACAACTGTACATCCAGCCCAGGCTAGAGGACTGTGAAAAATCACTGTCGAATGCCTGCTCTGGGCCCCATGTTAAAACCGCTGAAGCATTGTCATAGAATGTGAAAACAGCTCATGGGCTGAATGTATTACAGTGAGAATGGTAAGCATGGCAGCCATGCTAAAGAGAGATATGTGTGCACTTTGGCACAAATAAGCTTTTTCTGTGTATTTTTCACTCTCCAGTAACGCGGACTCGATATGCGACTAACGTCTTCCTTATTACCGCCCCCTGCTATCATGGGGCAGCTGTGCAAAAATTAATAAATAATACGATATTTCATCGTGGCCCTGAAAAATTGCTTAAAGTTATTGTTTTTTTTTTTTTTTGCTGATAATTACTGCCTCCCCGTTGGCCATTAGCCAGAAAAGCTGCCAGTCTCAGTCCCATTTTCGATCTGTCCTCATTCCAACTCGCATGTCCTTGCTACATTCTGACACAGTAAGATGTGGCTTTGGGGCGTTTGCTTGAGTGTTTCTCTGTTTTACAAGAGGTTACCATTTCAGTCTGTTCAGCCGAATGTTTAATTCACAAAAAATGGAAAAAAAAATACTGCAAATAACACCAAGAATGATTGTACCTGTTTTGTGAAGCTGTGTTTTGTACAATGCAGCTGGAAAAACCAATTACATATCTTTTTTTTTTTTTTGTTGTTTAAAAAGCATTTGTTTGATTCAGTTAAGGAATCAGTGCTGCTATCAGAGTGTTATAGAAAGTTCTGGGTTTCAGCATTTTTACATTTCAATATGTTTGGCAGGAACTTTTACCAGGAAAAAAAAAAAAAAAACATTTACTGAGATGAAAATAAGTCATTCTATGGAGGCAAGTAAAAAGCCATGAGGTTAAATGCAGCTTGATTTGGATTTAATACCTTCGATTGTGAGATAAGATCTGAAGTATGATGCTTCAAGCTATGGACCCAATAGTGTCCTCAGGACCAAAATGAGCAAGAGGCTGAACGGTTTCACTCTGATGTGTTTTAATGTAGAACCACCTAATGGGCACGATGTCTTGCGAATCACCACATATGGAAGAATTAGAATGAGACCCCATGTGTAGCCATGCCAGCAAGGGTAACTGATCTCGAGCCTCCATTTTAAGGTTGTCATTTGGTTCTACGGCTAGGATAATGCCCTTCTATCCTGGATTGCACACATTCAGTTTCCTCACGAATGCTATTGTATTGGTTTGTTTGTTTGGGAGGTCATGTATCCAACACCAGGTTTACTGGTGGCTTGGGAGAAGTGGGAGTGTGGGGCCAATAGAGGGCAGTGCTGAGTTATCACAAACTGTCACAGATGTGCTTTTGCTTGTCTGCTTTAGTCTTGGTCATTGACTTTGGTCTTGTGAGGGTGTCTGAAATGCCTGGTGTGGAATGCGCACCTATGACGACCTCTGCCTCCGTGGTTGAGGTACTTTGCCTGGGCTCATCCATCCAGGGTGTGGCATGTACAGCGACACTCCAGTCACTCCAGGTGCCGATCTCCATGTCCTTGGCAGCCACCTGGATGATGTACTCCTTCCCTGCGTAGGCGTCTGTGATGGTGTGACTGGTGCTGTCTGACAGCTCCACCTGCCAGTCACAGAAAGCGGGTCAGTCTGTGGGTGGGATTAAAGGCAGAATAAGGCCAATCGGAGATGACTCCCTTGTTAGCATCGTGCCACCTGCCCTACCGCAGAACATCAGTATCCACCACCCTCTTCACAATACCTGTAACGTGCGGAAAACTGGGAACCATTGACGGCTCCACCTACAATAGACAGCACCTCTGAGCCCCCCCTCCCCCATGACAGCAGAAACCGGACCATCTGAGGCAACAGGCTTGTCCTGTGTCTGCCCCACCTCCCCTGGGGGTCTCCGAAGCGGGACAAACAGCTGACTGGTAACCCTCCAGGCTCCTCCATCCCCTGCACGGCAAAGTGCTGCCTCCAGATCCCTTTTGGGATCATGCTTCAGCTTGCCGTCCATGTTGGGGCAGAACACGAGCCGGTGCTTCACCTACCCCCGATTTCATGGGAGCGCTCCCCCCCCTCGGTTGTTGGAGAGGGCCTTAAACAGGAGCAGAAACACTTTCGTTTATATTAAACTGCCTGCGCTGCCTCCTTTCCTGCTGAGCCACTTCTAAGTGTCTCAGCCGCCGGGTGCGATTTGATCATTACTGGACTGCAGGTGGTAGCCAGCCGGCAGTAATTTGGGTCCGTGTTTGAAGTGACGGCAGAGTGGTGAAGGTGGCATTGATACAGAAAACGGTGGCGAAAAACATCTAAACAAATACATCAAGATGGAAGGGGCTGGTCTCCAGTAAGTGAAGTTTAATTTATTTCTGTGAAAATCATATATTTTATTTTAAAAGAAAACACAAGTCTGCCTGCTTTTGGGACATGCTTGGGTGATCCTGCCCTCTCCTGATGACCTCTCTCCATTCTCTGGCTGAATGTAAAGGTTTCCTTTGCTCTCTTCCTCTTCTGTAGCTCCTGCTATGCGCAGACCATTAGGGGAAGCCCAGCCTGGGTCCCTCACATTCTCCATCTTTGTGGTCCTGGGTCCTCTGTAGCTCAGGACCTGGATGAGAGCTGCATCCAAAATGAGGAGTGCGTCAGAAAGGTGTTATGTAGCCCGGGGGCACAGCTACACCTATTTGTAAACCAGCTGATATGTAGCTGACAGGAAGGTGGGTGTTGAGTAATCGAGGGGTGGTCTGAACAGTAGCTCTGCTGCACACCCCCGAGAGACATGGCTATTAATATCTCTGTTTCAAAGGACACGGGTTATATTTCAGCCTTGATGCAAGGTCCCCCCTCCCCAACCAGGAAGCAACTTAATGTCCAATAGGACTCGGGTTCAAGATCAGGTGATGGAGACATCTCTACAGAGTGGTGCCCAATCACTGTCCCTCTGTGATGAACATGGTCACTGACCCAGCACACCGCCAACACTAAAACAAATTTTATTTTTTATTTTATCAATTAGGCCCAGGAACCTGACCTTAGATATGGGAGGGTTCTATACAGCTGCCGGGCCACTGTCAGCATGGTGATTACATGAAACACAGTGCCCCAAAACAGCTGTGCTTACATCTGTCTGCTCTTGGGAGGAACTTCCTCCCATTGCTGACTATAGAGGGCGCTGTTGGCATTGTATGAACTCCACTGAGAAAAAAGCTATCAATGTTTTCATAAATACAAATAAAGAATATAACTGTAACTGGCTGCCCCGTCAGAGGCTTGTGTTGTATTTAAAGTCTTTCTGGAGGCTCCTTGTTGAATACCTAGATGTTTCTCTCGAGAGGCTCCACATCAGATATCTGTGTGAATGGAAGATCGCGGGAAAACTTGCTTTAATTTCCAGGGCTTCATCTGTATGTAAACACCTTCATAATGTCAGGGTAGATGTCTTTATCTATGCATCCCATTTGGGGGCCAGACCTCTTCATAGGGTCCCCAAGACAACCCACGTTTCTTCATATATTCAGCTGGCTTCCCGAAAGTTCTTGGACATCTGACACACACCTCACTTTTATTTTTAATTAAATAACAAACTTGGTTGGCTTTTTTGAGCCTAAGGGTGTGTTGTAGGGTTTTCAGTGGGATATGTTTATTTTAGAGTTCATTTTAATTGCAAGCATAGGTTTTCCTGACATATATCTTGAGATGTAGTGAGATTTCTTGTTTGTATTGATATTGTTTTGTGAGTTTTGACCTCTCCAGATTTCACCCATCAAAACTGTTACATAATGTATCAATAAGCCTAAAATTACATTAATAACTGACACTGAGAGATTATATAAATACTACAATTCTTTCATTACAGATTTATGTGAACATTTCCATAACCACAATACAAAAAAAAAAAAGAAAACAAAGAACAAAAGTTTAAAATTTTTGGATGAAATCTTTTAAAAAAAACTGAAAAAAACAATTTTGAACTGACTTCTAAGCAAGTCTAGAATATCTACTGGATATTCATGAATATGGTCACATATGCATGCCAGGAACCAGGAAATGGACCTTTAAGGTCATGCCCTGTTAACCTGTTCAACATGCCTTTTGTGAAGCCATCTACCTTTTCATTCACAGTTTCACCAGTGTGACTATCTTCAGGACCAAAATCTATCGAAAGAACATTAATATTCACTAACCATATATACTGTTACTCCATTATTACCTCTGAACAGAATCTAAACAGCGACATGAAGAGTTACACCACAGCAGTTACCTGTTAACAGGCACCCTTAATCAGAGTGAGTTACAAGGCTCACAGTTTTACATTCTGTTTATTGATAAAGTGCTGGACCTGACAACTCAGTAGTAGAAAAACAAGAAGGGAACAGTGACACTCCTCCTATGTGAGAACACAGGACCTGGTCCGGATCATGCAGAACCACAGGAGTTGGTCCACTTGCTGTCCCATCTCCCTATTCAATCGCAAATTATTCACACTGCCGTGGTTTGAAATGCACCCTTAAATATCGTTATTATAATACGACTGAAAGTGATGAGCTTCCAAACATGTTAACACGCATGCTCACACAAGATTCATGTAACTGGAATAGCCCCCCCCCAACCCCCCATGAATGTGTAAAGGTCGTGTGGCTGTGGGTGGGCTGAACTTCGGCGAGGCCTTGTCGCTAAAATAAACCGTCCTCCGATCTCATCTTGGGAGCGCCTTCATTTATCTGTGCTGCTCACACAGAGGGAGGCTTTATGAAATATGTGCGATATCTGAGCAACATCTCAGTAAATAAATTATTCATTCGACTGCGCATAAACAGGGTGCACGGCTGAGAGAAGGGATTTCATCTTTAAAATCTGTCTAATAGCCATAATTATTTTGTCTCCTCTAATTTTTCAGTACTGCCTTTCTCTGGTTGTTTATAAAGGCTTGCATGAAAAATAAAGCCAGTTTCACTCAGTTTATGATCATTATGATTTTATTAGCTGGTGAGACAGCTATGTTTGGGTTTAGCTTAACTTATCACAAGGCAATGTTTTGGAGCAGTTAAGGAAACAGCGAGAAATGCAGGTCCATTCTTTATGGGCTTATTTTAAATGAATGTGCGATATAGTGAGCAGTATTTTCTAAACTGGGGTCTCGGCTGTCATATGTTTGTGTGTGTGTGTGTTTGTGTTAATTGTGTACATGGTGGAAGATGGTCTGGGGAGGGGGACTTGAAAATATTCTTATTTTAAAAAGGGGGGGGGGGGGGGGGGGAGGAAAAGTTGTTGCGGACCGCCTTGCCATGTGTCACAGACCCCCAGGGGCCCATGGAACACACGCTGGAAAACACAGGTGAATGTAGATAACTTGTTTGAAGATTGA
>JAACJT020000095.1:15863108-15891432 GCA_009936485.2 Gymnarchus niloticus | reverse complement strand
GGGTGTGGTGGGGCGGGGGAGGTGGGCGTGTGTGTAAAGCGGGGGGGCCGGCATCGGGGGGGGGCGGGGGCGGGGCTGACAGGAAAATGTGTAGGAGCCACTGAGTTATAACATGAAGACCGAACATGACCATTTCTCCCAACACCTGCTCTTCCTTCTGCATTTCATATTGGGCAGCCTTGGGAGTATGTGAAAAAAACGTGTCTATAAGGGGCACGTATAAGGCCTACCATGCATTTTTAGCCGTCGGCAGGCTGTGTGTTCAAGCTCTGACCGTGGAGAAGAAGGTTAGCAGTCAAGTGAAAAGGGTGAGGTTTCCACATTCTTCTGAGCTTACATGGGAAGTGGAAAGCGAGTCCTTCTCTCCCTGTTCTCCCACCCAGGGTAGCCATACCCCCTGTCCCCAACTTTATGCTTTTGGTATGCTAATTAGTGCTCTGGGGGGCCAAAATTCTTTTATCACAGGCCCAGATTCTTCAGTCTCTCACTTGGTGTTTTGTATCCAGGGCGGAACAACAATCGCACCCGAGAGCGGCCTGCTGGCCTTTGGGCTCTGCCAGACCTTTTTCTCTTTCTAAATCTCTCCTCTTTGTGGCAGGATTGGACACATACTACATGGCACACCCATGCGTTCACCTTCACATGGAGACGCACGTCCGGGGTTAGCTGCTGACCTCAATGCCAGATGTAATCCGAGCTGAGCTTTGTTGTGCCAACCAGGCTTGAACCATCGATTTGAGAATGGGGGTAGATGGCCCACCATCTCATAGATGAGAAGTAAATATATGTAAATCTGCTGGCGTCTGCTGGTCAGTCTGAGGAAACGGGGCCATGAGATGTCACATGCTGTGGGTCATGGTGGGTTGAGTGTGACTGTGTGGAACGACACCAGACTCCCTCCTTCCTGGACTCCCTCCCACATCACTCCAAAATGCACATAACCCCCCCAATGAGACAACGTGTTTGACTGTGCCACTGAATAATCACGTCTCTCTCTTGACTTCTGTCCCTGCAATTATTTCCCCACGATCGGCATCAAAACATGACGGCGGAGGCGTAGGGTCGGAACTGGAGGATGCAAACAGGATTTTAGATAGCGGAGGTGGGGGGGATTCGCGATGTGTCATTACTCTGGAGATTCATCCATTGTCATCATTTGACACTCCCCCTGCAACTCCCCCGACGCTGCAATGGAAACAAGTCTGGTGGAAAGGAAAGTCACTAGCCGAGAGAGGTACCCGGGAACGAGAGTAGTTCTGCTACTGGCTGAGTCCGTAACACGCTAAGGTGGCCGGTTTGATCAGTCGCTCAGTGGTTGGGACAGATTTTACTGGAAATCATTACAAAGCAGTCGCTCTGCACTGTCATACGGGTCATATTCTGGAAACAAAAATCATTTCCACGGGTGGAAATTAGTGAATCTGCGAGAGGATCCATAGTCAGCCTGGTAGGAGACCAATCACCGTCCATTACTTAATGCCTCTTCCACTCCCCCGGTGGGTAACAACAAACATGCATCATGCTGGTCAAAATGGGGGTCAAAATGAGCATTTGAGGCTCACTTCCTCATATAAACATGTAGCTATCAAACTCTGGCAGCATAAGTGCCAGTAAGTGTCCTAAGCTCAGGATATACCTTTTGCTCCTGCGCATGCTCTCTGCATCCAGATTCCATTATGCCTCAAGGTGCAGCAAGAGAATCATGATGACAGGGAAACACACGGAAACCCAGAGCCCACCTCTCGGGCAGGTTCTACCAGTCGCACGGATACTGGAAATGCCACCACCCACAAAAATTGCACGTGAGGCTTTTGAAGCAGCCCCCCCACACCTTGAGTCAGCGATAACGGGGCCAACGGTCAAGTACTTGGACTGATTTTCTAGGTTTGGGCTCAGACGGCAGCCCTCCGTGTCCGTGTCCGTTAATTAAGGCACTCAGGACCCAGTCGGGAAAGATCCTCCAGCACAATCCGGCTTTGAATAAAACCTTAATCCCGTGAAGCGGCTTTAACAGTATTGTGGGAGCAGCCATGCAAAAAATGTAAATAAGGTAACCCACCCCGGGACACGCTCTCGCCGCAGGTCTGCTAGCAAGCATGCCGCAGGAGGGGACACAACAACAAACGTGAGGCTAGGTCTCAGGGCAAAGCTGCCCCGGGTAGATAATTACTGTCTAGTACAAGCGCTAGATGAGGCGTTAACTACAGAACCCTCGCCAGGACTCTGAACAGCAATCAAGTCATCATACGGATGGCACGGGGACAGAGGTAGGCTACACTGACACAGCGCTACAGGGTGGATCCTCCCTCAGCTTGTCAAACACATTAGAGTAACTCTCCTTCTCTTATTATTGATCCATGTGAGATTATGCCAACAGTCACTGAACACTTAAGTGCATGTAGACATTAAACAGTGGTGGACTTTAATTAAATGATTACTGCCTCAGGTGGTGGTGGGTAATGACAAGTAGAGCAAGGGGAGTTTTCCACTACTGGGTATTTTTGTATAAGGATCAGTAGATAGTGTGCTGGTTTAGGATGTAGACTCCCGAAAGTTGCCTGTTTGTGTCCCGAGGGGTCTTTCTGTTGTACCCTTGAGTAGGCCGCTTAACCTGCATTGTATGTCACTGTTGATAAAAGCATTGGCATAGCAGCCGAATATAAATACAGTGCAGTAGGGAATTGGGGCTGCAGCTCTAGGCATAGAATGGACCTCAGCTATCAATTACATACCAATGTAGCGCACTGGGTTCAGTCTTCTGCCTGCTCTTCAACTGCCTGCCTCATTAGTTCCACCAGACACAACTGACCATCTCCTCACTGGATGCCACTTCTAAATACCCAATCTTGAAGGATGGAAAATTCTCAGGGGATTTCTCTTTCCACAGCTTGCTCTTCATTCTAACATTTTAAGCTCCTGAAGACCACAGTCCTGCAGGTTTTGTAGTTACCTTTCAGGCACACAGTGATTTATTACACATGTAGCACTAGGTGAGAAGGGTTCCTGTCCAAATAATGACTTCAATCACCCTAGAGGCTCCTGAGGCTGAACCAAAACCTGGCTCTCCCTGGGGACCTTGAGAACCAGCATCACCCTGCTGTCGGTCTGTGAGGTCCCTGACTGGTAAAAATGGGCTCTGAGACATCGTCCGGTTCTCCACTACACAGGATGAGCTCAGACAGCTTTTAATTTATTGTAATTTCTCAATAAACACAATCATTAGCCTGCTTTTCTTCGTATTTGTTGTCACTGATGACAAGGTTTTTCTGAGGCTTTCAGCTCTTTCCATCCTTTTATAGTTTTCCAGTTGAAAGAGTTCTGACAGCTAACAAGGACTGGGCCAGTTAAACCAGCGGAGAGGAGATGGGTCTCACTCTAGACAGGTTACACGCGTGGATGCTGCCGTAATCGATTCAAAGCTGGAGAAGGGTAACTGACGGTTTTTTAGACCTTATATCAAACTCAGTTTCTTTTTCTTTTTTCGGCAAGAGCCCCATTAAAGGCGATCTTTTACAGCATCGCATTTCACTTAAATGCAACACAAGCTAAGTGCACTTTTTCGTCCTGGGCGGCTTCCTGTTATTTATTTTTTTTTTTTGCTGTTTCCCCTCTGAGGATATTTCATGGTTTTTCAAGGAGAAGGTGAGTGATTTTATGTGGGAGGGATTCGTTAAAACCGCTGATTTAAGTCAAGCTGGCAACAGTAAACAAGGTAAAACATCTGTCATCGAGGCGGCCTTGAAATAACACGTCGGCTGACTATATGGCGACCAGACAGAAGCGTGCACCTGAGCCTGAATTGGTCCATTCATCACGTTTTTAGAAGGTTCTAAATCATTTGAACACACCTGACTTCCTGGTTGGCACCTGCCGTGGGCACTGACGAAGACTGGAATGTGTGGCATATCCATTTAAACCTGTGAGTAGCCCATGAGCCCTGATCCACACCATGAGCCCTGATCCACACCATGCGGCTACTGTCCCACCATACTGGGTGGGGGCACAAGAGAATGAGACTGCAATTGAAAGGAAAATGGGACACACGCACAGGACCTTGTTATGTCGACTTAGTGAGACAAAACCCAATAATCCACCTTCAAATGGCCTGGCTGCAATAAGATTTCAGAGCTCTTTTTTGTCTAAATGAAAAGTTAACAAAAATGTAATTAAACTTTATGCATCACGTTCTGGGTTGAGATTCCACTGCACTGTGTATGTTTTTAATTGAAAGTTCCGGCAGTAAAAGTAACAAATTCAGTTTCCAGAAGACTTCATGTTCGCTCTGAGCGATTAGAGAGGAGCTTGCGTGCTTCCGGCTGCGTAAGCCTCAGCTGGCGCTCTGGGAAAAGTGCACAGCGGAGCAGAGAGCGAGAGAGCCCGCAACGGGGCTCTGCCACAGCTGGGCACTGGAGGTATGGCGGGTGTGTACAAGCGTATGTGTGTGAGGGAGACCACGGGAGGAACGGGACAGAGGGCAGACGAGCGAGATGCGGGGATAGACAGCCAAATAACCCTTTTCATCGGCTAATTTCCTTTGCCATGCTAATGGGAGCGCAAGGCTGAGACTATTGATTAATCTAAGTGCCGGTGGGAGGATGAGAGTGACTTCTGGCAGACGCAAAAAGGCCTATTAAATACAGGGGGGCACGGCGGGGGGGGTGGCATGTCAGAGCAAGAAGAAAGCAGGCGTGGAAGAAAAAGGAAAGAAAGCACGGGAGAATAAATGAATGGAAAAGAGAGAAGGGGGAAAGGCGCGGGAAACGGCCTTCATTGTTGTGCCAGCCAGTGAAGATGTGGATTAACGGGAACAGGATTCCCCCTTGACCTGGACTCCAGAACCCTCCCCAGGCGTCCCTCTTGTACGACCCCGTCACACGCACGTATGAAGGACCAAGCAGCCAAATGCGAGACTGCTGCGACTAGAAAACATCATAAGGATAAGACATTGTGTATGGTTGCCATGGTAACCACATTCTTGTTGGGTCGATAGAAGATTCGGCACAAGTGCAGGCTGCAGCTGGGGGGGGGGGGGCAGAGATGAGAGCGTGATCAATGGTGCCGTTTCGCCTGCCACAAAGCAGGTCGGCCAGCAGGAGCACAGCTGAGCACACAGTTACAGTGTTAACCATGAGCAGTGTCCATCCTCTGCTGACCACAGGGAGCAGACACTGAGCTGCATGAACACATGATGATGTCACACGTTTACGGCACACTACACGGTTTTTGGGGTCATCGGGAACGATCGCCGGCACCTTCCACTATCCTGAAGAAGTCGACAGCAGACAGGCAGTTGTACATTAATGTTGCCATGGTTACCCTATGGAAATACTATATATTTACTCTGTAGAGCATTCATTTTTAAACTTTACTGATAACTCGGAAATAAAAATAAGAAATCCAGCATATTGATTTCATTACCTACGGGGGTTATTGTAAATGAAAAATCGGCAAATGGTTAATATAAAATAAGCAAAAAATGATAGAATATTTATATCCAATGGGCACCCAGCTCATGATGGGGCCTAAGATGGGGGCTCTTTCTGTGCCTGACTGAAATTAATAAATGATGACGAAAACATACAATATGCGGCTTCTTCCCTTGCCTGGGCTAAGCTGAGCGGAACATGTCTGTAGCATTGATTGATTAGACCCCCCTGGTCCAGAATATAGTGTCAGCTGGGCAGAATCCAGAGAGCACCCGAATCACTCCTGATGCTGGGGGTGGGGGCACTAACCCGCTCAGTATGGCCTTGCTTGTCATCCTGAAGTTGAATATTAATCTCACACCAATATTTCCCAAACACCACTTTTCCCCACACAATAGCCTACGTACTGTACACAAACCTTTTTTGAGGTCGAGGTGTTTGCGACGTATTTTCATTGCTCATGCCGAACATGCCAAACACGGCAGAAATGCAAAACACACGGTGGTGCAGCTGCAGTGACCTTCCTGTAATGGCAGCAGTCACAACCGGGGTTCACTCCTCCACAAGAGCTGCGGGCAGGATTCACTGCACCCGACATGTTTTTTTCAGTTATTTATCTGATGTCTTTATTTAACAATTTAATGAACCAATATTTTTCTGCACCTCACAGTTGTTACATCAGGGCCTCTCCTGGAATTTAAGACTGCAGCCTTGGTTAGGAGCTCATGCCCTAAACTGCTACGCCATTTAGTGGCATGTTTGGGACTTGCATGTTACAAATGATTCCTGTTCTTGAATATTTATAAGTAGTGGCTGAGAAGGACTATTCACAGACAGAGCTAAAGCAGGAAGACTGGCTGGAGGCCTCAATTTTCAATATGAGCTAAGCGCAACGTGGTGAGGTGTGCCATCAGGATGATTTCAACATGCTTCATTCACCAGCCAGTGACTGACAGCACAGTAATCCCACCTACCCTGGGGTTCTGCAGCCTTGTTTTCCACGTCGACTCGTGGGAAGCTTTGCAAAGCAGCGTGTTTACATGCAGTCATTCTGAGGAGCTTGAGAGGGATGAAACGCATGCCAGCAAACCAATCAGCTTCTTACAATGGTGATCCTGGCACACCCGGCATACAGGGGGTGCTCACCCGAACGAACGCAGGCATTAGGGCTGCTTCACTTGGATTTTGAAAGTCATCTGGGAGCAGTTGCCAAGAAGTATAAGAGGACCCATGGGTGGGACATCAGGAAAAGCTGCTGTCCCTTTCTCCCTCTTTAATATGGCTCTGACAAAGAAGCCATTTGCCGTTTAAAGAAAAAAAAAAAACCTTTTTTATAAATATTTAAGCAGTGAATATCAATGGAAAATTTGCTTCAAAGGCTGGTCTTATTTCCTTTGACATGGGCCTAGCCAGAGGCTGTGAAACTATGACTGGGTCACCGCTGCCGTGATAATCGGTGTTTTAGGACTGTCAGGTTACCATCCTTATTATAAGCGTTCACTATATATCAACCAGCCCTCTGTGTGATCCGTTGTGGGGTCTCTGGCATGGTGGGAGGTCTATCCATGCATGGACTAGGATACTAGAGATACTGGTAGTCCATCTCTCTCACATCCTCCATTAAACAACCCCATGAAGGAATGGTGGCGAGATGTTTTTAGGTGCATGGACCCATGAATGTAGGATAAGGAAAACTGCAGACTTTCAGGGGAGTCTAGCAACACTGAAGGAGATTCTGCATGGATAAGCATACCTTTTCTCTGCCAGGGGCACCTCTTAAATGACGGTAAATGCACCTCCCAAATTCCCTCATCTTCTGCACTAAAAGGGTGGTGCAATCACAAGATGAGACTCGGCGACTCACACGGCTTAGTCATTAGACTCTTGGGGCAGCTGACAGATACAGTCATATATAAGCATGATGTGAGATTGTATCAGAGTGTCCCGTAAGGACTAGCAGTACTGGCTAGAGTTCAGTGACCAGCAGCTTGAGGGTCTAATGTGGGCCATGCAAGCAGAATGTAGGCTTATGGTGTCATGGTGCGTCATGTCATCTTAAACACGAATAGAAGTCATACAGATGGACCTATCGTATCACTATTTGTGTGTGTGAGTGTGTGTGTGTGTGTGTTTGGGGAGTTGGTGTCCATTTAGGAAAAGCACCCATCACACCTCTGATGGGAAGAGGGCAGGAAGGCTACAACCCCTCTCACATCTGGGACTCTCCCGCTGGAATGCTACACATCTGAAATCAAATTTTCATTCTACTCAACTCCGTCGCCCACGGCAACATCAGCCTCAGTCCTGGTGAAGGCTGCATAAACGGGGAACGCAGTAAAGGCATGTAATCTACATCGACTGCTTTCAATAAGCCTGCAGCCACAGCCTCATACGCCTCCCTGTTTTGTAAAACAGAATTTAAGAGACAAGCTCGTACATCTCCAACTAATTCTTCCATCGTATAGTTGCACCTGCATCACCAGTTTCACGGCTCAGAAAAATGAAATATTAAGGATGCTCCCGTCTTGCGGAGAAGAGCACCGACTGGTGTCAGTTTTCAGTTTAATAGAGCCAGCAGGAGATTACATCAGCCTTTTGGGCTTCCTTTAAAAACGAGAGCGGAGCAGACGCAGAGATGGTCTCGATAAAAACATACGTGCCAGGACGGCAGCTATAGAGCCTGCGCACTGAACTGTCGCAAATCCGATTCTGAAAAGACAGCTGTCAGCCGCACACACACACACTGAGCTGTCATCCGGAGGCTATGTCCGCTGCCTCTACAGGAGAATTACCATCTCTCTTTCACTCTCTGTAATGAGCCACCCTAACACAGCAGATCCCTCTCTGACTGAGGTACACATCTCCCCTCTTCTCTGAAGGCTGGAGAGGGTCCCAGACTGCTGTGTATGTCCGCAGAGTGATGTCCGGCTGGCATCCTTTCCCACCATGCACCACCCCTGCTCAGAATCAGCTGCCTCCATTAAGTCATCACAGCACTGCCTTCTTTTATTTAGCCCTGAGCCTGGGGGGGCACAAACTTTGCTTCAGAATATAATTCAAATGTTCACAGGCTCCCATTCCGTCAGCCTGCCCGATATCCATTTTAAGACGCGTGGCAGGCAGAGGGGATCCCTCTTCCAGATAGGTGGCTGGAATTAAAAGCCCCCAACAGAGGAGGCAGTGCACAACAGATGGCAGCACCTTGCTGGCGGACATTGCGGCCGACATCGCGCCTGACCCGGACGTTCCAGTTCATCGGCAGGTCTCTTTTCCTTTCTAACAGCACATATTTCCCACAGTGCCTGAGGAAGCCACAAAGTTATGTGTGTCCTCACTTACCAGGCGGCGCATTTGTGTTTCCTCAAATCATGGTACGTTCAGTGTAGAGTGCTGCCACATCGGTCTTATATTAAAGAGGACAAATTTCTGTGAATCACTTACAACCAAGCCATAAGCCCGTATCAAATTAGATTATAACATACATACACATTTACAAGAAAGCTATGCTTGCAAACACAGTGTCTAGTGAGACTGAGATTTTCATGGCTGGAGAAGGCCGTCATCTCAAACCCTGTGTGACCTCCAGCTGCACCAAATGCTGATTCTGTCATATAGATGCACGTGGATGTCTGCACTCACGTGTTGCCACTGCTCCCGGATCAGTGGTCTGTAGCGGAGGAAGTACTTGAGAGGAAAATTCTCCACATCCGGCCACGTGGACGGGCTGTTCCAGGTCACCTCCAGACGTCGCACATTATTAGGGATGGGTGTGGCCACCACCTTCTCTGGTGGATCGGGCTTCACTGCAAGAGCGGGGGGGGGGGGGGGGCGTTAGGGTGAATACACACGTAATCCACAAGGTGGCACAACAGCAGGTCACAGGTTCGAGATTTGGTACCTGAGACGGTATTTTCCAAAAATGTTCATAAACATTCGTATCTCTTCATTAACATTCATGACTGATCAATAACACCACTGCAATGGGCAGAGCGTCATGCTGCCAAGTACCCCACAATAAATAAAATGACCATACTGAGCCTCATCTACCGGAGGCAAGGTGGGGGTGAAGGGACCATGTGGGGGCCCCAGCCCATCTTCCACTTGCAAACAACAAGACAAACAGGGACCCCTGTGTGGCGAGCGCCTCAGTGAGGATTTAAACAAAAGCCTGTTTGGATCACGTCCTGCAGGTACAGTGACATGCAGGACTCCATTTGCTTTGCAGTGCAGTACAGGGGCCGTACGAGGGCCCCAAGGCCATGATGACTGCATGGCATAAACCAGGTCAAGGAGGCATAGGTAGATCATGGGCTTCCATGGTGGGATATTTCCATATAATGATCATAATACAACATATGTTGCACATGCAATATAAAAAGATCCTCATACGTCTTTTAGAGCGGGGGTGTCCAATCTCATCCGCAAAGGGCCGGTGTGGATGCAGGTTTTCATTCCAACCAAGCAGGAGCCACACCTGATTCCACCCGTTTAATCAGTTGAGCTTGATTTTCAGTTAACTCAGATGTAGCTCCTGCTTGATTGGAATGAAAACCTGCACCCACACCGGCCCTTTGCGAATGAGATTGGACACCCCTGTTTTAGAGCTTCTTTCCTTATCTGTCACTCCGGTGGAAGTCTGGACCTCCCCCACAATAAGAAGTTGCTTTGTTGAGTATCAGACATGAAGCTCCTCCACAAAGAGGGATGTCTCTGTGGAATGAACAGGCTGAGCAGGCTGGGCACTCCCATGTGGGAGTGCTTTGCCTAGCTCCATGCTGCAGTCTGCCCTTCGATAACTCCAAAAACTTATCAGTCAGAAAGCCTGTTAGTATAATTTACCCAGAAGCCTCAGTGTGGACACCTAGAGGCCCATATTGGTGGTGACTGAAAACTCCCACACAGCTTTCCCTGTTCCCGTAGTAGGGGGCCGTGTGCTCAGGGGGAACAACGATGGCATCATCATTTTCTTGGCCCTCGTGCAAAGCGGTGTTAACATGCTCAGTGCATCATAACCATTGTAGCCAATGAATCGGTGTTTTTTTGTGTCCCCCCATGTGTCCCCAGAATGTTTTATTATGGCTCATGGTGATCACACCAATCCAGCCAGAAGCCTCACCGGGGTGGTGGTATATTCAGCAGTTGGACTCCCAATCCTGTTAAAGCCCCAACCCAACTAACCCTCACCCCAACCTCACCCCACCAATCCCTTCCCCACACCCACTATTGCCTCTGTGGGAATCAATAAAAAATAACTGGGAAGTGATGGCTGAAAGTGAGGCATTTACCGATGTTGAACTCATCGAAGGAGATGCTGGTGGATGCTTGGCCCAGTGCATTGATAGCTGTGACGTTCACCCTGTACTTGAATGTGGAGAAGAGCTCAGGGAACTTCACGTGACACCGGTTTTTGTGGATAGAGTCCTTCTGAACCTCCAGGGACCTCTGATTGTGTCTGAGAGCGAGCAGAGAAGGGAGAGAAGGGAACAAACACAGTGTGCTTCTGAACAATGCTGCCATCTGGGATCATATGACCTGCTTAGCATGCTGCTGATTGGCTAAAATCCTGCCCAATCAAATCAGCAGGGCATGAGGTCATCTTTACTTTCTGTGAATTTAAGGAGCTGACATAAGCTTACCCCGGGGAAATCAGATTTGCCTCAACCTTAAGAGTCACAAATGAAGGTAGATATAAATCACTTGTGCACTGCGCATGTGCTTGATCTGAGAGAAACGTAAGCATTACCTCATTCTAAGGCAGTAACATGACTGTACACATTGAAAAGTCCCTTTTCAACAGTCCAACAGCAGTTATCTTTCCAGGACATGAACCGCCCCATGTTTTTGCACTAGTCTTAAAGGAGTACACTATCCACTCCTGATTTCCAGTGTCTGTACAGGCAAAAGGATGCAAGTGATTAGTGTCTCAGAAATCTAGGATGTACAGTGACAAAACGATTGGCAAAGAGAAGTATGCA
The DNA here is from genome assembly GCA_009936485.2 of Gymnarchus niloticus. Lineage (NCBI taxonomy): Eukaryota > Metazoa > Chordata > Actinopteri > Osteoglossiformes > Gymnarchidae > Gymnarchus > Gymnarchus niloticus. The sequence continues at coordinate 15,880,031 of JAACJT020000095.1, read as the reverse complement.
CCAGCAAATCCTGCCTGTGTTGGGGTTGCCTTTGTATCCTCCACAGCGAGGAGTGTGCTGCAAAATCAATCAGCACAGAGTGACGATGGCCGGTTTACATCAGAGTTGACTTTATGGGCATTGAACATTATGGCTTAATAAGCCTCGGGTGGCCCTTGGATGGTTATCCGAGACAGATAGCCTCATTCACTGCCAGCGTGATGCAGGAGAGCATGTTTTTATAGGAAGTTAAGCCCTGCATACAGCATGTTACGCTATACGAATCGTAATGCCTCTTCAGTTAATGAAAGAGTTGCGTTGATCTTCGAGGAAGTGCGTCCCGTGAGCAGATGCTGACTGCCCCGCACAGAAGATCACTGCTCTTCTCAAACCCTGCCATAAAGAATGTGGAGCTTTTTAAACTCAATGGCTATATCAGCCCTGACAGATTCACGTTCGTTTGGGTTTCAGGCTTCATATTTCTAATTGATAATTGACAACAAAGCTTGCATCCATCCGAGGCCCCGATGGACCCAAAATGGCCAGCGGCAAGTTCTGATCGATTCAGAATGGACGTGGACAAAGCTGTAATCAATCCATAGCGAGCACTAACAAAGGTGAGATCGACGGAAAGTGGATCACACGACGTTGACGCACACAGAGGTGTTGTGGATCTCTGTCACCACTCTGCAGTATCAACAGAAGGGGGCGCTTTTAAACTGCCTGCGACCCATACGGAAGGACAGGTGGGACAGTAGATAGTGGACTTTCGCCCACCTCTGACGACCTCCCTAAAGCTGGTGCCAAACTCATTTTCCTGCTAGAAGCTCCAAGTGTTCAAATCATGGTGTGATGCTCAGCTCTGTTGTGTCACCAATGCCGGCCCTCCGTTGAAAGTGTTTTTGGCTACTGTTTCTCCTGCACTTCAATTATCTCAAGGGCGGCCAACTTAATGAGCGTTATCAGCCTGAGTATTTTACAGGAGAAGGCAGAAGATCAGTATCGAGCCGCACAAGGAGACCTGCCGCTGTCGATTACTTATTAATGTGTTCCTAAGTGCTCCAATCAGCGCTAAGGATCGGTGATTCGCCATGGGGCATCATGAGGGCGGTAACGGCACCTGGGAAGATGTGTGGGTTGAAAGCACCCAGTGCGACGGTGGAGAAACGTGCTTTTAAGTCGAGACGCTAACCCTGCTGGAGGAGAGCCTGCCCTTGCTGGGGACCTTCTCGTCTCACCAGTATCTGAGCTTTGTTTCCTCTTTAAGAAACACGTCTTTACCATCAGGCTCTAAACCAGTCTGAATCTCAGGATGAATTCTAGAACACCACCTCCAGTCCTCCACACTCTCCACATTTGGAAGCTTTTTCTCCTACTCAGCAACATTGTAGACACTGACTTGAACAAAGAGTGGAGGGTTTGACTACCCAATAGGCTGTGGCATCTCTGACCTTCCAGATGCCTTATATTGGGCCTTAATACATCAAAATAAAGCCATGTTAACAACACCAGGGTCATGACCAAGGTCTTTTTGAACAGGATCTAAACAGGCTGCAATTGATGGTGGCAGAACGTTCTTTGACAAGAACATGCTACACAGGTCCCACTCTACTCTGAAAGAGTGTGTGGCCATCCTGCAGAGTGCTGATGAAGCCTCACCTGACTTGGACCTCAAACTCAGTCGGGATGTAGGTGAGATGCTGCAGATGCCAGCTGCAGTAGAAGCCTTTGGGGTAGGTGTTGGATCGGCACATGACCAAAGGGTCTCTGGGAGGGGCTGAAGGAAACAAGGACATGGGGGTGGGACAAAGAGTGGGAAAGACCGTCAGTCATCAGAGCCACATCCCGCAAACACTCCCAAGCATGAGCGGATAGGCCTGTCTCAGCCCCTCCCCCCAGATTAGATCGCTTTCTTCTACTTCCACTGGACCGTGCCTGCTGCTACTGAAATTGAAACCGATGACTTGAACCAGTTGCCCTGGTAACGCTTAATATTACCTTATTCCGCGTTGGCACAGTGTGAAATGTAAAAAAGGGAGCGGTTTGGGGAGGAGCTTAATTGAACATTCCTTCCCAGATTTCATCCAGATAACTGACAATGTGTGGCATAAACTCACAGGCTTGAGACCAGGACAATGGCCTTCCAGGTAAACTTCCTTGTCCCTATTCACCTTAAGTATAGAATTGGGCTCTGGTTCTTGGAATGGAAGGAAATTAGAGAGGGATCCACAGCATTGTGACGGTTAAATGTTTTTTTTACACCCTCTTTTGTGCTCACACTCACTCACTCTTACATAGTAGTAACATTGCTAAGAATGACCAAAAGTCTCACACACCAAAGGCAGCCACGAAAACCACAGCAAAGCCAGACAAAGGCCTCTTTACAGCACCCAGAACTCAAATCAAAGCCCACAAGCTAATTCTCAGCCAGCTTAGATTCTTTGTCAATCACACGCTAAAAGGGACTCGAGGGGCTCTCCTCAAAGCACAAAGCATCCTGTTTTCCATGTCAATAAAAACAAGATCTTCAGTATTAATCAGTACTAATCAATCTATTATAGAGATAACCACAAAACATAGAAATCGCAAAGCTCACCACATTCTCTGTGAATTAATGCATAAACAAGTCAGACATAACTCAATCAATGGTCTATTAAAACCCTAAACAATCTCCCAATAATGATTAAGGGCAAAATGAATTTGAATTGATGAGTCCAATCAATAGGATTCCCCAAACCCTCCCAAACTCTACCCTAATCACATCATTAAAAGTTTCTCTGTGGTTCGACGAGACAGTTTGCGATGCGCGTGGAGAGTGGCTTAAAGTTCATGTTCTCAAGAGCGATTTGAGGAGATTGGCTAGCAAAAAGAAAACATCCCTCCAGGGGGGCCAAGGCTAACAGTCACTTAATTAGTTAGAGGCGAAAGGTTGATTGTAAATTACATCTTGAAAAATCAAGGAATCTTATTTGCTAAGGAACATTTTCAGGTTTCGGAGAAACCATCATATTCTATGAGATCACTGCCCATTTCACACCTCTGCAAAAAACTGAACTTCAAGCCCCATCCACCTTTGTGTATGGTCGGACGCATCTTGCAAACTTGAAAACAGCCCATGGTGTTGCACCTTCTACATCCCTCCCATCCGTCCTGCACTGCTGAATTCTGGGTCAGTTTTCCGTAATGCAAGTGTCGGGACCTCTGGTGGGGCCGGTTGTCGCACCATTAAAAATGAGACAGATTGATTATGCGTTCAATTTTTCAACTGAATTTTTATTTATATAGTGCCTTTAACAAGAAGCACTGTCACAAAGCACTTTACATAGTCCCGGGCCCAAGGTCCACACAGAGTAAGCCAAAGGCGATACTGGCAAGGAAAAACTCCCTCAGGAGGAAGAAACCTTGGGAGGAACCAGACTCAAGGGGGAAGCCCATCGTTCTCTGGCTGGTACCGGGCAGGACAAATTCATTAATACAACACGGTAAACAAAAGTGAGGTAGAACAATAAGACGGCAACAGGGTATTGCAGGAGGAATTCAGGTGATGAAATATGATATATAGATCCTTATTGAATAGGTATAGATCATAAATCTGAAATGTTTATGAGACTCTGGGCCCCACTCTATCAACATACAGGAGCAAGATAAATTGGTCTGTTAACTGCCTGATTGACTGAACATAGTCTAGCGAAGCTTTAACTGTTGGTATTGGTTTGGTTTATCCAGGTGACCTTCCTGTGTGTGGATACTCTGTACTTTTTCTGCTTATCTGGTTTACTTGTGTGTATGCATACTTTAATATGTTGGATCATCCTGTTTGTAGAATATCTCCTTCCTCATGATTTTACTTTTTTATGTTTTTACCAGGGTAATGCAGCAATAAGCCCAGCCACAACAGTAAAAAAATATATATAAAAAAAATACTATTCAAAACCAGACTTCTGATGTCTAGGTTCACAAATGCAAAACACAATTCAACTCTTTAAATTCAACTATTTAGACGTATAAAATGGTATGCTATGTGGACTTCTAATGATGCGAATAACGATCGTCAGAGTAGCGGATAATAATATTTTCCAGACCAAAGGAACAATGTAAACAATACGAATATAACAGAAAGAAAATAACGATGGATCCTGAATGCAACAATGACAGCACGGTATAACAGAGAGATGTTTTTGTTTTACACCTGCCATAAGCTGTAAATACTCACATATTAACACCTTCCCAGGGCTAAAACAAACACACAAACTCTTTACCAGGAGACAAATTGCAGGAGTCTCATTCTTCCTTTACAGATAAAGTATACACGTACAAATGATCACGCAACGGGATAAAGGTTAAGCCAGCAATTTGGCAAGTGTTAGCAGGCAGGAGGGACGCCCCATGTTGCCCAGTCACCCCAACTGAGTTTACAGTCACTTCCTGCAGTTCGGTTCCCAATTCCAAGCGCAGCCACTAGCAGGGATTGGCATGTAATGTGCCTACCTAGTTGTGGGCTGAGCGACTGAGTATTCACCACTGGAATGTTGCTTGTTCGAATCCCAAAAAAGGAAGGCCTGTGGTGACGGCCCCGGAAATGTTTGTAAATTGCTCCAGAAAAAGACACTCCTATATAAGGATATTGAAAGCTCCGCCACGCTAGATCAGGAGCATCTGGTATGCAAACAAAATAAATAAATAATGTCCTAATGTGATACAGGCTTGTGGGTTCCATTAACAGATGCGGCCGAGGCTTCAGGGGTTTCACCGGGGCTAGTGTCAGTTGGGGTGACCCCTGGGACGGTGATGATGGAATTGTCTCTGCTTGGCCTCTGGCTTCACGTCGGCCGGCCCTGTAATCTCTAACGATTAAAGGACCCGTGAAATGGAAGACGCCATTCTTAAGGAGAGCCTGAGAAATATCAGACCGCTGCCTTGACATGAAAGGGAGAGCAGTGGACGACCCTTGACCTCAGCTATCATTGCAAGGAGCACGTCTGTCAGACTGTGCCACACCTACTCCCATCGCTGACCACCTGGAATTCCTGGAATGCGTCTGTTGATTGGAAACAGTCACAGGAGGGCTGGTGCACTACACTTGAACATGACGACACACTGACTGCGGCAAAATAAGACATTACACTATTAGCGGGATTTTCCTTCTATGCGGACTCCCTTTAGTCCTCCAGCCCATAGCGCCGGAAGCCCAGTGGATAACCCACTTTTTGTCTGAGCCAAAAAAAAGTGAAGAAAAAGTCAAGATGGCCTTTGTAGAAAGCAGGGTGATGTGGACCAAAGACAACCCATGGATCCATTATGCAAAATCCACTGAATCATTCTTAAGATACAGATCACCTTGCAAATTCACTGCGAATAAGAGGCAGGTCCACATACTTTTAATCAGAATGTCTGCAGCCTCACACGGCCAGTGGGGGGTGCTGTGTTGGCAAAGCTGGGTGCTCTACAAGGATCATGCATAAAACAGGGATCCGGCCATCCTTGGAGAGCTGCGGGGTCCACAGGGAACGGCCCGTCGATTAACGCATCAGTGTCCCCCTCCACCCACTGTCATCTGCACCTTCCTAGCGCTGAATATTTTCACAGCAACACCTCAGCTCCCAATCAGCCACTTTCACAAATAAAGTATAAATAGCCTTTGAGGATGATGCCACCCCCCTCCCCACCACCATCTGCTCTCCTCCCTATCATACTTAAACACCCTGGGTGTCTGAGTATCTACTGGAACGTAAAGCAATTTCAGGGAGACGCACACACAAATCAAACACAGTGCAGCTCTGGGGTTCGAACCAGAAGCATATTGGTCAAGACCCATTCTTTAACTGCTGCTTCGCATGTCTTGTACATCTTAACATGGGCAGTAAACTCGTTTGTGCGACCACTCTCGGGAATGGCCTTTGACAAACAGTCTTACAACTATCGATATTTCCATGGAAACAGACAATGGTCTGAATGGCTAAGCAGACCACACGTTCTAACGGGATGGGACCCGATAGGTTCCAGTGCTATGAACAGTGAACATTTCAGCCTTGTTCATACATCACACCTGTGCTCACATCCCCCGACCACCACAACCCCCTTTTTTGAACTGTTCTTCATCAGCTAATTGCGAACATGCTCTACATGATTAGCCATTATTTTGGGGTGCAAAGTCAGACAAACGCATAATTATGTTTTAGTGGCTGCTCTCTGCATTTGCTTTTACAGAACTTTTAATGTCCCCCTTTAAATCACCAGGAAGAGTAAGTGAATGCGACAGGAAGGAAGAGGCTTAGCTTAATTAAATTAGTGGCTGAATAGTTCAACAGATTTCACTAATTAAAAGGAATTCAGACATACAGGAATTCGCCTCGGCATTATGCCCAGGATTCACACCCCCCCCATAAATGATTTACATTTTCAAACATGCAAAAGACACACTCAGAATGAGGATGATTATGATTGGAGAAAACCAAGAACAACAGAAAACATTTGTTTTATGAGTTTTTCTTTCAGATTCTTCCTGTTCTCCCCCCATCTGTCTTCAGAGGAGAGGATATGAGAGTCAGACGGGAGTTTCTGACACATCTGGCTGGCTGGTTGGGGGGTGGGGGGGAGCGGTTTGACAGAATGGAGGAAAAAAGATGGGTGACCGAAGGGGGTGCAGTGAGAGAAGCAAAGGGGCGAGAGGTGGACTCTGAGGGTCGTGGGGGTGTTTGGGTGGTCCTAGGGTTACATTGCTGTTCCATTCCAGAAGAGCTGCCCCCATTTCATTATCAGCACGCTTTGGAACACAAAGAATAATAGGATATTTACTCAGAAGACAGCAGATTGCTCAGCTGAGTGTGTGCGTGTATGGGCCTGCGCATGCATGACTGTGTGTGTGTGTGTGTGTGTGTGTGTGTGTGTGTGTGTCTACAGATGTACACCTTCCACCCATCTGTAATCACATCTACCAGGTTCTCCACCCCAAACAGACCCAGCTAGTTTGGGTCAGGTCCCTATTAAACCAGCAGTGCCTTATTCTGCTCACACATACTTATGTTACCGTTCCCGCGTTCTGGAGGCTGTATATTAGTGACAGTGAGAGCACGAAGCACAGGTCATCAGCAGGCAGCACAGTACGCCCCATGCAGGCATACGGCCCATTTTTTCAGGTTATAAAGCAGGGGAAAAACAGGAAGGAAGTCCTGAAAAACAGGAATTTTTCTCTCTGAGTATGTGACCGAGGCTGAAAAGGAAGAGAGATGTAATTTCAAATGTTAAGACAGATGACCCCCCCATTCCCGTCATGTTTTGGGGGGGGGGGCTTGGCAGCTCCCAAACCGATGCTACTGGCACATCAGAGAGGCCAAGACAACAAACAGACTGAATGAAAAGTAAACAATTAACATTTTTTTTGCTTTTAATTCTTGACGCCTTCCATCTGCAGCAATAAGTTAAATGTGTTGAAAGTGGAGATTTGTGAGGATCCCAGCGTAACCAGCCCACTCCGAAAGCCCTCTGAAGATCCACATTTTTACCGTCACCCGTGACTTCAGACAGCTGGCGAAACACTCGGACCAGATTGTACTCAATTCCCAGAGACTTTCAACATTTTAACGTAGGTGACTTCCTTCAAGCCCCTTAGAGAGCCATGTCAAACCGGGAACTATCCATCCTGAAGAGGCCTTGTGGAGCGCTGTAATGCCTTAAAATTAAGGTTCTGACATCCCATTTGCCCCCAGCTGAGCTTGTCCATCCGCACTCTTCCTGCTGGCCCTCGAGGTGTTTTTTTGGATTCATCCATCCCACGTTTTTGTGGCGATCATTCTACTAAGTCATTTTATCTCTGTTATAACTGCTATCTCCCCCTCCCCCCCAGGCCCCATCCAGCTGCTCAGCAGCCCTTGGTAACGCATCACCTCTGGGCGGGGTGGACGGCGTCCTGGGAAGCGGCAAGCCGCAAGCGGGTCTCCGACGGTGCTTGGGTTGGCAGGGGATAAATGGCAGCCATTGTCCCATACGGCTGCTCCACAGTCATGCTAATGGGGCTAATCTGACAGGGGGGCCCACGACGGGCGGCTAGCTGGGCCTTGGCTGCCCCTGCCCCACCCGCACATTCCCGTCCCCTGTGTCACCCAGAAGGGACCCCTGTATTACATGCCTGTTTGTTTCCTTTGTGGGGCGGGCTTTGCTGCGGTTAGTGGCTAGGGGGTATGTGTGTGTGGGGCGGGGTAGGGTGGGGTGGGGGGGACAGAGCCCTAGTAAATCAGCAACACTGAGGTTTTTTGAATGACAGCTGTGATTGTAATCAGCAGGGGGCCTTCGTCTCCGAGGCCCCGAGGGGGAGCTCAGCTGGGGGGGTTGGGGGTTTGACAAGGCGTCAGCAACTAGGGGCCCAGTGACACGGAAGCACAGAAAAGATAACAGGCTAAAGCTCCAGTGGGACAGCGGGGGCGTCAGGTGACTGAGTGGAGAAGCAGCCAGATTTATGTGCGACCATCGCTCTGGCCCGTTTCCATGGACACAACATTTAAACTCACCGGCTCCGGTAAAAGATCCAGCTGATAAACGGGTAAAACATCAAAAAAAATACAAAGCTTTAAATAAACTTTCTGCTAAGCAACACAATATCACAGTGAGGACAGGCAGGAAAATGGAGCGGAGGGCATGTGGGAAGGCCACTGTTGCAGCCCTGTGAGGTGCCATCATTGCCATGCAGCTAATTGAGCTGGAAACTGAAAGGCCAAGATGCCGTAAAGCCATATGAGTGTATCGCAGAAACAGGAAGGCTGAACGGTGCGTACGATAATTCAGTCCAACACGATGGGAGCCAACTGCTGTGTGGGCAGGTTTGAGAGTGCATGTAAAATCCGCACCCGCTTGTAACTTGCATAAGAGTGCAGCTTGACGGATGCGCAGTTGTTTATCACAGTTACACACGAGGAAGCAGCTCCAGCCTCCTGTAGTCTCCCAAACAGATTAACTTCTGTAATTCACTGACAACAGGGCCCTTCCATGCCCCCCAAAGCCAATCCCAAATCTCACAAAGCTGTGGTCCCGAAGAACATAGAGACTGGATGGCCAATTTATTTACTTATTTAGCTTGGATGTTTTTCTCTGCCGGGCAGGCGGAGGGGGGTGTCCTGCTTCCTAATCGATATTCATCGGGTGAATGTTGATGGACGGCTTCTGGGGGTGACCGGGTCGTGGTCCTTAGCAACCTCATGACCATGGCCCGATTTGGGAGGGGGGTGATGAAATTTCCCAGGCTCTGCAGATCAGACAGATGATAATGAAGCTCATCCTTACGCAGGGACTTCTAACACACAGCCCAGGATTACAGGACTCATTTCCCATCAGTAAGATCACCTGGCAGGCTCACAAGTTCATATCAGCTGCACGGTCCTGCTCAACAAACAGGCCAGCTGGTCAAACTATCCAGCTCAACACAGCTGAATGGTTTAACTAATGAATACAAGTCTATTCATTAACTGCTTAAACACCTAGCTGTGTGGCAGTTACCACACCGTACAAGCTAACGATCAGGTTTGGGCTGAACCATGGGATAGACAGGGGGCAGATGTAAACTCAGGGACATATAAACTGCTTGTGATTCTGTCAGAAAGAAACAGAGGATTCAGTCCTGTGAGGATCAGGAAAGTCCTGCTTTGGAATAATAATGACTCTCCATTCCATATGTTGAAAAGTGAGAAATGCCAAACCAGTCTGCTTCCCCCGGGTTCTGCCTGCAATCGAGGTTGAGGAAAGCAGAGCCTCTCTGGTGTACAAGTGATGACCACTATGTGTGGCTGGAGATAGGCTAGCGGAGACGCCAATCATAATGACTAGCTGTAAGAGAGAATCACTCAAGAAGCCCCAGGTAGGAGGGCAGAATCTAAATTACTAATTGGGAATTGCCGAGCTTTCCGTTTTTCCCTCGAACTGCACGTCCATTTCTTTGCCCTGGCACACGTGAGGAGGTGGAGTGCCCAGGGAGGCTGTGCATCCCTGGAGACCTGTGCTGTCAATAAAGAGACACATCAATCCTTCCCCCCCAGCTCGATCGGTCCCTCAGCCTGTAATCCAATATTGGGCACGTTGCCCGTATTGGGTTGTGTTCAGGCTAAGTGAAAAGGCATGCCATCTCTGCTCGATGCAGACCTGTGTTCCCCGCAGGAAGCGCACAGAGTTAAATAAAACTCTTAAACCTGGCTCATCGCGAATGTGAACATTAGAGCCCCCTCCCCCAGGCGACGCAGAGTGGGCCCCAGGAGGACAATCCCCGGCATGAATCGCGGACCCTACGCTGTGTGACAAATGAGGAAAAAATAACATGCGGGATGACAGGAATGTATTTAAATGGCTGGATCTCCATGGCTGGATCTCCCTCATAAAGAAAGAAAGAATTCCATTGATTCACTGGGCTGTGAATGGACTTCACAGGAACAGCCCCTCCCTCCTCTGCCCCCCCATACCCCATGTCCGCTGCACCTTTGTTAATCTCCTAGTTTAGCCCTGAAGCCCCCCACACGCCCCACCACCAGGGCTCTCAAGTCAGCCCCGCTTTATGTTCACTGGGCTCCAGGGTTGGTAAATAGAACACAGATCTGTAATATTTATTAGATTAACATAGACAAACAAGCGGTTTGAGAAGCATTTAAAGTCAAGGAACCTGGCAGAAGGTGCAACAGGTAGGGCCATCTTTGGACTGGAACCAACAACCCTGTGGTGATCTGGGATCTTCCAGCTCTACAGAATCCATATGAATAGGAGTTAACAAGCTGGGATAATCCTGCTATGGAGGAGAGGGAAGACAAACGTGGCTGCATTTTGCCTCACACTTCCATAGGCAGCATTCCAATGGGATAGTCATGGGTGAAGGTGGTGGGTGTGCAGAACTCCACGAGGGCAATTTCATTGGCCCCCTCCACCCCCCCACGTTACATGCCACAGTTTAAAATCGATGGCTGACAGAAGCCCATCAACCCATCAAGGAGGAAAAGCTCATCGGCTTATATTCTAGAACCTTCAAGGATCTTCCACTGGCCTTGCCCTGGGGGAGTTTATAGCTTTAACCCACCCAGTGAGAGGAAGGCTAACTGCTATCTAACCAAGCTGGGCTCCATCTAAGTGTTTCTACCTGCTGTAATCAGCAATTTGTGTAGATTCACTTCATCTACACAAGCGAAGACCTGCTAAATTTTAAATGTATCTGACTATAAGCACTGTGTGGGGGAGTGTTCCATTTTCAAAAGCGGCTCTCATCTTCGCAGCAGAATGCTCTGAGGGAAACCGTATGCACTGATCGATTTCCACAGAGGGTCAAGTTAAATGGAAATTCTGGCCGGCCCCATGTCACAAGGGGGAGTCTAAGTGCCTGAGGGCATTTTCTCAGTTGGAGCGTACCATTTACAAAACTGGTGACGATTCCCTATTTAAAATGAATGAAATTAACGAGCACTAATATTGCTGCCTACTTTCCTGGCTGTTGACTGAAGCAGGCGAGCATGCTCAGCTGTGTTTACGCCAGGCTAAGTATCAGGAAAAAGAAGCACGAGGACACACTCGGAGCAAAACCAAGCTGTTTTAGGGGTAACAATAAAAATCCACTGTAAGGTGGTAGAACAAAGCCATGAAGCTGGCCAAATTTCAGCTCTGAGCATCTGTCACTGAATACTGAATTAAGGAGCGGCTGGGGACAGCTGGGGGTTTTAGGGTATGCTGCACGGTGACCACATTCCCCGTAACAAAATCACGGTGTGCTGTGTTGTTAATGTGAGATAAGTGGTTAAATATGGGCTGTCATCTTTGAGAGGAGAGCCGTAACAACTGGAGAGACAAAACTCGGGCAGTGTCAGTCTCACTGAAGTTGGGACGGAGGGTGACACAAACATATGGCTCAAGGAAGGGGAGTTATGGTGCCCAGGGATGTACACACACTCCAAAAAGCCTGAGAAATGCGAATAGGAACACAAAGAGTCTGCCTACACTTTGCCTCAGCTGGTTTCCATCAAAGACCAGACATTACTGTGAATCCTAAGGGAGAAGCAAAATTTTATTCTCAACAGCTCATCCCGAGACACCGTGATGTCACTGGGGCGGCACCATCACTCCGTCAGGGTGTCGTGAGAAGGCTTTGTGAAGCAACACAAGAATCGGGCCTCACCTGTCACTCTGTTTTCATTCGGCCTGTGTGACTACCCACCCCATCCCATGGACGCCGGGGGTCATTATCGGCAAGCAAGTTGTATTTCAACAAAAACCGTCATGCCACCGTGATGGAGCGGCTCGGCCGGCATGTCGAAACCTGCCAGCCTGGGATCTGCCTGTCACGCCAGGCCACTTTACACCTTTCAACGCCGCCATTTTCAAGCCCCACTTTCTTTCTGGCTCTCCCTGACTGGCTGCTGAGAGATGGCTCGTCAGTCTGCAATTAAACTCCACCTTCTCAACCAATGATGCAGAGACTTGACCCAGACCTTGGGTTCTGTTAAGAACCCAACCTGTGATGGACGAAAATTCAAAGTCTCTCATTGAAAATTCAGGAACCTGTCCTGTAGTGATTCTCTGGTGAGAACCCACCCCCCGGCCAATATTGACCGAGGGGCTCAACCCAGGCCCGTCACTCTCCAGTGAAACTCCACCCCCAGTCATTATCAACATGAGACCTGTCAGTCTTTGGCCTGTAACGATTTGCAGGATGGCTTCAGGCTGAAACAGACTAGTCTACAACCTTTTGTGGCGTTTACTTTATTTGCTGCGACTAAGCAGCATTTCAGAGCCTGACTGACTCACGCTAACAGCAATAGAGAAAAACCCATTTTTCAAATGACTGGAGCAGCGTAAACACTCAGCCACTATCATGCAGCAGAGCCCCTTCAAGGCGACCCCGCCAATCCTCCACCCCCTGCATCTCCATCTAATTGCCTGATTGTTTTCTAGTGACAGGGGATTTCAGACACAGCTAGATCCTTTTAGGTTTTGAGAAGCCCTCTCACAACAGTATCTGGGACAGAGTTCTTGAAATAGGTATACTAGCTCCTTCCACAAAGGTACAACGTGAATACATTTAGGACAACACAGGGAACTGGACTTCTCGTGAATGGGAATTTACTTCAATGTTGCTTCTGTAGGCCCAAGCTTTTGAGCAGGTGAAGCGTCGTTAGCCACAAAGCCATATGTGCTATACGGCTGTAATTTTACATCTGTGAATGTTCTGGGGAAGTTGGCAATGGCGGCATCGCTTAACAAAACAAACGAGCTAGCGAGCGGCACCATCGAGACGTACGTGCAGCGCGGCGCCACACGTGTGAGCCGAAACCCAAAAAAGCACGGGCCCCTAGTCGGACTTCCAACGTAGCAACAACGGCTATTTTGATATCAACAAAGCTGAATTTTACGGCTTTTGAAAATGTTGACATAACGCTCCGTTTTTTTAGCGGCTGGCGGCATTACAGTTTTGAGTAAACAGTGGAAAGTTATCTAGCATGCTAGTGCTTTGTAACTGGATTTGGCTGTTTGGCTGTCCAGGCCCTCTGTCTTGCCTGACACCGGGAGAGATACATATCTGAATTTCAACACGAATTGAATTTAAAATCTCTACATGACAAAAGCTCAACTACACACAACCTTTCACCCAAAAATGCCTTTTCCGCACTGATTGCATGCCCCACAGAAGCTGGCTGGCTCGAGGCGGCACTTAGGCTAAATATGTAATATCTCATTAGGGCTAAAGCGTGATCGTTCAGGGAAAGTAGCTGTCCTTCTTTATTAATGCCAAGCGTGGGCCAAATGAGGACAAATCACCTGTCTGACAAATACACTCCCCTTTTCTCTCCGGAGACTGGGACAAATTCACTCTCGAGCATCTTGTCCATTTACAAATTGGGCAAGGTTATACAGGTCCACAAAGCATTCTCGGATTTTCTGCAAAGTGAATCGCTTTTTTCCCCCGGCCTATTCATTCCGCCCTCCGCAGGACAGACAGAGAAAATGCCTCGTGCATATTATGCTTTGTTTTAGCTCAGATACGTTCTGAGGCCAGTGTTCTTCAGCATTCTCATGCAGGCTAAATTTACACAGATTTACCTCTGAGCATAATAAATAAACACTGGCATTTGTAAATACTGTAAGATGGCCTTTCCTGTGAAGCACCAGAGGGGGCGCTGTATTTAGCCATTTTCATGCAATAGGGGTGTAGTGGTGAGTCGGTCAGGGTCATTTCACGGCTAGCTCACCCGCTGGGTGCACAGGAAGCAGAGTAACCTTTGGAAAGCCATGAAAACAAGCATGCATGTTTGAATATGACATGCCTTCACTGGAAACCCACATCCAATGTTTGAACAGCTCTCTGAGAAATCTGTTGTTTTTCACAAAACTTCACAGGCCTTACATGGAGCAGAGTTAATCTGCCATTTGGCAATGAGGGCTCTGCTCCTTCAGATCACCGTAAACTGAATGTCTAACCGCTTACACGCTGACAGCAGCCCTCGCAGTGCACGAGATCACTGCTGCCAAGACGTTATTTGATCCTAATTTCCCCTAGTGGCCGGGCAGCATTTTGTTTGATGGTATCTGAATTCCGCACGTGTCGTAGGCCTGTGTTTGCATTTAGCCCGCTGCACTGCTTTAGCTGCAGCCGTTTCCTCTCCAAAAATGCAAGGCGAAGCCCTAAGGGACTATGAGGGGTATTGACTCCCGGCCTTGTGGTCGAGGCCATGAACAGATTTTGGCCCCATAGCTGCGACTGTGCAAATTTTTAATTCCCAATGGTATAATTAGGGTGTGGACCTCAGTAATCTTATAAGAGAGCAGACGGTGAAGTTGAGGTAGGAGGCGACAGTAGTCATTTTCTCCTCTGTTGCTAAGTTTTCCCTGGGGAAGTCTTCGCTCTGTGTAACAGCTGTGTCTAATAAACAACGGGATTACAAGGGTTATCTTTGTGATCTGTCCTGCGGACCGGTCCATTCTGAGTTTGATTGTGTTCAAAGTTTCTTCTCCAAGAAAACAGGAGCTTCATGATAGTAGCAGAAATTTGACAGCCCTCGCTGTGATCTGCTGTGCTAACCCACAGCATTCATTTCACCTGTTTACCTCTATGTGTCATCTGCACATTACTTCTTTAACGAAGACTTTGTTGTTAATATTAATTTGCACTAATTACCTCCTTAGCACTTAATTGTTATGCAGTTGCTTATCTCTCAATTTTACACTTACTGATTTACTGAAGCGAGTCCAATTATGTGCCTGGTGTTCTTGAGGGCCCGGCAGTCGTCTCGCGCATTTCAGCTTGAAATAATTCAGTCATAATCCCGAGTCCCTCAACACCGGCCACCAACTTGCACTTCTTATGAGAACGTGGAAGAAATAAGGTGGCAAAAACCATTATGTAAACAGAAAGCCTTTAAACAAATTTGGCACAGCCCCTTAAAATCCCAGAGTCCTTAGGACTATAGCTGAATCACAGACACTCTGGATTAACTCCTGTCCTTGTGTAATTGCTTAACGGAGTCCTTAATTGGCCCTAATTGGTCAGAATAGGAATTTGTTCCAGATGCTTAAGCGATTTAATGTCATAAAACATTTATGATTATATGCGATATAAAAAGACTCAGCACAGTGTGCCTTTTTTTTGTTATGTATGAGTTTAAGGAACTTGATAAAATCTGGAATAGCTGTTGGACCTGGATGAAAAATGCCCATTTCGTACCAGAGATTGTGCCGGTCGTGCTGTCTCTCTCCATAAAAAAGATCACACTGGACCCCTCATTACACATGGCACCCTGTTAAAGAAGCAAAGCAGGAATTTCAGTATTAACAGCGAGGACCTGGGCTCAGATTTTGCGTTTCCATGGCAACGGATGACCAACACAATCACGGGTGATGAGCAGCAAAAGGTGTCGGGTAATAAAAGTCAGCTGACACCGGTCAGATTTCTGGCCTTGTTAAGGTTTAAATAGGGTCAGCTGGGTGAATTTAGAGTGGAGTGACTATGAGTTAGCTGTGGTAGGGTTTGTGGTTGCTGCCTGGTTTGCCTTGGTATTGAAAGGGGTTTGCTCCCTGTTTGTGGTGCTGCTCTGTTTACAATGAGGCACTTTGATTAATCCCTGCTGTTTTGCACCTCCTTCATGCTCTTGCGGCTAGACCTTCACCCCCATGGAGCTGGATGTAAAGGAAAAAAGTATAAAGCAGCAATCCATCCAAGGCAGAGTTTGGCATTGTTTACTCCACAGGTCATTAAGCCTGCGCTTTGCTTATTTAGAGACTGCTTATTCCCCAGTGCTCTGCTTCTGCAAAG
This sequence comes from Gymnarchus niloticus, assembly GCA_009936485.2. Lineage (NCBI taxonomy): Eukaryota > Metazoa > Chordata > Actinopteri > Osteoglossiformes > Gymnarchidae > Gymnarchus > Gymnarchus niloticus. Next base: position 15,863,791 of record JAACJT020000095.1, on the reverse strand, counting down.
CGCTTATTTCCCCCAGGGTATGTCTGTGCTGTGCTTATTTAGCACTGGGCTAATTTCACAGTGTGGGTAGCCTGCATTATACACTCAGGATATTCTGCCTTGCTTGTGTTTGGACCGGGGATGGTTTTTCTTGTACAATGGTTGCTATTTCCTGGGCAGCGTGGTGGCTAAGTGGTTAGCACATCTGCCTCACAGCGAGGAGGTTCTGGATTCAGTCCTCACTGCTGATAGGGACCGTTCTGTGTGGAGTTTGCACGTTCTTCCTGGGCCTGTGTGGGTTTCCTCCCACATTCTAAAGACGTGCAGGATAGGTCAACTGACTACTATAAACTGCCCATAGATGTGGATGTTCATCTCTGTGTTGGCCCTGCAGTGGATTAGCAACCTGCCCAGGGTGTACATCACCTTTCACCCACAGTCAGCTAGGATTGGCTCCAGCTTCCCCACAACCCTTACAGATAAGTGGCTTAAGAAGATGGAGGGTTGCTATTCCCCATATAGTCTAAGTCTTGTCCTACTCTGCAGTTACTCCTCAGGGGCTTAATTTTACACATAATTATTCCACACTGGACTGCAGCAACAGCTCAGTTATTTCATACTGGCTCACAGCTACAGGGCAGCTAATCCATACTAGCCTATGGCTATAGGGCACTTATTTCACACTGGCCAACAGCTACAGCATA
>JAACJT020000095.1:15809747-15857008 GCA_009936485.2 Gymnarchus niloticus | reverse complement strand
CAGAGGACAGGAGGAGATGGAGAAGGTTGATCTGCTGTGGCGACCCCTGATGGGAGCAGCCAAAAGTGAATGATGATGATGATGATGATGATATGGCACCCATTGTGGGCTGGACTAACGAGTTGAATGTGCTTTGTACTGGCCGGGTGGATTTATGGCAGCTGAAGAGCAGTCCTCTTGTTCCCCTCTTGACATCAACATGGATCAAAGGGTCCATGTAAGGGGCCCTGCAGGTTAGAGTCCTCAGAAAAGAGGATGACGAGCACAACCTTGACACGTTTTCCTGCAGCGTCCGACAGACCAGAGACACAGGGTGCATCAGATCCTCTTATTACATGCAAAGGACTGGTGGTGTACTTTAAATTCCCAATGGGCTTGTGTGTAAAGTTTAGCCCTTGCTCAGAAAGGGAGGCCATTTTTCAGGAGTTATTTCAAGTGCAGGCTCCTGGTTTTACATCATGCCCATTTAAATCTTGACTGCACATGACCAAATGGGTTAATCTGGCTAACCGACTTGGAATGGAGGACCAAAATGTTGAGTGAGTGGCGTGCCCATGGGGCGCCTGAGGCAGGATCCTAATGAGCCCCCATACAGGAGTACGTGAAGCCCAGAGTTGAGCTGCCCCTTGCCCCTGACCCCAAGCATGTTTTGCATTCTTCATGTACTCCGTTCTTCCTTCACCTCTTGCCGTGCGACAAGCTTTAAATTACTCCATCTTACGTCAATCGAACCGTAGGTCTAAAGAGAATGGCACCGCCAGACCAGAGAACACACAATGTTATCTGTTAGTGTCACGCTGAAATAACCATCTGCCTGTCCCTTGAGGGACACTGCTAAACATGGACATTATGATCCCACAGAGATGGAGCAGAGATGTAAACCCTCAGCCAGCCCAGCACCACGGCATCCTAACAAAGCAGCTGGTTTCAGCACTCGGGCGCTTCTGCCCGCCACGTAGTGTGAAATCAGCACGGGCTGTGGCTGTTTGAAGTTAAGCGGCCTCAGCTGGGGTGCACGATCACGCTCGGGGCTCCTCACAGCACTGACGCCCACTATCACCGGCAACCAGACCAAAACAAACAGCCTGGCAGAATTCAGACACAAAAGCAAAACTAGAGCTCAACTCTCTGGGTTTGGTTCCGTTATGGAAACTGGACTGGGTTCCACTCCCACACCCCTCGGCTGGGTAAGGACCCCCCCGACTCTCCTCAGATGTCCATCATGTGGCCTGTTTGAGAGAGAAGGAGCGAGGGAAAGAGCCAAGGCTCAAGCATTGTATTACACACTTCAACAACACTCCAGTGTCATCCCCAGCATGACTGGCGGCTGGGAGCTGACTCCCACACATCGCTCAAGTGGGGCCACGTGAAAAAAAAAAGGGGGAACGGAGTCGTTTCACGGACGAGTCACCTTGAGTTGCAATCTCCTGCATCGCAGCTCTCTAACGTTGCATTTCTCACTTCCCATTCGATTCCATCATGTTTGCTGCAGTGATGATTTCTGAAACACTCATATTATCCCATCTTATTTAGGGCAGAAGGGTTTTCCGCTGCTCTACCACGGTCGCTGTTAATCAGAAGTTGCACCCAGAGCCGGATATCTCGGTGGAGTGCCCCGCTGATACAGCCGCCCCCCGCCGACCTCTGTCACTAACTCCACCCCAATGCTGACGTGATTTGCCAGCACTGAACACACTGATGGCCCACACTACACATATGGCACTCCTGTGCACTGGGCGGTGCCTTAGCGCCATCTGTTCTCGGTATAGGATGATCGCCGGCACGCCTCAGCCTGGGTGTCACACGCGCTGTCAGCTGATCATACGTGACCACCTCAATTAGTCAAGTCCCCTCTGCTCGGACCAGCGATGAACTGACGTGCCGGAGGCCAGATGACGCCTGCAGTCCCCACCCCCAAAACTTATGACGGGGGCTTGTTTGCAGAGATGACAGAGTTTGGCCTGGACGGGAGCCAGACCCAACTGCAGCCACATCTGCTTCATGCCCACAAAGGATGCTAAAGCGAGACACTTTAAAGCTGCTCTTGGCAAGCTTAGTTAAAGTAGACGCTTATTAAAAATCGACACTGTCCCCCAGCGCATCCAGCTACAGGGAACTGAAATACCTTGAAAGACAAATTCCTGTCTTCAGTGAAAGAATCTCATTTCCAGCAATGAGATTTTTTTCTTTCTGAATGTCTGTTCTGCTGAGTAAGACGTACCTCGTTTTGGTGTAACCTCCTCCCTCACCCATATCGCCATTACAGCTGCTCGACAAAGGGAAGCTATGTGGCATCCTGCTATTCAGCGGGAAAATCACCGCTTCATGTTGGCCCACCGGCAAGGTGTGAAATTGAGACGGGGGCAACAGAATGTCAACAGTTTGTGGGAAGGTTGCAGATAGGAGGCACTGAACCATAATTCTTAAATCCAAGTGTGGCCGCTTTCCCACTTTAGAAAGGATCACACACTATAAATATTTTGAGAAAGATGCATAAGTTGTGACTGCAAACTTAACAATCCAGAGTAATCTTTCACTTCCCCAAATGAACAGAATGAAGACTTATTGGTTTTGCTGACTACTGCACAAAACCAGAGTAATTACAGATGCTTATACATGAATCCAACAATCAGAAGTTCAAGGATTTGAACCTGAACAAATGTTTAGGGCTTGCCCACTCCTCTGGGAATCTTCATCTCCCATGGCCTCGTCACCTATGAGGTCCTGACAGAGACATGGGAACTCTGGTTAAGTGGCAAATGGCTTGACCTACACGCTAATGAGAAGACAAATTATAGACTGTTGCATTTTATGCAAGCTGGTCTCGGTGATGTCAACCAAATCTTGACTGAATAGACTTGGGCCGCACAAGACATAGCAAATCCCCATGTGGAGGTGCAGGCAAGTCCTTCCTCAACCCCCCCGCCCAGACATGCAGGGTCTTTAGGAGTCAATTTGCTTTTAAATGTGGCAAAATGCTGCATGCATGGACTGCAGATCAGCTGTGACATCGCTGGCTGCGCATCCTGAGTGAGATTTCACTTCTTTGCATTTCATGGGTTCAATGAGTTGCGAGCAAATGTTTTATTGACTCACACACATTCGACACACGTGCTCAAAGTCATTTTAAGCTCGGCAAGCACACGGTGAACTTCCACCCGCTGACCCCCTGGCCACAAAGTTCACCGGGGGCCTCTTCACGAAGACTCTGAACGCCAGCTGCGTCCTGTGGCGGCTTTCCTTCCAGCAGTGGCGTAATCGCTTGGCTCAGCCCTCTCGCCACAATCCCCAGAGATACAGACCATGACCAATATATCAATCACAGGCAATTCATCTGACAGAGCAAAAAGTGGGTCTAGCGTAAATAGATGCAATTTGGGAGGGGGGGATTTCCTTTTTCTTAGTCCAAGAAAAAAACCATAAATAGTTCAGAAAATCACTGATGTCATTAAGGGGCGACTCAATCTGACCACACAGTGGTTTACCCCTCCCTGGTTGTATATACTGTACCCATAAGTATCTGTTCTCTTCACGCCCTACGTTTATTTCACTCACATTAGGAACAAACTGGAATAATAATGACAGCAATAACAACAAAGATATAAAGTCAAAGTGCCTCCTTACTGTGGTCCTGCATAGTGAACGATACTGAAAATTAGTTTTTTAATATTTAATATTTTGAAATCTAATCTATATTTTATAGCTAATTCATCTGGTGATGGAACAGCTGATTCAAGCCATTTTTTGTGTCTCACTTTGCACAATCCAAGAGATTCTGAGTAGATGCCGCTCTCATATGGCTCAAGGTCCCACAAAGCTCAGCCCTTCATGCAAACACCATCCCTTCCTCCTACTCACATGCCCCCTACCCTCCCAGTGGATCCCCAAAGGCGGATGCTAACTCTCCTCTATCTGACCCCTCGTCTGGTACTCAGACCTCCTGAAACCTTCTGACATGTAAACATCCCGCAGCTCAATGCAAAGCCCCAGTCCAAACACAGCAACGTCACTAAACTCCGTGTTTGACACTTTTGAACAATATTTACTCACTCACAGATCGACGTCACACACAAATAAACTGTGCGGAAAGTGTGTGCATTTTAACAGGCAAACCCATTTAGGAAACTGAAGTGTTCATTTTTACATTAGCTGCTTATGAGACTTTAGAAAGAATTGCGTAATTTATTCAGAACGTATCATTGTGCAGACATTATGAGAGATGTATTAATTACATACAGCAGCTAGCCTATAGTGCCTGACAACACTGTGTAATTGTTCTTTACAAATGAGATTAATCACAAAAAACAGGACCTTTTTTTTTTGTGGGGGGGGGTGAGATGATATTAATTACTCTTGTCAGGAAAACAGAATGGAGACTCTGGTTCACATCATGTCCCAACCCCACCCTGACCCCTCCACCTGACCTGACAACCCCAGCCCCGAGGGAGTGATGTGGCTGATGTCCTGTTCACATGGTGATTTCGGCTCCACCAATACATCTGTAAGAGGCCCACAGTCACAGGCGTCTAACAGAATGCCTGCATCAGGCTGAAGCGAAAGAATGAATGACATTAGGAGGTCATGCGTAGGATGCTTGTTGTAGGCCAAACGAGGATGGTGATCTGCTGTCAGAAAGCACAGAGTGTGGGTCTTACTTTCGAAAGATGGCACCCTGCTCCCGACACCACACAAGCATGTGCTATGATGTGGCAGCTACTGGCATTCATCGGTATCCTTTTTGTCATCTTTAGGACTAATTATTTCAGAGGACATTAAATTCCCTAATGTGTTAGCAAAGAAACAGGGGCCTGTGAAATTCCCAGATTGCTGGTTTACCTTGAGGGGTGGTATTCATTAAGGCTTGCTAGCAGATTAGTGGACAGCAGGAAAGTTCTGAGTTGCCTGCACAGTCTAAAACAAACCCAGCTTGGGGAATGTAGAGTACAGAGGATTTTTCCAGTGACTATAAAGATTCCTGTTAAATAGTCAGACAGTGTGTGACAGCTCCGGTCTCTAATGCCCTACAGATAGTTTGTGAGGAAACATTTATTAAACGTCACAAAACTTTTCTCGTTTCGTCAACTGAGCGTGCAACAAAACGAAAAAGAAGAATGGAGCTTGAAGTGAAGCCTTTCCAAAGGTGAGTTTTTCCGTTTTGGGAGCGACAGAATGAGGGCACCGTAGTGGTCTGAGGCGGATGCCTCTCGCGTCACGTGATGCTTAAACGCACGTGTGGAAGGATGTCAGCTGAGAGAGGGAGAAAGAGCAAAATGAACAGGTTACAGACGTACATAAAGAGAGCAAAACAGTTGGAGAGAGAATGAAAAAGAGAAAAATGTCCTGGACAAGACGTGCTGCATATCTCAGGTTAAAGCAGACCCCGCAGCGACGCGCTGGTGCTGCGGAGCGATTCAGCGCCTTTCTCTGGTTCGCCACTCCGCCGTTTCCCCTGGTTTATAAGCAGACCACAGCGGCTTAAACTGGAACCTCATTTCATTCGGGAAAGGTGAAAAAACAAAGCTGGATCTGCAAAGTTTTGCCCGGCTTCTCCGCAGCTGCTGGGCTGGCTTTTACGCTCCGCTCACATTTAACGGACGAGGCTTTTAAATCGCTCGCACTGATTGTCTGGTAAATCCTCCTCAGACTTGATGGGTTTATTCCGACTGCGTCCCTCTGATCGAACGGACACTTCTCCTTTTCGTCTCTCCCGCGTCCGCTTCCGTCATCGGACGTCCTCGGGGCGTTTTTCCTATTTGCTTAAAGGAGGATAAGTGAGGCACTAATCCGATCCGGCTGGGCCATGTGCCGTTCTACTTGATCGTTGTGTCCCACACAGAGCGCACGACTGACAGTCCCCAAGACTCACATTTATCAGAGGCTTGTCAGGATTACAGAGGGCGCCCGTTAATATCCTCAAACACACCCCCATACTCTATCGGATAATATCAGGACCTTCGCTGCTTACATTATTGGCATCACGGTCCAGCAGACTGTGAAATAATGCTTAATCTTGGCAGTTTAAAAACAGCAAAGTCAAATAATTCATCACCAGCGGCGAGTGTCGTAAATGGACATGAAATAAATGGCTGAACCTCTGTTTGAAATGATAAATATCATTGCCACAGTTATTGCTGTTATCTAATGCCTGATGATGTCATCGCCCACAATGCAGAGGTTGACGGGGAAGTGGGGGGTGGGGTCACTGATGTAAACGAATAATTACTAAGTGCTCACACTCTGAAGAGACTGCAGCGGACTGCCAGAGAACATGTATGGAACATGTGGACTTCATGTACACTGACGTCCCAATCCAGGGGTGGGGGGTGGCACGAGGAAGCAACTCTCTTCTGCTGGGAGTGTTATGCCCTCCCAGACTTTACATCAACAGTTTGTGTATACAGACCCCCCCCCCCCCCCCCCCCCCCCCCCCCCCCCCCCAAAAAAAACAACCCCCCCCCCACCCGAAAAAAACCCCCAGAGCCGGCCCAAAGACCAACAAACCCACCACATGCGTTCTTGGGGGGGTGTTCTCCCCCCCCACCCTTTAAAACCACCTTTTGTTTAAACCCCCCCCCCCCCCCCCCCCCCCACACACACACACACACAGATCAGAAGCATCCACATCCTAGAAGAGAAACACCTGAGGATGGCTCCAAAGGTACATCAAGCTTCCAAGTCGGACTGCGGGGGGTCGTGTCCATGTTCATGAGCCGATAGCTTAATGGCACATTGAGGAAACGCAGGGGCAAGGCCCTCACCGTGAACAGTCTAACCCGGGTACCATTTTTCCTTCTCCTAAAGTTCTTGATGTTACATCTTTTGGTAAGTGAACACTAGGGGGAGACGAGGGGGGGGTTTACTCACTGCCCACCCGCAGGTTGATCTGGTCCCGTCTCTCGCCGCCGGGGTCCTGGAAGCAGCTGTATAGGCCATTGCTGCTGAGGTCCACCTGCATCAGCGTGAGCTGGGGGCCCTGCTCCATCTTGTGGGCCTTGATGTCAGTCCCATTCACCTTCCAGGTGACGGAGGCGTTGGCCTCCAATGAGCCACACTGCATGGTCACGTCACTTCCCATGCGCTCATACTGGACTCTTGCACCTGTGAAGGAGAGGGGATTGATTGGCTGTCAACATGGTGACATGGAATGGCAAACACACCTGACTCTAAACCTGTGAAGGAGAGACATTGCAGCGGGCTCTCAAAGCGACGGGAGTCTTTTGTACTCAGATGAGATTTACTGAGGAAAAGCCTGAACTGTGAATATTCTTTGACTGTTTTAATCCCTTATCACCTCAGTGCAATTTCCTGATGCTTTTAAACATACTGAGGTAAAAATTAATCAATATGAATATATATGCGAACATCCATCCATCCACCTTCCAACCAATTATTCCAATCAGGGTCATGTGGGGGACCTGGAGCTTATCTCAGGCAGCATAGGGCATAAGGCTGGGGTACACCATGGATGGGATGCCAGTCCTTCGCAGCACATAAGGCTGGGTTACACCATGAATGGGATGTCAGTAAATCCATATTCAGATATATTAAATTAAATTGTGGAAATCTTAAAAAGACACATATTGTCACCCTGATTTATTTAAAGACAATTGAAAATCCTTTACAGATATGGAGAAGTGAGTTCTGGGACTGAATCACAGTTTGGCTCATGACATAGCGCTGTCTGATGAGAACCAACAGCTTCTGAGATGCAGAGACAGCAGTAGGAACAGAAGTACATTTCGAGAGACAATAGTGGGAAACCATGTCCCACCCAGGGACGAAGAAGACGGCTAGGCGGCTCTCATCCTACCTAGCAGACGCACCAAACCCAACAGAATAAGGCAGGAATTTAGGTATTCTGAAAACAATTCAAATAGATACTATCCATTGAAGCATTTCTAAAAAAAAAAACTACAATTTTTTTCCAAGCCTTCCATGTAGAAATTGTACAAACGGAGGAATTTTAAAATTCAAATTTGTGTAATTAATATGCGTATTGATGGGCAAGGAACCATCCTCAAAATGCAAGCAGGCGGAAAGCAACTGTCAGCATAAAACAAGGCACACAGAGGAAGGCATTTTGAAGTGGGAGCAGATACAAACAACAATGCCCAGATTCACTGTCACCCCATCAACTTCCACCACCCTGCCGCTTTGATATCTACATGACAAAATCGGGTTTCCGCTGCTGTTTACAGAAAATCGCATTATTATGTGAGTGGTTCTCCTACTCCAAAATGAAGGAACAGCAAAAGGATAAAAACACATCTATTACTGCATTTACAAATGAGGATTTCTTTTAAACCTTTGAATCTACGTTCATCTAAGATGCCAACAACACGAGGAGCTGAAGGATGCAGAAAATTTCAGGGTTGGATGCGTATGACCAGACCCCAATGGTGATTACAAAACATCAATAGCACGATCGATATCGCTGCCTGTGGGATCCATAATGTATCGATGTCTTTGGTTTCCATACTAATTTTTGACTTTGACATCAGTTTTGTGCCATGTAATATATCTTTATATTTAGCCATATGAAATATTTGCTCGATCAGCTCTTAAGCAAACGTCCTTAAGCCATCTACATGTGGTCCTGGTGATAGTGCTTAGACATTTAGTTTAATTTAATTTAAATAAAACTAAAGTATTTTCTTCTATTAATTACAAATTAAATTGAATCAGACAAGCTGTGCTGTTATTAAATTACAAAATGTTTTAAGGGCAAACTGGGTTTTGTATCTTGCAAGCATGTTAAGACTGCCATAGTGTTTCAAAAAGAGAGAGGTTTTTAATTCCATTGTACATTCACAACAGACCCAGTTACTCCAGTCCAGTCCTGTCCTGTCCTGTCCTGTCCTGTCCGCTCTCTCCCTCACTCCCTACACCTCAACTCGCCGTGTCCATTGCTATAAGTGGGCAAAACGTGAACACGACCAAACTCAACATCTATTTATAGGTTGGAAGCTCGAATCTTTTTCATCAAAGAAGTCACAGGAAAGCCCGACTTCGACTTGTGAAGGCTGCTGGCTCTTCTTGAAAGACAAGTCCTGCTGCAATATGTCTGAGCAAAGTGTTTTATCTGATATGCTCCAGAAATGTGTTCTGCTGTATAAATGGGTAAAACATCAAATGCCTGTAGAACAGAAATTAACTCCTGTCTCAAATATTAACAACATATCTGACAGGAGACATGCAAATACCATACTGTTCTTTCTTAGTACGAAGGAAATGTCAAGCTCAAATCCAACTGGATACTTCCTGTGTTTGCATGTCTTAACATTTGCGTTCTTTAATTAAAACTTGGTGAAATTTCCCACTTACTAGTTGCTTTAATTCCCCTGTTCTCAGTCCAGATAATAAAGTCCTGCAAACACCCAAGCAGCCCAAACGGGATTATCAGCACGGGGATTAGAAATTAAATTCCTCTGCTGCTGCCACCGTTGTCCCAAAGGCCCATTTTAAGTCGCCCGGTTTTTTGGGAACATCCTCCCTGCTCAGGTGCAGAATTGAAGAACACGCCACACATAATTGCCCTCCTTTTTGCACTTTCTGTAAACACCCCAAGAAGACAGGACTTCTCCTTTATTTTCGTCCCTTTGAAGGTTCTGAGTGACACTTCCCCCACCATCAGTGAGTGCACTCTCGTCCCGGTGCTTTGGTGGCCCATGAATAAATCCATTTCCTGTCTCGTGTGCTCTTATCTCCGGGCACCCAAAGCAGGTGGGGATGGCACCCAAAATCCCCAGTATATCTCAGGTGCCGCCAACAATGGGCAGTTAAAAATAACCCACATGTGAATTCTGGAGGCTCAAGGCACATATCTCCAATGGTACGGCTCGGCAAGCATGCCACCAACCCTGTCGCATTCAGGGACAGGGGCAGGACAGAGGCGACCTGCAGGAAATGAGAATAACCACCACTTTGCCGTAGGTCTATGGCATGTTATCTATAGACAAACAGGGACATTTGGCTCAAATCATTCACCAGGGTGGTTCTGCTGAATGCTGCGAGGTGAAACGAGAACGCCGGTGTGGGCTGAATTGGAGAGATGATTAATACTGGTCCTGTAATCCGATAACCTCCGTTTTGTATCCCGAAGGCCGATGCAAGCAGGGGTTCATGTGAGGCAGTGCCAAACACCTATACCCACGGGGTTTCTGGCTGAAGGCGAAATGTGGGTTTGAGTCCCTCCCTGCTGGGAGACACTAGGTCTTTTCTGCCATCTGGTTTCTTAGAGCCTGTGGTGTGTACCTGTAGCCTGACACTCCCTACAAACTCCCGCTTTCATTTTTGTGTGGGAAAACAAAATACTGGCTCTTAAGTAGCACTGATCCTATAATTTTCTGTGGCTTCTCATTCAGTAAATTTGCCATATGCAAGAAAAACCATAGATACCCAGAACTGCAGCCGGCCACGCAGATGTCAACGTCGAATGTGCAAAGAGTCGTATTGAAGCACGTCGTCATTTTTGACTCTTCCCAAACAAGGCCAACGGGTTGGCATGGGTAATTTGTCGGACTTAAGCTGAACTGTATCCTCACACCATATTGCTTCTGCCACAGCATACAGAATAGTGTCGGAATGCAGCAGGTGCTGCCACAGACATAAACAGACAAAGTTCTAAGGCTTGCTTCTCACGGACCTGTTAAACTCTGGGTCCTGTTGTTAAGATACCAGACCGTCACATGTCTGGATCTTCACTAAAATTCCTGGGTCATACACCGGTACCTGTTCTGTAAATGTCAGTAAGATTAGCAGTATATGACTTGTGTATCAGTCCTTCACGCTTATTTGCAGAGCTTAAACGCTTTATCTTGGGAAAGCGAGTCTTATTGGCTGGTTTATTTTCATCATTTTTCAATGGACAATAATCACTCCTGAACTTCCCAGTGCATCACAGGCTTTGCGTGCACGACAGCCTCCTGTGATAGCATTCATGGATTCCCTGGTCAGGCGACAAGGCATTTGAGGTCTGGAACCACCCCAACCCAGTCTAAACTAGCAAAACTGTCAGGTGTGGCTGACAGAAGATCCACTCAAGCTCAGTTTTTTAATCACCTGCAGGGGGCACTTTTGTTTTCAATAGTTCTTATCCCGTAGTTATGAGTACAGGCCCATCCTTAAAGGACAAGAATGTCATTATCCTATTTGTGCACCAGCATGGAAAAGTGGATATTCAGAATTCATCATGCGACCCACCTCTGTCAATCCATAGCACAGCAGATTAAGGAGAAATGTTTAATTACATGACCACCTGCTGATTTGATAAAAAACCAAGGAGTGCAACAACAGTGAGCCCAGATTCTTCAGCAGAGAATCATGCAAATCCTCAGATGTCTGGCTGTCATTGTGGCCTGTGCATTGAAAACACTGTGTTGCTGTCCCACGCCTTTCATGGGTAGCAGCGAATGTACAAGGTCTGTCACTTCAGAGAAGAGAGCCTTCCGCAATGTTTTTTTTTTGTCCGCTTATCCTGCTGTTTTCTCTCTATAAATCTACTGGCACGAGCTTTAAAAAGTTTGAATAATACATTCCTTCTGGTCTAGAAAGAAATTACACGCCTTAGGATGGTAACAGCCTGATATTTCAGTGCAGCTTTGTATAAATATATATATATATATATAGAGAGAGAGAGAGAGAAATAATTGGAATAACCATAAGGCTCTTGTGGTTATAGAGAGATTTCTACAGCTACTTTTATTCACAAAATTCAATGATGTTTACATTCGTAATCTGCTACCTTTTCAAATGTATGCCCCTTTCTCCCAACTATCCAACTATATGCATTTTAAAAACAAGCATTCTAAATGCTAAATACAAGGATTTTTTTTAGTTTGGAAAGAAAGCTTTTTCTCTCCATAATGCAGTTACCATTCACAAGCTGGGGCTCTTCGGAAAAGCTGCCATTGTCACCTCCATTTGGATTCTGCTTAATTACCTGCGTACACGTGAGTGAGTTAAATAAACAACAGCAGGCTGACACGACTATGGGACCCGGGCTGACAGGCCAGGATGGGAGCTTTCTCATGCCGAGCATCCCCATCACGGCCTGACAGCTATGGTGTGTGACACTTGGCAGACATCCCTTTTGGCTTCCGCGCTGAGCCCCTGCTCTCTGGGCGGTGCCACCTCGCGCCCAGGACTCTGGGGAAGGCTGACGGATCAGCAACAGAGAGAGCGGATAGGGGCTGTGCCACGTGTCAGCCGAACCCTCAGTGACTCTCAGGCTGTGTCACATCCGTCTGCAGCAGCCCCTCCTATAGCGGGTGTTTCTGAGTGGCCCGGAGTGCTGTATTTTCTGTAATGAGTTAGCAGATGCTTTTATATGAAGTGACTTACAGAGATTACTGCTTTACTCTGGAGCCATTAATATAGATGGTGACAAGTTTAGCTCCTCAGTCACTGTGCACCATCTGCTGCCTCAGAACAGACAAAGATCTCCAACAGACCGTCTTCCTGGCTGTACTGTACTCAGGAAATGGAGATCTACAACTGAAGGCTAATATTAAGCACACCGCTCCAGTTTCCAAAGGGACTTATTAATCTTACACCCTAAACCGCCCACAAATGACCAGAGCAGGAACTGGTCATGATGTCATCACAGCTGCAGCAGATATTCCATAATAATTATTCTTTCATCTTGTCAGCTATGTCATCATACGCCTTTATCTAAACTTCAGCTAGCTCGCACTAGCTTGCAAATACACTATACTCTCTGTTAAAACAATTGGGTTAAGATTCTTAGCCGGGGGGTCCATGGACTGTTCCCCTCCAGGGAGTTTCAAGCCATAGCCTCCCAACTACAACCATTAGATTAAACTACAGGCCACCAACGTGGTGTGAAAGCACACGTTATGACGATCAGGGGTTAAAGTCAGTGTCGCGTATCGAAAGCGGATTTGCTCCACTGGTCCTCTCACATGCATAATTAGCTGAGTTTGTCCTCAACTGGGAACTGTCTCACTCCAGCAGGTGGCTTTGCATCTGGGCTGATAGAAGTTTGCTTCTGAGAAATGTGCAACACAGGGACTGAGCTGAGAGCAAAGAGGCCAGACCAAACCTCCTTCCATCACACCACGTTATTTTTGGAATGCAAAATGCATAATGTAAACACGGTTTGTTGATATACTGAAAGCCAGGCCTCAATAATAGGTTCCAAAGCAACAGCGTCCTCACACAGCGGGGTTTTATGGGTCAGGTTATAAAAGGGGGTTGGGGGCTTCAGGAGAGGGCAGTCGTAGAGATTAGAAGAGTCACAGAAAGGGGAGTTCAATTAAAAACATAAAGGGCCAAATGGCAGTGATGTGACGAATAAGGGTTCAAAACCCATAGTACGTGGGAGTATCCCAAACAGACAGCCAGCATTGATTGGTTGTTCAGGATACTCTCACCCAACACAGATTTTTAATTCTCATTTAGCGCCAGCATTGATTGGTTAGTTCACGATACTCCCACCCACCATGATTTTTGAAGCCTCATTTCTCCAATCACTGCTACATTGTATTACATGAATCTGCCATATTGCTTGCATTTGTACTTTGTAGTAACTGTAACATGTTGCTTGTTTTCCCTGCACTATTGTTTGTCTATTGTCTGCTTTTCTGAGCACAATTACAGTAGCTGATCTTTGTACTGGGGATGTCTGAACGAGTGCGTGTCCCGATGCACTCGTTACACACGGTCAATAAAATGTCTCGAAACTTGAATTTTGAAAAGAATGAAGGTCTGGCTTTTCTTAGACCTATATTTAAACTGCAGAAGAAAATGGCAAACAAAGCCTTTAATATGACACTTTATTCAAAAACCTTCATTTTGAGTGGGTCATTTCACATCCTTCTCTGGTTTTTAACCCGTTAACTTTTCAATTTGGTCTCCGGGTGCTGAGATTGAAGAAGGTCAACTGACTCATGACCTATTCAGAAAATTAAACAAAAAAGAAGCAGAATAAATTAACCTTTCAAGACATTCTGCCACTTTTCCTCAGTAAGGCCTAATGAGAAACCTTAACAATTCAATAAAGTCTTTCAGCTGTATTTGTATTAGAGCTCTGAATGCTGGAAAAAATTACACAAATCCTATTGCTGTTAAGCTTAAGAAATCTATATTTCTTCCTCAATTAATGTGTGTTTCCTTTAGATTGACCTGATAGAAAATTAAACTCCATGGATGATTTGTCTTTTTTGATGGAACCACTAACACTGAGAAGGAATGGCTATTGGCATGATCTGTTGGACCTTTGAGGACATGGTCCAAGTCACTATGATGGGTAACATCTAGCAGACTTCTACAAGTGAGTGTGGCCATCTTGTCTGCCACTGTCCTGTTAGAGATGTTTTACAGAGCTCTGTCCTCTTAAGAGTACATTTGTAATAATGATGTATCCATTTTTCTGCCTATGTATAAAGCTCTAACAATGACTCGAAGAAGCAGAGGATTTATGTTCATTTGAAAATGTATTATATGGCACATTTTTTACCAATAGCCATGTATATGCTACTAAGAATGATGAACTCTTGGTTTGCACACCATGCACCAGAAAGCACTTCGTGCCTCATTCTCAGTTTTTTACAGAGGGTCTAACATATTGAGAAAGGTTAGCGTGAAAACCAGCACTACTTAACATTCATAAGAAAGATATGATTTTCGGCTAATGCACCCAAAAGATGACTTTCCTGGTCTAAAGGGGTGTTCACAGCATTTATGCATGTAAAGGAGGAGGATTAACGGTCTGTATTATGGGATAGACATATCTGACCACGTTACCCTTTAAGGCATATTCAACACGTGAGATCAAGCTCAAAAAGATCACAGCTTTTGAACGTTACTCAACACCAATGTATTCTTCTGTAAAAGGGAACTGGGACACTAACATCTATCACACCATGCAGCCATTTGGTCCTTTAAGTGAAACAGCAGCCTGTACGACTAAGGGACGTGGAGTGACGGTGATGAATTTCCTTTTTGACAGTCTGCACAGCCCAGATCCTCGCTGTGATTCCCCAGCTTTCACTCTATTGTCTGACTATCGGCCACACAATTGAACAGCGAGGTACTGGAATATGTAAACAGTGCTCCTGAAACCCAACAACCACCTCTCTTCCGCCCCCTCCATGGCCTTACTCGCAGTAACTGGAGAATGTGGCTCCCCAGAATGAGTAAACTTGCTCCACTGCCATTGTCCATGAGACAGGTAGCTTCCCCAGATGTTCCTGCAGGACCAACAAGCTGTGACCACAAGGATGGGGGCCTTCACAAAGCCAAAGACTGTGAAGGAGTCCACGCTAAGAAGCTACGTGGTTATCTTCACTCCCATTTCTGAGGAAAATACAGATATAACAGAGGTGTGTTAACAGCAAATGGAAAAAGCTTCATTCTTATGGAGCATGACCCTAAACCGTCTGTAATATCACAAAATGAGAGTAGTGATACAAAGCCCATGCCAGAAAGGTAAATAATGGTGCAAAAGGGCAGGAGACACTGCACTACGTATTTCTGCACCAACACGTGATATGTGATATTTATTACTGCCATGACTCTGACCAGGATAACCTGTTGTATATTTATAAATATACCATATATATTCATCAGCCTCTCTCAGGACAGAAGAACATTCATAGTGTGCATTGAAAGATACACTGGACCCAGGTGCAGAGCGTGGAGTTGCTTTAATCGGAAGGCAAGTGAATAGTTGAACAAGCAAGAGTTGAGCCGAGAATCAGGGGGGCGTCCAATAAACCGGGGTCAAGTCAAAGTAGTCATTGTTGAAGCAGGCAGAAACTAGAATCAGAAAGGCAGGCAGAACAGCAACTAATGCGGAATCAAAAGATGAAGAGCGACAGTGGAGAAAACAGGCAGGAGTCATCAACAGGTAAGCTAGCTATCATTCGGAAGAAACGCTCAGTACGGTGGCGATCACTCAACACCTCGCAACTGCTTTTGTGGTTGTGAGACTTTTGTAGTCCATGTCAACTGGCTGTAGGTGTTCAGTACTCCGGTGAGGGGGATCTCTGGCGAATGAGGCATGGCTGACTCGCTGCTGGCATGGCACAGTGTGATTCCCCAAGGCATTGATACAAGGACCCAACATATACATGAGAAGACCACTTTTGGTCAAAAAGTACAAGGACCCCATACTGTCAACTGTGCTGGTACACCAGCGTTAAACGTGGGACAGCTATGTGACTCAAATGTTCAGTGTTTTCAGGGTGGCTTTTTCCCGGCATTACTGATCATTCCCAGGCTTGACAGGAAGACATCGGTTAACATGTTCCGTGTGATGAAGGCCCTGAGAGTTTGCTGTGGCTTACGGTCAGAGGAAATGTATACAGATACTGATTCTTTACATCTTTCCAGCCTTGCTTATACACTGTGTGCCTGTTTCCTGAACTCCTGTTTTTCTAACAGCTGACAACCCCACAGTGTGAGGTGCGGACTCTCACATAAAATGCATTAGTTATTCCGTATCACTGACATGAAGGCTGCCTTGAGGTCACCAGCGTGTTGGCAAGGCAGGAAACAAAGCAGACTCGGGATTGGCGGCCTTCGCACCCCCATCTCCCATGTGGTTTGGAGCCCCATTATCATGCAACGCCATAAGAATCAATATGCTATCCAGAGAAACCAAGCAGATGGGGGGGTTGGTATCCTGCATGAATCCCAGAAAGCTCTGTCGCCATGTCCCAACACCCCTCGGTTACTTGAATGGCTGCTTCCAAACCTCACCCTGATGTGTGATCACAGATTGACTCTTTTCTACAGCTCCTTCCCCTTGTCTAGCAGAAAGCCTGAGATGAACGACAATGCAGCAGCTACACGATGGCGTGTGCCTCGACAGCGCCGGTCGGGAAAACAGCAGAAATGAAACTGACCTGCATGTGAAACCATGGGAAGGAAGAACAGTTGGGTTGTTTACACTAGTTTGGATTCTTTGGGAGCTGCATGCGTGTCACACACAGAGACTCCAAAATGACATGCGTGCTCGGATATACAGCAGGTGTAAAGCAGGTCCAGGACCTCAGTGGTTTCAGGTATGTAAGCCAGAACAGACCTAGGAGTGGGTATGACGGAACTCCGGAGAGGGGAGCATTCGTAAACACCTCACCAAAATGGACGATTAACACGTGTCTAACGAGGAGCCTAGCTTGGGCTAATTGGCATCCCTCATCTGAAATCAAGCCGCTGGCAATCTGAAAGCAGGTGTGCATTATGCATGCTATCAGCTGACCAAGGCTAATGTGAGGGCAATGGCCCAGCGCCGTGCCGAAACACATCACGGAGTTATGGGTGATTTATTTAACCTGCCCGTCTTTCTCTGTAGTAAACGTACAGCACACAGCACATCGCTGCCCCGTGGGGCACACAGAGAATATAAAAATAATCCTCCATTTTTTTATGTACGTTTGACATAGAACACCCTGTTCCACGTCACGTTATTCTCCGGAGACTCAGCTGCTCCAAGCTGTCATTTCATATTCACATCCAGTGCTGCCATTTCCCATACAAACCGTGGGCTGGCAGATATGATTTTTTTCCCTAATCCCCTCACCATGACCATTCAGGTGTCTTCTCAGCTCAGTCGCACTGTTGTCTCTTCTCCAGACAGTAATATCCCTCTTCGGCAATTCGATCCAGCTGCTCTTTAAGCCATTAGCAGCCTGTAGCATATCTTCTCACCAGTAGCCTTATATGTATCATATGGAAACTGTCATAAATTAACATTTTTTTTCTTAATTTAGTCCAACATATACAACTCCTGTGAATTTCAATAAAGCCATATGGCAGAAGCATTCACCATGCTTTCCCCGATTCTTCCTGGCATAAACGTCTAGGGGATTCCTTCTATACATGAATTAACTTGATGTTAAATGGTATTCTGAAGGCCTCAGATTTTGCCTCAAGAGAGAATTTGGGTTGAATTGGACGTGAATGAGTCGATCTATGTTGCTGCGTCCTTGATTTGGGGCTGAATATGGATACCTAGGGCAGTGTCATTATGAGTAGCAGGGCGCATTTTTAGAGCTAACGTCCCTTGCCTTTGATATGTAATTACTCCAAATCCTCCTAAAAATGTGGGTGGAAAACCTGTGGGCAAAACTCAGAGTCTTTACTTTGACATCAGGACAGTGGAAAGATGATGATGTCATTATAAAAAAGGACACAGAAAGGTCATTGCATCCCAAGAGGAAACATTTCACAGGGAATAAGTTAAACAATCCCATTGAAATCCCAAATCGTAGCATTGTGATTTGTTGGTGTGTTGACATTTATCAGATATTGGAATGTAGCTTTTTTATAATGAAGAATAAAACCGCAATAAGCGAAATTAATTTTAATGGAACAAAATCCTGGATCAAAGAAGAGATGTATAACAAATGTTAAATATTCCATTTACACCTCCCATCGATCGCACCTTCGCAAGGCCCACAAGGTACTAATTAATTCCTGCTTGTCTGCAGCTTCTCCTCCAGGCATCAAATGTAAAAGGGATTTAATGAGTAACACCAAGGAAACCTAGGAGAGTGACACAGAGCTGTCTGTCGTGGTCACGCTCGGCCCACTCTCACCATCCACACAAGGGGGCTGCATGTCCCAGAGGGAGACGTCATGGGATCATTCAGACAAGGAGAAGGGTGGGTCTTCTGGACGCGAGGCGAAGAGCTGACATACGCATGCCTTCACTAAAGCTGCACCCTTCGCTCTATAAAGTGCTGAAATGTATGGCTCAGGCGTTCACCCACACCTCAGACATCAGGCAAACGAGCAGAAATGCCACTCAAATGCTACAATGCACATCTGCTGGGAAACAGTAATGCTTTCAAAATCTACAGCTGCGAAACAAGTGAATCTTTTCCCCGCACCTGGCTATGACTGTTTAGATAAGACACCTTGCTCTGGGGAACAGCTGTGAATACAGCCACCTGGACCCGGGATCCTCTAGCCAGCTCACTGTCTAATCGGCCGAATAATAGCAGACATTGGGACCAGGTGAGTATGCAGCAGCAAGCCTCTGCTCGGCTCTTTCAATGAAGCGTGAAACCATTCGCCCCTTGTAACTCGCTCAAAGTTCAGATACCACTGTGTCTGGACCATCGGCGACAGATGGAACTGGGCTGCTGGAATATTCCGGTCATCTTATATGAAGATATTATCCTCTGGCTTGCCTTGCAGGCTTAACATTCCAGAGTCGCTGGCTTGTGTGAGGAGCCTAATAAATTCTCACACAACTGTCCAAATATCATCGAAATCCACTGCAAAAAACGTACGGTTTCCAAAGTGCCATAATGAGACAACGCTCACAAAAACAAGAGCAGAGATGTCTGGAAAGAGCCAACAAGTTTCACATTCCTGAATATAATTTAATCACATCAGCAAGCCGTTAAATGGTCCATGGGCTGAGCACGGGGAGGCGGGACACCTTCCAGGGTAAACACGGTTAGACTTAAACGGTTTTCGAGCGGATGGGGCGCTTCATCTCCTGCTCCCTCTGGTGACTCTCCAGCTTGGAGCCTTGACGTTTTGTTGAGAGGAAAAATTAGGGAAAAGCACAGTCAACGGACGAAGAAGGCAGCTAATGCAGGAGGCATACCCGTATCGGTACAGGCAGCTCCTAAATATTCATTAACGGGAGGCACACAAGTGACTGGAGTGTAGCTGTAACCAAAATGTACCTGATATAATGGCTGCAGGCAGCCAGATAAAAACTCATTTCTAAATACATACTGTAATGGTAGCTGAGATTTGGTGTTCACCATGACCTGTGTTCTGTCCACTTGGCTTAACGTGAGGCATCGGCTTGGATGTGTTCTCAGAGCAGCACATCAAGCAGACATTCTGGTGGATCCCCTGTTATCCTGCCTGTCTGTAGGAGGAGCTGCTGCTGATGAGTTAGTTCTTACAGCCATCCTTTGAGACAAGGCCAGCCTCGTTTTTTCCAAGTACAATGCCAGGACTCACTGGACTCTGCTTTTGGCCAATGATAAGGAGGTCAGATCACAGCAGCTCAGGGCTCAGCGGGAGCTGCATGAAAAACACCTCCATAGGTCCCAGGTCTATGTCAATCCTAGTAACCTCAGAATCGCCTCCCTGTTCAGTACTCAGAACTCCAGCTAGAATATCAGTGACCTCGGTGAAATCAACAAAGCCAGTGAGCTTTCAGGGCACACTCCACTCAGGCACTGCTGTTGAGCCTTAGAGCCCTGTACCCATTATCTGTATCTAGATGTGCTTGCTATGGAGAAAATGATCCTCTGTGTCACATGTGATGTAGGCAGTGTCACAAAGCCTAGCTACAATAAGAGTGGGATTAGTCTGTAGGCCCCAGTCAGACCGACCTCATATGGCAGGGCCAGAACCAAGGCCAGTGAGTCCAATTAATGGCTAGTCAGTATGATTTAGGTCAAACTGATGGACTTATCTTCTCCTACATCCATAGCCCCCTGCATTGCAAGCGGTTTATTTGAAAGATAGCAGGTTCTATAAATGACAACACTTTACAAGGAGTAAAGCCAGTGGTAATGCTGTAATCACTACACAGCAGTGGCTCGGCCCAGAGACTAGTACCATGACACTGCGGCCCCCTCTGGCCTGCAGACTTCCTCACCTGGCACAACTGCTGCAGGCCTGTGGCAACGACAGGAGCCAGGGCATGGTTAACATTCACAGGCATGCCTTGGTGGCTGGCAAGCAGCAAGACAGAACTGTAATCTGGCACTCTGGTAAATCCATCACGCTAAATGACTTTGACAAGGCGGCAGTTGGGGCGGCAGTCGTTCGGAGACAGATGCAAGTTTGCTTTGCGGGAGGTCACTAGGGTAATATAACATGGTCATGGATGGAGGTTTGTTTGTTACAGATACGCCGTAATGCTCCCATCCAAGCACGGCGAGGAACGGACAGTCACAAACTGTAAATCACAGGGCAGGGGGCACAGCAAAGAAGGAGCACTCTCTGGGGACATGTCCTCTGTGTCCGTGCCGGCGGTCCAAGGCTCTGGCGTCCACAGGGGAGAAGCCTGCTGAATCTGGCTTTCATACTTGGTGTTTGGTATGCGGCTTTGAACCCTCAAAGCGCCTCTGAAAAGGATCTCTGTGTCTCCCCCCCCACCCCCAGAGTTTCATGCACCTGGATCCTCTCTAAATTCCTGTTACCAAGCAGTGTCGTAAGCCAGCACGTACCCCAGGACGATGGGAGTGTCACCAGTATACAGAATGTAAAAGACCAAAGTGAAACATTAAAGCTGGCCAAATGAAACGTAAAAATGGTTTCATCACTCTCCTTCAGTATCTCACATGGAGGCTGTTGACATGCTGGAAAGCAGGAATGATGTACATTTACATGAAAGAAGAGAGACTATTGCTATGAAGTACTATTCAAACATAGTTGGACACGCCCTCCCCCCCACAAATCGGGTGACTCTCCCACTCAAAGGTACGACAGCAAAGTCCCACTACTGGCTCTCAAACCTGGAAGCTGCTGGTCCATTCCTTTGCAGCTGTGGTGCCAGTGCATAAAATGGAAACACAGAGGATCAATAAAGCACCCAGAAACCGTTAATCATTGTAAAAAAGTAGGAAAAGCCTCCATGCCATGGTCATCCTCCAGTGAAGCATAGACCGGTCACACCAGTCTGCAATCTGTGATCACACAGTGGTCGGCCACGATCCCGGCAGGTGGGAGGAAGCCCGTCACCACGCCGATTACAGTCCCCCCGGAGCATGTCTGCGCGGCACGGTAATCCAGTAATTCGGCGAGCAGAGGAAGCCGGGAATCAGATGATAACAGGAAGACATCCATTATCAGGTTCCCCATCCGGTTTCTAGGGGAGGGGAAAAATCCAGAGCGCAGACTAATTTTGGAAAATGTTATAAAGGGGTCATTTTTTAGTGCGGAGAATTTTAATAAGGAGGAGTCACAGGCGGTTAGTGGGTATGTGCACAGCAGCACAAGTGAGGCATTTATGACCCCCACCCACGAGCCGAACCAGGTATGATTTACAGTAAATTAAACAGAAATGGTGAGAAAGACCACTGGGATGCCACTGCAGGCCAAACCTCGACTGGAACAGCATGGTCCAGTATGGCGAGAAAAAGAAGTGCGAGACGATCGGCATTTGCTGACCCTCCTGCTGTCCACTTCTTAGCAGTTCCACATGGTCTTCAACTGGTATGCAGATGATTATAACAATAACATCCATGCCGCAGAGTGGTGGAAATCACCGACTCTTTAAAAAAATGTTCTAAATCAGCGTGAAACTGGGTAGTGGGTCACGTCAGTCGGGCTGGGTTGGCTCGGATTGGACACCGATGTGAAATGGATGCATTAGAAGGAAGACCTACTTCTGTCGGAACAGACCACGGACAAAAACAAGGAACTGAAACCTTACAATTTTACTGTAAGCATTTTTCATGTTTTTCCATTTACTTGTGCCCAGGAAAGTTTTCCATGAGTCCAGCTAGTCCAATTAAGGAATGATGGTCAAATTGACCGGAAATCGATCATTATTTGTGTGGTGTGCGGTCAAAAAAAATGTTAAAGCAGGAACTGCTGCTTATGCGCTTTAGTGATTAGGTGCACCTCAATGCTGCCAAAACGGATGCTGTACGGATCGACGCAGCAGGGCACCCGCCAACGGAACGCTCACAGGCGGTGTCACAGTAAGGAACCGCCTCACGAAACAGAGCACGTCAGCTCTTGTTCCAGAGAGCTGGGGGGCGCCGTTCAGCATGGTGGAGAGCCTCGGCTGGGGCCCGGGCTGTGAGCCAGCAGATATCACACCTCTGAGAAAGTGGCCCGAGGGCGTGAAAAAATCCTGACTTGAGCTGCAAAAACAGAAGAGAAGATGTTTTGGACAAAGTGTCGCAGAAATATCCAGAACGGAGTCCGTCATTTTGCTGGGTCTTTACACAGCAAATCCTCGACAATAAGGTTCGCTGGTATGGGGTGACCTAAGGCATGGGTCTGTGTCCGCTTAGCGCATGTCAGATTGAACACCCTTGTACATGTGTGCGTACTTGTGTGTGTGCGTGCGTGCGTGTGTGTGTGTGTGTGTAGAGCACTTAATATAATCTAGTAACCACTCACTCACACAGGCTGACATTCAAGGTTCCGCTATACCTCCTACTTTCCAGAGAACGCCCCCCCCAGGTTCTGCCCACAGATGATGGATTGATGTCCAGCAGTGAGATGATGGGGGGCACCATTCAAGGTGATGTGTGTCACTTCAAGGGGGGCAGACCCTATAATATCCTGCATCATAACAATCCCAAAACGTTGCACACAGCAATGACTAGACAGAAGGAAAAGGGATCATGTCTGTGGCATTAATATTCCCTTGTCTTGAATTTTCTTAATTAGTATCGAACAGCTTTAAAAAGCCTGCTGTTAATTTCAGAATATTAAATGTATAAGCCAACGGCAACGCTGTCATTTCATGTTGCTATGAACACGTCGATATTTGTTTATTTCATTAAACTGCTTGTTATAGACTAAACTAATGCAATATTCCTAATTAAGGTGGATCATAATGTGCTTTGCACACTAAGCTAACAGATTTTTCTGCGGCCTCGCTGTTCCTTTGTGTGTATGAAAATCTGATCGATCGCTCTCCAAAACCACCAGAGCTGACCGCCTGCTTAATTACAAAAGGCCATATACCATAAAGACTCATTTTTTAAATTAAACTTGTTACAAAAACCAGTGTTCCGTGGTATGAATGTAATGCTGAAATACAGCCATTTTTGAAGGCGATTGCATACCATTTTGGACTTGAAGAAGGCCGTAAGTGTGAGTGGAAAAAATGTACGCATGATCATTTTTAAAATCATCTTTTACAGCCCTTCAGCTTACAGCCGTTCCCTGCTTCCTTTAAGTACCTCTCGGAAGATGAAAAGGACACTTTTGTCCAAAGCTTCAACACTGAAAAGTGACATCAAAGTCAGCAGAGGTGCCAGTTTGTCTAAGAGGTAGTGAAATGTAAAATAGTCACACAATGTGCCTCTTTTTCAGGCTAAATACCCTTCTAAATGTGAATAACACTTCCATCTATCTTCCATGACTGCTAATCCAATGCAGGGATACAGTGAGCCTGGAGTCTGTCCCTACAAGCACAGGGCACACGATGGGGAACATCCTGGACAAGATGGGTACCCGTCACGGGGCACGCACTCAGACATACACTGCAGGTGACTCTGCAGGCATCCAAAAGCATGTTATTCCACTGTAGAATGGAACCAGAATACCTAGAGGAGATCCACGCAAACAAAGAACATGCAAACACCACGCACAGAGGGTACTTCCAATCCCCAGACCAGGAGGCCTGAGGCACCTAGCACAGTGAAAACAGTATTACAATGCCAAGGACCAGAAAAACAACAAGGACGCCACATAATAAATTATGACGTTATCAAATTGTGCTGTATAATAATGTAGATCATTGTCAATCCATCCATCCATCCATCCATCCATCCATCCATCCATCCATCGTCGTACTGCTTTGCCTGTTGAGTGTTGCAATGAGATATCAGAAACTTTTCAACTTTCAATTTCAGATGCTTATTAGCCTTTCATTTCCCAGCTCCAAACTGCAAAGGAGGAAAATTTTGTTCTGACAGGGACAGCCAGTCATCACTGAGTTGTCGGATGCCACCAGAGGTAATATGGTGACCTCCTCCTGTCAGTGACGAAAACAGGCTACATATTATCACTACAGCAAACACCCAGAGTCAGCGCCTTGACTAGGTTACTGTTTATAGCCATTATTCTGCTACTCACTAAGTAACGCAGGCAATATAATAGGTCCCTTTCCCGTAACGCATTAGCGGCTACGCCACCTGCTGTCAAAAAAAGAAAAAAATGCATGAAGAATGACAGGTCTGCTTCATTTGTGGGGTGTGAGTTCATGTCGATTTGCAGGCCACTGATTGATGGAGCTGTCCTTCAGATTCACACATCCTTCGCTGTTCCCCTTAATTCTCATCCAATCTTTTTGGTCATTATCACCACCTGACTCCACACCGTGTCATTGTGTTCAAGTCAGTCTGGAAGCCAGCACTGCGAAGCCAGTCAGGTGACAGGCTGATAAACCCCAGGGGCATTCTCGCAGACATTTGGGGGTGGGGGGTGGGGGGGTTACAGAGAATGAATCTTTTAGAGACCTCTCCACTCCAGTCTGAGTTGCAATGGTGGGCAAGTCAAAACCTGCTAACTCCGTGGATACCTCATGACAACACACAGAGATACGCGGCAGGTTTGGGACTGAGTAAGCTCAGTGGGCAGCAGGGCAGTTATATGGCGAGGCGTGATGGTGGACTGGAGGAGCTGCTTACCTTGCAAGCTGCGCTTCTGCGCAAAGACGACCACCACGGCGGCCAGCACCACGCAGCAGAGTGACGTCACTGCGTTTGCCATCTGTGGAGGAACACAAAGATAGGCATGGTGGTTAGGGTGGAGTAAGGACAGCCTCCGCCGGAAACCATCACTGCTACATCTGCCATTTGGCTTTAAAGCGTTGGGCGACCACGGCGTTGACACTAACGGGTGCTGTCCCACACCGCACTGCTCATAATGTCCATCTCTGTGCAGGCGCAGAGGCACGCAGCGTGTCTCGAGAGCGAGATAGAGCGAGAGAAGGTACACGGGCCTGCGTGACCCCACTCTGATTGCGGAGTTGCACGGTTACTAACACCAGAATGCCATAATGCCTTAACCAGAATGTTAATTTAAATATCAGACGCCATGCCTGAGAGTCAGAAGGCACTCGAAATAAAAACGCTACGTGCACAAATCCATCGGTGTGTTGCTTGGGAGCACATTATCGTAACACAATCACCAGGCAGATGGGACTCTCTGATTCCAGCCTTGTACATTAGTGACGTGTCCAAACCGTGAGTGAAGAGACGGTGACTCTAATGAAGCTTTGGGCCTAGTTATGGCTTTCACGCTTTCGTATAAACAAAAATAATTCTACATTACTATGTTTGCACTAGCATTTTTATTATAGAAAGAGGTCCTTGGAGAGAAATCAAGACAGAGTAATCGTTTCATTACTCTAACGTTATTGTAACGTTGCTGTAACAAAGCCAATGGAGGCTCCTGTGGGAAGGGTCAGGTGAGAATAATGGGTACCTCATGTCGATGTAATAGTTCACAGATGCTGTTTGCCCTGCTTCATTCATTATCTTTGAATTCTGAAGTACGGGACAAAAAAATAAAAATAATTCACAACTGAAAACAGTTTAATATTCATAACACAATCGCAGCAAGTACAAAAAATAACTATAATATTACAAATCCTTTGCTTTATAATGATACAGTTTTCCTGCAATTATGCCTTAAAGACTTAATCACTTCCAAAATAATGAGTTTGTCTGAAGGCCGTTGATAATATTCATGACACTGGACCTATAACAGACCTCCCCTTTATTGAAATGCCTGATGTCTAACTAGACTCAAAGTGCCATTAAAACATCCTAGGTGCACCTAGGTAATACATTTAAAGGTATGCTTAAGGAAGATATGACACATAAAAACCAATATTTATACAAGTTTACGGTAAGAGCACTCAAAGAAGCAAAAGAAGGGAAATTACACCCGTGTAATGGCGGGTGGGCTGTCAAGGAGAAACTGAAACACAGGGAAAAAGCAACGAGATGATCCCGGAGGTCCAGCTCGAAAAGCACAGAGTATATTGGCAGCTGCAAAGATGCAGCAGTTTTCTGGCTGGGAACAACTCCACGGTCGATGAAAACTAATGAGACATCGCCTTCGCACTGGGCTGCAATTACAGCAGGTCACTAAAAAATGACTGATCGACGATGAAGGACTCCCAGGTACTTTCCACCCGTCCCGGGTGGCAGTTCAACATTGAAGACCACAAACACCAACTGGAGGGTGCAGAACGAGCCGGTCCAGGAAGCACAGAGTATGTAGGTCCGCACTTCTTACAGAATGCCTTCCTTCATGCCCCTCTTCTGTTTTGTTGTGCATTTTTTTTCCCTGAGGGATTTGATAAAAATGCAGCCTCTCTCCTGGGTTAGCCAAAGGCTCGCCGCTTGCGTTTCATGCCTTCGTGCTCTACTGCTGTCTTCTTAACAAGGACTTCAAAGCCAGAGGGTAAATTATATCCTGTTTTTCAAAATACCGGGAAAAATTTCAATGCAACCATGACACTCTTAACTTTAGGGCCAACCGCTGAATGACAGAAGGCAGAGGAGTGAGAACGGCAATCTTCTTGCGTACTGTCCGTATCGGTGTCGGTTTTCCAATGAGCTCGGCTTTATCAGACGAGCACAAAGCACTTCAAAAAGATATTTCAAGTTAATTCCTAAAAAGCTTCTTTCCATGCTCGACATCAGAGGGAAATCTAAATCTGAATAAAGTGAAATCTGGCTGATTCGACGTGGAATTACCCTAATTGTCGTATCCCCCTGAAAATCAATTCAGTGCTGCCAAGAACCTGGATTAAAATTTCATGGTCTCATGTTCTCCCAATGCCATTGTCTCCCTTGGCTGGGAACAGTGGGATGGAACTGGGTGAGATGAGCACTGGGCCTAAAAGCCCTGGATAAACCAGGTCTTCGCAGCCACAGCCGCCGCTCTGCATGGCAGGTGTTTGTCTGCCTTGTACCCTTCCTGGGGCAGGAGCCGAGCCCAGTCCCTGTCAGAAGATCTCTTTGTTTTTCTGTGATCCTGTCCTCCTCTGGCTTTTTAAGCACTTTATTCACTGCCCATCCACAGCACATCATCCCTCTGCTGCATTCGCAGGGGATTTTTATTTTAGCTCCTTGACAGCATTATCCCGAGTGTCTCTCGCCACCCCGTCCTCAGCGGGCCAATTTTGATCCGTCCCGCGTCTATCCACGTGAGCCGCGTCCTGACACTCACGAGGCCGGAGCCGAAAGGGAAGCTGGGCTCACTTGACAGAGGCCACACAGTGTAGCCTAACTGAAGGTGAATGGGGTTGCCACCTCACCCATCTGGTCATCTCTGTGGGACTCCGAGCTCTGCGTCTTCCTGTAATCCATCTACCCCCCCACCAGCTCTCTTTATCCATATGCTTGGGATTAACTGGAATTCTGAAGACACCTCTTGCGTATGGGAGACAAGGCACTCCGCAGAAGCTGCCTTTTTTCTCCTATCAGCCAATTTTTCAGTGCAAATGAATCATTTATACCACACTGCTGAATGCTTTGAAGGAACCTATTGCCACCCCTCCAACGGACGTTACACTAGGGGACCGGTGTGCCTGTCAGAGCTGGACCCCAGCAGACCCCAGGATGCAACACAAACTACCCACCACCACCATGTTTTCTGCCAGAACTGCGAACACGTTCAGGAATTCCCACAATGCCTCTGAGCCTGCTGGCTAGTGAGCTCCAGGTTTACATAAGCATAGTGGGCAAGTTTCCCTTTAGGACTGGCAGGTAGCTGAGGAAAATCAGAGGGAACATTGCAGGTGGAGGCACAACTATCCAAACTTTAGCTGCTTCGATAAAGTTACCAAGAAGCCAAATTAAAAAAAAAAAAAAAACAAAGTTCATCAGAATTTCAAATGGGTACTGGGAACGCCAAGACAATAAGACTGAGAAACTGGGAACATGCTGTATATCTTCTTAAGGCTACTTTGTTTGTTAGAAATGATAACGGCATACATGGATATACAATATTCATCCATCCATCCATCCATCTTCCAAATGCTTATCCTGGCCAGGGTTGTGAGGGAGATGCTTTGTAACAGACAGGAATCAGATGTAAGTAAATAAACGGAGGATTTATCAAAGGGTTTACTCCCACAGCACATTGAAAATTTGGGAATTAGATACATATCTTCATCCATTTATCTCTGCTGGTGAAATTCCATGTGCTGAGAGAACTGGAAGCTGATACTGCTGAACTAACAAAAGATTATATATATTTCTGCTTTAAACAGATTTTTCAAGGACTCACATGATCTTAGTCCATTCATAAGGGAACTGAACCACAGCTGAAATGGCTTCAAGGCCCACCAGTGGGTGTTCATGGCAGCTGTTTAAATAGTGGAGAGTTACACTCGTTCCTGTGATCCACAAATGTGTAAATAATTATGGATAATAAAATGGTCTGATAGTGAAAATGAGATGAAACCATAGTAATTTAAGCCTGTTATGATAAGTTTCAAAACAACATCAGGCAGGCTGCACGGACAGGCTGATTGACGCTTTCTATTAACTTCAGAGCGGCAGAAATGAAACAGACTGACAGGGGTGAAATTAAAATCTTATCCCGGGCTTCGAATATTCATGGTGGCTGTCCGGCCTCCCGACGGGAAGCCTTCAGTACACTGAGAGCCATCCAGAGAGTCCTCCTCTAGCTAGGATGAGCTTGCGCGTCATAAAATCGCCAGTCGACCAAATACCCATTCATTGCCTACTCTTCATCTTATTTGTTTATCGATGTCTATTGGGGAACCTAACCGCCCAAGACCTCAATCTGCCGCAAAGGACTTTCCAAACGGCCTCCAAGATCATCGGCACAGACCTTCCACACCTCAAGTCCATCTACCTCTCCCGCTGCCAGAAAAGGACCAAGGCGATCATCAGTGATGCCAGCCACTCAGCTCATTGCCTCTTCACTCTCCTACCCTCTGGGAAGCGTCACCGGTGCATCTCCACCCACACCAGCCACTTCAAGGACAGCTTCTTTCCATGGGCCATCAGGCTACTGAACAGTCGATGACCTATGCCCTCTGCCTCTCAATTGCACAGAACTTTCCTTAGTAATCAGTCATTGCATTACATGCACAATTGTTCACTGCTGCACTTTATACTCACTGGCTACACGCTTTTTTCTTATTGCCTGTTGTTTGTAATTTTGCAATATCCTGTCTTATGCGCTACCTTATGTCTGTGCCCTGTAACCCCCTCATTACCCTGCCGTCTGTGTTGCACTGTATCCCTTATATTTATTGTAAATCTGTACCATGTGTTTTTTGCCCCCCATGCCTTGTCCCCTCACCTGCAACTCTGGCACAAGATTTTCACTGTGCTCTCCAGAACACACGTGACAATAAAACATGACTTGACTTGAGATGCATTTACTTTGACAGTTAATTAAAAAATGAAACTGTCTTGTTACGTGTCTCAAATAATTTTCCTCTCAAACTTGGAGCCAGAGACAATTGTCACCTTTAACAGGAGTTTCTTACAGTTGTCTGAATGGTTTCTGTCTTATTTAAATCATTGGAGTTATTCTGAGGGTCACAGGCAATTAAAGCCCTGCATTACCTAACCCTAATTTAACATCAATGCAACATTTCTGAAGTGGTAGCGCTCAAAGATGCAGGTTGTTCGTAAAATCTGCCAAGTTGATCTCAGGAAGCCCTCTTCTGGGCTGCAGGGGACTCCAAAGCACGCCCCTGTATCGATGTTTCCTCCCATTAGTGACATTGGGTCTCTCTTTGATGATAAATTCCTCAGAAGTTTTCGTACTCCCACGCCCCCCCCCCATGGATATACCTATGGGGGGGTCGGTGAGCAAGGGAGAATGGTACTTTTTACCTGACGAGGCCAGACTCATTTAGATCCTTCAATCCAAGTTTTCATTACAAAGTAATATATCAAAATGATATACATATGAGCTTTTATAAGCCTGGCATCCAGAGAATGCTGTTAATCAATGACTCTTTCATTGAAAGAGCTTATGAAAAAAAAAACTTGCATGACCGCCAAATATGAAACGTGAAAGTAAACACCATAAATATTTCGAAAGCAAAATAAATGTGAGAGTCTGTTGCATTGCACTGACAAAGGCTCCTACCCATAATCCTAATGACATCACTATCCCAATTCCAGTTGGTATCACCAAGCTCAGAAGTGAAAATGATAGGTAAATTGCCCAAAACTGTCTCACTCTTTCATACGTGTTTTTGAACGACAGACTGAAATCTGTTTCATATTAGTACAATTCGTATTGTTTTGTATTTTTAATTTTCCAGAGGGTGACCAAGGCTAGGCTTCTATTATTAATTGGTTTCCAGAAAAATCCAGCAACCATACTTTACTCAGTCCCCTTAATTAACTGCTCCTTCCTCCTCCTGCCCTCTGTCCCACCATCAATCATGCTGGCAAGGAGGGGTAGGCCTATGCAACATTTAGCCACGTGTTCCTCCACTGGGCGTGACCTTTCTGTGTCGGCATGCACTGTAACTGTAAGGCAAAGAAGGAAGGAAGTGTGTTCCTCCGGATGGAGGTATAATCAGCCTGACTGAAAGTGACTTCTTGAGCCAAACAGAGCGCTCAGAGCCATCAGAGGTGAAACTAAATCAAGGCTACTGTTTAATCCATTTCTGTGTCACATTAAAGGTGTTCATTGTTTATATTAAACATTGCATTGTGCTGCAGTGAAATGTGAAGCTAATCACTAATACACATTGAAAAATGGTGAAAACCCTTAGTTATCAGTCAGCCCACAGGTACAGATAGACTACACAGCAGTCCTGCATGGTGGAAACTGCATGGTTCTTTTTGACATTCACATCTATTGACATGTACCTAGATGAATGCCAGCGTCCCCCTGGCAGAAAATAGTGACATAACTGCAGCCCTAGCCTGGAGAGCAGGCACCAGAATGTTTTAAAATGTGACTGAACATGCTGAGTTTTACACTCCTTTATCTGAGGGGAAGAAATGTTAACTGCCGGCTTGTCCATTTTTCAAATGACCTGGAACATTTCCCACCCATCACCTGCTACATTTCAAGGGTGATATCTACAAGATTGGCCTGTCTGTAGCCTCTCTGCCTTGCTACTTCAATACTAGATTCTATTTACTCAACACGTGAGATGAACAATGAACAGAAGTCATCTTAAGTTGCTTGTGGTCTTAGTAGTAGGCAAAACTGTGTAAAACTGGCCCATGTCTGAAAATGGAAAGCAATGGGTCAGTTTCATGACACCCCTGTCCCGCCTGCATCAGGCCAATATGAGTCACATGACAATCGTCCTTTCAAGTGTATCTGCTGTCAAAGACAGATGGTTAAGGCTTCATGCCTGACCACTGATCCATCTCATCAAAAAGGGCCCATTGATCATGATTACGAACCAGAAATTGAGGAAATATGGGACTACTTCGTAAAGCCTTGACCTTCAGCGACCATCGAAACTCCAGAGAAGCCCTGCTCACCACTTGTGCACACGCACATACTCACACATGTGGTGACACATGTCTGTCTCGTACGGAAGGCTCACTGACCAGCACTGAGTACTCCTACACTGACCATGACGCCAAATTCCCAATATTTACTCATGGTCCAAAAACAGCTGAACCACAGTGCCCTCAGAAGGTCTCTGTAGTAAAACAAACACAAATATGTTTACTTCACCTCCATAGGTCTTAATACAGAGGCCATACATTGAGCTGTCCTGCCATGACCCAGTTCAACCACACAGCCCACCTAGGATACAGATCTGGCATTCTGCAGCCCAGAATCTGCCTTGACCCTTTTAATGTGTCATGAGAACATCCCGTGAAACATCCTCTGAAACACATGAGAAGTCCATTCACTGAGCAGTCCTTATGTGACCCCACCGACCTCCCTCCATTGCCGAGTTTCATCTATGGTAGACCAGTGTGTCACAAAAAGGAAAACAACGCAACGTTCTAACTGAAGGCTTCATGGGGTTCATCACCGGACACGCTGGCGCTTTCACACGTAGTCTGCCTGTCCACTTCGGGTCTTAGATGTTCATCACCTCAGCCGTGCTGGCGCCTGGCTTGTTTACCTAGTTAGAAACTCCTCGGAAGAAGAGGTAAACATTGCAAGATGTGGTATTTACAGCATAATTCAGTGTTCAGAAAAGCAGTATGTCTTTCTGAAGGTTTGGAGGTAAGACTGGTTAAGTAGCTCTCGAAACAGACCATGTAACTGTTACATACACCATCGAGACTGGGTTTACTGAAGCATGACGCACAACCAAATGTGTCTACCCACTCTCTTCTACCTTCAACTTTACCCTTTCACTCTCTCTTTCACAGAAACAGAATTAGCCTCGACTGAACCAAAGATCCCTCCAGTCCTAAAAAATTTCAATAACCTCTTAGATCCAAATACAGACTTTCCCAGACCAGCTGTACCAAACCGTGCATGTATACTGAGACGTGCCTATTAGCTTGTCCATAGCAATATATCAGCTACAATCTCCCTTTTAGCATGTCTGTGGAAACATGTTGATTATGATCTGCCCATGAGCTTGTCTGTAGCAATCTGTACTTGTGATCAGCCTGTAGGCTTGTGATATGCCTCTTATCATGTGATAGTTAGCTACGACTTTTATGATCTGCCTTTCAGCTTGGCTGTAGCAATGTCCATTATGATCAGATTGTTAGCTTGTCCATAGCAACGTTCGTTACGATCAGCCTGTCAGCTTGCCTGTAGTGACCTGTTTGTTAGCTCATCTGGGACAGTATATTCGGGTGAACTGTCTGGTTGTTCCGGGAGCAAATGGTGACGTGACAAGAAGACAGAACGGCACATCTGTCAACAGACGACTTTCCCGAGTCTCCAGATTAATGAGCAGAACGCCTAAAGCTGAGGCGAGAGGACACAGTGACAGACCCAAAAACAGGGCTCAATTCCGGGCGGCTCGTAAGGCAGACTGGCTAAATCCAATTAGGGAAACAGCGTGGCTTTTGTATCTAATGAAGGCGGCCCGGCCCGGCTCCCCCAGAGCCGGGGCTACATGAATTCAGACTTTCACAGCCCACCCCAGCCAGTTGTTGTTGTCCCACCACAGCAGCAGTGGATAAAAGCAGCGCAGTTATGATGCAGCATGTACCCCAGATGTAGTATATACGTGTTTCAGCATGAAAAATCAAATACCTACACAGCAGCTAAAACATACATAGACACATGTGTAAGTATACCCATCCATTCACCAACCACATATCCTGGACAGCATTATGGTATGTAAATGGTGGAAGATGTACAGATGCATAAGGATACACAATTAGCTTTCATTAATGAGTGCTGCTGGTTTTGCATTGCACACGGGCATACACAAAGTGTTTCATACATGGCACAGAGCTTTTTGGCAGACAGCTCGGCTCCGCCTCCTGACATTAACGCCGTGATCTATGACCAGTAATGTAATCATATTTTCCTCCACAGCCCTGGGCGGACAGCTGTCGCGGGGAGACATCACGGGGGCCGACGATACAGCCGTCGGCCTTGCAGGAAGGCAGAGGGTGGGGCACAAGGACCCATGGGCCAATCAGGAAGAATATGAAGTTAACCTTCTCCTCTTCATTATCGGTTTCTGCAAGGGCTGTCCAAAAACCCAGAAAAGCCCCATGACCCACTACACAGGGGCGAGGTTATTCCTGTGGTGTGCCTGGCTCTCCTCGGACATGACGGACAGCGGCGGCGTGTGGTCAGATGCCCTAGATGTAGAACTGTGACCTGGCACCATATACCCCACCCCAGGGGCTTGAGGGACACCCTGCTCCTGCCTTCCTGCAAGCCCGCTTCCTGGCCTGGTTGTTCGCTAGCTGCAGCGTGGCCGAGGGGGCCCCTCCCCCACACGTCTCTCATCACAGGCCTGACAGAGTCATTAGGATTCTATTCCCAGGTCCCCGGCCTTTTCGCCGCTTATTAGCCAGACAATCCATTACGGCAGGCCGGGCAGCCCGTCTCCTGCAGACTCCCAGATTACGCACGCCAGGTTTGAGCGGGTGTGTGTGTGTGTGTGTGGGGGGGGGGGTTTATCGTTCACAGGGGGGAGGAACGTGAAGGGAAATGTTCCATCGAACCCAGTGCGTGGCCAGCTGGACTCAATCTAATTCAGAGCCGACGTCAAACAAGGTGGAAGGAAAACGTTTGATAAAAGAAGAGCAGATAATGAGGTGGTGACAGAGAGCTGACAGGAAAGGTCTAGCTGATATGCTGGTGCTTCGACCGAAAGGCTCCGCCCCTGAGTGACATCACTCCGGGAGGTTTTACGCTCTAGTGATTTGCTTCTTCATTTAAACTCATGTCTGAGGCCATTTGATAAAACAGTCCATAATGTGTTTGTGTTACGCTAGAATAATTAGGAGGCAAACGAGGCAGAGCTGCTTTTTGATCCTAGAACCATGCTCCAGCATCCTCTGAGGAAACCAGCCACTCTGACTGGATCAGAAAGGCTTGATTTTAAATACTAATTAGAATGAGATGTGTATTCACCCTCCCGACGTGGTCACAGTACCATCATCATTGTCATCATCGTCATCATCATCAAACGCTAGTGAATTCAGATAGACCTCCTGGGATGAGGCAGAGAAGGGACTCATTAGAGAGGGAAATGTGAAACGAACTGGCTCAAACGTTGATGCACACAGATTAACATGGCTGGCGGACAGCATGGTTCTGCAGCTGGCCAAATGATGCCATCTTCCTGATAACTGTCAGCTCCTGGGAATTCATGGAATTCAGCTAAATCCATCCCATTTTGTCAGTGAAACATTAGAATGGGAAATGAATTCTGGGTAATTAAAATCCACAACCCCCCCACAGCTTTCGACTCCACCTCATACCTGCGCCCAAAGAAACCAAAGTACAAAATACATCGTCAGCCAATTGAAGTTGGGCTGCACACCCTCACATCTGTGGAAGTCATCAGGGAGGAGGACATGTGTCTTGCCTCCACCCTTCTGAAGGATTAACCCTTCTGACGCCATCCCTCAGAGCCCTGGGAAGGAGAGAATCATGCAGGGCACCTGGCAGAGGGTGCTACTGTGAATGGAAATATATCAGCTGCATTTTATAGGTTATTTTTCAACCAATGCACTGGTTCAGAACTATTATGTATTATCCCTGATCTATGTAGCTCCCAGTTGCTTGGAGAGGCAGCAGCCTGGTGTACAGAACATCAT
Source organism: Gymnarchus niloticus (assembly GCA_009936485.2). Lineage (NCBI taxonomy): Eukaryota > Metazoa > Chordata > Actinopteri > Osteoglossiformes > Gymnarchidae > Gymnarchus > Gymnarchus niloticus. The sequence continues at coordinate 15,821,126 of JAACJT020000095.1, read as the reverse complement.
TAATTTAACCACAATGCCCCTTATTTAACCCTAATGCATGACCGTTCCATGTTACATAGCTACTTGCATAGTTTCCTTAGCAAGAAAATTTCAGGTTAAGTACTCATCAGTCCTCATGGGGGTGTGAACCGCCAGTCTTTCTGACATCTGTTGAGTCACACCCACCCACATGGGCAGGAAGGGGCTGCATCTCATAATTGGAGTCATGGCCACTCCCCCCACTCACCTGGCCACACCCCCACCTAGAGTTCCATGAACTGCAGGCCAGTGGTCTTACCTGAATCCCCCCCCCCATATAAAGTTTGCTGCTGGGGACCCACCGTGCGCCTGAATGCCACAGTCATTATTTACCATCATCGCAAAACGCTCCCCCCGAAGTCTCAAAACGGCATCATTGATCCATCTCCTCTCTCCACCCGCTGCTTTCAAAGCTGTCCTGAACATCTATTTTCAGTGCTATGTATTCTGACGCCCCGGCTGATGTATGTAAGCGTGACAGGAATGTGATGAGTTTAACATGGTCACATCAGGACACGACCTGTGATGACTGAACCTGAAAATCACATTTACATTTACCTATTTACAGGCACTTTTTCCAAAGCAATGTACAGAATGGCATCACAAAGCATACAGCTATTAAGGAGCCAACGAGGTGTTTGCATTTTACTAGACATGAAATCCCAAGAGGGCTAATTCAATTTGTCAGCTGGTTTAATGGAGACAATGCAAAAAATGTGCAGAATCAAGAATCAGCCACCTTGTAGGTGGCATATGTTATACAAGATAATAAGCCTTTAAGTTGAAAACACATAGCTCTTTGATGTTGCTTTGGCCAGATTTTGTAAACTGAGCAATCAGTGGTATGTGCTTGTGCGTTGGAGCATACCCGAGACATAGCTAACCGCAGATCCAGCTGAAACATCCACCCATCCCAAAAAAACAGGCAGCATCTAAGATACGTTCAGTAAATGTCCACGCCCATGCTCTCCTTTGCTACCTCATGAGGCTCTACATTCCTAATCAGAAGCACGCTCTGTGAGTCTTTCAAAAAGACTTTTTACAAATAACTTATAATACAATTGTATGATAGCACAGGTCGTTATCCTGCCCAATAGTACACTGAGACAATCAACTTGATTGCCGATTAAGAAGTATGACTTCATGTAGCCACGCATTCAGACGATGAAGAAAATGAATCATGCTACACGCTAATAGTCAGGCCGCATTAAGAGGCGGTAAATGGCTAATTATTCCAGAACTATTACGACTGTCCTTATGGTTCTGCATATCTTCTTAACATTTGCATAAAATTTCGAAGGAGAGATAACCTAAAGGAACTGAAGATCATTAACCTCCCTTGTCACAATTCCTTTCTTCTCGATAATAAATTTCTCCTCAGTTGGGTAATTGTATTTGAAGCCCCCGTCCCGCCAGCGTCTTTCTCGGAAAACGGCCAAACCGCACCCGCCTGTCTCCCAACATCTATACGTTTTGGTGGTGAACGTGGGGTCACAGAATCATGGATCCCATAGATGCTCACACATCTGGACCAGCACCACATGGTACCAGCTTTCATGATCTTTTATGATGACTATCCTAATTAAATTGACTAGGGTGTCATGCATACATTATATACATACACTATTCTTAATCACATGCATAATTAGCAGGTTAGCATGCTGTTGGACATTACTGCTGCAACTTATTATATATATATATATGTAAATGCAGTAAAAGATAACTTGATGAATGGCTCCATTCTCCATTGACTATCCTACTGTGATAACTTTGAATATAATGTATAATTGAGATGTTAGTTATACCCATTGTTTCTTCTACAGTTTTCACATTAATCGCCATATTGGAAATGCTTATTTTTCTCTTCAGACATTCCCAAATTAAGAATGCTATAATGACACAGTTAATGTATCGGCATCATAAGGTCAGTACAGACATTAGGCCTGGTATGGCAGCGAAATTCATTTCCTATTACAAGCTGAAGATTTTCAGAGCACTATCAAATCTCATAATGACTTCTCACATGATTAGCACCTGCATACAAAAATATAGTTTTTAACATGCCCTCTGAAGACATCGGTGGTGCACCGATGCACCCTGTCCAGATAGAAAGGCTCGCCCGCCCTGTCTTCCTTCTCATGGTTTGGGTGTAACACTGGTGAGGCCTGGGGGCTGGTCAGCTTCTGCCTTGGTCATCCATACACAAGTTGGAAGGTAGAGGACTTAAAGCAGGCTCTTGCAGAAGATCCAAGAGGAGGCAGTGATGGATGGATACTTTGTTCCTGTGTATTTACAGGTAAGATCTAAGTCATCCAGACGCAACCTCAGAAAAGCTTACTGCACTCAAACAGCCCTTCGCCATTCCCTTTGTAGAACTACTTCATATCTCAAGTGTGTTTGAGATATGCTTGGGTTTTGAAACCAACGTGTTGCCAGTACAAATGCTTTGTGATAATGAACTGTTCATCATTCTGTTCTCTGTAGAGCTGCTGATATACCCAGGAGCTGACCGAACCGACTGCTGTAATAAATGTTTATTTTTTTAACTTTTCCCATGATATTACAATTGGCCTCCCATGCATACATTTGAAAACAAAAACATTTGCAATTACGTTAATCTGAAAAGAGTGCTTCAGTGAAAAGCTAAAACGATACAGTACTGTCTCCCTGCAAGCCCCTTATTTTGGGATACAGTTAAGAATCGTCACCAAATGAAAAATATGGAGTGTTTTGAATAATGGGTGGGAGGGGATGCATGTCTGTAGATTTCTGTTGATGTTTTCTTTACTAACACTGTTAGAAATGCCGAATTCCATGAAAACAAAGAAATGTAATGGCAATTTAATGGGGTCACATTAGAACATCTTGGAGAGGATTACTGGTTAACTATGCAAATACAGACCCTGCACAATTAAAGATACATCTGTAAGGCAAGCTGACTGCCAAATATCATGACTAACGGGCCATACTTAGGCAGGTCCATTATTGTATATAATTTCTGTTCCATCTGCCAATTCACAGTTGAATCCTTATAGTCTTTATTTTGATCTGACAAACCTGTCATTTGCGTTTCTGTGGTCTAATTTTCCCTGCTGTTGAAAATCAGATCATGTAAGCATCTGCTTTTTCTGCTGATCTTAATGGATCCACTCACCGTCTGCGGAATATCATAACTTGATCATATTTTCTATGTCATTTTTTTCCTATCTAATATAAAACACAATACCGTCTAGCATGTTAAGCAATTCTGTCAGGTCATTATGAAAACATAAATCATGTGAAGGCAGATTAAACAAAACCTAATTCATTTGCAGTGGAAAAAATACCAAACAATTCACAATGGTTATGACCAATGCCAACTATTTTAAAATATCTTTAATGTAGATTTATATCTCCCACAAAATTTTCCATAGCAAATGCAGCCTGGGACCTTTATAAGGAAGTAATACAACTACAATGAAGGTAATCATCGGACACAAAGAACCCAAAATAAATGCCATCAATAAACGTGGAATTCACCCTTTTTTACAGAAAATGTTCTGCTTACTTCTACACCAAAGAACCCAAGGTGCCAGACTATTTTAGCTGAGTGTACAGTTAGAATAGGCAATAAGTGAACATCAGGATTTCTGACAGATGTATTTTTAACTATTGCTGCTGAGCTCAACCTGAAACAGATGCCAGAGGCTGTCTCATATTAAATAATCATTTAGCCAAGAGTTCCCTACAAGTTACTCTGCATCAGTAAGGTTATTTTTGTTTCCCTCAGCAAAACAAACTGTGATGGGCGAGTTAAACGACAGTCGTCCGTCCGTCCCACCCCCCCCACCCCCTCAGCGTTTGCGCAACTCAGCAGAGACCCCATAACTGCTAATGGGGAGCTAATGGGGGCTGTTAACGGGCTTTATTTCGAGCGCCGCTTTGTGCATCAATCGACTCCGTGCCATGCAAGGCATCAGGGACTGCTATTCCTTACACCTTGTCACTGAGATGGGCTGCAGTCTGTAAGCCCATACATTTGGGGCTCCGCCGAGCTATCGATTGCCTCAGTCTAAAAAAAAACCAAAAAGAAGGCAGACTTAAAGAAGAAGGATGTCTGCACATGGTCTTTTTCCCCGAAAGAGTTTGAAAGAGCTCTGTCTTTGGAAAAATGACGTGGTGGCCTATCTTCTGCTTAGGGTGACTCAGAATGGCAGTCAATCACTGTCCACTGGGGTGTACGATTCTGTCCACTGGATAAGGGGGTTTGGAGGAGAACTGAGAGCGAGTTTCTGGGTTTGTCTGGGACTGTCGACACTGAGGTTCCGGTTACTTCCTCTGTGTTATATTACCTTGTTTGTTTGTGTGTGTGTGTGTGTGTGTGTATTGGCTGTGCTACCTTTAAGGAGATGTATTTTGACCGCAAAGTCAGACTCTTAGGGTATATTGCCACAAAACCAGCATCTTATGAAAAGAACAACTGGAAAAGGGACATTTTCCTCTATTTTGAAGTGTAGAGTATGGGATCATCGATTGCATTAAAGTCAAAACCACATGGAAGTCCCTACAATGATAAAAGCAGAAATGTACGTGTTCATTGGAAAATGCTCCTCAGCAATCCTCTGTGTCTGAAGGACACCCAGCATGGTTTTGGTGGACTGTGTCGAGCTGAGGAATATCGCCGTACACTGCATTAGCCGGCCTCGCTGATGAAACAGCATCGATCTCATTTGTGCTCGACTTGCAGTAACCAGGATCCCATTTAAACCCAGGATGGGTTGAGCTGGCCGGAGAGAAAGGGAAGGTCAGAAAGACTGAAGAAAAGATCCATTTACCAAGTCTCCCTGGCTCCCCGCCTCCCATTGGCGTCTGCCATAATTAGTCCGGGATAACAGATGGGCTATCACTAAGCTGATAACTGAAAAGAAGCATGTCGAGACCCTAGGCAAAGTGAGAGACCCTCTCGGCTGAGTTTGTGCCAGAGACCACACTTAGCTCTCTCGCCTTAAAATGCAGATTGGGTGCGATTACAGAGCCCTGTCAATCACTGACTGCTTCAAACCACTTCCTGTTGGCTACTCAATCAAGGAGAGACTTTCATATGATAATCCCACCCACCAGGGGCATGAAAACCACCTGTCATTTCCTATCAGGGCTGCTGGGCAAGGCAGCACCATGGCTGCGGCTGATTGACAGATGTTGGGAGTCATTCAGACCTTCCGACTCTAGTTCACGAATTCAGAGCCGATGGGGCAGCAGGGTTCTGGCTCCAAAGTGTGGCACGACTCAGGCTCGCCACTCTGCACACACTTCAGAGTGGAGGCCAGAGTCTGCCTTAGTGCGTACAGGTGGACTTGGGGTAACGGTGTGTGACATGTTGCTGAATTGTTGATTCCTCCGGTGATCAGTCTTGCGATGTTGGCTGCAGTGCCACGGAGAATCTGCAGAAGCACCTGTCTGATTGCAAAGGAGCTGAGAAGGAGGGGCGTCTGCATGCTGCCTAGGCTATAAGCATCCCTGATATTTTCATACCCGTCTAGCAGGAAGTACATTTCCTTCAGTCATGTTGATGATAACGGAAGCCAACGTCCAACTCCAGAATCACCCATGAGGAAAACATCTACAAGCAGACCTACCCGATCATGTTCAAATTTGTCGATAACCCATTTTCCACACTTTAGCCGTGAACAGTCACCACATAGCATGGTTAACTGTTACACACCTCGCATTTATACGAGTGAAACCTTAATTAAAGGCACGATTTGACAACAACAGTGGCTGGAGAATCTGGTTTTAATGGGGCACCCCGGCTTTCACAGGACCCCCAATCCAGATCCTTAGTATGCTGTGGATGACAGGCCAGTCAGAGCTCTCAAAAGGCCCGACGTAGAAATGGACGTGAAACAGTGCGTGAGGACAGGGCGAATTACGAAGGAGTGGCGCGGAAACATTCAGCGATGCCCTTCAGAGCCGCTCCAGCCGGGGGCTCGAGTTACATCGGCATATCGAGCGGGGGCCTGCCGACTGGTGTGCAATCCATTGTGAAATGGAGAGAAAATAATTTCTTATGTGCAGAACAGTAGAAACTGCAGTTTGAGCATGTTTTTTCAACCCCCACCTCCCATCGACACAATCAGGGTCAAATGGAGCATTGAGAAAACACGAGATTCTAACAAGCCATCATCCATAGCAATCTCAAGTCAACCCAACTGACGTCACCTGGCCTCGACAAAATGAGGCTTCTGTAAACATCCTATGTGGATTATGAGCCTTGTTAGAAATGTTTACAGCCAACAGAGCTCACTTGACTCACAAAGGAAGAATATCGGGGCTGGAGCCCGAAGAGAGGAATCGCTCACTCTGCATACAAACACTGCTGACTGCTCACAGGAACCATCTGTACTGACCAAGCCTGGACCATTCTGCTGCTCAGAAGACGGCTTAGAAGGAACTGTAGTGAATTCCTGAGGGACCCGGATTCATTTGTCCTCATTACAGCAATGAAGTTACCTGCAGTGAGTCTCCTGCAGTCTGGGGGAGAGAACCAAAACACATACTTTGAAGAAAGTGGTAGTGAGATTCGAGCCAGAAAATGAAGCACTGTGCCTTATTGAGCCACAACCAGAGCATGGGCCATAAGAAATAATCTACATGTGGGGCACAGATTATAATCTCCATGCTGATGGTGATTTTAAAGCCATAATCAGCTCTGAGGTTGTTAAACAGCGACAGGCGAGTCAAGCTGGTGATTAAATTTCAAACAAAGTCTGATCAGAGAAAATCTCATTTGGAACGCAGGGGTTGTGACCTTGGCAGCAATTAGTAAACCAGATTTACAGCTGCAACCTTGAATCAGCACTCCTGATCACTAACGATTTTAAAATTTCACATGTAGCACTCAGAAACCATGAATCACTATGCCATGCTGGTTAATCAATTTATTAGTATTGATATTCAGTAACTGTGAATATTAAAAGCCTGTCATGTTAATTTTTAACTCTAATTGTCAATATATGTAAATACTAATAAAAAAATGCAACAGAATTTCAGTTTTTTTCGTGCTGACATAGGCACAGAGAAAGGAGAAGGACCGAATTCTGGAACATGATGGAAGCAGGAGTGGATTAAGAGCACAATACTACACTTTATTCCACGCGGTTACACGACACAAGGCAGCCCCGTGGTTTGGGACGAGAGGATTTTATGGGTTAGGATTATGAGGGGATTACAATAGAACGGCATCGCATTTTGGAATGGGATGGATCCCTTACTCCCTCAGCGCCAGATGTGTGAAAATCTATTGTTGTCTTCCACCAGCTTTTTCCCTCTTTTCACTCACCGGCGTTATTCAGAAATATGGCCTCTGAGAAAGTAAAACGTGTAAAGTATAAACGTGACCAGCGTAGGTCTGCATGCGCTCCCTGACGCACATTGTACTGATTTCCTCCCATTTGTCCTCATCTGAGATGTGAAGCTCTTTTAAATGAATATGACTTGCACTTTATTTCATGATAAATGAACGAGTAAATAATTTAGAGTTTTTTTTTTTGGGTTGCATTTACAGGATATCGTTACACACGCTAACAACTGTGAAGAACAACAGAAACTCAAGTCATGCTTAACCCATGCATGCAGATTGTGCCTCAAGGCAGGGTGACCTCATTCTCTGTGTTTCCTCCATGTTTCTTTGTGTAATCTCACTGATGTTTGAGCTACACGCTTTTTAATGACCCAAGGGTAAGGGGTACCAGGAAGATTTCTCCCCCGTAAGAGAATGGTCATCAAACATCCTTTGGGATGAAGGGTGGTCTGTGTTTATGTGGGAGGCAGGGGTTCACATGTTTTCAAGCTTGAACACTGACCTACTGCAAGTCAGAAGTCATACAGGACTTTGGTCGAGAATTTGAGGGTTCGTGGGGGTAGGGGCGGGGGCGGGACCGAGCAGATCCGAAGTGACGGAGGGTGTCCAAATAATAATGCATGCAAGTAAGGTCACCCGGCAGCGTGGAGTGGCCCCCACCTTGCCCCTCACACCGTGCGAAACTGGAGGGTTTGACTGGAAGATTTATAACGTGTCAAGGTTCTGAACCTCTCTGGCCGAAAGCAAAGCCGTCTTAAAGTGAAACGCGGAGCATTAAATAGATTTATGCAACAAAGCGACGAGAGAAGCCGGGGATTAGACGACGGGGGAATTTCATTAATTTAAGAAGAGAGCAGCCTGCAAACTCCAGCCAGGTCCAGCAGCATGGAACAATAACTATGGGGATTAGGGGAAGAAAAAAGCCAGGCAAGAAAGTATTTCGGCCAATCTAATTAAAGTAAAAGTTAAATTCATTGGGCTGAGCGAGAAGTGCATGCTGGAATTCCATTCTGCCGGAGCAGAACTCCAAAATTAATTGAACATTGAAGTAATGCTTCAGGTAGACGGAGAAGAGGGATTTCTGAACAACAAGCTGAAACGAAGAGCTTCTCAAGGCTACCCATTTGCAATTATCACTCTCTCTGTGAGATGAAATTGTCTGAGCAACAGTTTCCTGTCAGCTGATTGTTCATTTGTTTATAGCAACTGCAAACAATCTAACTATGTTTACAGTACTGTGCAAAAATTTTGGGCACTTGTGAAAAATTGCTGTAAATTGAGGATGCTTTCAAAAAGTGCTGTGAATAGTTTTCATTTATCAATTTACAAAGTGCATAAACAGAAAAAAGCCTAAATCAATTCAATATTTGGTGTGACCGCCTTTTGCCATTAAAACAGCATCAATTCTCATAAGTACACTTTCTCACAGTTTAAGGAATTCAACTTGGTAGTTGTTCCAAACACGTAGGAGAGCTAACCACAGTTCTTCTGTGAAATTAGGCTGTCTCAGTAGCATCTGTAGCTTCATGCAATCCCAGATTGACAGAATGATGTTGAGATCAGGGCTCTGTGGAGGCCATACCACCTCTTCATGCAATCCCAGACTGACTTAGTGATGTTGAGATCAGGGCTCTGTGGGGACCATACCATCTCGTTATGTAATCCCAGACTGACCCAGTGATGTTGAGATCAGGGTTCTGTGGGGACACTACCATCTCTTCATGTAATCCCAGATAGATTGAATCATGCTAAGATCAGGGCTCTGTGGTAGAGCCATATCATCTCTTCCAGGACTTCTTGTTCATCTTTTCGCTGAAGATACTGTAGATCTTTATGCCTGTATGTTTGGGGTCATTTGTCATGCTGCAGAGTGAATTTATGACCAATCAGAGACCTCCCTGATGGTATTACATGATGGACAAGTATCTGGTTGTATTTCTCAGCATGCAGGAGACCACTAATTATGACCAAATCCCCAACTCCATTTGCAGAAATGCAGCCCCAAACCTGCAAGGAACCTGCACCATGCTTCACTGTTGCCTGCTGACACTCATCCTTGTACCGCTCTCCAGTCCTTTGGCAAACAAACTGCCTTCTTTTACAGCCAAATATTTGTAATTGTGACTCATTAGTCCAAAACCCTTGCTGCCTTTGTTGTGCTCCCCAGTTCTTGTGTTTTCATGTACAAGTGAGTTGCATGGCCTTGTTTCCACATTGAAAGTATGACACCAGTTTTTCCACTGAAGCCCACTTCTAACCAGACTTCTCTGTACTGTAGATGGGTGTATCAGTGTCCCACTGGGTTCTGCCAGGTCTGAGCTTATGACACCACTGGACATCTTCCAATTGCAAAGGGAGGCCATCACAACGCATCTTTCATCTGCTGCGCTAAGTCTTCTTGGCCAGCCACTGTTTTTGGCCCTGAACATTGCCTTTTCCTTTGTGCTTCTGCAAAAGAGCTTGGACAGCACATCTGGAAACACCTATCTGCCTGTGGAAGAGCTTGCTGATGCAGTAAGACCACCATGTGTCTTGTTGCTGTGATCAGTCTTGCCATGGTGCAAGTTTTTTTTTTTTTTTTTTAATATTAAACTGTCTCCAGTAACAACCTCACCTTATTAGTAGAGCATGGCTGTTCCTCTCTCACTTTCATTCCTCCTACACAGCTGTTTCTGTTTCACTTAATGATTGTGCTTCAACCTACATATCATATTTGTGATCATTAGCACCTGTTTGGTATAATTGCTTAATCACACACTGGACCATATGCTACAATATCCCTAAGTGTGCACATGTGTTCCTAGAAGATTCAATGATGTTTAAAAGGCAAACAGTGGTCACACCAAATATTGAAATGCTTTTGGTTTTTTTATGTTTATGCACTGTCATTCATTAATAAACAAAAACTACTCACGATACTATTTTTGAGTGTATACCAGACGATAAAGATTCCAATCACATATACCAGAGTAGAAACTAGATCTACGTATACATCAAGAATCTAATCATGCATGCGACTATACCCAAATGTTATAAACATCAAGAATGTAATGACATACTGTATACCAGACTGTATTCCTGAAATTATAGATATCTAACCACGTAGAACAGATTGCAAACCAGATATTATACATATCAAGAATGTATAACATCATACACCAGAAAAAACAGATTTTATACATATCAGTAAGTTAACCATGTTGTATACCTGATTTTACACGTACGTCTTTCTGTTAACTTTCTGTACTTATCAATTTCATTGTCAGCCACCAGGCTCCTCTGCATGTCTTTCCACGCTGTTAACATGTCCAACACTGAGAAGCTGATCATCACCTCCAGCTTTGGCAGGGTGATTATGAATCAGAGCTATTCCTGTGCTGACCCCCCCCCCACGGGTCGCTGCTACACTCACGCAGCAGGACCGCTGGCCGTCAGTCTGCCTCACTGCCTGTCCGATGGCGGCAGCTACGTGAGGCACCAGTGCAATATGCCGAGTGTCATCTCTGCTAATAAGCAGTCTCTCCAATACGAAGCACAGATGCCAGAAATGAGAGCATTTCAAATAAAATGAAACAAAAAAAGTACTGTGACGAAGTGGTCATCCACAGAGACAGACAAATGGCATGAACTGGATCCGAAGTGTGTCTTGAGTGACATCACCAGACCCCAGCAAGCACACGTCCCGCCATCGAGGAGCAACTAGCGTGGCCTTCGGCGCATGTGTGTGGACGAGGAGGCAGGAGGCAGACTGGAGACCAGCAGTCAGGTGCAGTCAGCCACCCTCCAGCTGCTGCCAAAGGCTGGAGGGGTAATGTACAGTAAGTCAAAAAATGCACTCGGATCCAAAAGCAGAAACACAGGAGGCATGCAGCAGAAAATGCAGCCTCGTCCTTCTCTAGGTTCTGTCAAGCCATGATGACCTTGTGGGGGGGGGGGGGGGGGGCCGGGTGAAAAACAGACCTTCTGTTGGTGGGGGGTCCATCCTTTCCTTTTCCTCCTCTTTTTGTGCCCGGGGTTTTATT
>JAACJT020000095.1:15788295-15807740 GCA_009936485.2 Gymnarchus niloticus | reverse complement strand
AGGGACCCATCCTCTTAACAGCAAGCCCCCCCCACCAACTTCTTTTCTGATATGCAAATCAGGGTTTTTTGTGTGTCTAAAACAATGGAGGGGTGCATCATGCATGCCCGTGTGTGGCACATTTACAAATCAATTCTGATGTCCAGCCAATCACTGCATTAAACATGAGATCTCTGTGGGGGGGGAGCTCATTGAGAGACTCCCCCCATACGCACAGTGTCCGGCGACTTTATCCAGATAGTTTTATGGTGCACAGAAAGATGGAGCATAGACAGGCACACATATACTCACAAGTCATGAATGATTCCAGCATGGACTGTGTGTGTGTGTGTGTGTGTGTGTGTGTGTGTGTGTGTGTGTAATACCGACATTAAAATACAGCCATTAAAATAAAAGGATAATTGCCCTCAGGCACTTTAATTCCAAATGCTGGTGGGAAAAGGGCAAGCTGCTCGCCTTTTTGGATGAGCGAGAGCGCCGGATGGAAAACGGGAAATAAGAGTCAGCTGCTGGGGTTCCCGCGTGGAGATGGTGAGGCCAATGCTGAAGTGACCTGGGGGGAAGGGGCTGCTCCCCCCTGCATGCCGAGTGGAGCGGAAAGGTCGCCTCATCTTCGGGAGCGAGGCCCAATGGTTCCCCAGTGAACACCCCCCACCCCCCCGGGACAGGAATCCTTCTCCAGCCGTCGCCCAGCATCTGTCTAGCGCCTACCAGACCTCTCCTGTTCTCACTCGGCTGCTTTTCACGCAAATAAACGGAATGACATGGACTTGTATCTGTCCCCACAACTGTCTTGGGCCAGGGGGCCACAGTATGGTGGTAAGACCTGGGTCCTGTGCTCACTGGAGGCGCTAATCACTCACCATCCTTCTAGCTTTGGTTAAGGATGGACTTTAGCTGATGCTATCCTAGCGTCCCATGGGAGACAATGGGCTCGGGAACATTAGCGGAAAGGCGCCAAGCTCGCCGGGAGTTGATAGGGTTGAAATGTGACTAACCGCTCACTTATGCGTCAAGAAAAATATACACCAGAGGTTTGAGGGCGTGTGTGTGGGGGTCCAGAAGGGTGGGGGCTGAGAAACCCCAGTGCGTCCTCATGTGTACTCCTTCTCAGGCAGGCCGACCATATGCCGGGGCCGCCTCCCACCCTTTGAAGGAGCGCTCTTGCATGAGACGGAACTCTGCGGGGCTCCCACTGTGCTCTCATCTCCACGTGGTGTAGCAGCACCATCCTTTTGAGGCTTGATCGTACCAACTCGAGCTGTTTATAATTTCCCATTTTAAAGGCTGGGCAATGCAGCTGCCTTAGAAAATGCACATTATTATTATTATTATTATTATTATTATTATTATTAATGGCAGCTACATCATAGGAATCAGCTGCAACTTGCACCCCTACCAGTTACAAGCTGTCACTGTACCTCTCCACTGAGTACATCTCTCAGCACTGGCTCCATTCATACCCGTCAGTTGTCCGTATCCTCCCCCCGCAGAAAAAAAATACATCCCTCAGCACTGGCTCCGCCCATACCTGTCAGCTGTCCCTCCCCATCCAGTACATCTCTCGGCACTCGTTCCATCCGTAACCATCAGATGACCCATCCCATCCAATACATCTCTCAGCACTGGCTCCGCCCGTACCCATGAGAGGCCCTCCCCCCACAAAATACATCCCTCTGCACTGGATGCACCCATATCCTTCGGATGTCCCTCCCCATCCAGTACATCTCTCAGCATTGGCTCTGTCCATACCCATCAATTGTTCCTCCCCACGCAGTACATCCCTTATCCCTGGTTCTGCTCATACTTGTCAGATGTCTCTCCCCACCCAGTTCATCCATCAGCACTGGCTCGGCCCATACCAAAGAGATGTACGCCCTACCCAATACATCGCTCAGAACTGGCTCCGCCCATACCCATCAGATGTCCCTTTCCATCCAATGCATCCCTCAGCACTGGCTAAGCCCATACCTGTCGGATGTCCCTCCCCTCCCAGAATACCTGTCCAGTCATTCCAGTTCCTAGCTGCATAGGCTGCCCAACCACAAAATCACACATTACAAGTTGAACTTTGACACTTGAGGGGAAGCAGGCAGAGCAGTGGTTAAGGCCTGGGATTCTGGAGTGAGAGACCACAGGTGCCCTGAGGGCAGCCCTCCTGGGATCCCATTTTCTCCACCCTGAACCCCCAGCACTGGAACACGTTTCCAACAGCTGTTAAAACAGAAGCTCTTCTTCCTTCTGCAAGCCAAAGACTCGCCTCCAAGATGGCCAGCATTTAATGTCTAAGGCAGATTTTTTTTAGTAGAGAATTGAATATTTAAACTTGTTAAATTATCTCAGCATTACACTCCCCCACACCAAAATTCCTGCCTGACAATGCACCAATGTGCCACGATGGAACAATGAAGAGTCTAGTAATATTTTTGCCATACTGAATTTCCATTAACAGTATTTTATCAGGACGTCCTTTTATGACACTTCCAATAGTTTAACAGTGTCAGCTAAATTAATGAAATGTTAAATGTAGGTTCAATTCACAGCTACGGGACTTGTGTCTTTCAGCAAGGTCTTAGCTGAGCTACTTCAGGAATTCCCTCAGTACACAAGGGCACAGATGAATAAAAGTTGCACAAACACAAAGTTTTCATATTTTGCCTTGTTTCTCCAAGTGCTGTGATTTGTCATTTACATAACAAGTCAAGTTCACGGCACGCAGCCTGGCTTGTCTATTCAAATATCAGTGTCTAAACCAAATACCCACGTATTTTCTCCACAGTACAAATGCATAATCATCACGGTTATTCTCACACGCTTTGTGCATGAAAATCAACCCTCGAACGGCCTGAAAAATGCCTGAATTCCAGGTTTTTCAGCTAGTGACAGAGTAACTATGCACATTATTGTAGCCTCTCAAGGACAGGGAAAAAACAATTACAGTTTTTTAAGAAACTTGGAGTGGCGTAAACGTGACATTCGACCGCGGACACCACGTTTTCACATTACACACATCGAGTCACAGCGGTGGGTCATACGCTGTCAGTTTTGAGGTTCCCTTGTCTCTGCAGGGTCCTCTTTGGGCTCAGGTGATTGTGACTGCCCGTTTAACCCATTCCCAATAACTTACTCTCTGTGATGAATATCAGAGTTTACTGAGCTTCTGCCCCCCCCCAAACACACCAGGACATCATCCAATAATCTGGTCACCCAACTGGCATCACTCATTGAGCCGTTCACAAGCTATGTGTGACGAATGGCCTTTGGAGAAAATCCTCCCCCAAACTACACCCTGAACTTCCCTTGTAAACACTATCGGGTGCATTTGGCAAGTAAAAAATAATTTCTGCAGTATTTGCTCATGTGATAAAGGTTGAGAGACAGAGTATAAATTAATGATAATCGCTATTCCCTCTGTGCATGCTACTCCGCAGAGCAGCATGGAAAGCCATGATATTTATGAAAACCCATCCATCCTAGGAGATCGGTGTGCCATCCAAGCCTCCCTCAAACCATCAACATGGCAGATACACGGCAAAAAAATTTTTCTGCTGCAGCCGATAAACGAGACTGACGCAAAAAGCCATCTCAGTGTCAGAATGTCTCACGTGCCTATCAGGATTGGCATGTTCAAATACGCACCATTCTGACACTGCAGCATGTCTGTAACATGCTTGGTGCATGCGATGTGCCCTTCAGCACGACGACATGCAGTGCTATTCACACAAGTGTTTCCACAGCGACGTCCAAAATGACCACCACATTTGATGTGAAGAGTGTTGTCATTACAGCAGCAGAATACCAAGAGCCACTACAATCCGGTCAAGGTCATTCAGCCCATTTTCTCCTTTGGATATTTAATAACATAACAACACATATAAATAATTTGTTGAGAAAAAAAGTGTCATAGTACAGAATGAGCCAGTCCTGGCGTGCACTGGTTTAATGTCTAGACTTTCACTACATTCCAGAAACATCGTTTATGCTAAACCAATCCATTCCCCTACTGGTTGTAGTTGGTGGCCTCTGTTTTTGGATCAATAGCGCTTGGGATAGTTTCCATCTGTCTCCCATGGGGTATTTGATCATGCCCCACCCACCGATTGCCTTGATTGGAGACTAAAGGAGATGTTGTGTCTCGGACCCGTCCTTGTACTGGGATGGTCTCAAGGTGCCGGGAGCTTTGAGTCGCATGCGGAGCGGTAGGTAAGGCCCCTCCTGGGCGTAGTACGTGCTTTGGATTGAAATTCTGTGTGCTTACAAATTGATCCTGCCATTTTTTACTGCTTTGTACAGAGCTGTGAAGGACACATCCGTGTAGCAGCACAGATCTTCCATAATCTGGTGAGGTCTACATCTTACTTTCCATGTGCCTTTCAATTCTTCTTAGCCGAAAGTCGGCCATCTCCATATTTTTCCTGCTCACTGTGTCATCTCCATAAGTTCCATAAGTTTCACCTGCGTATTTGACCTGATTATTAACTATCATTGGCAATGTTTTCTTCCAGACTGTTTCATTAAAAATATGAATAATCAGCATTAAATTTGGATGATTTTCTATTAGTAATAGTCCGTACATTTGGGAAAGTTTGTTGGTCATATGTAAAAGCTTTGCATCATATTTCAAAATGAGATTAATATAAAAAAGTAGACCCTGATGACTTGTGCGCTATCCTGCCAGGGATAGGCAATAATAGCAATAACAATAACAAATACTAATGTTGACAATAATAGGCTGTGCACCAGCACAATGCGTAAATATCTCGTAAACTTTGAGCTTCGCAGAGAAACATGTTGACAGTAACTATCTATAAGGCATTTCCCTTGTGGAAATACATTAAATGCTATATCCAAGATTGATAGCCGGTCCTTTAAAAAATAAAACTTCAATAGGCAATCCAACCCCTAAGTGAAAAAAACACAACACATGGAAAAAATATGAACGTTTACAAGTCATCCATCACTATCGAATTCTCTTGCACGGAATTAAACCTTTGAGGTGTCCAAAGACATCGATACTTCCCCGAAGTTTTAGGGTGGCACAAATTCACGCCATTGGATGTCACTGCAGTCAACGGCAGTCAACACCAACAACAAAAACATTTTTCCCTGCATTGAAATTCAATGTCTACTGCTGCTTAATTCATAACAGTTTTTTTTTGGCAATTTTTTCCATTCGTGGCAAGCACATCAAACTGTTTCTGTAACCTACTCCAGGACATTAAGGAATCCTCTTTAAGAAATATGATTTTAGCTTGAAACTGCAGCAATTTGCTTTGTGCAGAAAGTAAGCCCCGCCATCCCACCGCACTCTAAAGTGTCTTGCTGGAGCTATGTCACACCCACACTTCGAGAACGGACAGAGGAATGGTTCAGTGTTCTTGCAATCATTGACCATCAGGCAAAGACACACTGCATCTTTATTACCATTACCCCCAGCAGCCATATTCAAGGCTGTGAAGCAACATACAGTGGGGATATCGTGCTCACTAGCAAGATCCCCAGACTGGCAGGGTCCACCTGCAACAGAAGCTTGATGTGTCACACAATGATGAACAAAGTGGATATGGCCTCATGTCCTTAACAGGTCACGGCAAGTGGAAATGGATGCAAGGCTAGTGTGATGCCCATCTCGCATCAGGGTTTGATCATGTGCAAGAAAAGAAAAAAACAAGACAAAGAGGTTTTTCCATTGACTTAATCATTTTTCTCTTCGTAGAATGGTCCTGCTGTGGCAGCAGCGAAATATCCCCCCACCCGGTGATAAGGGCTGAAACCCGACGCCGCTGGGGCCAATCAGAGCAGCTTGTTGCGACCCCGGGCAGCACATGACGTGTTTTGCAAGTAAAAATGAACAGATTCCCATTTCACAGCCCCGAGATCTCTGCGCGCTCCGATTCCCGCCCCGCCAGACCCAAAGCCGTCGGCTGCAAATGTGTTTACAATTAACCACAAGAAGAGGACAAGAGTGGAAAAGACAAAAAATACCTCTGAACTTCAGGCTCGAACCCTCGGCCCGTCGTCAGGACTCCCACACCTCTCCCACACCTGCACCGGTCGCTAATGCCGTTAGCACTTCCTCACGTTCTCCCATTTAGGGTGCATCACCCACCGCCTAAGCCTCTAAAGCGACACACTACCGCGGTTTTTTTTTTTTTTTTTTTGAGCGACTGGTTTGAACCCGATTCCCTTCCCTGATGAATAGAAGGGGGGAAACTTCAAACGCAAAGACTCCCAGAATTCAGAAAACACAGGAAACCCGGAGCTAACCACAGCACCAAGGCTTCACACATACTGTACAATGAGACCAGTGTGGGGGAGCTCGTCATGCCTAAAAACACATGTCTGAAAGTATTTCAGCCTTGGTGGAAGATAAAACGGCCCGTGGCCTCAACAGCGCGTCGAGAGTGAGCTGCGTTGCGCGCAAACGCACGGCCTGAAGGCTCCACGCGGCCTTGTCGAGCACTTTTCATTAGCGGATTGCATTTCTACCCGCGGATTTGGGCCATATGAATTTAATCTTGGTTTTCTTTGACATGCATTTGACTAATGAAAGTTAATATTTTGGTTACGCGTACTTGTGTGTAGACGAAAGGTTTCCAAAGTGCCCTTTAAATCCCATGTGTTTGAAGATTGTTGTCCTTATTTATTTTTTTGCTTGTGCACATGTGCCTTTCCACTCCTCTAATGGCAAATTTGATTTACACTTACACCAATTCCATGGCGCCAGCTGGCACAGGCCGACACAGCATAACGTTGCAGTTGCATTGTGGAAACGTTGTCACCTTGACACAGAGTCACGGCAATGCCACGGGTATTAGAAGGGATTAAATTCACTTGAAGGAATTTTTTTAACACGGGATCAGTGAAATCCACAATGGATCCAGAGAATCTGGGCAGGATCAGGTGTCACAGGAATATCACAGGCAACCCCCAGACTAATTACGTTATTCAAAAAGAAACTTTGCCTCCATTCCTAACCAATGAACACACTTACAGTGGCTGTTTCCACCACCCGACTGAAAAGCTCTACTACTATAAATTTCAACATACACATGCTATAAACATTAGGATAACATTTGTATTGTCAGCCTAATAAAGAAATCAAAGATCACCAGGGACAACCATATTCATGATAAGCTCTACCATGGAATTTATATCAACAAAGGATTTTTCCTTTTACTGTGATGACCTTAAAGGTCCCTTTAGTGCAGTTGAGTGAACTGACCAGCGAACCAAGGGGAAGCTCAGGACAAAGAGCCTATTTTACACGCGCATGTGAAGGTCGCAGAAAGGCCGGCACAGAACTCGGGGACAGGAGATGTCTCGTTTCTGCCCGGGGGCACGGCTGACGCCGGTGCTGTGCAGATTTGTTTGGGTTGCACCCTGGAGATCAGCCGTTCTTAGTGTGGGCGTGACACGGACAGAGCCACATGCGGGAGTTTAGGACGAGAGCGGGGGTGACGTCACAAAAGCGTTCCGATGGGAAGCCGCAGCTGTGCGCGTGAGTGCGTGTGTAGTATAGTGCAGAATGCCGCAGTTTACAATTAGCAGGAAGAGGTACAGACAGCTTCGTTTGACTTTACAGAATTTTTGGGATGAAAACATTCTGTACGATGAATACCTGACAAATACTAAATAACAGTGAGTCACAGCTCGTTCTCTTCGCTTACGTAAGGAAACGTCAAGGAAGTGAAAGAGAACAAGAAAGAGAGTGCGTTCGCTCGAAGGCTGATGGCACGATGCGTGCGACCATGCGTTCATGGCAAAGGCAGAGCCGAGGCAATCATTTTGACGCTTTTCTGAACAAAGAAACATCATAGCTAGGTAATGTACAAAATAAGCGTAACATGCCATAGAAAAACTTACAATGTAAAACAACACAGACATGACACTGAAAATTATTATACAAATGGTCTTAAGTAACATTTTTTGGGATGTTTCTTGCTGAACTTGCACAGCTGATCCAGCCTGATGGATGGATTTCATTACCCGGAGAAAGGATGGTGCCATACATTCGTATAAAAACACGCTGTTCTGCAGATTCGTGCTGGACACACACGGCGACGACGCACGCACGCACACACTCTGGGAAAGCGTGCGAATGGTCTTAATTTTATGTACCGGCCGACATGGCTCCACAGGCCGGAGAACGAGCAAAAGCCCGCTTTCCGGGCTAGTTTCTGCCGTGGCTGTAGCCGATGACCTTTTGATCCGAGCCAAATCTCATCACATTTTGGTATTAAAAGCATGGGGAGGACGGCTGGTGTGAAGAATACCTTTTAAATCAAACCACAAGCATTGCTAAAACTAACCAAAGTGAATACAGATGGCCTTTAATGAGAGGGAATGTGTCATGTGAGGCCAGCCTGTCTGGATAACAGTGAGGAACTGGGAATATTTGTAAAGCTCTGGGGGTTAATTCTACCCATTATCAAAGGGCTTCAATGCTAGAGGTGCTCAGCTAGACCTTCACTATGCCAGTTTCTCTCTCTTTGTCTCTGTCTCTCTACATCTCCCCTTCTTGCCTGGAGATAACTGTTGAGCTGGACCATCAGCAGTTGGGTCTAACTTAACTGACAGATGCTGCAAGGCTCACTTTGGAAGGGAATGATGTTTTTGACCAGGGCATTTTACTAACAGATTCACAATTCAAAATTATTATTTCTTACTTACTTCTTGTCTAATTGCTGGTTTTCTATACATAACACAGAATAGGGTTCATACTGCAACACGTCACAATAATTGTTCTGTTTCTTATGTGGCAATGTGTGTGAAGCTCGTCACGGTTTTCCCTCTGTCCCTACTGTAGACTCACTATTATCTCTGTGTGATGGCAGTACAAGGCACTAGGGTCACCAGCTTAGCCGCAGTCTGTTATCAGCATTGCTCCCTGCCCAGACGTTTCACCTTTGACATATCACCATACCCACAATCCCCCAGGGTGACCTGCCAGCCGAATCTAGGACGGGTAGTGTCTGGCTTTTAAGGAAGCAGAAAATCCTCTGGGGCAACATCAGCACTGGCAGGGAGTTTCATCCTTTGGCTCAGAAAGTGCTGATTGATCAGACTCCTAGATGTACCGGACATCTGGCGCGCCTTTGCTGGGAGACGCTTTGATTATGCCTGGCGAGGGTGTCCACACATGGACTGTATTTACAGTAAATTTGTCTCATTGGTTTGATCTGTCACACCAGGAAATTTACTTCAGAGAACAAAGAAGCCAATCTATCAATTACACCTGATTTGGTAATGGACGGGTTAGATGGGTAAGGTCCACATTTTGGAAAGGCAGTTGCTCACTGCTTCTCTGATGTTACCCCAGTCACCTTGGGGCAATGACTCACAGGAAAAAGGGTAAAAGGGCAACTTATACAAGATTTTTCAGACGTTTAATGCCCAGTGTCTAATCTGAAACTACTACTTTGGTTTTTACTGGTGGGAAATGCAAAGTGTTGGTGAAACAGTAACCATGTTCTTATTTCAGAGCACGGCCAAAATTCGGTGTCAAACAGGTTGTGATTTTGCCCTCATAGCCATAAAAAGTATTTGTTTAAAAGATTATCGTAATCGATGACTGTTTCTGGAACTGACACACTCCAGCTGCATGTTCACTGAGGTGATAACAAGGGTACAACAGCACCTCCCTTTCTGATCTGTATCCTGTTGCATTTTTGAAACCGGTGTGGGTATTCGCCATGCTTTCTGAGGGTCACACCCCAGTTCTCCCTGTCATGGGCACCGTCTGTAGCTCATCGGTAAGCTGAAATATGCCCACGTCCTCCACAGCACTGTAACACACATCTATACTCATGTATATATCATGTCATATCTGTAAGTATCCCCTACTGAGTGTGTATTATTTATAGAAAATTTATTTTTTGGGGGTTTTATATGGCAGGTATATGGGCCTGTATTTAGTTTGTTTTAAATAGCTCCATATGATTTAAACTGGTAGTGTCTGTTTTGGCGTCTGACATATTTGATAAATGTGTGAAGGCTTTCAAGAACACAAGCCCCCGCACTTCTCATCTTACTTCCAGCATGGACCTTGGACAGTGTTATTTTCTCGCCTGATCAGGTGAGATTTGTGAGCAGTCCCTGAAATGCGAGACGCCCCCCAATGGCTTAAATCACTCCTGCCGCTCTGTGTTTTGGCTAGAAGGAGATCTGGAGACAGTTAGGACAAACTGGCCCGGCCTTGAGAAAGTCTCCCATCCTCTCTCAGCCATTTCTCCTAGTATTCAAGTTTGCACAAGGTTTCAGGAAAACAAATCCTGCTATGTTGAACACATCAAGCCCTCCCAGCTTTTTTCTTCTCAAAGATCTCTTCTAAGATCCTTTTCATGTGCTCTACGCTCTCTATCTTATGATAAAACTGCTGACTGTTTTCCTAAGAACATTATCTTCTATCCCAGCTGATGTCACCTCCTTCCCTGTCTCTTAACTCACTACATCCAAATGCACACTATTCCATTAACCCCCTGCTAAACAGTCCCTTTCATTGCACACCTCATTCTCCAGGCGTTCTCTGTGATCTGGACCTCGGCCTGAGCATCAAAGCAGTTTGAGTTACCAAACGCCTCTCCTTCTTGCGCAGAAAAATCGGTTCTGTTGAGAATTTCGGACAGACCTCCATGCTTGAAGGTACATTCTAAGTGTACCTGATTCCCATTCCTGAAACGAAATGTTATTGGCTTTATTTCACCCTTATGGCTGTCAGACCTTGGAGTGCCAGCTGTATCTGCACCTGATGGTAACCTTGTTATGCATCATAGTTATCTCAGAACCTCTGCAATTTTGGATTCCTGAAGATTTAGGAACAACACTGCACAGCTGCCTTAAAATTAGGCATGCATTTTAAGAACGCTAACTTTGAAGCTGGTATCATAGTTCTGGCAATAATACACCAAAGGGTATCACACCATCTTGGATAGAGATGGCAAAAATGGAACCCTGCCTCATTCCCCTTGGCAGTTCTCCAAAGAAGCAGGTCATGGCTGGAGGAGAAAGCAAGGCTTAGGGGGGCAGTGGGACCCCAGTACAGCCTGAGCTTCATTTTCAGACAACATAACTCAGATATTATTAAATCCCGAAATAAGACATGATCCTGAAAGCTCTATGGTCATGTCAGTTCCTGCATAGGGCATATCGTGAATAGAATCTTGGTGCTCACATCAGTCATTCGTCCTTTACTCTGAAGGCAGCAGATGCTTCAAAAAAAATTTTGTTTTTTGTAATACAGTCCAGCCCAGAGATATTAGAAGAACCGATCCTCTCCGAGGCATTTTCTTCTGAGAGAAGTAAACCTTACCGTGGGATTGACAAATAACCTCCAGTCTCCTCCATGTCCAAATGGCACCTATTCTTCGGCCCAGGAGAGAGAGTCCATTGTCAGCCTGGAGCACCAATGAGTACCGACATCCTCTACTGATTGGTTAGAGAGCCCTTCCCGGATTAGACGCCATGTCCTCGCTGGCTCGCCAAACGAGGCCCCTTCCGGAGATCTTGCAGGACCTGAGATGTGGTTGAAGGAGCCCCCAGTGGCTCGGCCATTGTCCCATCCCACCAGCTCCTCCATTACCACGTTATCTTCTCCAGGAGGCCGAAATGCACCTCGGCACCAGAGCATTCTACTCCACATGGGGCTCTTTCTCTGGGGCCTGGCTGCAGCTGAGTTTTCATTAGCTTGTTACTGGATGTGCAGTGCTGCAAAGCTTTCCCTGTGTGGGTAGGCAGCTCTCGAGACCTTTAATCTTCTATTGTGCCTGTGAACAACCAAATCTGAAATTTTCCTAGAGAAAAGGGGTTCTAATACCTACCTTCATTTTACGACCCAATATTCCAATAGGGGCTTATCGTAAGATAAAATGAAGTAGGCAGAATTTGTACAAAAATGAATAAATAATACTTTGGACAGTGATTAAATTGTTTGACGGAGAAACTTTGGCAAGAGCAGATATTACTAATTATTTATATTAAATCAATTTTATTGTTTGTTAGCTTACTTAAAAACAAGATAAATGTTTAATTCAACCAAAGTATACAGGTTGTTCAATTGTGAGAATGTTTTGAAAAAAAACCAGCATTTCGAATCATTTCTAATTCCGGCTCTAAATGGCAGTCTTCCAAAAAACAAAATTATTTTAATTTTATGATTTTTGGAGAATAGAATTTCGGATTGTTTCTCTGTTTACACCTGGCTTTGAAGTCAGATGTTGTGATGTTCTGAAGTAAGCAAAGGCACTATGGTGTCTGAATATGAGGGATCTTGGACTAAAACAGCTGCATTTGGATTTTTTTTGGATACCTACTCTTGCACAGTCAAAGAAAAAGGTAACTCAACATCAGATTCATGTCTCACAGTAAAATACCTCTTGCTGGGTTTTTAGATGTTTTTTTTCATTTGTTTTTAGTCAAAGGGGGGTTAAAGAATCTATCATTATGGTCTTTATTGTCCCATCAGCTAAGGTAACAAAGTATCTCCTCACCTTGGGCCTTGACCGTACTCCCAACTTGCACAAAATCAAAGGCTCATTCCAGAGCTACCAGGCCTTCTTTAAAGATGGTTCCCTGCAGGCTGCAAAGGTAACCAGCTCCACATGTAGGGAGGAGAAAATGACTGATTTCTATTCATGAAAGCACCGAGCTTTAAACATCCAGCTCGAGTGGCTAAGTGTGGACGTGTCGAGGTCAAGGAGTGGGGTGAACCCTTTTCTCTGCATCCTGAAAGTAACACTGTCCATAAGCCAGGATGCCACTCTATTGCCATCAGCCTCTCACAGGTGTAAGCCATTACATTCTCTCATAACCCACACCACAGGGGTCTTTGTTTCTCCATTCCAGTGGCAGCCAATAACAGTCCCCAGTATCTCTCTGACAAGGACTCATACACATCTACTATGGTTTCCCATGTGAAGTCATCTCACAAGCATTACCATGTCTTCATCGCCTTCTTCCTGCGACTGATGGAGATCAGTTTTACACAGCATGCATTCCCATGTGAGATCATGAGGGTGTCAGAACCATTAAACTGCTATCCGAGAAAGCCTTATGTAACAGGTTATTAAAAGCTTTAAAAAAAAGGGTAAAACTGTAAACTCCAAAAGTTAAATGCTCAGTCCCTGTACCACATTTAAGTCATCTGCTCATATGAAGAGGTCCTGGACACAGAAAATAGTCTGTGACACTGAACGTTTCTTCCAGCTTTGGACATCTGATCCTTCGTTGGTCTGACAAACTTCTATATCAAGTCCTTTCAGCTTTCTGTTCCCTTTCCACAGGTTTTTTTCCCCTCTGCCTGTCTGGCTGTTATGCTACTTACATTACATTAGGTTGCTTAGCTGAAGGTTTTTCCAAAGCAGCTCACATGTTTAGAGAATATATTCTGTAGATTTTAACTGATGTAACTGAGGCTAAGTAACATCCTCAAGGGGAACTACAGCAGGGCCACTCCTACAGCTTATTAAAAAAATGCCCATGTCCTTAACCTGTATGCCACCTGCTGTTGATCTACACGTACTGCAGTGATGTTTATGACATGAACTCTCTGAGTGTTCCTCAGTTTGGAATGGGCCTATTTCAAAAAGCCCAATTCCTCTTCTATTTGATTACTATCGATTCTATATCCTGCTCAGATGCAAATGGGACCACCCAGTGCAGGGCCTGAGATTCAGTTGCACCAGGACAGAGAGCACATTTTACAGAGAACACAATCCAGCTTTGAGTATTTTCAGGTAGTAAAGCAGGGTTCAGGACACAGTTGAAGTCCCTGTTGTTGTAGCACCACCAAAGAGCTCAGTGCTCAAGCTCAACTACCAGGGGCTTTGGATAAGAGTTTCAGCTGGGCAACTAGAGGCACAATACAACCTGACGGGAGCTGTGCAATGCAGGAATCTGATATTGCGATGGACCATGAGCCACTGTCTTCAGAGACACCGCTACTTTAATGGCTGTTCCCCTGTCAGCTGGAGATGGTAATTAAACTGGCCGCCATTAATGAAAACAAAACTGACCGTTAAAACACATTTTTCATAGTTACAAGGTGCCTGAGTGATCAAACAAGTGTCGTTAAACTAAAATTGCACAATCGGTTTGGTCTGAACCACATCTGGATCGGCTTAAACACTGATCTTCTCTCATTTTTGCAGTCCCATTAATGGATGTGGCTTTGCCTTCAAAAGCATCGCATTTCACCTGCATCATGCCTGACCCCAAATTTGCATTTCAATTTTTTCTCATAATTTAAAGCTGATGTTAAGAAGTTCTTGGAATTCTAACAGCATTAAAGCCCCTCAATGCACATTTGAGTCTAACTCTCAGCCTTATTAGTGAGGAAACTGATTTACTACCAGGTGTATCTCAGTCATATTAAGAGTGTAATGAAACACTAATGTTCCATGCACACAAGTCATAAAAAGAAATTTATTTGTCAATATTACAGAAATAAAAATGTAACATATGATTACTTTAGTAGCTGAGCATGTGGCTGTAGGCCTATATCCACTCATTTCTACCGCACCCTTTAACTAATTTAAATTTTTGTTTACTTTCTTGTCATTCCATGTACTCTCGTGTACAGCCCTTCTTGCGGTCACAGCCTTTTAGAGGTGTTGTCAGAAGTTGTTTAACCACTGTGCCACCTGCTGTTCAGTACCATTCCTGAAGTCTGACACAGAACAAACGTGTGTTTTTATAATTACCTTGCACACATCTCTGTGTTTATAATCAATTAAAGAGAACCACCCTCTTAAAGAAATCAGTTACGAACTGCTTATGTAGCACTTGGAATAAGGCCGTCTGCATTCAAACTGATAATTAGGCTTTTTAACATTCATTCTGTTGCTAAAGAATGTCTATGTTTACGGGCAGAAACAAAACAGTCACGTAATTCCTTGTTTCAGTTTCTTTAAAAATCATAATTATTGTTTATAAAAGGATAAAGTAATGTGGTTTTTTGTGGGACTGAAACGCACTATTACAGGTCCAACTTGGAAGAATCCTCTGTGATCATTTATACTAAGGCGGTGAAGTTTCTTGTAAAGCCGTATCATCAGGCATTCAAATGCTAGAAGGCGACGTAGACCATGATTCCGGGACCAGCTGGGACTTTTACACCAGTGGTTCTCAATTGGTTTTTCTTTAGTTATTAAGTAGTGACCCAAATTTTTCAAATTTTGAGTCAAATTTATTTCACAAAGAATAGTGCTGTAATGGTATATAATGTAATATATATAATACAATAACATATAATAACATATATACAAATATAATGACAGTACCACAATGTCTGTGCATTGCTAAAAAAAACACAAATTAAATAAATTAAAAACAAGTAAAACCTCTGTCATGACTCTGCACCATAGCTTCATCACTGGATGCTCTGCTTCATCAGAAATGCATGTCCTTCAAAATAAAAGTCTGAGATCAGTGGGAAAAAAATTCAAAATGCTCTTTCTTTAATCACACACTCTCACTCCAACCCTATGAAAATGGTCTCTCGATCCACATTTGGGTCACAACCCACCAGTTGAGAAACGTTTTAATTGTTGCTGCGATAGTAGACACAGCAATAACAGGCTGCTTTACAGACCGGTAGCTGATTTAAATCACTATTCCCTTGTCAACAATAGAGGCGCTGTCTTTGAAGCGGTCAATAAGCGGTCACCAAGCAATTACCACAAAGAAACGGTACATGTATAGCCCAGCTCCCATCTAACGAGCAGTGTGCCATTTTACAGTATGTGACAGTGGGTGTTTATTCTAAGCAATGTCACGCTGGCACTTTGGCTCTGCCTGTGAAATTACCAAGAAAGTCTTCCATCACATTACAGTGGTGACCATATCAAGCATTCATGCAAAATACAACCCCAGATCAGAAAAAGTTGGAACGGTATGGAAAACGCAAATTAACAACAAACACGCAGCGATTCTTAAATTTACTTTGACTTTCATTTCATTGCAGACAGTATGAACCCAAGATATTTCATGTTTTGTCTGGTGTTGCACGCCTGAAATGCAGGAATGGATATAAATTAACAAACGAAATGAAGATGACCAGACAAAACATGAAACATCTTGGGTTCATACTGTCTGCAATGAGATAAAAGTAGCTATGTGAAGCACCTCACCATGACCCCATCGCTATTGCTTGTGTGGTGCCTGAGATCCACCCAGGTACTTCTAAGGACACAGGACTCTCAAGTTCCCGTGACGTGTAAGCATCACGTTACCACTGGCGTCACACGCTACCTGTCCGGGGCCAGCTCTGGATCACCTGAAGTGGATCCCCTGTTTCCCTCTGACTTTGACCAACAGAAGACCCCAGGCTGTACTTTACACCTCCAAGCAAAAGGATCAAAAGAACGCAGCCTTTGGGCTGGACCTCACTGGGCTGCTCTTTGTTTCTGGAGTAACTTTTTTCATATAACTCCCTAGCAATCTTTCAGTAACCCTTTTAACTGACAAATCTGCCTTACTCATAAAAACTGTACATACCATTTTAAATACTCCCACTTTTTATGCTTTTACACCAGATACGGTGAGTGGTGTTTTTTTTTTTTTTTAAAAAAAACAAAACTTCTAAGGAGCAGCCAGTAATCATCTTGAATGTGGCATCAAGTCCCTGTGGTCGATATCAGCAATGAACACTGTGTGGTGTGAACAGTGTGACCCAGGGCATGCTGCAGGGTTCAAAGAACCCAGAGGCTGAAAAAACACTCAGAAAGCCTAGCTGCTCGCTCTCTCCTGCTGCCGCCGACCTGGGAGAGAGGCGGCCCTGCTCTCCAATGACCGGCTAAATGGGAACATCAATTAAGAACTGATAAAATGTGCTCTCCTCGTCCCCCACAGCTGGGATCCAATTAATATCCAGAGTGACATTGCAATCTCGGGTTGAAACCCAATTTGGGAAGGAAAACAAGACAGAACATTTGGTTTCTGGTTCTTCTGTGTGCTGACCTGACAGCTGTTACAAAAAGCACACTTGGCTATTTTATAGCCTTTTTAAGGGTGACTAACCCTCTAGAGGAGCTCTCTGCAAGAAAATTCCATCCTACAACTATACATGTATATTCCAAATGTCTAGTTTCAGTTTGGGAATGGGGAGTAACTTAATGATGGATTGAACCCATTATATGTAATTTATGAGCAGTTTGGAATTACAGTCACGTGAAAGAATCTGTTTTCTATGTATTGAACAGCCCCTAAAGAGATGTCTGAGATTCTTTGGCAACTGAGGAACTGTGGTTTTGTTACCACAAAAAAAAAATATATATATATATATATATATATGGATCAGACAAATCTAGAATGAAACAGTGAGTCTGGGGCAATGTACACAGAATCTCTGATGGTACAGATCTTTCTGCATAAACAGAGACCAAACTGCTATCTGTATTTGTACTTTTAATATTGTCCTTGCCAATACTTAGCCTAAAAATAAACCAGTGTATAAGAAGATTGAAGTAGGTGAAAAGACAGCCATGTCTTTTTGTCATTTGGAGACTGACAGTCACACAGAGTATAACTAAAGGAAAAGCACACTGGGATTTCTCCTGCTGCTGTTTAAATCTTTACAAATACACGCAGTCTGCAGAGGCCTCTGTTTCACTTCGCTATTTTTCACATAAGCGGCGCCGGAAGAAAAACGTACAGTATCCTCATGAGGAAAAGGTCTCCGGGAAAGTCGGAGGTCATCTCATTCGCGACAGCATGTAATCAAGAGGGAACGGGAAGCGCTCCTCTGTCTGGGAGGGAAAAAAAAAGATCGGACCGAGAATGTGACCCTGCAGCAACACGAGCGGCCAGAAACTGCCCAAGGATCGTTTGCCGGAATGGCTGGTTATTAATTATGTTAATTAGGGGTAAATGAAGCATGAATATGAGGCTGCTGTACAGCTCGGTTTCTGCGGATGACAGAGCAACGCGGACGGACTGCGGCCGTTTCTGAGTAGGTTCTGACAGAGTCTAGGTACACAGCTGCTGGATTTGTAGCCTAAAGGGTTGTTGGGAGAGCATGTTAGGTGTTAAAGTCACCAGCGTCATTACAACCTATAAATTACTCATCTTCTATCAGTGCCATTTCGGTACCGTCTGGCTCTTAGCTGCGTGTCCTTGGCCCGGAGTAAATGAGGTCTTTCGTCTTACTCCACAAACTCACACTGACCTCCAGCTACATGCGGAGCAGAGCGGAGGATGCTAATGCTCTGTTTTGCCTTCCCGAAGCCATTATCCCAGAGGAACTCCTGACCCAAGGTGGCTTCGTGTCCGAGAGAGACGTTATTGAGTGGTCTGAGTGTGAAGCTGGAAAATCCGCAGCACCAATATGGAGTGGCCAAACACCCAAGACAGGTAACATAATCGATGTGTCAACACAGTTCTTACCTCAAGCGGCGTTATGGCTTGATGGATCAGAGTGTGCAAGAGAGAAAATCCACATATAAAAATAGCGGTAGAAAAACAGAATGACCCAGGCCTTTTTAAATTGCATACCGTACCCTTTAGTGAAAGAAAAAACACACTCTCCATGTTTCATCAAAAAGTCCTGATTCCTCTAATGGGTAACTCTTTTATTTTAAAGGCAAAGAGGCAGGTCACAGGCTGTCATTTTGCCTCAACCTCCCGATTCTTTAAATCTTCCCAGAGATTCTGCATGTTTCTTTCTCACTTGTCCCTTTTGACGTGAGCGTCAGTCACTCAAGTGGATGAGAAGGTGACCATGACACAGTGAACGCACGCCTGCCCCATTGACGCTGTCTTTTTTTTAACTGTGTGACTTACCCACCGAATAGGCCGTGCGTAGAGTCATAATGCGCTCTTTACGCTCAAGCCCACGGTGAGGTTGACCGCTCCAAGACACCCCACCCACCTCACAGGGTCAGACGCTTGGTCCAGGGAGAAAATTAATGTGCATTATGCCTGTGTGGCTTCAAATGACACCATTAAACATAATTAATGCCCGAATGACTCATGGCAATCTGCATTTCACAATCCTCTAATCGTTTAATCGTCAAGACTGGAGCAACCCAAATTATCCAGACAGACACGTGGTTGTACCTCAGGGCCGGTCAGCACTCCTCCTTATCAGCAAACCACCACTACCAGCTGCATGACATTCGATTCTTCCCACTGTAGGAAAACGTGGCTGTTTTATTACATTATGAAATGTGTAAAACAAATTCAATAGGGGGGTATGGTGGCTCAGGGGTTAGCCCTCGCACCCCCATGATTGTAGGTTCAAATCCCACTTCTGGGTCCGTGGGAGTTTGCATGTTCTCCTTGTGTTTCCCTGGGTTCCTCTGGGTACTCCGGTCTCCTCCCAAAGTCCAAGGACATGCATTGTAGGCTAATTGGTGTGGCTACAGTGTCCATAGTGAGTGAGTGAGTGTGTGTGTGTGTGTGTGTGTGTGTGTGTGTGTGTGTGTGTGTGTGTGTGTGTGTGTGTGTGT
>JAACJT020000095.1:15762680-15786810 GCA_009936485.2 Gymnarchus niloticus | reverse complement strand
TGTGTGTGTGTGTGTGTGTGTGTGTGTGTGTGTGTGTGTGTGTGTGTGTGTGTGTGTGTGTGTGTGAGACTGTGCCCTGCAATGGGTTGGCACCCTGCCCAGGGTGTCTCCCACCTTGTATCCTTACGCTGCTTGGGATAAGCTCCAGGCCCCCCATGACCCTGAACAGGTCAAAGTAGGTAGGAAAATGGATGGACGGACAGATATAATATGAAATACAGAAACTGCATGTGGGCAGTTTTGTGTACAAAATGAATAAAAACTACCTCACCAGTAATAGCACTGAATGTTTCTTTTTTTAATCGAGAGCCGCTTCAAATCAAAAGAGCAACCCAACTTTAAATAGGCCCTGAGTAATGCCAAGTTAATATGTCCGTCAATGTGGTGATGGGGAGCATGCTTTGAGCCTCCTTCAGCATGAAAGTCCATATATGAAAAGCATGTATCGGTCATCCATTCAGTCTCCTTAACAAGGAGATGTATGTGGCTTGCAGACTACTCTCCATCACTGTTTTCTCTTCCTCAGATGAAGATATCTTTGGTGATTGTCGTCGCCTATTTCCTCTTTCAGCCTTTGTCTGCATTTCCAGCACTGCTTGTGGAGGAATGGGACAGACTTTTAGCAAAGAGCCGTTTCCTGAAAGATCCAGCTGTCTTTCCTTTGGAAGCAGATGCTGTTTAGCTTTCAGCACTCGGAGATGAGAGCTGTGTAATTGCGTTCCTTGCAGAATGATCCCCCTCCCCCCGCCCCAACGGTCCTGGCCTGAAATAGGTCCTGTGAAGGGGTGGAAGAGCCATCCTGAAAAGCCTGAGAAGCACATTGATTTGTGAAATCCCATTTAATCGTACTGGCAGACATGATTACCCGGTGTGGGATGAGAACAGTCTGAAACCAATAACACTCGCTTCGGAGAACGTTATTGGAAGGGTCCATTTTATTTCGCTTTTTTTGCATGACATTCAACCTACACAAAGATAGAATTACAGGCTTGTGACAGCACTGCTCATTAAAGGTAATTATGAGGGTCCTACCTGACTGCGAACTAAATGATTCTGCCAAATTACAGTCAATTGGAATATTTGCATCAGGCAGTAATTGCTTTGTTAAGGATGAGCTTTTACATGCCTTTCAGGTGGTAAATTCATCATCGGTATCTCACATGCGGTGCGACGTGATTCTCGTCTCCCCCAAAAGCTGGGTTCAGCCTTCGCTCCCTTTACCCAGTACCTTGTGGGTTCACAGGTCCCTCTGGCGATTTTGTAAACTTAACGAAAAATGGACTGCTCAGGATTCAGGCCATTTAGAAGACTGCAGAATGTACGGCAATCTACAAAAAACTGTGGCACTACGGTAACTGCAGTGTGCTGCCGTCATACTTCTTACAGTGGGTATCCCGGATGCAGACTGCATCAGACACCTGTCTAGAGATATTCTGACCTAATAAATGATTTCATGGATAAACTAACCATGGCCACTGCATTAATAAGCCAACCAGAGTGGCTGCACCTTTGAAACCAGTCCTACCTCTGTGTGTGGGGAGTTTATGTTTCATCTATGCGTGCCCATTAAAAATTTGGCATCCCATCCAGTATATACCTCATAGTCCTACATTTCTGGGACTGAATCCAGGAAGCCACAAACCTTCCTGAGCAAGTGATTATTCAAAACGGATGGACTACTGTTTAATTGCTTAGCCAAAGCTGTTATCCAGAGCTACTTGCATTTCTGTCCATTTACCACAGGGTGATATACAGGTGCGTTTATGACTTCAGATTCCATCATCAAAGGTACAAGAGCAGTAAGCTCCCCGGGAAATTGCACCATGCAGGTTCTGAGTATGCATCCTTATAATGTGGCAACACATCAGCTTCTGCACAACTACAGAGGTGACAACAAAATGGCATTACGCAAATATTCCCTAGCTCTCCCTCTTTCTCATTTATCTCCCTTACTCGGCGGAAAGCCATCCAAGGGCTTTCGGTGTTGGAGGGTAATTTAAGGTGTCCTTTGCCATCACCTGAAATGTGAGCATACCTGTGAGCACATTTACGCTCTGCTGGTGTTTCATTTTATTGTTGTTTTTATCTTAGGAAAGTTGTGCAAACATCGGAACACATTTACCTCTTTGACTATCATTTTAATTAATCTTGCTTACTTAGACGTGTAATTTAAACATTTGAAGGCTTCACCCGGAGAGTCACTCATCTGATTTAATTAAGGAGGAATTCAAAGCTGTCTGGGGCGATGCAGAAATTCAGCACAGCAACTGATTTAGGCCACTTCAGAACACTGCATTCATATCCATATTTATCATCTTTATTAGGAATGAAGCCTAGTATTTTCAGGCTCTGTGATCAAGCTGTTTAATCCTTGAACTTTGATTGGCTAAAATGGCCTTTGTAATAAATATATAAATGCTTCTTCAGACAAAGGATTAAGAGATTAAGTATTCACTCCACGAATCGCAAACAAGTGGAAATATAGTGTTTAATAGAGTTGTTTGACATTGCAATGCACCTTTCCATCAAAACACTATTAGAACTACCCATGTAGGTGGATTAGCCAGCGGTGAATTGCGGGGTAAGCATCATATGCTGAAGTATAGCAATTAGAGGACATTAAACTCCCCACTACACTCTCCTAATGTTTGTGCGTGTGTACAGACACACGTGTATGTCCAGAGAAGGACTCGAAACTTCCGCTCACATCTTACTACCAAACCTGCTGTTGGATCCACCAGCTTTCCAGACAAATTCGTTTTTTACTTGGCAGATACTGCAAATGACTTCCTTCAAAACATAGACTGTGTACACACAACAACATTGCTGTTCAGAGTGCATCTGAAAACAGACTTTTCAGGGTGACCTAGGGTTAACACAGCATACCCTCAGTCTCTGATGAGCGCAGGAAATGACAGGGGATCCAAGGCCATCTTATTATCTCTGCTGCTACATCTAACGATAGACTGCAGGCCCGGCTGATACTGCTGAGCTAAAGCTAACTTAGCATCATTTCCCCTCCATTACAGCTGCTGCACCTATTGCTTTTAATTCTGCTCCATTTCTATACCATACCATTGTATTCTATATGATTCTATTATATTCTATACCATTCCAATGTGTTGTCTACCTTTTCATACATTCCACTGTATTCTATACCATTCCATACCATCTCATTTATTCTCCACCATTCCATTTCATATCATTCCATTGCAATCTATTTGAATTAACCCTTCATCACCCTCTGAATCATCAACATTGAAAAAGCAGCTGTTTTCAATAGATGTGGCTCCCAGACATTCACCCCAATATAACATCCTTGCCTGTCCCAATACCCTTCTCTAATTTTGCACCCTCACCCCCCTCTCCTATCATCCCTCCCAAGATGCCCAGCAACCACGCAACCAGATTCCAAAAAGAAGTGAGTACACACATTGAAACATTGCATTACTGATTCACACACACAAATGGTTGAATGGATTGAGTCATCAATCTGGGACACACACCAGACCTCTTTATGAGAAAAGCAGAAAGCAGACGGATGTGGATGTCACATCCAATCATCCACTGCCTTTTGAACTGCAGCACAACTGTGAAGCCTTTGGCTCTAAACGTAAAAGTGAGATCACTCTTGCAGGGTTTTGTCAACATTGACCGTTTAAATACACACGGACCAAATGATGGTAATGCTACCAAACGTTCCGTGTACAGGGTGTGTGCGTGTGCCTGTGATTAATGCACACGGACCAAATGATGGTAATGCTTGAGAGCAGTTCTTGCTCTCTCTGCATTCTCTGTCCTTTGCTAAGAACATAATTTGCATTAATTAATAAATTTGCATTTGTTAATTGCTTAGCAAATTGCTTTTGTGCTAAGTGACTTGATTACCATTCTTAACATGTATATCTTGACATCCAAGCAATTAACACCGAACGTATCGCTTAAAGGAACAAAAGTTGAGTGGCAGTTCGTCATTCACCTGTTCAGGCCCTTAAATAGTGAGCTACCTTCAGCCCATCAGTGTCCATATATCAGTGGACTGCCTACCATCTCAGACCCTCAGAGCGTCTTGTTGGGGCAGTGGGCAGCACAACTGCCTCACACTTCCAGAGTTGGGGGTCCAAATCCTGCCTCTGCTCTGTGTGTGAAGTTTACATCTTCTCTCGATGTCACAGCACACACGCACACACACACACAGTGTAGGCAAAACTAACTTTGTGGGGACCTTCCATTCATTTCTATGGGCTTAACCCTAAAACTAATTAAGACAATCCTAACCCTTACCTAGCCCTAACCTTAACCATAAGTAACCTAACAAAATACAAGACTTTTAACTCTTTGGGTTTTTTGATTGTGTTCACAGATTTTTATAAAATTGAGTTTTGATTTGTGGGGAATCGAAAAATGTCCCCACAAGTCAAAAATGTCAGGTTTTTATTACCTTGTGGGGACATTTTGTCCTCACAATATGATATAAATGCGGCCACACACACACAGCTGACTAGCTGAGATCCAGTCTGGAATCACTGTCAAAACAAACAACATTACATGACTGTACGCCATCCCCTGAGAATCCAGTATTCTGGCTTCACCTTTTAGGTCCTCATCACACACATAATAAAAATACTGGCAACCTCCACTGGGATTGGCTGGAGCTCGTCTGCATCCTCCTGGGGCAGTTCCCACTGCATGGCTGTGGGTAGCAGGGTGTGAACCACAACTCCCACCAAGATGGAGGGACAGCCACAGACTGAGCCGGCCCATTGGTACCAAATGAAATGTGTAGTGGAACAAGGGATGCCTGTTTAAAGCACATCTCCCATCCTTCTGTGTGCATCTGTAAAACACACAGTTAAACATCAATGAGGGAAAGCATCAATGAACTCTCCAGAGACTTTTAAAATGTTGATGGGCAAAATGCAGCTGTGAAACACACAGTGGGTGGGACTGCCAGGTTCTACCAATCACGACCATGTTTAACCCATTAGGAACTAACTAGTTAGCCAATAGGAAGTGGGGACAGACCTGTCCAACACTGATATTGAATAATAATCCTGCCATGGCTCTGAGAGCACTGTCTCTCCCACTACTATTGTAAAACACATTAATAGCGGAGATTGAGATTCCAGTTTCCAGCTATGGAACTTCAGCAATTAGCCAAAGAAGCTTCATTTTAATGATGCCCCGTGGGTGCATTCGAGCAGAGTTTGATTATGAACACAGAGAAAAGCACATTTCCTATTTTAAAACCAAGGAATTCCACTCTTAACCTTTGGGCATCCAGCTATGAAACGGTGAGCTGACTAGACTAACAGATGGATGCGTAACTCTGTGGACTGAGCCTAGAGTGACCCACAATGGGATGTCTATATCTGAAAGCCAGTTACTATTAAAACAGCTGTTGGGATTAACCACATCTAACCACCCATGGCTCAAACCAATAGTCCTTAACATAAGGGTAGTGGTTTGTACGTTTAACATATACCCCTCAATACATAAAAACATTTTTGAGCCCATTAGCTTCCCAAGGATACAAGAGAAGGGACCCAGAAATATGCAGCTATGGTATTGAATGGACTTACATGAAATTTGATACACCATGCTAATCCCTAATAAGGGGCATCTTATTGTGTCACCTGTGCCAGAAGAGTCACTGTCACACCTCTGTGGCCACAGCGAGGGACGCCAAGCATCCCTCTGCCGTCATGGTGGCCATTTAATGAGCCGAAGTTGGTCGCGCACAGTAAAATTCCAATTAATTTGAGCACTCAGACACCACGGAGCCAAGAAGCCACCAGAGGAATGGAGGGAAATGTTTATGCTTCAAACAAAGTTAAAATTTGCTCAGTGAGAGTCAAGGGACCAAGCGCTTTTTGCCTGTCATTTTGAATCTCTTCAGCAGCGGCTGGAAGCAGACTCAAACGTAATGACCACTCCGCAGGCTGTCTCGCACTGACAGGAAATGCGGCCCTTCCCATCCTATTGTATCTAAGTCCTTGTGACAGGAGAACGGTCCGACCCTTATTTATTTGCAACCAATTATGGCAACAGTTTACCTCAGTGATAAAACTGTGGCATAGGATACAAGCTTGACAGTGTGCCCTTGATCTGAGTTAATTAGGCTGCTCATTACCAATATTGTATCTGTTTAATCTGAGTGGCTTTGGTTTTTTCCTTTGACCTGACGATGTGCTGATTTATAACTGCTTTGTAATGCATAATGGCAGCTGTACAGGCCAAGTACAAATGTATAAATCTCACATAACAATAAAACCCGTGCCAGCGGTCTTCATCAGCCAGATCCTCCGGCACGGGCGAGCAAAATATCGCCTGCTAATATTGTCTTGAGAATTAATACACGGATCAGAATGATGTTTGATGTTTGTTTACAATAATGGGAGCATAAATGAGTAGTTTTTGTTTAAATTGATGGTGCGACAGCTAAGTGCAGTGAGCCAGAATAAAAAGCAGCACATGGGTATGACTCGTCTACATCGCTACCACCTAGAGGCCACAGTAAGAGAGCACGCTCGAACCTCAGGCCATCTGCACCACACTGGAGGCCAACTGTGTGAATACGATCAACCAGAGAGACCATAGACACTAATAGCTGACCGGATATAAAGAAAAACTAGATGAGGAGAACGGTGCCATCCCTATTTTCTGGAAAGACCTAGCCGCCTAACATCCTTTCAGCAATATTCCACCAGTCAGAGCCCAGCCTATCGCAGGGGTTATTTCATATCATGCCCCCACCTGACACACGTGTTTTATGTGGTCTCTCCAGCTTATTGGTTGAGCATCAGCTGGGTCGCAGTCTGCCAGCCCACATTTCACGACCACCTTCTGCAATGATGTGCAGTCTTCACAAAGGTGAAAGACTCCTCTCTCGCCAGTTAAGTGCGGCAAACAGGCTCACCACTCTGTCAAATGGCATATTAATTCCTTTATGGAAAAGGCCCACGCTGGGAGTACCAACACTAAATTTTATACTTCTGTTTTCATTTCATCAGACAGGAGCACCTTCTCCCTCAAACATTCAGATTTACGGTATATAAGCACGTGAGATGAGTATTGGGTAGGAAAAGGTTTTTTATTGCTGGAAGCTTCTCTGGGTTTTTCACCCCCTTTTTTCATTTTGTTTCAATCATTCTCGTCACTGACATACTCTGTAGACAGTTTAAACGAGGCTTAAAAAAAGGACTAATGAATGGCAAAGTAAAGAAGGGCTGTTTTATAATAACCAACGTGCCCAGACTTGCTTCAAATCTACCAGGACTTTCTGTAAAATGTAACCATCTGAAACATCACACCGGCGTTTGAACAGAAGTAATATACTCAACCTTCGCGGTTGTTTTCAAAAACACTTCCCTTTTGAGTCCGCAAGCATGATGCCCCACCCTGGCCAAGGCAGATTATCTCACTGACACCCGGCCTGTGATACGACTGACCAAGTTCTGGCAACGGCGGGCAAACATACAACACCCTCAGAAATGCATGAGACACACTTTCTACAACCTAAGAAAGCAGAAGGCAAGGCCGTGAATCATTCTCTGCCACGGAATCCTGTATCAGTGATTACATTAGTGTGGTAGTGCCGTTGGCGATGAACTTGTTTATTGAGCCCCGGGTCGCCCCACAATAAAATACAGGTACACGTGAATCACAGCTGCTCCACAATCACGCATGCGTGGAGGAGTTTGGCTTCATCAAAGCCTGGCCAAATTCAGCCACCCGTTAACCAGGCAGACCAGGAAGAAAGCTAACAAATGGGGCTGGTCCACGTGTGATTAAAGCCTTACAGGGGTGGGCATATTTTTATGCAGCACCTGGGGTCACTTAAGTGACTCTCAACAGGACCGTACTAGTTGTTTATTAGCAAAAAATCATTACATTTAAACACTATGATCACCTCCTTACTACTGCAGCGAAGGGAGGTTAATGTTGACCAGCATCAAAGTCACTCTTGTCATTAGATATCTGACATATTCCTGATATATTCCTGTCCAGAGTAAACTTCTTTTGGCCACTTTTGTTTACTTTTGCGCTCAACCAATAGGGCAGCATAAGCCAATAACATCAGTGGCAATTTCAAAATTCCACTCAGTAATCAAATTGCACCATATAAATGTTGAATAAAGACTTGCCTGTGCGTAAAAGCTTTTTATGCACTGAGAGCTGAAACTAGCAATTTGGTTAAAGTGAAATTGTTACCATTGGAGAATTCAGCCATCGGCCCCGATTTGCTGGGCTCTGACCTACAGGGGGCGTCCGCAGCACTGCGTCTCCTCACCTCCGGCAGTCTGTTTCTCGCTGGATGAGGATAACAGAGCCGACCCAGTGTCGCAGAGTCCACTGGGCCCGGGAGCCGGTCTCTCAGCCAGATGCAGCACCGCACACACTGCTATAGAAGGCAGATGGGCTGGGGGGAAGGGAAGGATGCTTAACGATGCCTTTTTAACTGGACTGAGGCAGAGGCATAGACTACTTCCTGTGGGCTGTGGGAAGTCCTGCGGCTTCACGCTCTGCGTTTCCTCAAACGGGACAGTGGCCCCTACGGGCATCTCCTCGCTAATGAGCCCTGTTTGCCAGGGCACAGCTCAGACTCTCCGACCCAACTCATGCACCCAAGGCACCTACCATGGCAGACAATGACATGGAGCCTGCTCCTGTGTTAGACACATGTCTACTAACAGTCATTAAGATATTCTTTAGGCAGCGCTATCAGCATATGGACATGTAGTGATGCATGTAGTGGACTTTGGACAGTCAGGAAAACCTGAATAAGTGACCCAGTCTTATAAAACAGGAAGACACGGCTCGTGACTGTGCCTTTGCTCCAGGATTAATGTTATATAAATCAGCAGATGATGCCCAGGCATGACCTGCCCTCCCGCTCACTGCAGGTCCACTGCTTAGCTCATTTTCTGCTGTGCTGTCCATGGTGCTGAAGCTCTTCACTGTGGCATTGGCACCTTCTCCGGGAATCTTGCTGTGATGACACTATGTGCTGTGCTCCAGAGTTTTTACTTTAGGGATTTGGATAATCTATCATCACTCCGCCGTCGTTGCACTGCTCATTAGCCAGTCCTCCGGCAGTAAGAGCATTTCATTATTAAGCAGATCTCAATTCTGTGTGAATTGCTCACGTCTTCTCCAAACGCACGGATGCGTCTCAAGTTGAACTGCTCTGCAAGATAAGCCTGCAGTATTACCCACAAAGCACTGCCACACAGGGGCCCACTATAATCTGTTTTTACTGATAGATTAATAAAGTCTATTCGGTTCAGACCATTTAAAGTCAATTCAATTAAAGTGAGGTTTTAAAAGATTTATTTTTGGAATCAGCGCATGAATTCATGTTAATTTTACTACTTCCTGCTTGTCAGAGTCACTTAGCCGGTCAGCTAGGCACCTAACGGGCTTCAGAACCTTGAAGTGTCTTCATTCTCTGACTGTAAACATCTCCAGTCTAAGCGAAGCAGGATGCCAGTGGCGGGATCCACTCGCATATGACAGGCTGAGATAACAGACTGCTGGCCAGCCACAGGGAGGATTGAGCTACT
The DNA here is from genome assembly GCA_009936485.2 of Gymnarchus niloticus. Classification (NCBI taxonomy): domain Eukaryota; kingdom Metazoa; phylum Chordata; class Actinopteri; order Osteoglossiformes; family Gymnarchidae; genus Gymnarchus; species Gymnarchus niloticus. The sequence continues at coordinate 15,777,244 of JAACJT020000095.1, read as the reverse complement.
CACTGACAGAGAAAGGCTAGCTGTTATTTCGGGCAAAAGGTACTGTTTACACAGAAAAACTGCACCATGAATATACATATTTAAATGTGAAATAGCATTCAGCTCATTTTAATATTTAACAATCAAGCGACTAAGTACCATCTGCTTCACTTTGCACTAAAGCATCCGCTAAATAAATGCGAATGTAACTGAACTGTGCTACTAATGTTACTATTACTACCAATAAATAAATAATAATACTCTTTAAGTAATGAAGTCAAAGCCTTTGTCATATTATGGCCTTAATAAAAGCAGAAATAAATACCTGTCCTTTCTCTAGAGCCTACCCAAACACACATCTCTGGTCACAGTCAATGCCAATGCACGTTTTGGAAACACAGGTCAGTTCTTGATGTATCGGTGCTCCTCAAGGTCTGTTGGACAGTTTGTTGCAAAAGCTGCCATAATTACATGTTTGTATTTTAGGTCACGGATTCCTGCACCATTGCTATGGAAGCAGTGGAGTTCGGCACTAGGTTGAAATCTGTGCTAGGGGCGGGTCATCTGGCGGAACCATGGACCACAGGGTAATAATCTATCAGACCGACTGTGGCAGAATTGCTAGGTGGGCTGGCCGAAGCCCCAAGGTTAATTTGTGGAAAAAATTTAAATAGTACAGCAGACAAAAATTTTGACTCACATGTGGCCTGGATACAGACACTGAAGTTTCCATAAGCGATTGCTGAGGCCACACAAAGTCACAGCACTGCAGAACTCGTCTGTTTAACTCCCACAATCAGGTCAAATAATTGGGAACATGGTGAAGCGATTTTTCTTAACAGACACTGAGGTATTTGAGGCTTTAAGATATTAAAAGGAAATGTGCCTCCCCCAAACCCACACTGGGCAGTGGACCCCACTTTTCAGATTCGGAATATCTACTCCCCTCAGAATCCACAAGCCTCCAGAGGCAGCCAATGATCTTAGCTTTGGCAAAGCATGAGACCCAATAGAAGGCACGCAGGTAAATTGATTTGTTCATTTTATAAATGCCAAAATCAATCTCTCCCATGCAGCGGATGGACAAAGTCCATCAGTGTTCCCACATGGACTTTCGGATATTTGATAAACTGTAACCAACAGCTGAAATCTAATCCGCAATTGCTTTTTTGTGCTCTTTTTCAGTAATAAGAAGCAGAAATTTCGTTTAAAGTTCCATCAGACCATTGGCTCTCAATATACGCCCATTCAGAAGTTACTGCATTATTGCTGAGAACTTTGTGTGTTGGTGTATCGGAAGCCTACAAAGGTGTGTGAATCATATTGTTCAAAATCACGCCGGTGTGTCTCCCCAGCATTCCCAGCGAGCAGGATGATCCAAGTACACTCCATAAGGCAGTGAGTACTACTCCACAAAGTCAGTACTGAGATCCACAAAGCAGCGAGGATCAAAAACAAAGACAACTATACTCGTAGTTACTGGCCTTGTTTACTGAATTTGAGCAAGGAAAGTTTCCGGTGTTGACTGTGAGAATGAAAACAAGAGAAACCCAATAACCAAACAGAAAAGCACGGTAACACCTTATTGTTCCCACAGGAGCATATCCACCCACACACTCCAATCCTTCTCTTCCCACTGTCATCTGCAACTTCACCTACCAGTAAAGCCAAGAAATGAAGGAGGATGGCCGTCTCCTAGGTACTTGTTTAACCAAAACGAAAGCCCCTCTGTTCAGATGCTGGTGAAGAGTTAAGAGCATGATGAGACCCAAATGACTGTTGACTGGGTCGAGGGCCTGCAACCTTCCATGATGAACCATATCATAGCAGCACATACACACACACACACACACACACACACACACACACACACACAGGTTAAGCGCTGAAGGTCATTTCAGCTGTATTCCTGTGCTGTCAAGCTCCAAAGTGTGCCTGCAGATACAATTCTCTTCTCTCTGATTGTCAGTAAAGATGCCTAAGGAGGTTTACTGCACTGGGAAAAATTCAGCATCCCTGTCCTAATTATACACAAGGATGCACACACATTCACACAGGCACATACAAATGTGGGACTCTCCATTCTATATGCTGGGTAAAAACATAAGGAGTGCAGATGACTTACGGGGAGAGAAATGGGCAACTTATGTGGATAGGATGGTGACAAAGGGTCTGCTGGGAGAGCCAATTCAGTGCAGACTGTGATATAGCACAGTCACGAAGACTGAGCCCTTCAAGTTTAAAACACAGCCTCCGCAGGATCAGTTCACCGCACAAATCTCTCGCATGCCAGCTTTCACCAGCCGATTACCGGGGTCAAAGTTCAACAAGGCCTGCTAATGCGCTACATGGACTAATAGGAGTAATGGCACAATTACTTAAACCAAGCCTCCACTTATGCATGCAAATTCGCTTAAGTCAATTTGCATGTAAGTAGGACTGACCTGATGAGGTGCCTCACTAAGCACAGACGTCATGGAACACCAGCCAAACGTGAAGACAGCCACCGCTCTGAGATAATGAAAAAAGCCCACATGCACAGACACTGGCAAACACATCTCTCTTTGCCCAGAAGTTGTTCACAAGCAATAATGACCCACAGCACTACAAACCTATGGAGACAGCACCAAGAAATTCAATTCTCTCAGACACAGTCGGTGAGAAGAGGTTGCTTTCATCTTGAAACCTAAGTCCCATAGAGAGGCCCGCTGGCTGCTTCAGCCAGCAGCTGAGAGGCTCTGCAGACAGAGTGCCGATCAGCCTGTGGTCATTCGTGTTTATGGATGCTCTTTGCCATAAGTGTTTTTGGGGACAATCTAACAGGCTGGCATTTGCACACCCAGGTGACCAAAACCTGTGGGCTGCTTAGGGGATATGTTGAGGAGCTGTTCACTCCTCCATGACCCCAGGGTGGGGGGGTAGGTGACTTTAGATGACCTCAGCTTCAGTCCCATTATTATAACTTTCCCCTAATCGTGGCAGTTTGGTGTGACTGAAAGCACGGGTAGCAAAGCAGTAACGTCAACAGAATTCTGTGTCCATCCATCTATCCATCCATCCTCTAGCCACTTATTCTGGTCAGGGTTGCAGGGGGCTTGAAGCCTATCCTAAGCAGCCACAAGGCAGCTGGCTGGAGTATAGCCTGGACAGCATGTTGGTCCATCGCAGTGTCAACCAGTGTTTAGATGTTCATATGATTTGTCTTTTTACGTGCAATCAGAAGGACACATATGATGCCACTGAAGCTACACATTACAATTCATACAAATATACACGGTACGCCTTCCTGTCACCACAGCCATCCTGACAACCACGCCGTCAGCCGTTAGCAAGGCACCAAGTCGCCGCTTCAGACCCTGCTAACGAGCAAAGGCTTGCCTTACTGAGAGGTGTTTCTGGTAAACCAACAGCGCTGGGTTTCACACTCTATAATGAAATGGGAGCAGACTCACCAAATTCATTAATTGGTTGCAAATTAAATATCACTCTTAAGATGAAACTCGCATCTTTTCTGTACCCTTTTGGAAAACACAATCGGCAGCACAATTTGCAAATAATCCCCTTTTAGTGTCAGCGGGCTGAGGCCTACTGTTCAAATCCTCATTCCTGGCACCGGCTGCCCATGGAAAACCTCCTCGATAATTGTAATTATAGTCAGGTGACATGGGCACCTCCGGCCAGGGTGGATGGGAGCTGCTTTCCAGAGATCCGCATCCTCCAACCAGACTGACCACAAACAGCGGGATCAGAGCCCACCGTGGTGCCCTGCAAATGAGTATTTAACCTGAACTGTTCTGCTGAAGCTTCCAGCTGTGGAAGCTTCCAGAACAACCCAGTATCAGAACCGAGGAGAGGCGGCAGCGTAAGGCTGAGGCGGCAAAATCAAACCAGGTTCTCGTGGTGGCTGTTATTGCGTTATGAGAAACCTGTAGGTTGAGGAGGGGTTGGGGGGGTGTGGGGGAGAGGCTTTTCACTGTTGCTGAGTAGAGCCTGTTTCCATGGGTGACGGATGCTTTGACGATGCACCACATCACTAGAAGCTTGGTTGGTGCTTGGAGATCTGAGAGGATGTTAGGGTGCTCAACTGGAAAAAAAAAAGATCTGGGAATGTTATATCAGCTTCATCTTCTTGAATATATGAGAATAAAGGACTAACCGGACCAAATTTCACAGTAAATAGTTTTGTTAAACTGTTTTATTGAGTGTGGCTGTGGGAGCTGAATGAAGCGGATGAATTAAGGACTATCTCACTACGAGTACAACTTGTAAAGAGAAATATTGGAATCTGAGAGGTATCTGTATGTATGTGCTGTGCTATTACCTGTCCTGAACAAATGAGCGTCACACTGACACCCCATAATCATAGAAATATGATCGAAACGTCGCTCCAATCCACGCCCACAATCTCCCCTGCAAGGAGGACGCTAAACGCCAGTCTCTGCCACCGTTTCTCTGCTCTACATGCGTCAGATGCAGGGGCATCTTAATGAAGTGCTTAATCAAGTAAATTAATGAAGAGACTGCATTAAAAGCGAAGGACGTGAGAAGCGGCTGATTACATTGGAATTGTTAAGCACTCGTCTAAATGGGAGGTATGGCTGCGCCTCCTTATCCCCCGCTCCCGTGCCGCTCGATCGCACAGCTCCACGCTTCAGCAGGGAGCTGTGCTCATCCGTCAGCTCAGCCGCCTGCACGCAGCTGCCGCATACATCCATTGTTTCCCGGGCGGCATGGAGCCACTGTTTTCAGCCAGCGCGCTAATGCATGCTAATTTATGCTTCTGACTAAGTTCGGCTGGCTCATGCTAGCGTGCCAGTGGGCTAACACTACGACCTGTAGGCTAACCATCACACCGTGAGTTTGGCCAAGCTGGCTGCCTCGTGGACACAGACTTCTGTCCAAAGCTCTCATGCCAGCTCCCACAGGACTGCCAAACCTTCAATCAAGCATGCAGATTAAGGAAAGAAAGCATGTTTTTTTCTCCTCTCTGCCAATTTGGATAAAAATTTGCAAAAAGCTGTCAGAGAGTTTGCAATCAGGAGAACCTGAAATGCAGCATTTAGGCTCCTCTCTGATCGATGGTGTGGAGCAGGGCCCACCTCGTCCTCGGCCCTCAGTCTCCACAGAATGAGCAGGTCAGCTGCTGGAAAGAGTGCTGTACCTTTCCCATCTCACAGCAACCAACCCTGAGTGTGTGCTGTTTACACGATGCAGGGACTCCCCTCGACAAGGCAGGTCTGGGTTGCTTCAGATCTCCAGGGGGCGCTATGTCCCACCCTGCTGAGGAAGTCCGACAGCCCAGTGGATTGACCTATTACACCATGGGGGGGGGTTGTAGTAAAGTAGCTCAGACCCATGGGGTCGGCTCGCCATGTCGGGACTGGATGGGGCATGTGTCTGTGAAGGTGGTAGCTGTGCATCTGCGAGGAAGGAAACTGTGGAGCGAGGAAGAGGCTGCGTGTCGATCCAGTCCAGCATTGCTCCTTCCCAGACATGTGGGGGAGTGGAGTGCAGAACAACCCCTCCACACCCCCCCGTGACCCTGACAGGCAGGAACCGAGCCGAGATCGATCCCTGAAAGGAGCTTGCTGAATATTTAAGATGATTGTCTGAGTCTTTCCCCCATTCATGTGGTGAGTGGGTTGTCTATCCCCCCACCCCTCCTCAGAAGGGGATCACAATACATGCTTGTTAGCTCAGGTTCTCGTCTGCTTCCCTGGGAGCATAGCGAACATCAATCCCACAATGCCGTGTGGGCTGGCAGCCGTCAGAGGCCATTTCGATCGAGCCCCCGCACACCCCCGCACCTACATCTCCAACTGAGTGTCATTACCATGGTTAAAAGCCTGGTTTGTAGCACTACCATGGCAAATCGGGTCTTTGCATTGTCAATCGCATTCTCCCCTCAAAAAGGAATCTGACGTCCAGGGCAGCGAACGGCTATTAATTTCAATTAACGAGTTACCTTGGCATGTGGTGGGATAGAGAGGGACGTAGCACAGGTCCTGCCCCGTGTCTGGCAGAAGGCTGCAGATGAAAGCACCTCTGAATATGATCATAAGCGCATTGTCACGGTTCTTTTGAGCTGGCCGTCAGGGCCCCCTCGCTCTGCCAAAGGAGATTCACCACGTGACACGCCAATGAATGGCTGGGGACAGGGCTGTGCCAAGACATCTAAAGGAAGGGTATGTCTGTTGACGCACGACGAAGGCCGCCCGCAAACGCCCGTCCCCCGAAATTAATTAGACAGCCACCATAAACAGAGAAGCGGATTCCCAATAAAGGGAACACGGATTCTAGGATTCACTCATCAGATGGGTTCAATTTTGTTTCATTATTTCGGAGCCGCGGCTGTCCGTGTGGATCTTCGGCAGGAGGCGTGATGAATGGCAGAAAATATTCACTGCCGTGTGCAAAAATTAATTTCCTCGCCAAAGATGCAGCCAAGCATTACTGTGCGACTGTGGAAATTTTCTGCCAATAACTCCACATCTCTATAATTTACATGCAAAAATAAAAAGTAATTTCAAGTTTGGTGTCCGAAATTATAAGGATTGCTCTCCGGTAATTTGTTTATATGAACCCAATTTGACCATTAATAGTACAGATGCACTTAGGAATTTTAAATAACTGCACAATACACAGTTTGCAAAGAGCAGATCTTTCCTAGTATCCTCTGAAAATTGCCACCCACCATTTCTTTGCGGTGGGCTGATCAGACGGGTACAAAATTTTACGACATGCTGATAGAGGAAAATACAACATACTTCTGATGATATTTCCAGGGCAGTGAAAGAAGCTATTTAACAAGGGGGACTGCCGTACTGAGTTACAGATCAGGATGTGCTTATGCTGCCATGTACAAAGGGAAGGCAAATGCACTTTTCACCAAAATGTGCACAACTCAAGATGCCTGCTGGGAAAATATTTTTGTTAGATGGCAGTGAGATTAGGGACCGTAGCGATGTCTTGAACAGAACAGCAGGGGACACAAAGGACTTGAAGCTGAGTTATTCATCTCTAGTGTTCGGTCTCCTTGATAACTTTTCACCATCAATTCACACGGGAACGAAGCCCTGGATCCCAGACGAGGCAGAGAAAATTAACAGGAAACGTCCAAAGGGGGCCATCTATTACATGCCCCACACCGATTCCTCGGGTACGGTTGAGCCAGTCAGCCTGAGAGCAGCACCTCCAAACATTGCGTGTTTCTGTGTGCGTACACATCCTATTTTACATAAAACATACAACACAGGAGGGCCAGTGATATGCACCGTTACCCTGGGCTATTACTTCCCGGCTGGATGTTTCCGCGAGCTGACGGCGCTCATTTTGGATGATTAAAAATGCAGAAAGGGGTGTAACGCAGACAGCAGGAGGAGATTTATGGCACCTGCAGGGCCCCGGAAGCAGTGACGCTGGGCCGAAGCACCGATTGCAGGCTGCTCAGGGCGAGCAGCGCTGACATGTGCAAACCTAGAGGATAACTGGTGCTGAATTCAGCAACATTGTGCACGGCCCCGGCACACGCAAAGTCGGATCATGTTGTCAGTATTGAATATACCTACCATGTCAGTACTGAATACACCCGTGGTGTCAGTACTGAATACACAAAAGTTGAAGCACAGGAAAGTACCAGGGTGACCTGATGGTGTTTGTGTACTGGTAAAAATGTGCCTTACAGTACGTGGTGAGAAAAATCCCAGCTAAAAAAGCTGACATCACGCCTCCGTGATTCTCATGGGAATCGAGGAACTCGAGACACATCAACGTCTGCCCCTCCATCTTCACAACAAGATGTGTAATGGCCAGACATATTTACAGCTCAGCGACATGGGAGGTCTGGCTTAAGTGCCCTAACTCCATCTTGTGTTTTACAGTGTGGAGCTTTTTTTACAGATAAACCTTTCTTTAATCCTGTAATTTGTTCCTGCCACTCTTTTCATCTCGTCTTTTATGTGCATTCTGTGGGGGAACGCAGCTCCCGCTCTTTATGCGACAGAAATCCCGCAGGAACCACAAGGCACTTGAGCTCCAAATGAGGGAAAAACATGAGCAAACCCAAAAAATACAGGTTTTCCCGATATGGAATATGGCTGAATGCTCACGTGACCACAAAACCAGAATGACGCTGGGCTACACTTATATTCTTCTACTGGTTTTTCTTGAACAAAAATAACTCCAAATGGACCCAAATATTGAATTCACGGGTGTATTAAGCACAAAGAAGTCATTCTGATGTCTTAATGGCTGGTTATAATATATGCAGTAGCGGTCACATAAGTGTGGCCTGGTTCAAAAAAAAAACCCACAATATTAAATAGAAACAGTTATCATTTTATGTCTTCACATTTATCATGCCGTTTCTGTAGCTTCGGGACTGTCTGGTTGTTTACCCAAATCTGTTGATTTTATCATTGAAAACAATGAACTATTTAAATTATTTGCAGTACAGATTTTCTTGCTCTCAATCTCTCTCTCTCTCTCACACACACACACACACACACACACGTGCGTGCACACCGTGAACTATGTTTATATTATGTCGTGGGGACAAAATGTCCCTGAGAGGTAATGAAAACCTTACATTTTTACATCTGTCGTGTCCCCACAAGGGTTAACTCAATTTTGTAAAAAAACGTAAAACACATGAATGCAATCAAAAAACCGAAAGACCCAAAAGTTTTGTATTGTGTTGGGTTACTTATGGTTAAGACATGATTAAAGTTAAGATTGGGTAAGAGTTAGGGTTGTCATGGTTCTCACACACACACACACACACACACACACAAAAGTGACCGTAATATACTTAAAGTTCCTGCTGAAAAGGCCATTTTAATACCATAGCAGTGTAAGGCATGGTTGCAAGTTACCCTGCATAATCCTACATCCATCATACTTATTGTGCAGGGCACCAAGTGTCATTCCACTGTCAGAAATACTCTTCTCATGTACTGAGGTTAGTCCTATATTTAGCAGTTTCTTACTCATATAGGTTGTCTCCTTGGCAGTGCTTTTGGCAGAATCCAGTTTGCCAGCCCTAGCTATCCCCTCCCTGAAGATGGGGCAGTGGCTGCCGTATTCTCTAGCAGCGACCTGCTTATCTCCTCCCCACCGAGCTACAAGGCTTTGCCATTACGTCCGCAAGGTTGGTAATTACCAGTACCAACTCCGGCTGGGGGTCTCTCCTACTGAAATACCGGACATTAATATGACTGTCCCTGTCAGACACAGGAAGCTTCTCCCCATCTGACACATTAAGTTCAAACACATTCAATGGGCTACCCAAGTCCAAATACCTTTCCAAGTGATAAATTAAGTCTATTCACCCCTTCCATACGGACACATAAATCAAATGGCCTGTCTTGCCTCGACCAGATGTATATGGTCTCCCTGCCTTCCTCACTGATTGGTAAATTCAGAGATCAGTTGAGCGTGCAGTACTACAACTGAAATATAACTGCACATAATTACACATAAACAATTGTCTTATTTGCCAATTTTTGCTAAGTAGGAGACATCACAGCTTACGCATGATTCAAGAAAGGGAGCAGGTTTAGACACGAAGAGTACAGGGTCTGGCAAAGATGAAATCCATGCAGTCCAGCCCTGCACACTGATGATTTAGAGGGGAAAAAGGATCAAACCTTCACAGCCAGGAATGCACCTCTAGTGAAAACACTTCTTCAAGACCCACAGCAGCGTGGACTGCAGGACCTGCTGATTTTCATCTCAACGGAGGCTCCTTCATTACACTCCTTCCTTTGATTAAAGTTATGACTCAATGAACCATAGAATTTTAATCACTTAAAACCAAACATGACATTTGAGGACTCAAAGGTGATTCTTGAATCCGTTAAGAACAAATTTAATTAGAAATGAGTTTCCTCAATAAAACATAGCCAGTTCTTTGAGAAACTTTAAAAACAAAATAAGTTCATATTGAATTTGTATTAATGTCAATAATTGTTTAATAGACTTAAAATATTCAAGGGCTAAGAACAACTGAGTAATCACTAAAATAACGAACACATTGTATTATTCGAGAGATAAAATATTTTTCTATTAAATATTGTTTCTCCCCTAACCATTATAAAAACGCCTCGCTTCAACTCAAACCAAATTTAACTCCAGTGAAATCATGCTGTGAGGTCTTGCTTTAGACATTCATCTTAACTTGGTTTGGATTTCTGCAAGACTCATTCAGAAGAAGGATCAGTCAAACCAACGATGCTGGATAATTAAATGCTGAGCTGGAGGGGAAAACCACACACTCTAGGTCAACTGACAGCCTTCCTTAACAGTCAAAGGGCCATCCATTCCTTCATTGGATCACATTCCGGCTTTGTGTTCCCCGAACGTGTTCTTTGAATCCCTGAGCTGCGGAGGCACCGTGACCTCGCCGTGGCAACGAAGTCTGATAGCAAGCAGTCAGACGGCGGCTGAGGAAGAGCAAAGTAGAACAATGGCGTCGTTCGAAAAAAATTCATCTGTGGCAGAGCTACTCGAACAGGGAGCAGTGACAATAACCAGTCAGTCACACAAGATACTAAAATGAAAGCTGGAAAACAAGTGAAGCACACAGCATGGTGCAACAGAATGCTTTAGACAGTCAGCTAGTAAATCCCTTAACAGTGCCTGTTACAAATCCTTCACTGAATATTCAAATGAGCAATTACCTGTATATGGGATTTGGCTTTTGGATTTCTGAGACCTAGTTTGACAGAATAAGACAATCTTTCCTTTCACCTGCAGCAGTACATCCTCCTTCCCTTCTCTTCTTCTTGCCCAATGGGCATTAATCAAAAGGTGGAAAATGCCTGGTTGATGTGTGTCCAGAAAAACAAATCCCTTGTGTGTGTATGTGTGTGTGTGTGTGTGTGTGTGTGTATTCATGTTTCTCCTATTATTAATCAACACTGCTATAGTGAATATTCATTTGCAAATTAATTAGCCTGGCAGCTAAAACCCAGCTCCACATTTGTTAATTAACCGCACACAAACCACGTGCACTGCGGCAACTCTTTGGCCAGGGGTGTTTGCTGAGGAAGGCAGCCAGGAACTCTTTGGGGCCAAAATGAGTCTGCCCACTGCTGACATGGAGAGCGGGGAGTGAGGGCAGCACGCGCTCCACAGCATCTGTCAGAGGGATGACAGAAGCACGTGTAAGAAGGACGGACAGACAGGCTTTTTTCATGCCAGTGGCCTCGGCACTGCTCACAGACGTAATAAACATGGAATTCCTCGTACGTTAATTAGAGGACTGCATTGGGTTTATTCTCAGGCACTGCAGCATGTCCTTCATGAGTTTATAGACTAGTTGAATTTCTGAAACTGGATCATTCACATCACGCTTATTTCATTATGTTCCATTTAGAGGATTCATATGCAGGTGCTGTAATTGGCAGATGTACCAGGCGCTGTTTGGACCTCTGCTCGAAGGAACATTTTAAAACTGCCCCGTCGTATCGTGCCTGTTTGGTCCTGCACTCCAGCTAGTTACATGACAACCCAGGGCTGAGTGGGAGGTGTCGGCAGGAGGGACGAGAGTATGTCACTCTCAGCGGGAACCAGATCGTAACTCACACCGCAGTCTCAATGGTAAAACTCCCCCCCCACACGCATCTACACCTCCAAGGGTCGAGGAACCAGTAGTGTCCTACTTTACAAGAAAAGCAGATGATTGTCAGATTGCTTTTTCCAGTGAAGCTGATGCCTCATTAACCAGGGAGACTCATGCAACGCAGGTCCGCAATGCACGCGGCTTTAAGGGGCGGCGTGCGAGTCAGAAACCGCTTCATTCTGAGGACACTCTTCCTCTGTAAAGAGCGATTCACAGCTAGACTGCGTGACAAATGGTCCTACTCCATAATGTGCTGTAGTCATTTGAACCTATTATAAAGAAATGGAACGTTAAACACCAGCTTTATCTGTGGACATAAACTCGACACCATGTAAAGAGTCGTCTCAGGGTGTTTCTGATATTATGAGAAATTACACATCATGTACTAAGCTCCTTATCCATCCATCCATCTTCTAATCACTTACCCTCATCAGGGTCAGGGGGCTAAGCTCCTTAGGTTTACGCAAATATAATCACTAATTGTAATATCAAGCAATCCGTTTATCAACTAGTTCATTTAGTTTTAATAAAAAGCTTGAATGTAATTATTCTAAACCAATTAATTCAATTCAATTTTATTTATATAGCTTCTTTAACGAGAAGTACTGTCACAAAGTGCTTTGCATAGTCCCGGGCCCACAGTCCCCAGAGAGTAAGCTAAAGGCAATAGTGGCAAGGAAAAACTCCCTCAGGAGGAAGAAACCTTGGGAGGAACCAGACTCAAGGGGGAAGCCTGTCCTCCTCAGGCCAGCACCAGGCAGGACAAATTCATTAGTACAACTGAAAACATTGATGTTGTATAACAGTTAGAAGGACAGCAGGGTATTTGAGGATGCGATCAGGTGATCGGGATTGAAGAGCAGGTTCGGTGGCTCAGGATGCAGCAAGCCAGTTAGTGTGGACAGCTGAAGTGGAAGGAGGGTGTGGTTGGCCAGCAGATGATAAGGGGATCTCTTGAAAGCAACCTCCGAAAAAAGCACCCCAAAGAGGGGGGCGCCACCTGATCTCTTTCTTTTGAATATTACCATTTGAACAGTGCAATTTGTCAAAAAAGGTTTTAGAACAAACACAATGATGACTATCAAGCCAACAAACATGACTATCATGTTACTCTTGTGTTGATATTCATTATAAATAGGGTCCATTTGAGTCGTAAATAAAACCAGAAATAAAAAAGTATAACCACTGAAATGAGATGTAAACAATGAACTTAAATGCACATTTGTGTTCCCAGGATCGCTTCCTATTTACTAATGCTTTAGCCACAATTCCCAGTTACATTAAAGTATATTTTTTAATTAAGAGAAAGTCTAAGCTATGTCACTGTGGTCAGACGCATTTACTAGCCGATAAACAGGATCCCTCTAAATAAAAATAATCTGTTCATCATCTGGAGCGAAACCAGAGACTGGTGAAGTGAATTCTATTTTCGTTCTTCCTACAGGGTATTTACACAAAAAAAAAAAAAAAAAAAAAAACTCGGAATGAAAGGCAGCTTTTGTAGCCGCCACTGATATTTGTGCTGCATAATAATAATCATTCCCTACCTGCGCTACCATCTTCTACTCAGTCTCTCCAAGCCGGGAGGAAAAATCATCACCATCCTGAAGGTGAATATGATTAAAAGAAAAAGTGTATTAATTACATACTCACAGACGTCAGTTTCATTAGCAGCTCATATTTCATACCGCTTACACTCCACATGGCATCGATGCTTTAAATCAAAGGGAGAGAGAAACTACAGGTTCCAGGTTCCAGGGTCTTCCATCGCCAGGCATACTTTATACAATGAAACACTCGCAGGGCCAGATAAACACTACAGACTGAGAACGTCAGCCAACAATGAACAACAGGTAACAGAAAATAAAGAGACAAACACTAACAATTTACATGTGCAAGCGGGGCACTGGAGGTGAAACCTTGAGAATATTAATATCATTACACATTTTACTAAGTGAGCCCATGATTAATACACATGACGGGACTAACTCATTTAAAAAACTCACCACCTGTATCATTTCATCATCTCCATAAACAAGTCAGGACACGACACAATAGAGCGCCGTGCAAAACGCCAAGAGAACTGTCCTTGAACATCTACCCAGGCCTATAAACTCACGTGCCATCCCACCAGGCACCCCAGACAGGAAGGACGTCCAAGTGACTGAGCAAGGATACGGCAGCCAGGAAGTCAAGCTGCTTTCTGAATGGAGACCAAGCCTGCAGGGCCACCTGCACACGCCTCCAAGGTTTCTGGGTGATTCAGCCTGACGTGCTGCCAATTATGTCACAGTCTTTATCTGACAGAGGCAGCCTCTGAGTCCATAGGTCTGACTAGAGTGCCAGTCCACCACAGAGTAGACTAAGTTATGCCCATGGGGCCCAGCCCCATCCAATCACCTGCTGCCTAGCTTCACCTCTCATCTGTCACCCAGCTCTGTTCAAATAGCCCACTGCGGTCAGTGACAGGACACCATCCAGCTTCTGTTTGGCCTTCTCACCACAGTGACCAGCATGTGACTCAACAAGCAGGTATCTCAGTTTTCCTAAGAAACTGACTGGCTGCAGAATCTGGCTCCCCCCTTCCATCCCCAAATTTAAGGGTCAGGACACAGGAAATGGCTGACCACAGCCTGTCAGCTTCACACACCATCAGTGTCAGGGAGGCCCATGTACGAAGTCTAACTAGTCCAGGTTTAACCAGTAGGCTGTCAGTTGGACAGGGGTTTCTGTAATGAAGCCCGGATGTGCCGTTCCTCAGCAAAGCTGCTTTCGCTCGATCGTTCATCTCCCCAGCATCATCCCGCTCCAGTAAATGCAGGAATAAACAAGCTGGGGGGGGGGGGGGGGGGTTTCTAGCCCTCCCCCCCCCCCCCCGCGGGGGGTACATGGGTCTGAGTATTTTTTCTTAAACCCCGCCACACACAAAAATTACCCCCAACTAACTTCTCCTCCGCATCCC
>JAACJT020000095.1:15738940-15762483 GCA_009936485.2 Gymnarchus niloticus | reverse complement strand
ACAGGCAGAAGACCCGGCTGCGAGCCGCCCGGAGCCCCCCGAGAGAGAAGAAGGGAAAAAAGAAAAGAGGGAGGGAAGAGGGGGGGGGGGGGGGGGGGGGGATTTACTGCTCCTCCCCCACTCCCAGCAGGTGAATTTATGTCTAGCAATGACTTCTCAATTAACTGGCCAGATCATAAGCTGACACACAGTTAAATTTCATCTGGGCAGACTCCTCCCATCCAGGCGTACTAATGAGCATTTTCTCCATTAAAGCCATTCTTCCATCTCCATCTGGAGCCAGAAAAACAAAGCTTTAGGGAGGCAGGATTCCAATATGGATGGCAGGAGGCAAAAAAGTATTCACTATTCCTAGCTGGCTTGTCATCTTAGCTTCCTTTTCCAGATATTGATGTTTAGGCACTCAACAGCATCAAGGCTCAAGTACAAGGCTGCAGGTGTGTCTGTGACATGGCTGATGCGGGAGAGGATATGCGAGGACAGGCTGCAGGTTTAAGCTGCTGCATCTTTGGATCGTAATGTCATGATGCAGTGCAAGACTCTTGTGAGGGAAATGAACTTCAACGTACTGACACTTTGTCACTTTGGGTGTGTCAGTAACAGATACAGAAATAATGTCAAATGGCTTTCACACTGCAAAAAAGTCTGGTGCTTCCTATATAAAATGGCCACTTTGCTGACATTTAAGTCATTTTATCCTGACATCATATTAATGGAAAGACTGTAAGTTTCATATTTATTAAGCCACTCTTGTCCCATGAAAAGAAAAATCTATTACTGTTGGAAAAACATCTCCCAGTGACACCTCAGCCATTTGCTGGTTTGAATCATAGATTCTCAATGTGTCAAGAACCTCTGAGGCAATCTACAACAGCTTCTTAAGTACAAGCAGACAATTTCCAGACTCATGTCAGACATATTACAACATATACATACACATATAACATAATCATTTACCTGTAACAACACATGAAGACACACCAGGTAATCTATGAGGTAAACAACACCCCCAGACAAGCCTGACTACAAAGACGGACACAGAGAGCTGGGCTCAGACAGCCCAGAGCTCTGACAGAGATTCTCTTATCTCAGCTTTTGGAGTCTGACAGAACTGGCAGAAGCACAGAGAGGATCTTGTCATGCGTTGAATGCTGTACAGTTTTGTTTCCCGAGGATTGTGCGAACAATTTCCTCCATATTCTTTGAGCAAAGTATGGCAAGGAAGGTTAGGCAAGTATATTTTGGAAAACAGCAGTGGGTGAGATGACTCAATATTCAAAACTCCATCTGTGCCCACCTTTATTCGCTGAGCCTTCGTCGATCACGGCAAAAAATAAGAACTGCAAGGTTTAAGTTTGTCCATTCTGGAAACACGATGGGTCATAGAAAACCAGAATGGACTGGCTTGTTTACCACATGGAATGGGAGGTCGCGTTGCTTGTCAGTTTCTTCTGATGTTCCCACGCGAGAGAAGGGGTGAGAAGACACATGAAGAACACACGAGGAACGCTGGCTAAATAAAGCAGAGGCCCAATGATGACCTGCCTACTGTAAAACTTCTCAGCTGCTCCAGTAAAAATACTCAGCTGCACAAATGAGTGAAACTGAAAAAATGATTTGCTTTAAACACTGAAAGGATAACAATGAACAAACATACAAAGACATCATAATGAGATGGCAATGGTCCATCTGAGTATAATAATTTGTTGATTTTCAATGATAGATAATTGGCACATAAGCAAAGTAGGTCTCGCGAGTGAAGATCCTTCACGATGAATGTTCTCCAGCACGTAAAACCTTCCCATGCACACTTCTCGATTTTTAACAATGTTGTGCTATCTTGGGGGTTTCAGTGTCAGGAAAGTGATTACAGAAGAACATCAGTTATCCAAACAAATTGGGATTGAGGCTGGTTCTGTTAGTCAAAAACTTTGTAAAATCAAATATTGATGAGAATATCCAGTTTTGAAAAATGATTTAGTTATGATCAAGTGAAAATTAATTGCCACCTCCCAATACCCTCCCACTCTCACAATGGACAATGGTACAACACACAATGATGCATCAAGGTCACAGAAAACTGCCCTGCCCTGAGTCGGCGTGGTAGCTAAAGCCAGCATTTGTTTTGTAAATTCTGTAATGATAAATTAAGACTATTTCTATGCTACACGTTATCAAATAAATAATCGGAAATGATGCATTAAGCGATAGAAATACTTTGCCATAACGACCAGGGCTCTAAAAGTAAATAATGTACTGGCGGAAATTTCGATAATTGACAGATCGGATAATTGACGTTAGGATGATCAAGGGTCTACTGTGTTTCCCTCCTCATTTTTCTGTTTAATTAATGAGTCAACAAATCATTCAGGGTGCCTCCCATGATAACAATTTTTTTTAGCAACAACCAAAGGACACACCAAGTGTCGGCAATGATCCCAAGCATGATAATCTCGTCATCTGTCCGGGAGGCCCGAAAGTCAGCGCATACTATGAAATTTGTTTGTATTTTGGATTTTCGGCCCTCTCTGAGACAAACGTTATCCCACTGCTCCACAAACACGTCTTTTTCTTTCACAGTCCCGTCTTTGGCCCAGTTTTAGCTTGGAAGCATTTCTCTGGTTCCTGAATAAACCACATTTCCCAAAGAATTCCTCCCCACTCTCTTCTGATGTTCAAAGCCACCTGTTTCGGCAACTGTTCCAAATCAACTACGACGAGAGGGTTTTTGGAGATTTAATTAATATGAATATCTAAGGCTGCTCATTGGATGTCCAACAGCCTTTAATTTAATTGCTATCGTTTGGTGAGCCAGAAGGAGGCCTTGCAGTATAACACTCTTGTTAAACCAGTTTTGCAGGCATTATTCAGACCGAGTCTCACTCACCGCAGGATATTCCCTCCTCTAAATCCAGAACCAGATTGTTGGCGAATCCCAGAGGGAACAGAGATTTAAGGGATTGCGATCGCATGTGTTTCGCCAGTAAATCAGCTTCCACCACAGGCCCAGCATGTGTTTTTGCATTCCTTGGGACTGCGGGCAATCCCTGGACAGCGAGCACTCATTGGACCAACGTTACACCAAATTGGGTGACTGAGGCAGCCTTCCTTCAAAAACGTGCAATCTAGCTAGTTAATGGACTGGTAACAATTCCCCAAAAAGCCCATAAAGAACACAGTACGGCCATATGAGGGAATATGTCAAACACACCCACACTGGGGCCTAGTGAAATCAGGCTAATGGCAGAGGCTACTGTTGAAATGCTGACTTTCTTCTTGGGAAGAAGCAGAAGAAAGAAGAGCGCCTTCCACCGTCGTGAGAAGCAGAAAGCAGGAAGGTGTGGAGTCCCCCAGCTTCAGACATGGGTGTCCGGTTTCTGTTTGGTGTAGGGGTGTAAATAACACCGATATACACACCTGCAAACAACTGGAAAAGAGGATGAAGTCAAAGTCATTAAAAAAGCTGCAAATTTATGCCAGAAGCGGTCCAGTAGAACAGGATGGAGTGTGACCTCAGAAAAGAGACAAACCTTATCATTATAATGGAATATCGTCTTCCTCGTATTGTATATTGTATATTTATTATATGCAGAAATTTCAGAATGTTTGGGTTAGGTTAGGAATTGCTAGGCTTTGAGTGGCCCACTGAATGGGCACATAAATTTTTTTTTTATGATTGCAAACCATTAAACTTTAGCATTGTCCAAAAACATCTGAACAAAAAAAAAACAAAACACTGATCACAGTCTTACCGTGTGGGGCGTCAAATCCTCATTGAGTAATCGAAACTTCCGCTAGCCGGATCTGGGTCATGTGACAAAAAAAGCAAATTGATTTTTCATCCACTAGAACGTATGGATTTGAAGATGAGAAAAATTAATTCTTACCAAGTAATATCTAGAAGAGGCTCCATTTCAAGGTTTCATTTTTGATTTTCACCTCTGCTGGGTTGGGAAGTAATTTTATTCATCAGAGTGCTCCGGTCATACAGAGGAATTGATAGTCAGACAGGACCTTCCTCAACTACAGACAGATTAAGACAGGAAGAATACCTCAATAATGCAAGTACAAAATCCTAGACGGTTATCTGTTTTTGTGTACCTTGTGTTTTCTCCATACTAGACAACACATGGAAACAGAATTTGGATTTGGACGGTAAACCAAGAGCAAGAGGTGGGGAATATTTAAGGGTTTTGTTTACTGCTGCAGCTGTTCCATGTGTACGGCATCTGGCAAGAACAGACTGACTTTATTATGGCACTAATAAAATCGAACACCAAAAACAGGAATATCTAAAGCATATAAAAACAGTTTCCTCTGCATCCGGCTACATTAATCAGAGGGTGACATATAACGTTCTGTCCATTACGCATAAACGTTTGCAGAGGCCAGGAGGATATTTGCATAAATAGGCTGGCCGATTTTCCGGGTATCGCGCTCCCTCCCTTTTGTTTGCATGCTTTGCACGTCCATAACCAATGCAACCTGTGAAACTTCACACTTAAATACAGATGGGTATTTAATGACTCGGCTCATGAGAGGCTGTCACCTGTGTGACTGCGGGGGAACACCAGCAACATCTCCATTGTCCTCACTGACTGTCACACGTTTTTCTGTGGTCCAGCAAGTGATGTATCAAGAACGTCTTCACGCCCTACAGTGTCTCACATTTGGGAGCTAAATCAAGAACATCTTGTGCTTCGGTACCCACTGGTTTGAGAGCCACAGGTCCTGGAATCTCATTAGAATTTAATGCAAACAAAACGCCAAGGACACATCCTCAGCGACGTGTTTGACTTCATATCGTTTTGGATCTGTTTTTAATTGATTTTCTAATATCCTTCTCTTTGCCCAGCTGTGATGATGACGCCGCACTGCAGAACTAGCTTCGAATTGCTGACGAGGCATTTGAGTGGTTGCAGTGGGCATGGTGGCCACACCCGGGACATGCTGCCAATAAGATGCTGTTTCTCTGGGTGGAGCTAGACGTGATAGGTCACCTTCATGCAAGAGACACCCCAGCTTCTTCTCATAAACTGAATTTGCCTGGACATCAGGGCCATACCATGCCTATGTTTCAGTCATAGCCCCCTAGGTAACACCCCAATGTGTGCTCCTCTTAGGGCTCAAACAGGCCTCCCTCACGCTGGTGTCTTCTGCGGTTTACACTGTACTTGTCCGGTGATACAGATGTTTAACATCAGCACGGATGACCAGGGGCCCATAACCGTATTTATAATGCTCAGTGCTCTGACAGTTAATGGCAGGAAATGTTTTTGGCAACTCAAAGGGCAAGGCCTAAGCCCCCAGCCTCCCCCCTTAAGAGAGGAGACGGCACCTCTCTTCTTGACCCTTTTCTGACCTCTTTCTGCGCTGCAATCCCAAATAACATCAGACAAAACATACTTCAAGCCTTCTGACTTCTTCCCCACTCTAATTTATAGATCTTCAAACAGCAGCCAAGTTGGGTAAATAAGCATCACTTAAACGAACTTTATTAACTCCTTTTCTGAGAAATTATATCAGAAGAGGATAGAAGACCCTGAGCAACCATTTTTTGCCCTGCAACAACCTTAATACACAATTCCCAGAAAATGCTAAATCCAGGGAAAGCATTTTGGCACAGAGCAGACTGTAACGCCTTATCACAAGAGCAAAGAACTGTCGTGAATGCAGAGATTTTGCCAGGGAACACTGGGAACCGTAACCCATGCTGGACTTCTCTGACATTTACCAGTCTGCCTTGGGTCAGAAATAAGTTAAGCTAATTATACGAAACCCACCTTAACACTTGTGAGTGATGTTGTGCTATAGGTTATTTTTAATGTGTAATAATTTATGTTCTCAGCAACCTGGCGATATTCTCCTTTGTAACACTACAACATGATAAAGCGTTGTTTTGTATGAATAAAATGCCAAAATCTCTGTCATCCACTCAAAGATCAAGGTCTCAGAACACCGTGAACACATTAGCTGAAGATGAAATCATCTACAGGTTTGGGGAGATGAAAGCAGTTGAGAAAACTGAAAAATTTATCGTTCCTTCGATCAAATAATTAGCCGATTAAATCAGCATAATCAGAACACGATTTCCTCCGCCACTAACGTTACAACATTCCTCTTCTCCCCCAGCATTTTAATTTCTTCGTTTCAAATTCCACGAGAACAACATCAGTGGGCACAATTTAAATTAAGTTCAGAGATGGCGAGGGAAAGCTCAGCACTGCATCCTTGCGGGGAAGTGCAGAGCACAGAGCGTTTTTGAAACACCAGCCCACATCTCTGCGCTCAGCCATACGGTGCCCATTAAAGTGGCGGCATGCCCCCAGGGTCCTTGAGACAGCATCCTCCAGTTAGCCCGTTTCTCATACTGCTGAAACATGTATCTTAAAATTGAACAAGATCTTCTTCTCCAAGACAGACAAGGTTGTACATAGTTTGTGGAGCAAATCAGAGCCACAGCTTTATTATAAAAATTCTAAGAGTAATTAAAAATTGCGCATGCAGATTATTAATTCTTCATCACTGCTACTTCCTAATATACCTGAAAATTCAGAGAGCAGAAGTATAGATTTGTATACGTAAAGTTACTTCCTTATTGACATATTTATACAGCCTAGACGGGGTACAGTCACCACTGAAGACAAAGCTAATGAAGGGAATGTTTTCCCAGAACATAAAAATAACTACAGATGATTAAAGACAAAACTAATGAAGCAATTTAGATCACAATGATTATTCCGAAGCAATCTGGCCACAGCATAACTTTCCTCCGATCCGTATTGACGCCGTCTCCAGATTCCACAGAGAGTGTACGTCCGATCCACTTGAGCTCATTGATATTCAGGTCAAAGGTGTATCGTCTCTGATCTTATTGGAGGTTAAAGGTCACGTGTTTCCCACCACTAGATTTTTACCAGAAGTTTTCTGGGCTAAGGTGGGCCACGGGGTGAAGGTTTTATGAGAAATGTGTTAGCAGTTACTGTTTTACAGGCTGACTACATATAAAGAGATAATTTTGAAGGTTCAGGCCAAACGTCTCTCCTTGATCACCTCATATGCCAACCAGCTGACTTCAACGCATCAAAAGTGAGCTTAGTATGGATTAGATAATCCACTTAACTGAATATGTGCCGGCTGCTTAATATATGCTTTCAATCAATGTTTTGCTTTGTATTAAAGGTCAGTTTGCTCCATCTTCTTCTTAGCTGTATTTCTCAAACACATCCTTGCCAGGGGTTCCTAGTGTTGCTTGTAAGGCAAGATGTTTATGTCACTGTTGTTCACCATATTGTATTAATGAATTTGTCCTGCCGGGTGCCGGCCTGAGGAGGATGGGCTTCCCCCTTGAGTCTGGTTCCTCCCAAGGTTTCTTCCTCCTGAGGGAGCTTTTCCTTGCCACTGTCGCCTTCAGCGTACTCTCTGGGAACCCTGTGCCCGGGACTATGTAAAGCACTTCGTGACAATGCTCTTTGTTTTACGCACTATATAAATAAAACTTAATTGAAATTCATTTACCTAACAGAACCGAACATTCAGGAGGAAACTGCAATGCAATTAAACTGATTGTGAAGAGGCCGAAATCACAATTACATCCCATCTCATGTAAAAATTTACTTCTTCAATGTTTGCTTTTTTTTTTAATTTTAACTGTACTTGCTAGTTGTTCATTAATCTGCATCATATCAAAAAATTCTGCCTTTTTAACAGTTATGTAGAATACAGACTATGTGTGTGTTTATTATTACGAGTAGCACTGCATTTGTTCATGAAATGAGAAACTGCAGATCTTACAAGAAGAAAACTCAGATCAATTCAGAAATGCACGACACCGGACGTTCAGCTCAGGGTAGAAAAACAGCATGAGAAGCCCACAACACACTAGAAACGTTCTCAGAGACATCACACTATGTGAAGGAAAGCTAGTCCTGCTAGATGCTTTATAACAACCTGCTCAGGACCTCCTCCGATTGAGTCCCAAACTCTGCTGCTGGCTTTCAGCTCACCATCACAGTTTGTGGTGAAGGAGCCCGGAAGTACATCCGGTCAGGCTCAGGTCCGGGGATGCGGGCCAGACCACCTGCAGCCACCAGCTGCTCTCTGCAGCACGCACCTCATCATCAGGCATCTGCTTAGTCAAGGCCCTTACCCAAAGTGACTCGCCTGCTTTTTCCACTTGCCTGCAGCTGGATTTTCACATAAAGGTCAGTCAGGTTAAGCACCTTCTGCCTTTCCTGGCACTGAAACCTGCAACCTACTGCTCTTACGACCCAGTTTCTTAACCACCATGCCTTCCGACATTGACTTTGAGCCAGAAAGCCTGTAGCAGGTTTTAAGGACAATTTCTGAGGATTCCTTCTGTTTTGTGGGCAACTGATGGCAAGCAGCTGGTTAAAGAACTGGATTTGTGACCATAGGGACACAGGATCAATGAAATGTGATGTAATGTTATGTCTCAGAACAACAGCTGGACCATATTAGGTTTCATAACTCTTCAGTGGAGATTATTAACTCTGAGGCTGTAAATACCACCCCCCGACAAGCAGAGCTGGGGATCGGTCATCAGGTTAAACACCTTGAGATTTCTGTTCCATATTTGATGGTTGTGAGTTCATGTCTGGGGAAGCTGGAAACGGGGGAAGGTCGGGGCAGGGGCTGTACATGAGGTGCTTATTAAAGAGCTGAAGTCCAGCTGAAAGGGTTCCAGGTTCAAGCCCCTGGGGTGGAAGTGCTGTAGTGGTCTCCTTGCAATGTCCAGCTAGAAAAAGGGGCCCCATCTCGCTGCCAGCATTAAAGCCTCAGGCAAACAAATAAATAATGCCTTTAACTGGGGCAGCTAGGAGGCTGCCCACTGATCTGGACTGGTCCTAGAGCGGGTGGGCCAGCACCTGAAACAACACGACGCCCAGATGGGCATTAAGTGAGGATGGCCCTGACACACAAGGCCGGTCTGTCCATGCCTCCATCACAGCTGATGTGCAGAAGTGAGGAGCGGACGGATGGATTTAGGGACGCTCCATTGACAGCCTGCTGTCAGCACCCCCTAAGCCGAGGAGACGTGGAGCGGACCGCCGGGCTTTCCCCAGCACATTTGATGAAGTGTGCAAAGCCTGGGGGAACCCAGGAGCTGCCAGTGACGTTACGGCAGGATCCCAGGGGACTACAACACGCAATATGGTGCACGTCTACCACACCAACGGCCACGGGGGACCGCAGAACCCCCGCTGACTTCATAGTCAGCCAGCTTTCCATGCCTCAGAACTACCATGTTGGGGGCATGTCAGACTCAGGGTGACATTACGTGATAGTGTCAGCCAACTGGCAGCAGGGAATTGCCTGATGACGCTCATCCAGCAAAGTCAGGCTGATACATTCCTAGAACATGCTGGAGAGAATGCGCTCTTTACAAAGCTGGCCCCATGTTCTCCTGTGCCTAAGAAAAAGTCAACCCAGACCACTTTGGTGCAATTCGCAGCTAAGTTAAAATGCATTTATGCAGGAAGCCTAAGATAAAAGCATGTTAAAAGCTTGATTTAACACAAATATAGAAATGTGTAATTAAAAATATATGATAATCACATCTCAGTGGAGCTCCTGTGGAGGCCTGAACATGACACCCTTAAATATGCGACCACGTGAGGAATATAACACCCCCCAAATGGTCTATCCCCCACTTCCTCAGTGGTGCTTCTCTGTGTGGGGGCCGGTTCTAATGCTGCTGGCCTTTGACATCATCAATGAGCCGTCGTCACCCTCTGGGGTCAGGGTGGCCACAGAGCAGGGACAAAGTAGGCCTGTCTATTTCCTCTTCCTCCCCAAGCCCACCCCAATAGGCTGTAAAGCCGTGAAGGCCCGCAGTCTTCCCAGGGGAAGGAGGCAGCAGGCTCTGCCCACCATCCGGAGACCACATGCAAGATGAGTGCTACGAGCCTTCCACTCAGGAACCAAAACACAGACTCACGTGGGGCACGCCACTGCTCTGGAACAGAGTGTAGCCTACGTTAACCGGTTTCAGCTCAGAGGAAATTTAAGCTCCACCACAGCTTCCTGGGTGAGTCACATGGTGAGCTCTGAGAATTCACCGGCGATCCACGTGTGCCGATGTGAAGAAGACATTTCTGAAGCTCCAATAGGGCCAAACTTAGAGCCTGTGATGGTTCCAAGCCCCCCCCCATGACCCTAACCAAAAGCTGTTAGAAGATGGATGGATGGATGGTTCTTCATGCTATATATTAATAGAGATCTTGACAAAGTTCTGTTGCTTACCCTCCTGAATCACTCAACAAGCCAATCCATTTCCATGGCAATAAGGTTTTGCCTGTAAGCAGACTGACGCTGCTGTTGCCCGTGAACAGTTTCACTTGTGGACTGTGATATATAAGAATAAGAAACTGGGTTGTTCTGCTGTTCAGTCCAACCAGACATCAGTAGTCAACATGCACAGTCAGGAACCCATCAGGAGTCACTGACCCCCTGGAGGCTAGGAGAGCTCACACGCCCACAGGGGAAGCCGCTCCACAAGCACGATTCTGGGGCTGGGTTGGAATCCACACACACAGGCAGGTGAAGTGCTGATGTGAGAAAGTCAGGATGCTAGACAGAAGGGAGAAAGACTTAGAACAGCCAGTCACGCAGCATGCACCAGCAAACCTGGACTCTCCAATGATCTTTATCTCTTTCTACTATATTTTAATCTTAATTCCAAAAGCTGACACCCTGGCTCAGAGCTGCCAACAGGTGCCGTTCCTATTGGCTGATGGCCAAGATTTCCTCTTTCCATCGGCCTCAATCCAGCATGGTTTCCTTCCATTACGGCTTGTTATATTGTGGACACACGACGATTATTAAGATACTAAAAAAGCACAAACAATTTCTACAATGTCATGGCGTTCGGTAAGATGGTAGCAGGCTGCTTCTGTACCATAGGTACAACCTCTATATGACAAAACTGGAACAGCACAAGTCTAAACTGATGACACGCTGGCAAAATCCTCGTACGAGTCTTCGAAGTATCTGTCAGGCTCACAATGTGAATACGTTTGCACGTAAACAATGTAAATCAATAAAACAAATAAAGGAAGTGTACGTGAAAATGGTTCCGGAGAAAGCCGAAGCCATGTAAATGCATTCTAACAGGCATAATTGCATGCGTTCTCCTGAGGCGTTTCAGTAAGTGAATGGTTACCGGTGACTTAAGTGAAGGAGTTCAGGCTCTGAGAGGGGCTGCCCGCCGACGCTGGGACACTTTTACTCCTCAGCCGGCCCATGGCCACCGCGGCACACCTCTACACTTCCAAGGCGTCATGTCGACATGAGAGGGTCGAGTCAATTTAAAAGTCGGGGCTTGTCACGAAAGCTGATGAGATTTCTTCCCGTTTCACGATATTCCGTGCATCCATCTGCCTGGTCTGATTGTACAAGTGTGGGAGGAGGGCGGGCACACGGTTATTTACGTGAAGAGAATTTAATTGTGAGGACAGTGACATGCATGAAATGGGAAACATTAAGGAAGAGGAAAAAGCCAGGGGAATTGAGGTGAAAGGTCACACAGTGATAGCAGGCCCAGATACCCAAATACGATCTGGTGGTTTCAAGTTTCGGGGAAAAAGACTTCACTGGATACAACTTCATTGATGCTAGAAATAAAGGTGGAATTCAAGAACAACATGGTGCTGATTATAAGCTCTCAATAAAGGGGAAAACTCGCACCAAAAACCTGAACCTACTACTGATGAACTACTCTGTCACTTCAATGACTAACCCCCATGACAATATTTCACGTTTGCAGTTAGCTGCCAGACTGTAACCAGTCGGTTGAAGGTTGTAATTCTCCACAATTGCAGTTGTTAACCCCAGTCTGTAACCATCAAATCTCACATGAGCCTTTCAAACTCAAAGCAACATGACCTACCCTTGAACAAACTCCAGCCTGCTAAGAATGGGTATTTATAAGATGTTAGCTGAGGATCCACAAATACTGCACTTAAGTACACTAAAGTCAGGTATGGCTGGAATTCCCATGGTAATGCCATAGAATAATATGGTACTGAGAAGGACTCAGCTGAATAACAGTACAGCCCTTTGATAAAACACTGAGATATTTGAGACTAAGCCAATAACAGTCACCTGCACGGAGATCACAGCCGACAACAACAGAACTCCAGGTAGAACTCCATCCAAGCGCTCTTTATCTTCAAGCTCCATCGGCTCACCTCCCTGATCTTGGAAGAGGAACAAGAATGCCCTCGTGGAGAGATAAGAAAGAGGGATGGGAATTAGAGATATGGCAAATTGAATTCAGACCACCCTTACAGGAAGTTAGCATGCTGCTTTGTTTAAAGTCTTTGCCAACTTCCTGCCCCTCCACCAGTAGCACCACACATAGCTGTACTGGGAGCAGCTTTTATTCGTTGTTCTACAAAAACAAAAGCATTATGTTGCCTACTTGGGTCCTCAGCTGCCACTAGCCAAAGAATTATGGGCTACGTTTAGGATTTTCAAAACAATTCATGTCCTTTGGTCAGCTCAAAGGGGTGGGTGGGCAATTTTTCCTCAAAACTCAGCCCAATTCAGTTTGCAAACAATGAAACAAATGATTCAACCTGAGGGACACACTTATCGACTCCTCATTGTTATGCGGAGGACAAAAATAATGCAAGGCCCAGACATGCATGTGTTGTTTTCCTGTGGTGCCTAGAAACTGGGAACTGCTCCGATTCTCCTTCAAGTTAAAAGCAGGCTGTGATATTCTTCGCAGCGCCTGTCTCATTAACACAAGTTCTTAGCTGATATGGAAGTGCGCGTTAGAGATTAGAGACATTGGGGATTACAAGCTTCTCCCTGAGACATGCGTCGTTCGGAGAATCACTGTATTGTATTGTTTAACAAACACCTTCCTCCAGAGCAACTTTGCTCTCAGTTTTGTATAAAATACAGCAGTGTACCCCAAGTTAAAAAGGCCACCCTCATGGCTGCCTAAGCAAGTCCCATCCAGGGACTGATATCCCTCTGCTTCTTAGGTTTGGTCTGTGTGGATCGCCGGGCTCATATTGACAAACAAAGGAATTGTGGGCTTGGCCAGATTCTCATGATGGCCTGACTGCAGTAGCAGGGAACACAGGAGACTGGCCCAGGCCAGAAGACACCTGTGGTCTTCTAGTATTTCATTCAGGGCTCATGGGTCACCTGTACTGGACAGGGCCTCAGTAATATGGTCTTGCCATTAGCCACGCCTCCTTTGCCATAGTACATTACACATCGGCTAGCCTGTGCTTTACCCAGGGAAATGTACAGCGATTTACTGCTAACACGGTACCAACCCACTCCTATAAAACCCAGACCTTTACATGTTATCATCATTTTTTCCCCACTGAGTGTCCCTCTTTTGCACCCCACCCCCAATTTTACAATTGCACCACAGGCAGGGATATTAAAACCTCTCAGATGTCCCCCCACGATCCTGTCATTTATCATGTCTTCATAATCCTCCCATTTTTTAAAACTCTCTGAATAGAGCCCCTCAAGCTGTAGCACAGTCAAGCTAATTGTTTTTTGATGCACTACTGATTAAACACACCACAGTATTACTAAATAATACAGATAACTGCTATGCTGGACCATGACAGTCGTTAGAGATGGTAACTGATTAAGGTAATGATGTGCTTTTTCGATAAAGTGTTTAAATATGCACAACGAGTAGATGGGATTTAGATGGCAGGGTCGAGCTCCACAGTTCCAACAAGAAAAACTAGAGGAAAATGGGTCAGAGCAGGAATGGATAGTGACAGAGCGCAAAGGTGTGACTGGGGTATGAAACACGGAAAGGCGGTCAGGTGGGATGCGTCTCTGAAGTACGGCATCACGTTTGGGTCACCCGCTGTCGTCGCCACCTGTCCCTTTTCACACGGCTCCCGTGTCACGCAGGAAGCAAAAGTTACACTACAAGTTAAAGCAGTTCCTGAAGAACTGAGGAGATGTCATTTTTCCCAGCAAGGTCCCTCAGTGGAAAATAGCATTAAATAGCAATGAAGGAGCAAAAAAACAAAAAACCTTTGACTCAGAAAAGAAGTCACACAGATGTTCCTTTTATCAACAAATGAGGCACAATTAATTCACTCCAAAAACCAGTGTGCAGTTTTTAATACTCAAATTATATGCTTTTCAGTCTTTTTGTATGGGGATGTCTTCCACACAGGGAAGAGCTTGTTACAGAAAATAAACAACGTTTTATTTGGCACCTTGAACAAGCAAAATGGATGAATATTATCATCAAAAAGGCCAGATGAAAAGCACATTCTTAATTCTATATTTTCAAGCATGAATGCCTTCATTGTGCTCGTTTTAATGATGACTGTCCATGTCTACGTGGGGATAACCAGCATGCTCATTCCCACAGCCGGGAGTTTACTAATTAAATGTACAACATCACCGCAGGTAACCACAGGGACAGCAGGCCACTAAAGGGTGGTGATCTCCCCATAGTGGCCTTGGAAATGATAACTGTGGTGAGCGAGGAGCGGCACCAGGGCCTGGCTACTTGGGGGCTTCGCAGCCAATCCATAAACAATCCAATCTTCAGAGTGACACTAGAGAGATTGGATCGGGAGGGTCGAAGCGGGAGCTGGGCAGGATTGGAATGCAAAGCAAGGTTAACGGAGATAGAATAACAAAAGAATGCAAGCCATGATTCAGTACGCAGCATGCGTTCTAGGGGGCCTTTCTCAAAGCCACCAGCAACAAGCACTGAATGCCTGGTGTAAGGTGTGGGGTGCATTTGGAAGCACAGGGCAGAGGAGGGAGTACGGCGGTAGCCTTTCTCAGCAGACCAGTTCAGGGGCATAAATACATGTACACTCATACAGCTGCTAGGAAAAGGCAGATGGTTCACCAGATGTGGGGATGCACCAAGGACAATGTGACGGTAATGCGGGGGCTGGCTGAGCTGGAGGTGGCAGGCTGCATGATTCAGAAGGCAGAGGGTTGCCGACTTGAGAAGAACCACAGACAGCTGCCATTTTGAGCCAGAGCAGACAGGTGACCTTTAAACACAATGGTGCGGCCTGGGTCCCAGCACAGTTATGCACAATAGCACCTCTGTCTCTCACCATGGCTTACACCTGGCCTCAAGCAAGACTGCCCCCTGCTGGACGAGAAGTGAAGACCCTGATTCAGGGCAGCTTGTGAATTTTTCCTCATTTTAATATGCAGCTAATTAGCACAGCAATTTCGGATTAGCCACTAGTGTGTTGTGCATTTTAGTATATATAGTATTTACTTTACTGACAGTTATTGTTCTGTCATTTATTGATGTTCATC
This sequence comes from Gymnarchus niloticus, assembly GCA_009936485.2. Taxonomy (NCBI): domain Eukaryota; kingdom Metazoa; phylum Chordata; class Actinopteri; order Osteoglossiformes; family Gymnarchidae; genus Gymnarchus; species Gymnarchus niloticus. Next base: position 15,747,168 of record JAACJT020000095.1, on the reverse strand, counting down.
GGTATTTATCGTCATGCTTGATTTAGTCTGCAGGGCACGGGCAAGCAAGAATTTCACCGTAACAAGTAATCACGACAATAAAGAATCCCAGAATCCTCGGAGCTGAAATCCTCAGAGCTAAAGCAACATTCTTCAGCTCACATGACCCTAGGGACTTCTACCACGGTACGTCACGCAGCAATAAACAAACAAAGGCTCTGAGGGTAACACTGGTCCAACAGAAGGCATGATAAGACCCTTTTAAAAGCTCGCAGATCCCGTCCCTTTCAAGTACGGCCGCCCTGGAGTTCTAACTGGAAGCCAATAAGCTCCAGGCAGACTCCAGATGTTCAACATAAAGCACCAGATAATTAGTTGTACATTTTGGTCGCTGTTCTCCCTGGGGACCGCACTGCCTGTTAAAATAATAATTTATTAGTCATTTTTATTACATTATAAAGCAAGTGACCGTGACGAGAGGAGGCCATACACTCTCAGCCCAAATTAACAATGGCAGCAAAGCAATAAGCCGTCTGCAACTTCTTTGTAATCAAGTTCCATAGGGTTTGCACGTTTTCACAAAAACAAATTTAATTAGCAAGACGTAGCAAAAACAGCTTCATAAAAACCTAATTGTACCAAATTTCCTCATTTATGAAACCCCAGAGTAGACTGGGGGAAAAAAGCCGAACTGAAAATGACAAGCAGCCTACAGCAAGTTCTCCATAATGGCGAATTACGAGGGAACTGTATGTCTTAACATACAGACGTCAATGCGGGTAAACTGATGAGTTTGACCAAGTTAAAGTAGCCAGTAAATCCGCTCGTGGCCTGCATCTGACAACATTTAAAAAAAAAAAAAAGTTTTAAACGGCGGAATCCATGAATAACTTAGCCATGCTTATTCTGCTATAAAAAACAGATGGACAGTTGTTCTGCTGCATTTTCTGCATTGATAAAAAACAACCCTTGCACGCGTATTACATGCGTATGCAACCCTAAAAAAAACACATGCAAACCAGTAATTTTGAAACATGCACACCTCATCATATACAGTCATGGTAATAAAACCCATTTAAATGTATGAAGACGCCTGTCTAATCCTCTATCCACACAGCCAGCCCTCCGGCTCCCCGCACCATCACACCTCCCAATGAGTGACCCACAGTGATGCACAATATCTCCAAATTCCCATACTCTGCTAATCCATACGAAGTCATTTCCATCTAGAGCAAGCTGCTTGAAATGGGAATGACAGTCTCCATGCCCGCCCACCGCAGATAGCAGTGTCCCTGCTGGCCAGCCCAGCGTCGTCCCTCCCACGGCAGATAAAATGACCAGCATTGGCGTCACCTGGTCCCTCAGTTGCTTGATGGGTTATCATGCCTTTGAAACGACTATCAGAACAAACAGCTCTAACACTCCATCATGCATGTGAGTTCCCATTTCTTGGTCAATTCCCCAAGTTTTCACACAAGACCCTGACACACGGGGTGTCAAATTTCAATTCCAAATTGCGTTCCCACATTCGGATTTAACATACCACATTTGTAATTGCTCGTTCGGCAGTTTAAATCGATGTAACATTCTTCCTGTGATGTTGAGCCTGTTAACTTCGGCTTTAACCGCTAAACGATCGGTGCTCATTTGTGTAAATGCGTGTGCTTCACTTCAACACTGCAGTCAAACTTCATCAGTTATTTCAGCTGCACTGAAAAGGTGGTACCGAAGTCGCTGCCGGCTGGGGGGCACAGCCAGATGCAGTGGGCCAAGGCATGAGTGACCACTGCTCCCTTAAATGCTCCGTTTATGGACCCAGGCCCTGAAAAGGGTGCGCAGGTACAGAACATGATGCCACTGTGACGTTTCTTTGGTCTAACAGTCCAGCGTGTGTGGAGAGTCCCTTGAGCATGCAGTGTGGAGGCCTCGAGTGAACATGGAGGTCACCGGTGTCGCGGTGTGCGACAACGCAAAGTCCAGCTTTCTTGTCAAAACCGCTAGCTAAAAAACATTAGAGCGGTATGAACACTTAACTACACATCCACCATTTGTCACCTTGGTACATTAACGTCTGAGAGCACAACAACAATTATACAGAGTGAGCGGTTATGAGGCCTTCACATCCCCAGGGGATGTGAATGACAACAACACGCTGTCCCTTACCGCCACTCATCTTGGGCACCCTAAAAGAGTCCATTCAGCAGAGAGCTGCTAGGGTGTGGTAGATGTGCAGCTTCTGCAATGAGCGAGCTTTTTCAATTGTTTGTCTTCTTAACTCCCCATCGAAGATTAGCTGCTCTCCACAGAACTGTGACATGGGTAGTTCTTGTGACAGTAACCAAGGTTTAAGAACACAGAAGTGACCTTCACAGCACGAGAAGGTCACGGACCTCCGATAAATCCCACGTAATCCAAAAAACGTTACGATGGCCCAAAAACCATAAAGTCAATAAATCTTTGCTGTGAAATCTGTGGGGATATCCTAACAGCACACCTCCACCTATCCATCTTCTGAACACGTCTTCAGGATAGAGCTGTAGTAATGCCAAACACTGCTACGTAAAGCATATTTAATTACTCAGAGGCACAGTCGTACGATGACAATAGGCTTCATTAGTGCTAACGTGAGACCCGGAATTAGTATTTAACAACATATCATAAAAACAAACCCATAAAAACAAGAAATGTACATGTGGGTATTTGCTTATCACATTCAGAAGTAGTTGCTATACTTATCTGACAGTGAAGAAAGCCTTTATTTCGGGTAAACTCCCTCCTCACTGGACCCGAGTAAACAATGAAACAGGTGGTTCACCAACATTATTAGCAGCGAACTCCTGAGAACATATTCCAAAGTGGTCGCTCTCGTGTGTGATGTAAAACCAGTGGTGAGAAAACAAGTTAATGATCTGATTTCATCAGACAAAAAAAAAAAAAAAAACCAGAGGGTTTGAGGTGATTCATCGCCAGCCCCTGCAGATTTATTTTAGTTTCTTCCTACTTAAAGGTTTTGCTGTATAGTTTTGAATATGTGCAGAATCATAAACAGTTCAGCAAATATGTAGCCTATAATAAAAATAGCTGTTATAAAACATGGGGGAAAATGCAGTTTGATCATGTTCATTGGTTCACGTTAAGACAGCCCTAGTAAATATTTTAATATGGTCCTCACACACTTACACACACACACACACGCACGCAAAATGTGAGCTGAGCACCATCCTGCCAAATGAAGCCCCTTCAGTCCCTGATCCCATAACCTCCTATCCCAGTGATCCCATGGCTCGGAGAATAACAGAGTACCTCGTAGAGCAAGACTGCTCTTCACTCTTGGAAAAAAGACCATGGAGCTATGTTCTTATGGGACGAGTTTGCACTCCTCCAAAGAAAGGGTACTGCAGAAAAAAAGCTAGGGCCTACTACCTGCATTTCGACCCCCTTTAGAAGGAACATCACACGAAGAAAAAATGCTTATTATTAATCAGTGGATTTTCTTAAAGACTTCAAAATTTTTTTGACGCTCACTGTATTCTTGGGAAGGAGCCTGTTATTTTATTCATCCTCCACACAGATCCCGCTTTCTGGAAGAATTTGCAGCAAGTTAATTTAACCTGATATGCAAATGTTTCAACATCAGTCCCAGAAGCAATACCGTTTGTCAAAAATAAAAACATAAGAGTAAGCCAGACGCATCGCAGGCACATCACATCGTAATGCATTGTCTAGGGAAAAGGGAACTGGAGGCAGTAAAATCTCCCCACAACACATGTTTTGCGAAAGAGACTGTAATTGCTATTTATGTCTTGCAGCAAATTTTACCTCTTAGAGGTATCACAACGGCATTTTCTCACCACAGAAAACCGCATGTTAAAGTTAATAAATTATGTAGGCTAGAGGTCATCACATGAAAGGTCCTCTGTGGCTGGACGGGATAATCATGCTGGAAATCCACGTCATCATCTGTGGTCTTTATTTAAGCTTGTGGGCCCAGGAGGTATTCGTAGCTTTACACGTATTTTGGCATGTATGGATCCCAGGAGCGTTTCACTGGCAACCAAAGGGCCCCCGCCTGTCGGGACTACACCTGTCGAAAGGTACCAGCCTAACGCTCCTGCTCATGCACTGTCAGAGTGACACCAGGGACAAAAAGCCTCTGTCAAATTAGCATACTGCAAAAAATTGGAATCAAAAGAGAAGTGGCTTCATTGGCGAAAAAGTAGCCAAAATACTACAGAAGCAGAAAACAAAACTACTGCAGTACAAACACAGCAAAGACACCAAAATTAGTAAAATTTACAATTGATACTGATATAAACGGTTGCGCAATTAACTAGCCTTTTATACGGAGTGGACTTCAAGCCTGATGCAGGCCTAAAGTTTACATATTTTTACACTTTTACTCAATTATTGCATCAAGATCTGGTATTTATGCTAGAAAGGACTGACGCATTTCCCACTAGCTATCACAACACAACACATGGCCTACACAAGGCTGTGAAGTAAATGTTTGTATTTCACCTATTTTCATCATTTTACACTTCCTATTCACCCAGTCAGATTTTTTTTTTTTTTTTTTTTTCTGCGTGAAAATGTCTCATGGAGTGGTTATAAGTAAATCACCACTGGATCTCTGAGAAGTCACTGTTTTGGTTAATTTAGTCAACTCTGTGGGAGACTCAATCTCAATGGAGCAATTTTAAAGCGGTACGCACCTGCAAACAATATCGGGTGCGTCTCTATAAAAGATCCTGCCAGCTGTGAAAGTCTCTGTAATGTTTCACAGACCCCATGACAGCTCAAATGAAAGAAAGAAGTAATTTCCCAGGATTCAAATGAAGTGCAGATTACATTGCTCTCGAGAGCAAAACACATGAATGTTTACGATTTCGTTTCAATTATACGCCATTCGCGTTAAAACGTCTTAGCAGCCGTGTCATGTGTCCCCGAGCTCCAGAAAGACCTGGAGGAATGACGTGAGCAAGGTACCGTTCAGATCCAGTCCCCTGGTTGGTATTCCATCTCAGCATATTTGAACTCCCAGCCCACTCCAAGCAGCTAGCGTGCTCCATTTAATCAAATAATTAGCATCGGTAGGCTATTTGGAGATGTGCGGAGCCCACGAGCAGAGCTAAAAGGAATCTCAGAAGAAAGAAATTAGGTAAAATGCTGCGTTAAGCTGCCCAGACAGCCGATCTGTTTAAGGAGTAAATGTACACAGCACTCATAGATCCTCCTCGCACAAGTTTTTCTCCTGAGTGGAACTGTAGCACTGTGACAACCAACATCAAATTTTGGTAATACAAAGACAACAGACAGACAGAAGCATCTGATTAAGTATCAGCCTCTGTGACTGTTGAACTGCATCCGAAAGCTGCAAAATGAGCTGCAAACTGTGAGACAGTTCAGAGGCTTGGCTAGATGGTAACACTGGGACGCTACACACTACGTGAAGTTGGCACGTGATACAGAGCTAAATGACAGCTAGTTAAAGATTTAATTAGCTCAGAATAGGCCTGCATATCCTAATTAACCCATTTATAATGAATACACAGGTTTTTCTTTTCAATGTCATTTACTTGTACAAGTGTAATTATCATTGCATATTTGTCTGCCACTAGGTTGTAATCTCAGAATAAGGTAGACTCGTGTAGCATTACAATGTGTTCCGGGCTCTTCCACCTAGCCCAGGATCTGACCTTCCCTCAAAGGGCCACAGCCGTCTCAGAGGCTCAGAACGTAGCAACAGTCACGTGTCCCTGACCATGTGCCCGGCTGGACTTCATCACTCCTACACGTGACAGACAAATCTCTCTGTCATTCTCTCTCTCTCACCCAGCTGCAGCATTTCAGAAACATACCAGAAAAATGGGAAACCCAGACTGTTTGTTTCATGTTAAGTGAAGCAGAAACATATTAGTTCTGTATTTACTTGTTTCATTACCGCAACGTTGCCAGTTTAAACACATTGAGCACCGATGAGAGAAATGGGGCTTCAAAAACGCACTTTTGTCATCAATCACTAGTGGGTTTCTCCCAACTGTGTAACCATAGCAAGTAAGATGATTGACAGCACACATTGGTCTACAATTTTCTGACATTTCTTTATGGAAAGGCTGTGGTCGATGGACGACACTTAAAACTGTCAGTGTGGTTATGGCTGGTGAACCACTGGTCTACTTGGCCATTGAGTTGCCATGGCAACTGCACATCAGGCACCACACCTACCAGTGTGGCCATGGGGGTGGCATCATGCTCCCCACAGGAGTCGTATCGTAGTACCTGTCCATCAATCACGTCCATCACGTGCCCAAGTTATGTGATGAACAGATCTGCTGTGGGAACATAACAGATTTCCATGGCAATACATGAACACCCCTCATCAGTGAAAAACATGGACTAGGAATGGTCTGTGGTTGTGTGCATGTGTGTGTTCCCCTTTGCCACAGTCAGGGGTGTTTGCACAGTATTTTTGCCTCTTGTATAAAAACCACCTCATGCAGACCAAATAACAGTCCCTGGTCTGTGCACGTGATGAATGGCCAAGTGCAAGCTCAGAGGCTTGGCCCTGTATGGACCCATTCGGGACCGGATATTCACACAGACAGACACACACCTAGTTTGCATACAGTCACATGACAGACACAGTCCTGCAGGTATGACTAACAGCGGACCTTCATACTCGCATGAAACAGCTACAGAAGTAAATCTGCTTGGGTATTGGAGACTATAAATAACTTTAACTGTAACCCTAGCTCCACTATAAAGCAAATATATTCAGACAGTCTATGCACAAATAAAACTGCACGGCTTTCAAGTGATTGGATTATTTAGTTTTCCCTGTAAAGTCAACGAATTTCCATTTACCAAAAAAAAAAAAAAAAAAATGTACTGTGGAAATAAAGTTTAAAAAAGGCTTTTATCATGGAAAAACTAGGTATTATTTCTCCTTCAGAAAGTTATAGAACTGCAGCAAGTGTTTTTGGTACATTTTATAAGGTCGGGAACCGCAAAATGAAAAAAGTAATTCCACATTACAGATCATGAATAGAAAGTCAAAACCACATTTAGGCATTTAATAGCTAAGTACCCGTGTTTTAATAGCATATTTAACTATAGTTAATTACACTAAGGGCATTTTAAATAATATGGAATTTCTCTGCAATTTACCAACAGATTGTTCAATCTGTAACCAGGTGAAATTACATGTTCTGCTGGGGTCACCAGGAAGTCAGTGAAGCTCAAACAGATCCTAAGAAGGAAAGCTGAAGGTGCCTCAGGATTTCCTCATTTTTGGCAGTTGCTCCTCTAAATGTAGTTTTCAGCACTATGCGACTGCAGACAAACCAATAAAACCTGTGCCTTTTATACACAACTGGCTAAGCACAAGAGAACTGTAAGCCCCAGGTTTTGCCGCATCTAAATAATTTACGGTTTGTCCCGAAAGTTGTAATAACGTTTTGCCACCCAAAGTGCGAACTTCAGTTGTCAGCAATCAGCCCAAGGTTAATGGAACGTCGACCTTAAAGCCAGATTCTGTGGTCGTCTCTCCGATGATAAATGAATCCCCTGTATAATTCATTTAACCTAAGCATTTGTATAACAACACTTGCCCATCAGCAGAATTACAGTGATTATTTTAATCTTTTTTCTCCCTTAAACATGTGTGGTATTGCCAGTGCTTGCGAGGTGAAATATTGATCGCCATTGCACGAATCACCTCGTCCATTATTCCCAATATTATTTTAATGGCCTGTTATTTTAAGTTGAGGTGGCACTAAAAAAAAAAAAAAAACAGCTTCAAATGAAAATCCTTTGGTTTGCAAGGGGTACCGAACAGTTAAATATCATCACCTACTTTAATCATCATATCCTGAACAAATACGGTTAGAGTTATACATCAGCAGCTACTTTAATCATCATACCACAAGACTAACACAATTAGTTGTACATCAGCAGCTACTTTAATCATCATACCACAAGACTAACACAGTTAGAGTTATACATCAGCAGCTACTTTAATCATCATACCACAAGACTAACACAGTTAGAGTTATACCTCAGCAGCTACTTTAATCATCATACCACAAGACTAACACAGTTAGAGTTATACCTCAGCAGCTACTTTAATCATCATACCACAAGACTAACACAGTTAGAGTTATACCTCAGCAGCTACTTTAATCATCATACCACAAGACTAACACAGTTAGAGTTATACCTCAGCAGCTACTTTAATCATCATACCACAA
>JAACJT020000095.1:15691504-15738840 GCA_009936485.2 Gymnarchus niloticus | reverse complement strand
CATCATACCACAAGACTAACACAGTTAGAGTTATACCTCAGCAGCTACTTTAATCATCATACCACAAGACTAACACAATTAGTTATACATCATCACCTACTTTAATCATCATATCCTGAACAAATACGGTTAGAGTTATACCTCAGCAGCTACTTTAATCATCATACCACAAGACTAACAGAGTTATACATCAGCAGCTACTTTAATCATCATACCACAGGATGAGTATCAGGTGTGATTCTATTCAGAGAAAAAATTATGCAACTGAAAGAATTAGAATGGATGATTTAATCAAAAAATCCCATTACAATTAATGGTTTAATTAATATAATAAATCTAATAATTGATGCTTAGGTAATTAGAATGAATGCAGAATGAATGTTTTGATGAATCCTCACTGTCCTCATCTTTTATCAAATACTCTATTCATTTGCACTAATGAACAACATTGAATTTAAATGGCAGAAGTTGGAGAATGGCTCAAAAGAGAATTTCTTACAGCCGCCTATGTAGATATTAGTTAAGAATATATAGAAAATATTACAATGATCAGCAGTATAGGTTTATATTTTTTGATTTCCAAGTTATTGCCTTGACCTTGTGAATTTATCCTTGACCTCCCATGTTCAATGATAGATTTTGAGGGCAAACTGGGATGTCATGGAGTCACAGAGGAGATACAATCATTAGAACCATGGCAAAATTAATAGGATTGAAGCTGATTGGCTGACATAATGTCCTTTCTCAGCCAATCACATTGATAGCTGACATTACCATCAGGGCTGGTGGACAGGAGAGAAAAAGGGACTTTATAAAGCTTATATCAAACACTATCATACAGGAGACTAACATACTGCCCCTTAGCTTCAAGGCTGCCTAGTGTGCTTAGCCCCTTCGTGTATGAGAATAGCTGTGTGTCAAATTCCAGCATCGTCATTTACATTTTACAGCAACTGCGAGGAGGATTTTAAGTCTAATTCAAGTCTGGCTTAGCGAAAACCACTCAACTTCACGGAGTACATAAAAAGTAACTTCAAACCCGGAGCAAATTGGACACAGGAGAGAAATAACGCATTTCCTGGTGTGCACAGAACGAACAGCCAAACATTGATGGAGGGTACAGCTGAGTTTGGCGGTTTCTAAACAAACTGGGAGAAAGCATTGTAACACCAGACAGCGATAGCAGTTGACAGCTTTGGGTTGTAGCTGCCGTTTAGCACCGGTGAGAAAGCTGAGCAGTGCACATGCAAGCAATGAATCATACATCCACTGGGTGGTAGCTGGTGGAATCAGACACGTGGACCTTGAAGATTCATTGCATATCATGAGTCTAATAATACTCACAGCATTCAATAATACATAAACTTTTGTTCAAATCCCCTCCAGTACTCCACCGACAAGCATAAATTACATTCTTTAATATTTATATTTCAATTTTAATTATTAAAATACACATACTGTGCATGGATTTCAAAAATCAGCCTTGGTTTATTTTCATGGGATGTCAGTCAGAGCCTTATTCAAAAAAAAAAAACATTAAAGTATTTACCTACATTTGTTACAATTATATCCATTTACTACTTATTCAAACCCTGCTTTGCCATCTCAGAATTGATCAGCTCCATGCTGCAGCTGCCGTCTTTCAACCATTTCAAATTTTCATGCTTATAAATGTCAAAAACATTCTGCTATGTAAGGGAGGGGACTGGTCTGACGCGGTATCTTGGAGATGCACGGCTTTCAAATGGAACCTCACTTCACACGCCACAGGAACAGCAGGTGGGAGGGTCACAGTCCTTAGGAAAAGGCCTAAACAGGTGCCTTAAACAGCTTACAGCATATGTGCAATTAGACAGGACAGGTGTGTTGGATTTGAAACCTGCTGTGAAAATGACATTTACATGCATTGATTTGGCAGATATTTTCCTTCAAAGCAGCTTAAAAACCACTGCAAATAATAATTGCATTGAGAAATCAATAAAGAGCGTAATACCTGTGTGTGAAAATGACATTAACCCATTATAAAGTAATATTACGGACTGCAGGTGCAGCTGGGGGTTGAAATGTACTGATCAGCATGCCCTTACTAGCGCATGACATTTTCCCTTGAAGAAAATAATTTGTTTTCATGACCAACCTGGCTTTTGGAGGTAAAAACCATGTTCATTGGTCCATAAATAGCTGGGAACAAAATTATGCATAGCCGCTGTTATTTACAGGTTTAATTTATACTGGCTTTCGAGGACCACTGATAAACTTACCAGGCAGGTAACTACACAGCCCACTAACCCAAGGATGTGGGCCTTAGGAAAATCAGGATTCGGTCCTCATTTTTCTTATTACTCTTTCTTTTTCAAACTTCTCATTTGAAACACCATTTGCTGTAACAGCTCCGATTCACTGTAATGACCGGGCAATTTTCCAGGCCGTTTTTATCCCAAATGGGCATGCTAGAGAGTTCTGATAGAGAGTACTTACACTGTTGTTGGGAAGAAAAATAAATAAAAATGGAGGAGCATTTGGCCAATGATGGGTCGCGCCTTACAGGAGACAGCCTGCAGCTCCAAAGAGCTCTGTGGAATCTGACGTGTCATTTAGACTCTCCTTGGTATTTATGAGCCAATGGTTCAGGGACTCTCGTCCCATTTACTAGCAAAAGCAGGACTTTCGAAAGGGACCACCACCACAGAGCTAAAGGCAAATTGGGTTGGGGTGGAGGGAGTTTTCTTTTGATTTACCTGGAAGAATAAAGGAAACCACAAGGTGGTTTGGTCTGTGGGGAGAGACTGACTGGATGTACCAGACATATGGCCGCAAACTGGATATCGATCTAAGGAATGGGCTCGAGTACCAACATGGTAGGTGTGGTGGCTGGGTGGCATAGTATATGAAAACTGAGGGCTGGTAAGTCCAGTTTCCATGAGGGGGATCCAAATGTTTAAATACCACCTAGAATTCAAAATAAATCACTGGAGTGCTTATTCACAACCGTACGCTTTGCTACACTATCCATACCGCATATCCTATGCAGGGTCTTGGGGGGCCATTAGCCTATCCCAGGCAGCTTAAGGCACAAGGCAAGAGACACCCTGGGCCTGCCAACCCATCACAGGGCACAGTCACACACTAAAGGCAATTTAGAAACACCACTCAGCCTACACTACATACCAATAGACTACAAGAGGAAACCTGAGTGCATGTAGGAATCCCACGAATCACAGGTAGACCATACGACCTTCATGCACACAGAGCTGAGATTTGCACTTCCAACCCCGAAGATGTGAGCCACCTATGCCCCCTGCTTTGCTATACATTATCACTGTCTTCTGCTTCAGTTGCTTCTCAAATTAGGTCTCACCCCAGCGAGCCTTGATATCCTAAGCAGGTTTTTTGTGTAGAAAATGTATCCTCGTACAGTCCCTTAGCATCTTATCATCACTATCACTGCACAAACTAATTTAAAACCATTTTTAAATGCCATATGGTTGTATAAGTGTGATGCCCAAAGCAGAGACAGTTTGGCGAACATTTCAAGGAGAGTTTTTGAAAATTTAGCTGTCTGAATTGCTGTTGCTCCTTTGCGGATTTTAACATGCCAACCCTCCACTTGCAGCAGTATACTCTCCCTGGCATTCAGGACTTGAGTTGAAAAGCACGGCCATTACTGTGGAGATGTCACTCATGTCCATTTGCGAAGTAGTCTTGCCAAGCTTCACGAACAGGCATACCTCCTCAGCACTGTCAATGACATCCCTTTGATGTCTCCCAGATCTAGAGAATTTAATCAAGGGTAAAGAACCAAAGAAGTTCAGCTTGCAATCAGTCATCGGAAAGGGCTGTGGAAGCAGTTTGTAAATGGCTGGTCGCCCGCTGGAAAATTGGGGTCATCCAACCACTGTGATTGGTTTAATTGAGTCTCCCCCTAACTAAAGCATTTTATTCATCCAGGAATTCAGCCTCGGACATCAATCAGCTGGGCCGTCTTACTGGTCTGCTTCTCAGGCTAGGTGACAGGTGCACTCTCCTCCTCTGGAAAAAGATTGTCCAGTGTGATGTACTTGTGGTCACACCTCTTGTGCTTAACGATGTTTCTATGGAAATGTGACTGAGTGCTACTGCTTCTCTTGGATTGGGGGGGCACTGCAATGAGATCTGGTGGGTCAAGTCATGAGCCCCAACACCATTCTGAGTCTTCTCATACTCCTCCAGAAGTGTGAAGCCACACCCAAGGTAAGCGGCACCACTGATACACAAAACAATTATCATCATTTGATGCCTGAGATTGTCAGAGGCCATCTCTTTGACAGCCAGCCTGACTATTCTAAGGTTTTTAATGATCCCATTTCCAAATTCATGAAATATTTCTAACCAAAGGGAGCATAATTCCCTCCCACAGCTTTGATTAATATCAATATTTTAAATGTTTTGAATAGTTGAAGTACATTTTAAAAATCTCTTTTTCTTGCAGACAGAAGTTTGGCAGAAGGAAACTGTCCAAGAGTTATCAATCATTAAATGTTCCAGTCCATTCTGAGAGCGTTGCTCTCCAACTAGAAGAAAAGCCAATTTCTGTCCCTTCTGTATCCTCCCACAGCCTTTGGCCAGGTGTCCAGGACATAAGGTAGTGGCGTGGTCTTCCTAAATTCCAGGAAGGAATGGTGGTCTCATGCCAGTGCAGCTGATTTACATTCTGTCATCTTGACACTCAGCTGATGCTTTAAATAAAAGGGAAAGTAGCAACCACAAGGTACAGCCGGGGATTCAAAACAGCAATCTGCCATCCTACATGACACACTGCTGTCACAGGGCAAAACCTGTTGTAGTCCGAGGAAATGCTTTCCCGCTATTCCTCTGGACTGTCCGACTCATATTTATGCAGCCCCTTCTTCATCAGGGCACAATGTCACAATGATCTGTAACATTTGTTTCTCAGGAGATCTTCACAACACAGTGGTTCCAAAACCATCCGTGCGGCTGTCTGTTCTCTGGAGACCGGACTGGGCGGCAGCACTCATATTTAGCTGACAAGCCATCCCAGCAGGTCTTCGCAGGCGTGTCTGCCAAGATTACCTTCAGACTCACTTTCTTTGAACCTCCCTCTCTTTGGCTTCCCTTGTGATTCCTCATTGGCCACCTGGCGTGGGGTTGTAAGGCTCCTCCATACATGTTTGGAATGCCTAAAGTGAATCACCCAACGTGTGACATGCGCCCCATCAAGGCCCTGACAGCCTGGTCTTGCCAAAAGGAATACTGCATGCAAGCTGCAATTTATTAATTACAGAAAAGGACGGCGTCTAATCTTTCATCAAAGTGTCGCTGCAGTGTGACGGAATTGGACAGCTTCTCCTGTCAGTGAAAAGCCAGAGATATGCTCACTCGGCTGTGTGTGTCCAAGTGCATCGTGACAGCAATAAAAAAAAAAAGTGTGCGGTTTCTAAACTCTACCGCCAGGCATGCGGTAGCTAATTTAAGCTTCGGGTCATATTCTTTTTAATAAAAAAAGGATTTTAAAACACTTCATGTTGTTCAAGATCACCTTGTCGAGTTTCAAAGTACATATTGTCTTCAAAACCCAAGGCTGGTATTAAACTTCACAGTCAAGGCTGGGGTTTAACACTGCCCAGTCATTCCATTAGTAATATCTTGTCTGTACCTATGTTGTCGCTACTCGTACCATCTTCCACCATGGGAAATCCTACATGGGTGATACCGTACATCTTTGATTCTACTGTGTCTGTGAACACTGAGATCTGTATTTTCACTATTCTTAGGTGACTCATTTTGAACTGCTCATAGACCACTTGACAATTAGCGGTTTTTAAAAATATCTTTAAATGGGTTGAGAAGTATTCTCTTGCAGCATAGCAAAAAAGCGAACTTCACATTTTTTCTTGCACATGCCCAAAATGGCAAAGCTACTGGCCTGCCATGTATTACTGGTACTTTAAAATACATAACGACTTATTCCGAATAGCCGGTGATGGCAAATGAAGTATTTTGTTTTCCAGTTTCACAAGACAGCACTGTCATCACCACAGACTGTTTTAAGAACGCCTGTCTGTTTCACAGAGTGAGTGTTTTGTCTAGCTGGGCTCGTTATAATGATAACAATGCGGAACGAGTTTGAGCCCGGTGACCAACAGGCTATTAAGCTGAGAGCCATGCCTGTCGGCCTGCTCCCCATCCCCTTGGCAACATATTGGCTCCCCCAGAGCTACGGTCGCTAACAACGTCCTATCAGCAACCTCCGCCGCTCGCTCAGCATGGCAAGGCAGCATTCTCATTCTGAACAGGTCTCAGCTTGCAACGGTTATCTTAAATTCAAGATGATTTACCTTAAAAATGTGTGCATTTCCAGCTGGGGCAAACTATGTGCTGTGACAAAGGATGACCACTTTGCACACTTAGGTATGTGCTTCCCTTTTTATGTTCTTTCAGCCATACAAACCACTCAGGAGCCAGCAATATGGCATCTTGTGACGCTCACTACAAGAAACTGATCTGGGTACAGAAACGCTGCAAATACTACACCTTTGGTTAGCGTCTTTTGACTCACTTGGGTTTGTCTGCTGTTGTAAAGGCCTCAGCATTAGCTCAGATACAAAGCTATCAGGTTTCCAGATGCAGTGTTTCCCCCTTCACACTGCCAAGGTCCTCATCGTACTCGTCATGGTTTCCTCGACGTGCCGGACTAACCCGAGTGAGATGAGCACATCTCAGGTGAGCTTTACTGTGTGAATGTGAGAGTGTGTAGGTTTGTGCACACTGTGACCAACTTCCTATCCATATGGGGTGAACCGTGCCTTATGGGATGCTAAGTGGTTAAACAACAATTGAAAGAAAACAAAAATCGAAGAAAAAAAGGTACATCTTACTGTCACTGAACATTAAAACAACCATTTCTCATATTCTTGTAGACACTTAAAAGAACAGTTCATAGAGACACCTTTTTCCCTTAACTTGAAGGCTGTGTTTAATGTGCCAGGCATCTGACAGCTAAGAAGAAATTGCACGAAGACACTCGGTTCGGAACAATCCAGACCAAACGTGCTGCATCCCTAATTGTGAAACATTAACAAAGCTCGAGAGAGCAGCCAGCTTCTGATGGTTTAATTAAAGCTTTTCAAGATACAGTTGATGTGTTTTGGTTTGGAAATTACCGCAAGGCTTACATTTAAGAAAAGTGTGGTTCTGTAAAATGAAATAGCCTCCAAGGAAAATACATTTTGATCTTTTTTATAGAAAGACTGCGGCTGTTCAACTCATCATGATTCTGTGGATTTGATTGTAAATAATGAATTTATTTTTTATTTATATGGCTTTTGTACTATGGGATCTGTGAGGTGCTATGCAGAAATCATCTTGATAAGGACAGTTCATGCAATAAATGTGATTGTTTTGACACCCCGTCCAGGGTGTCCCAGGCCTTTTGCCCTAAGGCTGCAGGGGGTAGGCACCGGACCCCCCCGCGACCCTGAATAGGATTAAGCATTTTGGAAAATGGATGGATGGATGGAATTCTTTTGCATTACATGTTCCACTGCATTATTACTTACTGACAAATACTGAAGCAGTCTTTTTTTATATTCAAAGCAATCCTAATATGACTGTTGTCACGGGAGAAACACATTCTCACCGGCTTGTCCAGATCCATCATCTGAAGCTTGAATTGTTTGGCAGATGCAGTAGTTCTTCAGATTGAGAAGAATAACTAACCGCACAAAGAATAAAGCTAAATTCTGAGCAGCAAAAGCAGAACTTCGTCGTTCACTTTTGGAAGACGTGCTCCAGGCAGGACTGCATCACCGGAACAAAAGGAAAGAATACTGACTTTATCTGGAGATGGGTTTAAAAAGCAACAGGGAGGAATGAAATCAGGAGGCAGCCGTTTTGGCATCAGCACAAGGGGGAAAATAAGAAAACAGCACGGGCCCTGGGTCGTGGAAATGGCTGCTGGGAGAGGAGTGGAGCATTAAGGTCAGCGTGCTTGCCTGGATGGGACGCAACACAAATCTTAGCCCTATGTACTGGAAAAACAGCATAAGTGAAATAGGGCTCTTGTATCTGGACTTTGAACCTCATCGTGATGTCCACGCAAGCCCATCTTTAAAAAGCCTTACATCATGGAAGCTACGTTTTCATGTGTTTCATTTAGTAACAACATTCAGCGCAAGGAGGCAGTGTGGCCCAGTGGTTAGCACTGTTGCTTCACACCTGCAGCGTCGTGGGTCTGAATCCTCCCTCTGCTCTGTGTATGTGGAGTTTACGTGTTCTCCCTGTGTTTCACAGGTTTCCTCTTGCAGTCCAAAGGCATGCATTGCAGGTGGTTTAGTGTGTCTAAGTTGTCCATAGCGTATGCTTTGTTTTAAGTTGGCACCCGATCCTCTAGGGTGGCCCCTACCTTGCGCCCTAGGATGCCTGCCCCACAAATCTACATAGAATAAAACGGTTTAGAAAACAAATGGATGAATTAACACTCTTATCCCAGGAGTCACATTGATGAAGATTCCTGGGATTAGACATACAGGGTATCACAGCTCGAGGTGTAGTCTAACCATAGAGATCCCATTTTATTTGAAATGTGTTTAAATAAGGTAAGTAAATCACAGTTCGTCTTGACACACCACAGTAATGATATTGACTGCAGTTAACCTTTTCTCTGTGGCCACATTTTATTGGTACTCATCCGTTCGGTGCACATTCCATGCTTGTGAACATGTTCGTATGATTTGATCCCACGCTCTGCATTTTAAGGCAGGGGTGTCACGGCCCACATCACAGCATTTCACATTATTAACTTTAAACCGCTGACCTTAAAGCTGATTTTGATCCACGTTACATTCATCAGTCAGTATTTTTTCAAACAGCAAACAACTGAAAAAGCCTGCGCTTCTACGTGGTGCATGAATCTCAGTGTGCAGCGGAAAGGGGTCTCACTTCAGAGACAGCCCGACATAAAACGTTTCAGGCCCGCAGGTAAGCAGAGAACAAAGAGGACCATTTAAAGACAGGCAGAAGCCTAGTCCCTGCAGTAGTTACGATTCTCTCCATTAATGTGGAGTCCCACTCCCTGCCATGAATTTGAACCAGGACAGCTAGACTCAAACATGTACCTTGATTACAGTAATCCGGGCAGCGCACGGTTGAAATGGCACATCTACGGGGAACAAGCATTACGCAGTCCCAGTACCGAGGCTCTGAGGCCACATTGGCAATGAAGTACCCACAGATGGAAACTTACAAATGCAGCCACCGCCGGGTGGTGTGAAAGTCTGAATGCCATGTAAGACCCTCTCAGAAATGACTGTGATGGGCTGGGATTGAGGGGATAGGGAAGGGTAGGAACCATCTTTCTTACGAGAACGAGGGGCCGGAAGACCCTGCTCATCGCCAGCCAAAATTCAGCCGTGAGGCTTAATCATGGTTGGCTGGGAGCTGAGATTCAGTCAACAGGAAATAATAACAGAAGCCTAAAAGTTTTTTTTTTTTTTATTCCTTGCTCATCCCATTACTTCCAGCTATAAATTGCAGCTTGGAATTGTTTTTTGAATGCATCATTTTGCCTCATTGTTGTGTTCAGAAGATACAAGCTCTACCCACTTGTCCTGTCAGTACTGCCCTCTGCTGATGTCAGTTTTATTGTCTTTGCTTTATTTCACTCCGACCTGTTTGTGAGTGACACTGCCCACTATTTTTTAAGCAGTCATAAGACATTACAGTTAAATTGGACAACTCTTGCATCTAGACTGCATCTGATTAGAACATCGTTATTAGTGGGCAGTACAGAAACGCATTTTTACATTACATATGACAGCAGACAATTTATAGTTATTCACTGTAATGATACTACATCTCGTTTTACCTGGTTAGTGAAGGATCCCAATATCATCATCAACCAACAGTCCTGTAGATAAGAAAAACATCACTGGCAAGTATTTCATATCAAAGGGGCATTTCACACATGACACCTGATTTAATGGTCTAGAGTGGTTTATTATTTGATTTATTTGTTTTCAGGTGACACTTCAGAATAAATTGATTATCTAAACAATTCAGTCTAAAAAGTGCTCTGTGCTTATGTGAAACACACACGAACACCTGAGAGAGAGAGAGGCCACTGCTACACTCTGAAGTAATCTCAAGAGCTCAGCTCTGTGACATTGCGCCAATGGGAGCTGACCCTCAGGATTAGGCAATCTAAAAGGCATTACCCTGTGTAAATTAGACATGTATAATGCACACTCCAGAAGGCAATGTGTCTTCATTCCTTACCGGCCACAGTCTGTGCATTAACATATGAATGTTTGGTTGCCATCTATAACCTAACTGGCTGACATTAAGCTATGTGTTTTCTTTTGCACGGACGTCATAACCGAGCACAAAGTTAAAATGCTACTGTGGCTCTGTCAGGCAGTTTCCTTTGAAAACTTTCCTCACTGTTGTGTCCAGGACGTCATCACCCGGTTCACCCGAAACTCCACGTGCTCTGCCTCTCGGCATGGAAAATTGCGTGCTGTGTTACCTCCTTGGCTGTCCGACATGCCTTGTGGATTTATTTCATCGGCCTTCAGTGAATATGTCCCCTGCCAGGCTCAGGTGCCAGACGGTTGTCATGCATAAATATTGTCATCCCCAGTCCTCCTCCTCCCCTGGCTGGTCCCAGTCCGGAAAAGGTGATTTCTGTCCCTCTTCATACTCTAAGCAGGACAGGGCAGTCTACAGTCCGATAGGTGTGGCTGCTTTCAATATGTTAAGGGCTTGTCAACCTGCCCTCATCTGCTTGGAATAGTCCATTACCATTGAGCCCTTGTACAAAGCCCTTAACCCCAACTGCACCAGGGACCCTAGCTGACACTGTTGTCTCTCGGACCAATGCTTTCCTCATTTTAAGGTCACTTTGGACAAAACTGTCTACTAAATCATAAAACAGGAAACACTCTGCTCCATGAATACTCACCTTATGCTGCCATATGTTTGATGAATCAGTTTTCAAATGGCACATCAATGCACTTCACACACAGTACTTTCTTTGGTCTTCGTATACGCTGTCCTGCTATCCATGAACGGCACAGAAACACAAGTACACACAGGTGACAGCGAGCTTTGGGGTCACAGTGCAGGGTCTGCCAGCATCCCCTTGATCAAGGGCATGATGTGAAACACCCTCAGAATAGTTTAGGGCCTTCCTAATGGGTCCAACAGTGATATGTTACTTTATTAGCAGTGAGATTCAAACCCATGACCTGCTAGACATGAGCACAAACCCTTAACCCACTAAGCTGCGTATCATCGGCACTTCTAGCCCTGGCCTTCCTCAGCCTCCATCCATCTTCTTCCCCGACGCAGAAAGACAGCAGCTCCACTGACGGCTTCAGCTGCTAGGAAATTGCACGCAATGCCATTTCTATGTGCCCTTTTCCTTGGGATCGCTCTCATAAGATTATGCCGTTCACACAGTTTATCGCCGTTAGCTTGAGCCGCCTCTGATGCGGAAAGTGTCAGCATCCATAAAGATCCATTAAAAGTTTCATTATAGCACTGACATGGAGGTCTGCGAGCCAGGAATACGACGAATACAAATGGCTGCATGGCGCAGGATGTTTTTTTTAAGCAGCCATTGCCTTAATACTCATTCATGGCTGTGGTGTCGGAGAAGCGGATCTGCTCGGAGATCCAGTCATGTGCAGGACGTAGTGACTCTGATCTGAGATCAGAACCAGACCACAACCCTAGTCCCCTTTCTCACTCTAGCCCCGCCCCGATTGCGAAACGGCATTCCTGCTCCTAAACCGTCTCAAAGCAGCAGTTCAACGGGGTTCTGTTAGGGCCTGAGTAATGGCCCATATGGAGACACGTAGGCTGCGACGCACAGGAGGGGCTCGTTCGCAGGGAGGCCCAGGGAAACGGACCTCTTGACGAGGGGGGCCTGGCGGCTATCACAGGGAGAAAAGGGACACCATGTCAACTGCGGCCTCAGGCAACAGGCCGGCCTCTGTCAGCTCCTCCAAGCATTTGAGCACAGATATCCGTAGCAGTCTTCTGGAGGATGCTAGAAGCATGACACCAGGGAGGCTTTTCAACTCCACCCACTGCATTTGGCTCCGCCTTCCACCACTCAGCTTCGGAGGTGTACTCTAGCACTGTACTCACATCCGCAATTGCTTCCCAACCCCTGGGAAGTCGGCTGCGGTTGGACCCTGGAGTGCAGCCTTTAAAAACCACTTCCCAGCTCCTTCCCCGGGGCGCTTTCCCGAACCGCACTGCTGACGTTTACGAGACCTTTAGTGTTGTAAAAGGGAAGCATTCTCTCACGCTGCCGGGCGGCTGCCTCCACCCATTGACGTTGGGCTAGTGGGTAGCGTTAACTTGTACAATCCACTGCTCACCTGTACAACCCTGTCCAGCCACACTTCAGCAGCATTCACTCCCAGAGGCCTTTGCTGGCTAACTGCGCCGCACCAGGAAACCAGTCGGGTGCCATGCAAAGTTGTAGCGCCACCAAGCTCTTTCGTATCCTGCTGCACGTGCTCAACAAGGCCAAACGCTGCCCAGACTCCACTCCCATGAGTCCTCAGGAGGAAGCACGTCCTTTTCACTCAGCTCTGACCCTCCTCCTCCCGTATCTCGCTCGATTTACCCTCCATCTTATATTTCTCATATCTATTTTCACAGTGATGACCCCAGCATGTCTCCTTCGGCAATTTTACCCCTTCTGCTGCTTTCCAAGGGTCTGTGCTGGAAAAAAAGACTGGCGAGAAGCCAGCGCGGGTCTTGTAGCACTCCGATTAACTGATATTTCGAAGCTGACTGTGTACAGACTACAAGATCTGAAAGAGAAAGAAAAAGACTTTGATCAGCAGGGTTTAAGGGTTTTTTATACACAGAAGCCATGAATGATGAGTTCACATGGATCAGCCAGACAAGTTGATGCAGCAGATTTAGAGAAGTAACTTCAACATGCTGAAATAACCTAAGTTGCAATTGCCATAATTTGTATACCAAAAAAAGACAGGTGACCAGGAGTTAAGACAGGTGGCAAGATGACAAAAAGCTCAGATCCCAAAGGGGCACTGCTGTTGGACTGTTCTCCAGGCAAAGTAAACTTAATGGAAGAAGACCGCTAAAGACAACTGAAGTATATAAAATGGCCACAGGGATTTCCCAGAAGTGCAGGTTCATGTCACATACATGCAGTTAAAAGGGAATAGTAAGCAGGAAGTATGTATTTAAAATCAGGCATTCAGGTTGACATGACAACCCAAGGAAGGTCACGTTCAACAGAGTTCTGCTATAGCTTTCAGCAGAGCTTTTAATCACCAGGAAGCATCCCGTACAGTCCGTAGTGGGGGCCGTGTTAATGTGCAAAAGCTTCTCCCACCACTCCTTCCATAAAACAAGCAGCGGCGGGGTGGAAGACATGCTTCTGCAGTCTTTTTCCACTTGAGGGGCCTTTGGAGTCTGGGACCTCATCAGACTATGGAATTTTGGGAGCCAGGACCGGGAAGGAAATCCCAGGGCTGCCGGCTGTAATATACTTCTCAGGCCAATGGCAGGTGGTGACATCACATCAATCAAAGACCAGAGGCCCATGGACAGGAGCGCGCTCAGAGGAAGAACCCCTCCTCCCCACACACTCTGAGTGAGGAACACTGGGCTGTTCACTCAGGGGGTGAAGGTTGTGGGGCAGTTGTTTCCTGAGGCACTGGCTGGGTGTTGGGAGGAACAAAGGGAGCAACATAACTCATATCTGACACCCACAGCCCACCCCCCCCCTCAACAAACCCCAGCCTGACAGGTCTCAGGGAGAAGAAATACGCCCAAGGATGTCACTCCTACAGCGGGTATCGCACACAGATATTTGGACAAGGTGAACACATTAGCTAGCGGATGCGCGCTCCGCGGGGGCTGAGCGCGATCCAGGAAACGAGCACTTAGAGGGAAGGCCGGGGAAGAGAAGAAAAAAAAAAAAAAAAAGGGAACAAGCTGGATGGTTTTAACATCGCTATCCGATACGAACACAGTAAAAGTCGCTCACCGAGGCATCCAAGCCTGATGCCACAGTCAAGCAAGTTAACTTGTGGTGTCAGTTAATGTCAGAGAAAGTCGTTTCCTCTTTCTGTAAAATACATGCAATATGTCAGCTAAACAGAGATCAAGGATACTCTTGGAAGGCTGTAAATGCATCAACGGTTTAAACAAGTAATTATTCATTTTGCAAACAGATTTTGCATGCGCATAAAATCTAATTACACTTAACATACAATCTCACCACCGGGTGACAAACTGCAATGAATAAAACATCTTAGTTCATCTGTGCTGAATATTTTCCTTATTCTGGTAGATCTGGGCCACGCTTGGCTTTTGAACGCATGCCTACAGCAAGCAGAGAAGATGACGTCTCCGAATGGCGTGCACGATGAGGTAAATTAAAAAGACAGAGCAACCACCTGCTGAAATGTCACTGCCAGGCAACACAAGGTTTTTAATCTCTGCCTGAGCGAGGCGCATTTAATTGTGCCTCTTTCCACGAAAACGAGAAGGACGGAGGGCTGCGGCACCTCAGGAAATATTTCCATTGACAAAGACAGCCTGATGCCGCTGCAGTCCGTGATAAATTGAAGGCAATTACGTGACAGCCAGGTAGCAATACCGATGTCTTCCCCGGGACTCGTGCGCCATCTCCCTCTTGCTGTGGCTTCGAGGCTAATGACACTCCGGATCACATTTGAGCAGTCCGGCTGGCTCTGGCCGCCATTTAAAGGACGGTCAGATGCAGGGGCGTAATTGTCTGTGACGCCAATAAAGGCACTCAGCTTCCCAGGTGGCTTTTAGAGTACTGGTTAATGGGCAACGGTGCGGAAGCAACGTTTTAGTAATAAACCATCCAGCACCCCCCTCCCGTGAGGGGTCCTGGCTGACACGAATGCATCACTCATAAAGCGAAGCAAGGAGGAACAGAAGCAGAGCAGATTAATTAGGGCGAGTTGGTTAGCTACCAGGTGACTGACAGCATGTCGTTCAGCCATCAGCTCCTGATGATTGTAAATCCGTCCACACATCAAAGGCAACCCCATTCGGCGTCTCTATCGTCATTGAAGGAACTGCTGTCAATTTTCTGTAAAGGGCGGTGTCAAGAGTCATTGACATACATACATATATTCTCATTTTATATTTCCTTTCATGTCTTTCCTTTGAATTCACAGTGAACATTTAGGATAGAGAGAGCAGAATTCCATGGTACATCTTTAAGTGTAATATACATGTATAATCCCTTTCTCTCTCACACACACACAGACGCACACACCCCACTCTACAATGATTTGGCATATTTTAAGAAGTGCTGAGAAGTCATGGCCTTGATAATACCCTACACTTTTCAGTTGAGGAAAAACCCAGCAAGGCACTGAAACAAAAAAATCTCCTCCTGCTTTTGTAATGAAGAACAGCGACAGTTTATTATTATAACATCATTATTCACATATGACGGCATGATGGGGCCTAGTAATATTTCAGAACATATAGAGTGTTGTAAAACATTCTCTGCTTCCAGTGCTTTTGGGCCAAGAATCATGACTACAAGACAGGTTCTTGTAATTTAGTTCACCAAGGAAAGCTTTTGACCCAACATGCTCTAACTCAAATGTTGTTTTATAACGATGTCCTGAACCCCATTTTTTGAACTTGGTTTCAGTTCAGCAATGGGCATCACGGACACAGCAGATACGTTTTCTCCAAAATGTCACCGGCACAAGTCTAGTGTGCTACCTGATCTGTATACTCCCAATGCAATTCAGTCACATCCAGAAATGGCCCGCAAGAAAACACGTAAACATTCAGAAACAAAGCAGCAGACAGTCCCTCGGCATGCTAAAGCATCTGTCATTTTTACCCCAGCTCTGCTCAGCTGTAGCCTACTCATGCACACTGAAGACCCCTCCCATTACACTATTCGGCACCAGACTGACCCAGTCTGATGGGAGCAACACCAAGAGCATTCCACTTAACACGGCACTTCACAACCTCAATTTGTGTCCTAAGCTTACTGCGAAATAAAATGTAAATGCAAACATTGCTTTGTAAATAATAATTCTGCGGTTTCATAAAAACACAGGAGGAGAGTACAAATCAAAACGGTACAACAGAGCAGTTAACCAGATGATTACATCTCCTTGACTGGACTTCTTCAAACTTACTCCATGATTCAAGTGCTCCGATTTAGTTTTACCGTTTCTCCTGTTTTTAACTATGTAAAGGTATTCAAACGGATAATGCAAAGTCATGGAAGGCATGAATTGGGACTACTGAAAAATTTCAGAACTTTTCTTCTTGGTTACGCTCGTGGCTTTATTTCCGTTTTGTCTGCATACGTTTCGTTTGCCTCTATTAAAAAGTGATAGTAGAGTTCGGCGTGTGTCGAGACGAGGTTAGGTGAACGATGTGCTTGACTACCAGAGGGGTCATCACGTTTTCAGCAGGCAAGTCAAAGCCAAATGCAGGAGAGGGACTTACAGGGAAACCAGCATGCAGCCACAGCAGATGCAGGAATGAGCAAATAAAAATCAACCAACAATAGAATGGAGCCTGCTGGAACCTCATCTACATTTCAATTGCAGAGACATCTGTGACACTGGTGGATGGGGTGTGGCCTTGTTTGTGGAGCTTAGCCCATTGTGATGTCAGAATACAACCCGCACACCAAATAACTAGACCTCAGCGGGCCAGACCAAGAGAGGTATTCCGTCATGATGCATCATCCATTCACTAAACAGCTAAGCACCACTAATGCATTCATAAAGCATTTAGTTGCTTATCACAGTAGTTTTTAACGTGTTCTGATGATGCATGGTGTGTTTTTGTTCCAGCTGAGCCGTAAATCAGTTAGCTGTGATTGAGCTGTTGACTGAACGAACCTCTAGATTCAAATCACGTTGAACTGACCGTGTTTGCTACAGATGCTTTCTGCTGTTTCAATTGCATCTTAATTGTTCTTTGCCCTTGAACAATTAACTTACTAAGGACTTGATTAATCGGAAATGAAGTTCGACAGTGGTCTACACAGGGGGCCTGAGTGGCTCATTCAGTAGAGCTGTTGCTGGTTTGGTTCCTAACCCTAGCTCCATGGGAGAAGAGGCTGCACGGTCTGCCAGTGTCTGGTCAAAAGCCTAATTAAAGTACGTATATTCATTAAGATCTTAAATCATAACCAGCAAATACAGTAGGTGACCAAGATCATGTCTGACTCTGGAGCTTTGTGGATGCTAAGCTCACTTCTCTGTATCCTTTTTTCAGTGTGAAATTACTAAACAAAATAGGACAAGATACAACAATGTGTTAACCCCACTTGTAACTTCTTGGTACTGAACAGGATGGGTGACCAGTGTGCCATTTGCTGGAGTATACAGAACACTGATAATGATAGCAAGATGAAATGTATAACTGGCCTTCTTTTGTAGGTGGACCACCACTGTATAGATGAGCCACTTAATGTGCAGGTGGTCCCTTATGAAGACATAAATGCAACACTGAAAATCATAATAAAGGAAGTTGTCTTGTATGCAATAAACAAAGCATAGTCATTTGTTAGTTTCCCAGACAGTTCTGCTGGGTTACGGGGTGATTCTGCGGCACAGGATTAAGGGAAGCTCCTGAACACTATAACATAGTTTTGTGCCCTTAAATATCCCCAGGGAGAGCTGAACAGAGCTGAAAGCCAGAGGTGTTTTTGCTGTGAAATTGAACATGAAGTACCTGCAATTCTAATGACATCAAGGGGGGCAGGATTAAATCGGCAGCCGGCCACCCCTCTCACGTCCCAGGTGACTCTCGCACCTCTTCAGTCACACCAGTTGGACCTTCAATTAGAGCCAAAACACCCACCGGCGGCAGCATTCTGTCCCAGCCTCCCAACTTGCCTACGGGTTCGTGGAACACAAGAGAGGTGCTGGGCTTCAATTTGTGTCTCTCTGAGGGTTTTTAGGACCTGGCAAGGAGTAAAGGAAATAAAAAATGGTCCGTTTCAGAAAGCCAATGGTTTGAACCTACGTCAATATCTTGCTCCACCTATTGCTATCAAAATGTATCGACGCTGTGTTATCCCCTGAGATTCTCACATGCTGACATTTTCAAACAGACAGAATCATTTTGGTTGCATCTGCTCGATTTTGTCATTTACCACTTAAATCCACTTTTTGCCCACCATTTGGGTATTTTTACAATAGTAATCTGGGGAAGTACTCCGCCCGGGGGCAAAACAGCGGAATCCCTCCCGGGACTCAGATCTGCAACCTTTTAGAGATGAGTGCAGCTCTGCAATCCTTTAACATGCCTATCTCTGCAGGCAAGAAAGGAAAGGGACTGGCAGACTGTTGATGGTTTGTCAAGAACATATACAAGAAGAGGGCAAAAAAAAACAAAAAAAAAAAACATGGGACTTATCTTCATACCTGTGACCTTTTGGAGATGAGCAGATCTAGCGCCCCCTGTATGTGACATGCGTACCTCTGCAGGCAGGGACCAGAACAGACTGTGAAGCTAGTTACGGACTGTAAGAAATGTACCAGGAAGCAGGTATACCTTAAGTCATATCTGCATATAAAATAATTTTAAAATAATAAAAAGAAATGCAGATCTGTCAGTACCGACTGCGTGTTCACTTACCGACCAGTGCAGCCAGCTAAGTGGGAAGCTGCTAACTGCAATGTAAAGTGATGTTTTGAACATGGAAAAGCAGAAGATTCTGCTTGTGCCAGTTGGTGCTTGTGTGTGTTTACATGCCTTCTGTCTAACACCACAGACTGGTTTATGAAATCCCAGGCTGTGGAGAGAATGAGGCAGCTACACGCTAAGCATGTCACTATAACAAGTAAAGGCAATAAGTTTTACCAGGCAGTCAATCAGACACTCCGGCGTGCACCAAGCAGCATGGCAGGCGACGGCACCACCGATTCTCAGAGATGGAGGGAGCTGGAGCTTCTTTAATGCCAAACAGCTGCAGACAGAGGGAACAGCAGTTGAAAAGCTACGGATGAAACCGTTGCCTGTTTTGTCTCTGTGGTCTGAGTTATGGACAATTATGGGGTCTCTAAATAAAATCAGGAAGATTTAGAGTCCATTCCTGTGTCTTTTTTTACAACCCAAACCTCATAAAAACACAGATTTAATGCATGTTTGAATCTCTGGAATGAAAAAGCACAGCAGTAAACTCGCTTTAGTCTCCTGGGAGCGAAAACAAGATGCATGTGGAAGACAACTGTACTTTGGGTAAGTCTGGATGTATTGCACCTCAACCGATCTCTTGTTCTTCCACCCAAAGGCCTGCATTCTCCCACCGTCTCATGCCCCGCAACATAATGTAACAGTGAGGCTGCTACGTAAAGGACCGTCCTGCCTCTGACTGTGGAACCAGCCTCTTAGTACAGGTAACTTGTGCAGAGAGCGTCATGCGATTAGGTGGTTGGCTCCTGCGGTCATGGACTGACATCATTCCATTGCAGATGGGCAGCTGTACAGATGCAACTCATCTCCAGAAACACAACTACTCTGTACCCATCTTTGTCCCATTACAGTGGTGCTGTCCAAATGTGCAGCCTCATCCCCACCCTCACCGAGGCCTCTGTCCACCGCGGCAGTAGAAAAAATAACCAAACCATAATATACAAAGTCTATAAAAAAAAAAAAAAAACCTTGAAAACAAATCAAAATGGTCTACCCCAGAGCCAGCCTCACAGGGCCAATTAGAAGCAGAAATCTAAATGATTATCTAATAAGGCAACCAGACCTAAAGAATAAAGGCAGATCAGTACAGACACATCCCTGGCCCACAGTTTCTGTATAATTGGCCCCCTTCAGCAGTACTGCTAACAGTTGGCCATTTGATAGCAGACCAGGGTGTGTTTCTCTTCGGGATTTAAATCGGGGACAGCTCACAGCAACGTGGTAAATGTCTCCTCACAGCGAGACGCAGATGGCAACCTCCGTATAAAAAGCATACTTTATCCAATCACTGGCTCAATAATTTACTGTAGTTTTTTGATTTCTCACTGGCAATTTGAAAAAAAACTTAAAAGAAATTCCCTTTCAAGTATACAGTTCATGCAATTCACATTTCTGTTTATTAAACATCCTTTAACATGAAAAGCAGAATTTTTTTCTGAAATAAAACGTATCACTATGAAAAATATCCAAACGCGAACAATAGATTATGCAAGTTTTTTAATGTACATTATAATTTGCTGAATTTGTAAAGCTGTTACTAGTGAACTTGTGATAGGTCAGCGTGGCCAAGTGAGATAGCATTCAGGGCCTAACCTATATATACAGGCCGATATTTAAAAAAAAAAAAAAAACTTTGCAAGCTCAGTCAAAAGTGACTCAAGGTAAGCTTCTCTTTTTAACTTCTGTTTAAGTAGTTAAAAAGTGTGCATGTTTCCTTCAGGGCTGTTCATTCCTCTGAAAAATGACAGACCTCTGTCTCTTCCTTCCACTGCTTACATTATTCCGTTTTTACACAAAGAACACAATTTAAATGAGGCACAAAGACCATTAAAATACCCTTCTTACACCACTGTCAGTTAAAGGACATTTTTGTAAAAAGCTGATGTGGACAACACTGGCAGCACAGTACGATTCTGGCCAATGACAGACCATCTTCTGAATAAGGGTTGGTGTCTCTTTATGGGAGTGGGAGCTGGGGAAGCTACAGTGCTGTAATCCTGAGGGCTCAAAGTCAGCCCAACGGCACATGTCTCCCGATGGGAATGGCAAGTTCTGTCAAATCTCATGCTGCCCCAGAACCATGGGGAATGGCTGCCATCAGAGAAACGAGTGTAAATATTTAAGACTGGGTTTTCACATCTGTTGTTGCAGGTTGTCTGCTGATTTGAAAAACACAGTCCTTCAAGGTAAACAACCCCATGATTCAGCAGAATACACGGTAACGGATATCAATCCGGCGGTGAGGCTCACTCGCTGAAGGCAGGATCCTTGATAATCATATAATCTAAGGGCAATTCAGTCAACCTTGATTCTGAGTCCCACAGCAGGGTCAAAAACATTGTGGGAGGAAGCTGGTGTTGCTATACAGCCCTGACATGTTTCACGTGTACACCCTCACTCATAGCTGACGCTTAGAGACTCACTGCTCAACGGGAAATCCATAGTCATTACTGCCGTCGAGGAGACAAGACCTCAATATGGTCAAAGTAGCTGATTTGTAGTGATGGAACAAATGAGGCTTCAAAACCCATGGTGGGTGGGAGTATCCTGAACTAACCAATCAAGGCTGGTACTAAATGAGGCTTTAAAACCTGTCGTAGGTAGGCATATCTCTAATGATCAATCAATGCTGGCAATTTTGAAGCCTCATTTGAACCATCACTATTGATTAGTCTTGTTTGCCTTTAAAGCCTTTAAGTCTTGTGTTTGTCAATGAAATTCAAAATACTTAACTTTAGTGTGTCGCATCATAAATGTTATGTTTTAGTGCAGACAAGACTGTTACCCTTGCTCAGTTCATACATTATTTAGTGATGGCCTGCTTGCATAGCATTCGCTCCCAGCATACCAAGGCTCCTGAGGCCTGGGTCCTGTCCTCACTATTACAGACAAACCTCAAGCACACATACATCATACAACTAAAATGTTCCTAGAATGGATGGCGTCAAGCTGCATTTATATGGTTACATTGCATTATAACATTGCTGCCTGATACAGGCTCCAGCCTCATCCCCCCATGGGATAAGAGGTTTGAAGATGGATGGGTAGATGCATCATTGCAAAAATACAAGCAGAAAAAGGACCAAAAGATTAAACGGGGAGGGGGGGACTGGACCATCCTGAAAACAGGAAGTACAGAGCTATACCCCAGACGCCCAAAAAGTTGCAGTAGAATGGAATAATCTGACATTTCTCTGCTGCTTTTATTTCCTTTTAAGGGGATGACATTTTAGCAGTAATTGGAGTCTTAACAGCACCGGTTACGTGGAAAACAAGAGACTGTGTTTCTGTGCAATATTCTTTCAGGAACCAGGAACCCTCATTTACCTGGCTCTTGTCTCGTGCTTTGCAGATTAATGAATATTCGCACAGAACGTACCTGGAAAGGCCAGAATGCACAGAGATCAAAAAGACTGACCGAATGGACACTCTGGAATTGATTAAAAAAGCTTTTTCCCCCACAAAACAAACACATAGGGTTCCCATCACCTCTTAATAAGAAAGAGTGGCTAGTCTGAAACAGATATAAATCTTAACTCATGATGCTGCACATTCCTTACAAGACCTTGGAAGTGACGGAGAAATTGCTTGTCCTGTGTATCTGTGATTAATAGAGGCAACGTGTAAGGTCAAATCTGGACCATCATTTATCGGGACAGGTTCTTGTCAGCGTCACCAGGAGTGATGAATCATCACAGAAGAACACGCTTCATGATAAAGGAGACTACCTTGAGGGTGTTTCAATTTTCAATCAATGGGTTACATATAATGTTCAGCAAAGACAGTAAAAAGACAATGGACAACAACAATGGTCTTTATCCGGTCGAGAACCAGCTTTAAGGCGTGTGGCTCATACCGTCAGTGACATCCTTCTCCTGCGAGCATCCATTCCACAGGAACCTCTCCTTTGTCAAAGTGGAAAATCTTTAGGGTACAGAAGGTCATTGTGTGCAATAAGAGAAGAAATATAGCAGAAAAGCACTGGGCAGCAAAACTTCTCACACACGTGATGTGGTCATCAAACTAAAATGGAGCAGCGTGTCGTCTTTTGTCAATATTTTCATGGTAAATTTCCGAATGTCAGACTCCCCTTGACACTAAGTATTTGTTTAAATTCTATCGCTCAAGGGCCACATGCTGCATGACTGAGGAACGTCTCTCCTCAGCCAGTAAACTGTGATGGGTTTTGGCCTAGAGAGTGTTCCCATAACGCCTGCCATAACAAATCCAGCCCTTTTATACCATATGCAAATCCTCATCAGGATGTTTCTCTCACACTGTTTGCTCTGTGTGACACTGACCCTTACCTCAGCTTTGCACGTGCGCGCACACACACACGCGCACACACACACACACACACACACACTCCACCCCACGAATGACCTGTCTTGTCCAAACAAACAACCAAACGTCTTTACGAAGTGTCATCAACTACCAGACAACGTTCTGAGCGATCCTGTTGCATCTGGGTGGCATCAAAAGTATAAATTTAGTGAATGGCAGCAGCCAAAACTATACAGGGGGCAGCAGGAAACAGTAACAAACACAGATCTGATATGGAAGTCTTGTGAAACTCCTCTGTCACTGTTTGGTGTGGCATTAAGATACAGTTAAACTTATATTTACTGACATTTTTTGAATTAGGTACCAAAAAATTACTTTGTTACTGAACTCAACAGGCCTTGCCCATTTTGAGCTATACGCTATAGGTGTGGAAGCCACATCAAGTGGATCAAGACGACCAAACTAAATAAAACCATTCCCCCCTGAAGATCTACTGAGGATCTGTAGGATTACACTTGTCTGAATGTGGTCCATGTCAAAGAAGCATGCAGCCATGTTCAATATGAAAACCGGAATGAAGTTTATCGATGAATTGTGTCTTCTTCTCGCCATTATTTCAGAGTTCACTCAGTTCATAAGCCACTTTAAACAAAACCGTTCATCCATTCAGTAACAAAAATAATTTCAAAGATCTCTTTCTAAGTCTCGAAATTTGAGGGACAAACAGGAAATTAATTCTTTTGGAACTTCAGGCAGAGGGGAGTTTCAGAAGGTCCCCCCCCTTGCAGTGGACCATTTGTGTTAATGTTTCTGCTCTTAATTAAGTGTTTAGAGAATGTTATCACAAACCCGGGTAACTTCTTTTTACAAAGCACAGCCCACATAGTTCATGAAAGAGACAAGTCACACCTCATGGCCACATCCATTCAATGTTTTTTTTTTGGACACAAACTCTTGGGAAACCAGAACTCGGGGTGAAAACACAGTGTTATTTCAGTGCATCAACCCGGCATTGCCCTGAAAAAACAGCTGCAGTTTCTGTGGAAAAAAAGGAACTATACAGGGCTAGAATCACGTACCTTGATATCTAGCAATGCTTGTGAAATAGCAGCACAAAACTTCTCCACTATAGCACCAGAAGAGAAAAGGTGTTGAGAGACATCTCTGCCCATGACGTCCAAACAGAAAGGCGATGGCAGTCAGATGCCCAGATCAGCCACAATCTGTAGTGTTTCATCAGTGTCCACTCATCATGAGCAAAGAGGCGGAACACAAGGGCATCCATCATCAAGTGTAAATATAACAAGGGATGCCCACCACGCTGCTGAAGAAGCAGAATTCATCACCAATTGACAGGCTGAGGCCCTTTAAAATAAGGTTTATGGCTTTATTTCCTTAACAATGGATTGCAGAAGTTAAGATTTTACGTAGGAGCCGGAACTTTAACGTTATTCTATATGCAATATATTTCTTGACTAACACTAGAATTACTAATCAAATATATATATAATAGCAAAACTTGAGAAAACACCCATTTCTAGTGAGTTAGTTATTAGTCAGTTTTGCAAAGTGATTAATAAGATCATTTATCACCTAAAATATTACATTTTTTATTATCCTCCCTGATCCTCTGTGTATCCTTCATGCTTCGTTGGTTCTGCCTTTGACAAAAATAGGCATGAGTCAACGTTCAGTGTGATTAGAGCTCCAGTTGTGGCTGACACTGCTAAGAGTTTCCGAAAGGCTTATCTGTGACCAGTGTCAAAGACAGCAGCACAGCACTCTGGTGTTACAGCTCATAGCTTTAGTAAACACATCCATCATAAACCATCCACTCTTCAACTCGTTCTGAACTGATTTTAATTCGAGAAGCACTACAGGCGCTTACAGGCAATGCTTCCAACTTGAAGAGTTGAAATATTAGGTTCCATTATCAACTTGATGGCACTAGCCAAGGTGAAGAGATCAGACATGACCAAAGAGGATACAGCAGATCGCTTGCATTCACTCAAAAAAGGCATGCAGATATGTTGGAAAAGACAACAAAAAAAGAAGTTATTTATGGTTTTGCACTGCGTTTACCTATGAAGTGTCCCATCAGCAATGGGGACTTACCAGCTGGACCCTCACAGCAGGTCACAGAAAGGCAACGTGTGAAGGGCGGTGAAAGTTGCAGCGAAGACAACCTATGGATTTAGATGCCTAGCTGACACTTATGCCAACCTGCCACAGTTCCACTGTGTAGCAGACATTGAGCAAACATCTCCCGGACCTCTCGTGGGGCGTGCAGCAGAGCAGCGTTATAAAGTGTAGGCTAACCGAAGCGTGAAGCGTGCAAAAGCACCAGACCGCTTACGACCGCCGGTAATATGTGAACTGCTGCAATAAAAACGAACATCCTTTTAAAGTCAAATGCCATTACATATCCACAAGCAAACTGAAAGAAAAAAAAAAAAACTACGACATAACATTAAATGGTTACAGACATAAAAATTAAAGCTGTATGAATGGGACTCCTGGCTCTGCTAAGCAGCTAGGACCCCAGGTAAGACTGCCCTCTACAGGATACCAAAACAACCTCACCCCCAGGGGAAAAGGCACCTTGAGTCTTTATTCTGCAACAAGCTGCCTTACACCTAATCATGGAAAGCAGAACGAGAGATGCTTGCGCTACAGTCATCCCAGCAGCCTCAATGATTAAAACTGTTCAGTCATAACAACACGTCATGCGCCTGAGAGACTGATCAAACAGAAGACACACGTAAGTCAGTAAAGATAACACACATATAACAGTTCATTACCAAGAAAAAAACTGGCACAGCCCGATTCTAGATGGAAGTTCTAGATCTTAATTGATTTAAACTGGACTTCTGGGCATGGTGACTGCTAGACAACATTCAGCAATAGACTGGCTGCTGGAGCTAATGGTGCAAAATGGTGATTCCTAAATCATAATGCAACCATTAGTAGGTAATGTAGATACAACTGCCCAAAAAAGCTGGTCACCTGTGAACTCTGCTAGTATTTTTCTATCATTTTCACAAGGGGAGACACTCCTCAGATATTACTGAATGAGGTCCATCACAACGGCTTGACCATTAGCTCTACATAAAATTATGATACGAACGAGCCGCTGCACATCACCCCCTAGTGACCTCTCAGATGGTATCAGTGACTAACACAGGTGAAGAAAAAAACTCCATTAAAAAAAACGTTTTAAGAAAAAAATAAGAGTTACGACTGATATTTCAAGATCACGCATAAAGTTTCAGGAACAAAGCAAAAGTTACAAAGACCAAATTGCCATTGAACTGATAAACGGGATAATTAGCCATGAAAGGAGCGGCTAATAAGCCACTAGTATGCTGGCCACGCATTAAGCCAGACGTAAAAGTGTAACTGCATAGTGAGTCAGGCCGGGTGGATTTTGGCAGTCTTATTTCCCAAGAAAGTGGGAGGTTACTGCCTTTTCCTTTCAGCACAGTGTCAATCACCAAAATAACCGTCATCGTGACACCGTGAGCCCTTTGAGGACGTGTGGAAGCATTTCCTGTTTAGGTGGCCACCCAGTAATTATCACACTTTGCTCACCCTCCGAGGCTTTTGTCCCTACTCAGTCACGTGACTTCTGTGAGACCAATGGCATGGGAACCACAGCAGACATGTGAAAAAGGCCCTAATGGACTTGGGTAAGGCCTGGCTCCATCAATTAAAATGGCAGGAATGAGCTTGGCCATGAGGTGTTACATTCTCATTATTACCCAAGTCGGGGAACGTGGAGAGAGAACTGCATCCAATCAGTTATCCCTGAAGACACGTCGGCAAAACATTAGAGTAATGCAAGCGTACGGTGGGGGACACACACCACCAATTCATCAGGTCAAGAACATTGGAAATGAAAGGTAAATCACATCTTGATGAGAAAGAATGACACCCAGCAGTTTTGTGGGCTTGGAGTCACAGTCTGAGATCCACAACTGGGTTTGGCGTGGCGGGGGTCCTTCATTTCACTTTCCGAGGCGCCACCGCTAAGTAGCCATGAGAGAATAGCATATACACCATCTGGAATAAGGCAGACCAGACAGCCACAAGAGACTGGGGCAGACTGGCCATATTCTCTGTTAACACGCTAAACTAACCGAGTAAGGACCGAGGCCCCCGCTGGCCATGTATCAAGGTCTGGCAGCTTTGGCTGGGGTCTCCCCGTCCCAGGGCACAGGCACCATAGTGTTTTGGGACCCTAATCCATAAATAACGGGATGCTGACTCAGGACCCCGTGACTGCTTTCTTGAGAAGTGTAACCTGATAAACACCCATCTGTACCATACAGGAAAGATGCAAAACTGTAAGCTCTGTTAGTCACTTAAACAAATGCAGTTGCTAGATGTCCGAACAAAGTGAGACTGAAGCTGGAGACCACGATATAGATCATCTATGAGAGGGATGTGTGGACACAGGTCGGGACCGGGCTAGCTAAACCCAAACCGACCACACTCAAATGGCTCAGAGAGGCTGCAAAGAAATAAATGTTTAAAAAGTCCTGTAGTTCATTTATTTTCATAAGGTCCCACTTAGGGAAAAGTTGTCTAATTATGCAATTTCTCACAATTATAGCCCTCCGTACAGCCTGTGTCAGCTGTAACTGGCTGATGTATGCGGCTGAGTCTGGAAGCCAGTGATTTGTATTCCTTACATGAGGGAAAATGTCAGCAGCTACACGTAGGCTCTGGCGTCCATACATACCGCCATCCCTTGGAAATCATGACCGGCCCCTCCCAGTTCACTGACCACAAGGGGGACCCATTTTAATGCCTGCCACGGACTGGATTCCAGCACACTGGGAAGGTTTAACCAAAGCACCTAGTATTCAAAATTCAGCTTCTTAAATTCTGAGTTTTTGAATTGAAATCTTTAAACAGAAATGAAACAATCTCCCCTGACTTGACAAAGAAGCAGTAGGCCTGTTAATAACTCCTACAGGTCATAACAAAAACATGCACATTTACGAATGCGTGTATGTGTCTATAAGCATCCAGTGTATGTTCTTTCTGTATATTCCTACTTTTTCCTCATTCTTGTCATGAGTCTTCATGACTCATGAGGCTTCCACTGTGGCTCGTCAGTTTAATTCAGAATCGTGTCACATTCGTCATGGTAAAATTTCAGGTGAGCCCGCTGTCATAACTCCAGGGCGGTATCAGCGGGGCCTGGCAGTTACACACACTCTTTACAAACTTTCAGCTGCCAGATATTTCCTGCTCACACCCCAAAGGACACCAAAAGTTGTTCATCAAAAGTAAGGAAAGAAAAACATAAGACTGTCTGGAAAAAGAATAATAAATTGATCAAACAAAATGAGATACTAAGGGCAAAAAGCTGGAATTCAATATGGCACCACATTAACTTGCTCACAAGAAATCTATTTGTGAATGCTTTAAAGCACATGGGAGCAGTGGGAAGTTTCCAGCTTTAGAGCAGTGTGAATCAGAGGCTGATTAATGAATGAAAGCTGAAGTTACATGACCAGCTCCGGTCCATACGTAGGACTTTCCAAAACACAAATTCTCATCACACATTATTCACCGAGTGAACAGAGAACATCTTTTTGATTAGGAAGTCAAACCCAAAGCATTCTAATTCCCCACGTTCTTATTTTCTAATAATGAATGTCTGAATTGTTTTGCCATTTTAGTAAAACGGCTACAAACTCTCATTTGCTGAAAAAGTCAGATAGATGCACTGCCTATATTTGATTTCCTTTCGTATCTATGGCAGTTGTGACATTTGTTATGCCTTTCAGCCATCTTTGGTTTCATTGTAATTAAAATAAAAAGGGCTAAATCACTCTCTGTCAAAGATTTCCTCACACTAAGCTGACATTACCCAACAACGTGCACATTGTTTTATAGACACAGCCAATATACTGTAGACAGAGATATACATCCAAATTGAAATTATAATTTCTCCCATACATCTCTATCAGTGGAATGGGCTCCGTCACCAGTAAGAATAAAATATCAATTCACTATCCGTGAGCACAGACAATGAAACTGCTGCACAAATCATCACATCCCAAGTAATATTCAGAATCTGTGCTGAACTGAGCCATTAGCTGCTGTGCCAAGCAGACAGGCCTTTTCTCGTCCTCTGCAAGAACCATCTGAATCAGTGTGCATGATTAATGACTTACTTTAGCAAGGAACAGAAATATATGTATATATGTACTGTGTATATAATCAAATGTATCAATACTCTTATCGGTACGAGACAGATTTTCAGGTTTTTTTTTCCCCACTGCAAGCCGCATTCCTCCAGTCGAGCTGAAGCACAAAGTCAATCAATCAACAGATTCCTCTGGTGCCCAATCCTTTAGTGCAAAAGAAACAGGCTTTCTGTGCTGAGCGACCTATTGTAATAGCAAACACTCACAGTTAGTGGTTTATTTTGTTTAGCGAGTGACTTGGCATAAACCAAATTTAATCGCACCCGTTGTGGCAGTTATTTAAGTTGTCAGTTACATTTTCATCGGCAGACTGAACAGCTTACATCAACAACAGCCTCTAAGTACGTGTTCAGTGGCAAAAAATAGAATGAAGATCTAAAAGAATCATACTGGGTCTGCCTAACCGCTTCACAAAAAAGGAGAAGGGTCCAGAAATGAACTGTAACAAAAACTTGAGTAACAAGGGGCTGAGATGCAACTGATATCACCCAAAAGCGTACACAGAAAACACAGACATAGAAACATTATGTACTGCTTAATCGATACTGCTTTTCAGCTCTAAACAGACAACACAGGCTTTGTTCCTTAGATTCATAAGAATGGGTTAAATGTTTATATGTGAGGTCTCAAAACACAGTCACAGATTTAGATTAGTGAAACAGACGTTTCACTAATTTTCATGCTTTTTACAACTTACACTCACTACTGACAGCACAGGGGCTTAACATGAGGCAAATGCTTGAAGGATGGTAAAGCTAGAAAGAAAAGTGCTAAAATGGCCAAATACAAGTTAGATCAAAGCTTTAAAGTGTACTTGCCAAGAAATCTACTTCAAATCATTATGCATTTTTAGGGTAAGCAGTTAAACCCAATCCTGGATAAGCCTCTCTTTATCACCAGACAGCACAGAGACGCTGTCACTCTGGCTGGCCAACAGGCAAACGAAGAAAATGCCGTCCCGGGCTACAGTCCATACGGCAACTTCAGGCTTCGGAACAGGATAGGAGGCACCTGGGCAGCAGCCCGCTTTAGTGATAATTCAGGGGACGCACAAGGAGCCAGAGTGCCAATCCACGGCAAAATGACAAGCTAATGCACAGCCAATTGGTAGCTCCTACCAAAAGTGGTTAAAGCGGTGGTTAAAAGCATGCGCGTCTGCGGGTATATCTGTACAGGAATGCAGGTGACCAAAAGGCACTGATGCATCAATGGAGGGGCTGCGTGTGCTGTTAAACGCGAGAAGCTAACCTTAGCCTAATAAGAAAAAGTAATAAATCAGCTCTACAAGTAGCATGCTGTGATTGGCCATGAGCAATGGGCTGAGCGTGGTCAAAGTAAAGCAGATTAGTGACAGACGCCCTTTTATTAGAGCTTCAGTCCTTGAACAACACACACATTCGGCTTGCGACGGGTGTGATTTACACGAGTGCTTCTGGAAGAACCTTGTAATGTTCTAGCGGCTGCTCTGTCCATGGTCTTAAACACCATTAAAGGCAGGGACGAGCTGCGCAGTGAACAGATGGGGAGCCTGGCAGCACCAGCAATCAGTATTTAATTAAAAAAAAGAGCCTGAATGAAAAATAACAATCATGTCGGCCGTGATAGGCTTGGGGGAGGCTGAGGTACTCACCTGATCAAATAATCAGAAGGTTGGCACTGAAATACAGCACCGAAAATGGCAGGCTACCCTCAGATCCCACATATCAAGACAAGGCTCGGTGAGTTAGGGGATCGTTTAAACTGTGCTGCATGAACATGGTCATCTCCTCCCTGCTGCTGGACCGCATTAGGAAAGAGAGGTGCAAGCAGAAGGCATACTGGGAGGAGATGATTGTTCGAGTATATGAGCGACATTCATAAGTTTACCATCACTGAAATGTACCATCTGTTTTAATTCAGATACACTTCTCCCTCGCATCCACTCTGGCTTGCTTTAATCACTGAAGAGTACATCAGGGTTAGGTCTGAAATATGAGGTAGAGATTTCCAGGATGGGAACAAGTCAGCGTGCAGGCAAACACTCCGTCTGAAGAGGCTGTTAAGGAGAAAACCCTACCCAAGACCCCAAAAGAAGCCAAAACAAACAGAATTTAAAATCACTTAATTTAAAATGTAAGAGATTACACTGGTTTTTTGCTGTGTGTGTCAGTGTGGATTACTCCACTGAGACAGATAACTTATTTTCATTGCCCTACTTGCTGTTTATTGTGATTTGCACAGTAAGTCCACAGGGTTTTACACTGTACATAACAATTTAAAAATTTTCTACAGGCAACTAAAGGAGCTTCCAATAAACATGAAATGCTACTGATTTTTATAGATCACCAACTCTAAATTAAACATAATTAAGTCAAAATTCTTTTCACTTTCCCAATGTATCGTGAAGCAAGATCTCAGATATAAAAGCACATCAAGTCCGCGGGACGAGGAAAATCTGCGATGTGCGATAACGTTGTCCAATATTGCAATGACAGTATAACTTGCGATAAATAAATATTGAAGTGTGCATATTAGCCATACAGCTCGTCTTTCTGCTTTAATAGGCACACTGCTAACATAGACCCCAAACATTGAATAGCCTATGCCCACTGAATAAAGAAATGAAATAAAATTATTTCAAACATGTTTTTATTGAACAAACTGCACATGAATACCCAACCAATTAAACGGAACATCAATTTATAAATACGTCATAAGAAATTAAAGTTTAATTTCCCCTGCTTTCTTTAAACATCTCTTGAGATAAAAAAAAAAAAAAAAAAATCAGGGGGGAAACAATTGAATAATGGATGTTTTTTCATAAGAAGTCACACATGCAAAATTCTGAGAAATGAACTGTTGTTGCAATGACGGCAAGGTTTTAGATTTGCTGCTACTCAATGTTAGTAGTTAGGCTAGTTTTTAACTGTTTGTGTAGGTCTTTATGGTTGTATTGCAGATGGTGATGGAGGGTAGTTGTGTTCTTCTGGAAGTTGCCGCAGCTGTTCGGCATGTTTTACACAGTAGCTGTGTTTGTAACATGTCTCTCCTGAATCCAAAATAATTCCAAAGAGAAGTGCTGTGTTTTTTTTTTTTAGCACAAGCTCTTCGTCGACCACGTTTTCCTCGCTCTTCTAACCTCGCAACCCCCAAAAAATGAAACACGAATTAATCTGACGGTATCTGACGGCTGGCTGGGGCTTCATCTGATCGGCCAAATGGTGTGAATGCGTGGCCCACGTATCCATGGCTTCATTTGATCGGTCAAATGTTCGCATGCTGATATCGAACGATTGATTCATTGCATTTCAGGTAGTCTTTTGTGAAGTGTTTATCACGCACGTTCATACTGCGATGATGATGATGATGATTATGATGAAAACACAATTTATCGGTCAGCACTAATGCATACAACTACTCTTGTATGGATAACTTACAAACCCACCAACATTATGACACCTGGCAACTCTGCTAGAGAGGCGTAACCCAGAAACACGAAATGCCCGCAGGTCACTGTGAACTGCCATTTATCACAGCATGTTAATAATCTCCTTAATGTCACCTACAGATGCTTGCACAAGTAAGTTAGCACTTGTCAGTGTAGATCACCGTGACAACAGGAGGTTCCGAACCACACTGATCTAACACACCAGAGTTCCAGGATGAATCTCCCCCCCCATTAATGGGCACCTCTTAAGGAGAAGTTGAGGCACAGTATGATACACTGAACCACATCTCAACAGTTCATCTCCACAGGTAACCTTGGAGGCCGCGTGATGTTAGTTGGTAGTGTTGAGCCCATGGGTTCATTACTGTGGCTAAAATCACATCAAGAGGTCACCCCAGTATTTTATGGAAGGTGGCAATCCATAAGACTAAATTCTAGAAGACTCTGAACAACACTGTTTTCTGATACGTCATGTTAACTGCTCAAGGACAACAACAGCTGTGAAAATGAGTTTTATGAGTTCAGAGTTTTATCTTGTGAAATCAAAACCACAATACTTAACTGGTAGTTCTTGACACCTCCTCCACCCCACCCCTGTCCTTTAATAACACGAAAGACTGTTTCCAGCAGGATTTCAGTTGTACATGTGTGTTTGCTTGGCTCTGACCAAGGACCTGACCCGGTGTCCTCCAGATTGAACACATCGCTCATTCTCAATCCCTCTGGAACAACAGTTACAGGCCTACAAGCTCTGCACTCCTGGCTCTCCGGAACCTTCTCAGAATGTGCACCTGGGTCCTTGGCCAACATTCCACTGATGGCCTGACATGTGTGTCTGCAGCATCTGAATGTGGCTGTGGGGCTCTAGGCCTCTAAAACAGGACCACGCACCATACAGGGTCAGTAGAAGGTCAACTGTGTACACCTTAGATTTATCCATTTTTCCACACTGACCTTCTACTGAGACGTCATACCGAAAAAAAAAAAAAAAAATCACACGCCAGATCCCTCGTGTTCTGTATTTCTTTGTTTGAAAATTTTACCTTCAGTTTCACATATTTTAAGATTGCTTCATTGAAACCTAAGCAGGTTGGTCTTCAGCCAGTGTTATTAACACCAGCAATGTTAAAAAAGCCATGTCAGATCTTGTTATGAGTTGCATCATTTAACATCAATTACCACCAAGCGTCGTAAACGTAGAGAACCTGTGGAACTAACAGCAAAGTGAAGTCTTATATATTTATTTATTTTCTTGTTCCTAGCAGGAGGAATAAGACACCAGTGTGCCAGTAGACAGGCACCTTGAGGCATTCCTGGGGCCTAGCAGTAAGCACTGCTGGTTACTCTGCTCTACTAACATTTGTTGGCAATCTCATTAACAAGGACCAGCGCCTAATCCGTCAGAGCCGTGCCAACAGCTTCCAAATTTATTGGCTTGCAACACAGCAGAGATTAGCAGTTACGTCTGGAGAAGATCCAGGGGTCTAGAGCCCCAGGACTGGACCCAAGCCAGCCTGCGAGAGGCTCCCACGTTCAGGGAACCTAACCCCCAACAATCCATCTGAGTGGCAGCCACTGACCACGTGCTCATATAGGACTTTGGGGATGGCTGGGTGGGCACAGAGCCAAAAACTCCTCGCATGCTTTCTGCCTGACAAATTCTCCCACACCTTTCTCAGTCTTATGCACTTGAGATAAGATGCAAACAGCCAAAACAAGATCATCTACTTTGCAATCTCGAAGTTTCCTCAATAACTCAAGCATAGATGCAATAGAGTCTGCAATATCAAAATAATTAATCTAGCAGCTGACATGCACCAGTCAACACAGATTAATGGCCCAAAATGACTCTATCATTGAGAAACCCAATTTAATTAGCAAATGTCCTGCATATCAGAAGTGGACCTGAGGGAGCAATACTAAACTGAGATCAAGCAAAAATTGGCAGAACTTCGAGTTTCCAGAACAGCTGGAACACCCACCAGAAAAACAACTGGTTAAGGTTGGACAGATTTAACAATGATATATGAGGCAGGACCTCGGGTTAAACTCTTGGTAAGTTTCTACATTGTTCTGAGAAACAGTTTTGGCTAACTACAAAAATCAAACAGGAAGCATAGCTCACTTTTGATGAATTACTAGCAAAAGAGGCTCGCAAAGTTTGTGGCTTTAAAACCAGTTACTTATCATCATGCGATTTATCATCATAGGTACTATTTGCACACCATAAAATGAATTTTAAGACATAACAGAGCGTTGCTCATGATGGTGGTTTGTGAGACAATCTATCCATTCAGATTTGAGATGCAAGGCCAAAGCTGGCCTCTCAGCAAAACTACACTGGGCACTACGTTGACTAACGGTACTCATTTAATCCTAAGAGAAAAAACAACAGAAAGGCTAAATGTTCACTAACATATGAGACCCAGGCAGTCCACGTTGTTAAGCACTTTGGACCAATTATGTTGTAATTGTTAGGTAGTAAAGGCTGTGGCTGCCACACTCAGCAGTGTGACTGAGCAGGAAAGCAGCTCCTCGCTCATCGTCTCAAGGTGCCTTGACAAACAGCAGTTTAAAACATTAATCTGAAACCTAACACATTGGGAACATCTGCATGTGTTTACTTCATAAATGAAAGAGGTCGGTAATTACTTAATTAATTAGCAATGATAAAGATCTAGTGCTGTATAAACCTCTCATCAGTCTACAAATTAAATCTTTTTCAATCTTTTTAATTTCAAAACACCTGCAGCAGTGTTTACAGATGCTACAACAACAAAGGTGAGAACACTAACATTAAAAATGCTAAATAAGATTTACCAAATTTAAAAAATAATTTACTAGAAAGAATGATAATTTTTCTATCATTAAATACAATACCAAGGATTAAATGATAAAATGAGAAATTTTTAAATAGCTAAACTATTCATTAAACTTTTTTGGGAGACATAATCATACAAAGGAAAATCCACAAGGCATTCAATATTTAAAATCTGCTTCAGTCAGCCATGTCAAAACACCACTAAGCCCACAACTGATT
The DNA here is from genome assembly GCA_009936485.2 of Gymnarchus niloticus. Classification (NCBI taxonomy): domain Eukaryota; kingdom Metazoa; phylum Chordata; class Actinopteri; order Osteoglossiformes; family Gymnarchidae; genus Gymnarchus; species Gymnarchus niloticus. Next base: position 15,703,151 of record JAACJT020000095.1, on the reverse strand, counting down.
ACATTTTGATACATTTCATCTCGGGTGCATTGCTCGGTGTGATTTTGAAGCGGGTGAAACCAAATGGTGTTGTATTTTCTTATAAGAATTCTCTCAGCTTGAACCTGCCAGCTTCCGAACTCAACAGCTACGAAAGAAAATATTCAAAAAGCTAATTATAGGTGGGAAAACATACTAAATATATTATCTGTTGGCATGAAACATTCTTAGAAAAGAAACATCCTGTTGTTAACAGTTACTGGCAGGATTTGGGAGGTGTGTGGCTGTCAAAAACCATGAAATCACATAGATCCTTTATGGGGTGCTGCTGGGGCATGTGATATTTAGTGAATATCGGGACTTAAACCAGCCAGCAGCTACAGCTTTATAATTCTTTCCAGAACTCATCATGACTGAATCATCTTGTCGTCTTCAACTGGGACCAACATTCCATGTTCACAACCAAAGGAGTAAAAACAATCAACGTGCGGCAAGATCACAACACTTGCTAAATTAGTCAAAAAATCATTACAGTGTGTGTATGCGCTTGTGTGCATGTGTTTTTTGCCCAGAGCAACTGGCATCTCTATGTGCAGTGACCCCGGTGGAGGCTTGAGGGGGAAGCTCCAGGTCTGGAGCTACGCTGTGGAAAGGTGGTGCCAAGTGAGGGTCACTCATCCTGTCCCCCTGTTCCTTCTCCACTCTTTCCCTTGGTTTTTTCCTTGTAATGCACCTCTGGAAGGTTTCTCAGTCGTTCTGCTGCCTGGAACAACACAACAAAACTACTGAAATGAAAGTCAGCACACGCACCGTCAAACCTGAATAGACAAATTTGAACCTGCCGCAAAGGACTTTTTAAGAGTACGGCAGTCTGAGTGACAAAAATTCAAATCACCTGATCCATTGGCTAATAGACAAGAGAAATCACACCTCCATTATGGCTAATCATACAGATTCATTAAACAGTAATCACCACTTGGGGTTTATACTGCACTTCACCACAAGACTTTCCTGACACCTGCAGCCTGAGGTCTACTTAATCAACATTGTGCAGCCATTCCTTAACGGTCACCTTCCCATGGCTACCACTGCTTTGCACTACATATTGCTTAACTTCAAAACCACATCTAACACATATCTGAAAGACCACCTGCACCACACTCTGTTGGAACTTTGCCAACACCACCATGGACTCTCTCGGCCTGCAGAGAACCACGTTTTGTAGCTGCAAATTCAGTGACTGAGGTATGCCATCCAGTAGACCCACATACAACCCTGAGTCACCATGAGGCAAACTCTGCTACAAGCCATTTAATTCCCCCCATTCCCCACGGCAGATGAAATTAAGCCACAGCCATAAGAGCAGAAGTCTATCCACCCCTGCCCTACATAACACTACACCATGTTGAAACCCCAAAAAATTCCAAATGAATATTTTTGTCCATGGAATTTTTTTTTATTTTTTTTTTTATTATGTAGAAGACAATGGCTGAATTTACCTGATAAGAGGTGCCCATTCATGGCCCAGAGTTTGTCACTGGAAGCCACCAGCAATCCACACTGCCTTTAATGAAACTAAACCTTTATGACTGGGGGGGATCGTCTCCGTAGTAGCCATAAATAGCTGCCCTACATTTAACAGAGACCCAATCGCTGGCATTGCTGTGTAATAAGAATGTGTGACAAACAGCCATTCAGCAGAAATGCTTCATGCCCCGAACAGGGGGATAGAGAGTTCAAAAATGAATGCTCTCATTGGCCCAAAGGTGTAACGCAGAAGAAGAAGAAATTATAGCTCAATCAAGTTGGGTTGGTGCAAACATCATGGGGGGGCAGTGTCTGAGGTAGAATTCTTTGGAACCGCACCTGCTCAGGGGTGAGGTCCCGCTGTTCCATTGCCAACATCTCATATCCTACCATAAACTTGCGCACAGAAGCAGACCGAAGGAGGGGTGGATAGTAGTGGGCATGTAACTGCCAGTGAGTCATGTCCTCCTGCAGATGTGGTCCTGTGGGGGCCCCTGTGAAGAATATAAATAAAGCCATTACTACCATTATGAAGGTACCTTCTCCTTGGGGATTAATACATCTTATCTATAGATCTATGGACTGTGAATGGCAGAGGCTGCAAAGTTCAGGGTCAACACAAAACACAAATTTCCCCTCCAAGAATCATGTTGAAATTACTGGAATCCAAGGTCTTCCAGATCAGGAAATCAAAAAGCAGGCCTGACCCCCTCTCCCTCACACGCTACCCCATCCTGTAGACAGCCTGCAAGTATTAAGATATAAAACGGCTGTGAGAACCGGTGGTTTGGCAGAACTCCCAGACCCAATCCCCCCTTCGTTCCTATGTACGAAGAGTGCATTGCCCTAGCAGAATCAGACTTCGAGCTGCAGAAACACTCAGTCATTTCCTCCACCGACATTCTCACCCCCAACAATTCACCTCCTGTCCCAAAGCTACCTCCAACCCCAAGGTTTTTCCTCCAACATGCTCTTCCATCCCAACAAAAATACTTTGCTGTAAAGCTTTGCTGATTTTTAAAGCAGTGTGTTGGGTGCCAGCGGTGATGAACAGCAACGAAGTTGTCTATAATTAAATAAATTTCAGAAAAATTTTAACACACTATACACTATAACCTGCAAGGTTTTCAATAAAGTATGAGGGTAAATATCTGATAGAAAGAAAAACTACCATAGAATAATCAAAAATATTTACATGCAGCTACAGCATAAGGGTCTATCAGACAATGATGCTCTCTGGTGATTCAGGAGATTTCAGTACCATTATCTGCCTCATTTACTCTGTATGCGAATTTGCTGGTGTTTAATCATTTTATCAATTTAAAATCAACTTTAATGTAATATTGGGAAAAAGTTTATATTTCTAGTACATTCTTCAAAAGAATGGAGTTGACTGACCAATTAACATACTGTGTATGCGTTCAACACATTTATTTGTTTATCCTGGAGCTTTGTGAAACTCAGCCACACGCATGCACGCACAGCCCCTTGAGCTGCTGTTCAGACATGTCCAAAGCAATTAGCACGCTGACATTAATGAAGAACGCCATGTTGTTGCCGTCACTCGAGTCCCAGTGGTGAGCACTTTCATGGTACTTGCCTGCAGAAGCACAGAGATGCACGCAAAGAGCTATACACTATTTGTATTAATGAAATGGTCCTGCTCGGTGCTGGGCAGAGAAGGATGGGCTTTCTCCTTGAGTCTGGTTCCTCCTAAGGTTTCTTCCTCCTCAGGGAGTTCTTTCTTGTCACTGTTGCCTTTGGCTTACTCTCTGGAGACTCTGGGTCTGGGACCATGTAAAGCGCTTTGTGACAACGCTTCATATAAAAGGCGTTATATCAATAAAATTGATTTGAAAATTTAAATTGAATTGAAAATTTAAAATGGGATGAATGGAGTTTTCTATCCCATTTTGTCTGCTTTCAACTTGGGGACCATAGGGCTTAAAGCATGACAATGAAGACAAACCAACAGTTCCTGGCCCAAACAGTTTTGACTTAAGCTCAGGAATTCATTTTAGTTGGGAACCAGGCTTCTTCCAGTTGTGTGGGTCTTCATAGTGTGCTTCAGCACTCACCTCTTCCTTAGATAAATTAAATGAATTCAGTAAATCCATCAATGTCCTGATTAAATTATACAGTGCAAATTGCATTGAGTTACTGCTGAAGGGAGGACCAGGGAACTTGTACAAAACCAAGAATGTGACAAATTTAAAATCAGTTTCACACAAGTTAAAGTGAAAGTTACTTCCATCTCTCAAGCAGATCTTAACCAGAGCAGTGGTGTCTGAGTGCTGGTTCAGTTATAGAACCTTAAAGTCAGAGGAGCGGTGTCCGGGTGTGAGAACATGGCATTCTACCTTACTTTTTCCTACTCTCAGGATAGTCTATGGCTTCTCAGACTACATCCCACAGGATGTGGTTTCCTCTAAATACCGTCATGTCATAGCCGAAGATGCTGAACTCGTGACTCAGGTTCACAAGTTCACATGCCGCTAGCTCAAGCAAAGCACTTCATTTACTTAGCAAGATGTAGAAAACAAACACTGAAGAGCTTTGGACAAAGATGCCAGTGCATTCCCATATAGGAGGAATGGGATGTTAAGGCAATTTCTGCACAAAAGGCTAAAATTACCTTAATGGCCTTAATGTACAGAAATAACAAATATTACACACAGACACAATAATATACACACACGTATATGAGGTCATAGATCCATAGACCACAAAATAAATAATACTAGAGAGGAATTTTTATAAAATACGTCTCATATTCTCCCTAGAGAAATGAAACAACAACCCCATCAAAGGCTTTTTTTTTTTTTTTTTTTTTTTTACAGTTATGAATTGCTGTTAGGTTTTGCAAACTACAATTTGTCCTCTAGGTATTTGTGGAGTGGCAGAAAGAGTGGAACTAAGTGAATGTGATGTTCCAAAGCAGGCTTCTAGCAACTCAGAACAGCAAACATGCTGCCATTATGAGTCTAAGCGATGGATTGACCATGAAACAAATATGACCTTTTTGGGCACAGTAAATAAGACTCTCCAATCTTGTCTTCCATAGACAGAAGCCTAGATGGTCATCTTTTTCAGTTTTCAATTTCCCGTTAAGGGTATGTGACTTTGAGCTTAGGGACAGTGATGGGACTGCTGCATCCACACTACAGCACTGAAGTTTTATCTGAAAACCTGGTGACTTATGTATGCTGTTCATCAAAGACGAGGCAGATAAAAGTTTTGACTCCTGACTAGAAGCAAAAGTAAAATAATCCACAAAAGGAACCAAGCAGCATACCCTCAAATGGCTCAAGCCTTATGTTTCTTCCCGAGGACATAACAATATACAAGCCAGCATAGAAACAAATGAGACTAATAACAAGATGCACATGCTAGTTCATCAAAGTCTGAGTACGGCACTGGCTAGCTAAGCAGCATGTTTCATAAGCTTTTTTTCTGGTTAACAGTTACCTAGATTCACTGACTAAATGTCCACTGGTCTCATTCTCACAAAGGTAGTTACCATAGATCAGGGGTCCCCAGACATTTTTTGGCTTGCAATCTACTTTAAAGACGACCATGTGGCTTTCCAGAAAGCAGGCTTAACAAATCCGGTAGTCAAACCTGAATTCTGAGTGGAGAAAACTGAAAACCTGACTTAAGGATTTGAATCTGAACAAATCCTGAAGTTGGATTTTCAGGTTTCATCACTCAGAATTTAGGCTTGACTACAGGATATGTTAAGCCTACTTTCTGAAATATCCCCCAGCTTACTTCAAACTAGGAACCGAGAAACAGTCCCAAAAATTTGTTTGAGCGGGGGTAACCTTTTGGGCACCCCTGCCCCAGATGCTACCTCGGTGCCAGGGAGTCACTAAGAAAATGGGACAGTGAGAAGCAGGCTAACGCCGACAAACTTGGCAGTAAGCGACCAGTCCAAATTTCCCATATGCCCATGGTCCCAATGGAGCCATTCTTTCCAAAGTAGTTGTGTCTGTGATTTCAGTTCAACAGGCAATTCATAAATGGCATTCACTGCTTTCAGGTTAAAGAAAGTATATGACATTAAGGATTACAATTTTTTTTAGATAAATTATGTTGAAATATTATTGTTTATCCATTAATTTATACATTATTTTTGTATTCAACAGATCTAGCAAGTGAAACAATGCAATTAGAGCATACCTTTATTTTCCCACCGATCCATATATATTTGCTCCCATAAATACATACTATGGTCTTTTTCCTGCAGTCTCCTGATTGACTGTGGATAAATCAGCTGAGAAACAGGCAGCTCCAATGTGGCGAACACAAAACAGCAACGTTGTGTGTCTGGGAAAGTCGTCCAGACAAGTGAACACAGTAATTCAGCAAACTTTAAAAGCATTTCTTAAAAATGTTTCCAAACCTGAGGTCGCGACAGCAGTGTGCTCGTTAAAACTCGTCCATCACAGCCTTGTTATGGACATCAACCTCACTTTTGATTGAACTGCTTGCAATCAAATTGGCTGCAAAGCCCAGGCTTCTCTTGGCAGCTCACACACAGAAGTTCAGGACCGCAGTGTTGGCGCAGCGGGACCTAAATCTTTCTGGAGAAGAGGGCGGTAAGAAGTGCACTTCCTCAGTGCTGACCTCAGCTGTCTGAACCAGCTGTTGAAATAACTGCCCTACTGCAAGATTGCCCCCAGGCAGAGGCCAAAGCTGAGACGATCCCTTAGCAACTTAAGGCTGCTAGACCTCCTTCTACTGCAAAAATAAAATCATCTCAGAAATTCATGCACAGCAATCAAGGTCCCCTGACTGTTGGGCAACATTCCAGTTTTCCCTTGATTATCTTCTCTTTCCTACAACAGCTCAGCCATTTTAAATGCAGCATTGTTCCTCCTGGAATGTTACAGCCCCTTGTTGCTCTTCCCTTGCAACCTGCAACATTCAGAGAGTCTCTGTTTGCCACAATCTTATGTGCTGAATAAAGCTTTTTTTCCTATTATTGTACCTTAACCAGCTTGAGTTTTTCCACCCCTGACATTTTACATAATCCAATTTCACCTATCAATATGATACCTCACCTTTCCATGGATTCATAATTCCAACTGAGTGACGATCACATGCCCTTTCCAGATCACAAGTCGACACCGACAGAACAGTAAAGACTCGCAGGTGAACCAATAGTCCCATGTTCCGAGCACTCCTTGCTTTCAGTGTGAAGACTTGACTGAATTTAAATGTAACATATGCTCAAAAATATCCTTTGTTAAACCAACAGGCAAAAAACTACACATCCAACTGCCCATACAGTAAATGCATTATTGTTTCTATGTGCCCAGTATAACATTTCCTTTCTTTTTTGTACGTCAGTACCAAGCTTTTTTAGACAAACCTGGTCATAAGATGCGGCTCCACAAACATGCGGTGACATAAATGGTAATCAAGCAGAGAATGAATCATAAGCTCAACAGTAGGGGTCTCTTACAATGGTGCAAGCAGCAGTAGGAGAGGCCACAGCTGATAGGAGTCTTCTCGATAAAACCATCCGGCAAAATAGACGGCTACGCTTCATTTTAAGGAGACGAGCCGAGGCTGGCGAGGCCTCGGTACTTCAAACCATGATGAAGACAAATGGAGACAGCAGAAAGTAAAGGAGACATGCAAATGATACTCATCAGCATGAGCAAATTGTGACCGCGCAGCGGCTTTGACGTGTCATTTCTTACCTGTGCAAGAAAGCATTAGTGCAGTAGAGAACAGCCAAAACTCAAAATGAACAATAAATGTAGTGAGCGGCCTCAGTCTCATCCCATGTGATGCTAGTGAAGGTCATTCCAGGTCACAAGCCGACTGAGATGGAGTGTCACTCCCCCAGCATCTTAGCTCCATCTCACATGGTTCCCAAATGAGGTGAGACGGTGCTCTCTCTCGAACGATTCTCTCTCCTGTCCGCTTTTTCCACTCCGTCGTTTCTTGTGGAGTCATAGCTTCCATGTACCTAACCAGACACCTCCATTACTCAGTCAAACATTGCATTTTTTTTTTTTTTTTTTTTTTTTTTAAAGTAAAAATGTGAAACTCACCCAGGGAAACGCACTTCTCACAGAAACACTCAACGCGACACCGATATACAAAACAAACTAAAGCAAAAGAGTGACTAAAATTTGTACAACTTAAAGTCCAGTTAAGTACAGTTTAAATGATTCATTTCTGGTGAAAGACAGTGGAGTAGCCCAGCGGACAGCATGCATGCAATTTCCTAGCTTTTCACCTAGGCAGCATGGCATCATTCATACGTGGAATTGACTAGCAGTTCAAAATTGTGCTAGCCGTGCAGTACTAGGTTAGCACATCTATTCGCTATCCTAGCAGTGTTAAAGTATGAGAGCTTTAAACATGGCAACAAGGTTGAGAGCTAATTAAACATAAAATGAAGCAGAAACTACAAAGTTGGTTCATTCTAAACGTTTTCATTTTTTTGGTCTTCAAATATGTTTAAATGGATTTCTTCAGGGAGTTTCACAAGTTCCTTCACTGCCATTAAAACAATAGAAAAGCGACGTTGGCCCATTCCGCAATAAGGGCATTCGACAGCCGACTGCTCTCAGCAATTACCTGCCACAGAGCTTGGGTGGGTGACACTGCTGAGTATAATCAAACCGAACATTTCTTGAAAGTCAGAGTGGAGCAGGGATAAAAGATTAAACAGGACCGCAGACTGCCACAGAGTTCGAGGAAGACTGGAGTGTGTTAGAAAGGGCAATATCACTGTTTTGATCAGATACCACAGAGGCACAATCAATCAACAAATATACCTTTCTCCATCTAATGACTTGTCAATAAAAATGTTTAAATTTGAACATTTATGTAAAAATCTTTCCCGTGGTCTCAAAAGAAAGGGAGGAAAAAAAAACTTGCAATGAATTCTTTACTCATGGACATAATGGATTTTTTTTATGTAATTTAAATACGTCATTAAATAACCAACTTGTGCCCCTGGGTAGACTGAAGCCACAACTCTAGTATCAAACCAAGCCACAGAAGCTTCACCATCAACAGCCAAGAGGCTCTTTGCAAAGCTAGAGTGCCAGGCAGACACTGTGCTTCTCTCTGCTTATCGTATATACTGTAATCCCGGAAAGCAACTGCTTCATTCACCTGACTAAAATCAAATCACTCACCACATGTGAATCCTAGCTTTCTTCAACCACAGCATTTAAGGGAATGCAGTTTACTTAATGTCAACTAAGGAAGGAAATATGTCAATCACTCTTAGGAAATGCTTGATAAAAGCATAAATGGTTCTGCCCAAAAATGATCATCACATGCATAACTTCTGTGCCTCGCTTAAACAACGTGCTCTGACATTTCAGGAAAATTACATTAATACCATCTCTGCCCCATCTTCCTTTCTGTCCCCCCCTGCTATGGGGCCAATGAACAACAAAAAAAAAAAAAAAAAATCAATAAAGCCTTCTGGACTTTTGCAATAATCTGGGCTAATAAACTGTGAGGCATACATCTTTAAGTAAACAAATGTGAAGACATCATAGGGATTCCTGTCACCTGCATGCACTGCTTCTGCTTTTCAACAGGGCACAATGTACTGTCACGCTTGCAGAATGAAATGAAACTGAAAATGATGCACAAAATGGGACGGAACAAAACAAGTAATGGAAGACAACATGGAATGAAATACAGGACGAATCGAGACACAGAAACAAAGCCGGATATGAATGGAATTCGAATAATTCACGCCGAGCTGCAGCTTAACGACGCCGAACGGGCGGACTCAGGCGGACGGACTTTTGCTCGTTTTACACGCGGTGCCTACAGCAGCCACGCGGGTAGGAAGTAAAAGCGGCCAACCAGCAGAGCTGTGGATTTGAGGGAAATCACGATCGTTATCCCATTTTCCCCTCGTATATTTTCTGACGCTCCTGTCAAGCTTCAGTGTGTCCCATTACAAAAACATAAAAGACAGGGGGAAAAAAATTAAAGCTGAAATAAGCGCGAGCAATTTAATGGAGCAATTTATCCCCTTCAATTTCAAAGGACCTTGCGGAGGACAAAGTGTGCTTTGCACTGAGACTTCAAAATATATAAATAAATAAATAAATAAATAAATAATCTTAACTACACAGACACTGCAAAATGTACAAACACAAAACTGTTCAATCCTCCAGCTAGGGGTGCCTCACAGGAGATGCTCCACAGTTCCCACGTTTGAAAAATACACACGTCAACCACGAAGGAGCCACAGTAAAGGCAGCATCACCATGAAATGCACTGCTAGGGCCATATTTTCAGAGGCTAATGGCACCCGTCACAGGGACTCAACCCCTCATGCCTCAGTATGGCCTGTCCCACACAACAGCGCCACAGTTCCAGGACAGCTTACACTCTGGGTAGAGCAGAGAAAAAGCAGGCAGTGGTGCCTGAGTATGTCTAGGAGATCCGCAGAGCAGCAAGTCACATTTTTTTCCTCCTGTATTCTACATGTACTACATCACCCAGGAGCCTGGCTCCCAACATGCCCACATGCTTTGGAGTCACATCCTCAGTGAAGAACAGTAATGACACTCCATTTCCCGGGACTTGAATGAACAAAGGCATGGGCTATAAATGAAAAATATCACTAAGATGAGTTTCACAGTCAATCACATACATTGTCAGCTTTTTTCCCTCTTCTCCAAAGATGCACTTCACCCCCTCTCAAAAGAGCTGAGGGTGGGGATGGCTGTGCTGGGTTAACAAGGTCTCTCTGAGTGAGGTACACATAAAGATGGTGGCCCATCTTGTCTCGGGTAGCTGTATCACCCGACTCTTATTACGGAAAGGGAACTGCTCAAAACGGCTGCCTCACCTCAACTTCCTCTGTCACATCGCTGACTTCCACTAAAGCTAATCTCAGCACGTCCTCATATCCCCCTTATCATCTCAGCGTTAACCGGGGATCTGGGAAGCTTTTATCAGCAAAAAAAATAAAATAAGCAAGCAAGCAACATGTTTCAGACGCCCAAGATGCCCATCACCAGAAAAACAAGGCTTAGTTCAATGCACTACCCACAGCTGAATACAGTACATATGCAAAGATAGCAGAGAACTGGCTGTATACATACTTAAAATGTAACGATATTGTTAAACTGGATATAAATGCAGATGGAGAAGCTACTGTCCGTGTGCAGTGTTGGAGTTCCACACACGTATTTAGTGGATCAGAGAGAAGTCATAAAGAGGAGAGTTTACACCCCTATGATCTTTACTGCAAGCCTCACTAATTGTCAGCAGAAAGACAAACTCGTCTAAAATGTGCAACTGGAGAATTCGGAGACGGAAACGGCATGAATTATTCACATGGCGGCTTTTCTCAGAGCTGAAGGTCCATAATGAGCACAGCAACACTCCAGCATAGAGCAAATGAAATCGAACCTACAGGATGGGGCGTGATTATGCCCATGGACACTAATGAACACTTCAGACTGCATCCTGACATAAAAAAAAGTGCATCATATCGGCTTGCTGGGCTTGCAATGATGTGGTTGGGATGGACGCCATCGTGTGCTGTTACTAGAACTTAAGGGTCCTGTAGAGTGTGGCCAGAAATCAGAGTTGACTGCGCTTTGTTACAAACACAGGAACATGAAAAACTGCTTTCCTTAACTGTCCTTTTCTTATTTCATCTCTCCGAATGCTTAAATTTTAATTTATTTCAACCCTCCATGAAGATTAACCAGACCACAGCACAGCTGAATACAGAGCAAACAAAATAAAGATCAGAAAATTTCTAAATATTACATCCCAAAAACCTTTAGCGTCCACTTTGTTTTTAGAACATGTCACAAAGTGTCATTACAGGGTGAACCCAACGGCTGCTGCGCTGATGCAACCCTGCCTTTGTTAACGATTCCCGACCAGCTGGGCAAAGTTAGGAACGAAAGGTCTGCTGAAATATTTAGAGAAACCCCCCGGGAGTCACGTCAATGCAAATGCAAAGGGACTCACGCGGGTGTTAAGGCGGCGCTGAAACCACATTGAGCATCGCAATGGGGGGGGGGGGGGGGGGGGGGGCTCCCACCCCCCGCCGCACAGACCGGGGGGGGCTGCCGCTACAAAATGAGGGGGGGGGGGGGGGGGGGTGGGGGGGGGGGCGCGG